>OV651816.1:51108347-51780847 GCA_927349885.1 Psylliodes chrysocephalus
TTTTCTAAATAAAGTTTAAAACGGTTCACCATATTTAGTCATTTACATTCAACAAGTTTATGAGAAATATGTTCTTTTCTTTTAATAAAAAATATGAATCTACAACATGAATTTTGTAAAATCTGGATCCTTCTTTTTTCAAGCTGTAATAAACAAGGCCAAAAAACATAGTCACAATAATTGAAGTTACTGAGTACAAGTGTCTCGCAGATTAAGAAAATGGCGATTACTGTATAATAATCTTAGGGAAGTATAAGGCTTTCTTATTACATTTTTAATATGATTGCAAAAACGAAGATCATTATTAAAAATAATACCTAAATCTCTAGCATTATCTACTATTTCTAATAGTTCATTAGATATATGGATTTTAAAATTAACTTTGAGAAATTCCTTGTTACTACCAAAACATAATAGTTTAGACTGATAATTCCTGAATAGTTTGAAGTCGAGAATTAAGTATTTAAGCTGCATCATTAACATTACAGCGACTGAAATGTAAATATACTTGTGTCGTCAACATAAGCTTGAACACTGCATTTATCAATTGAATTAATAATATCAATAGTATAAATAATGAATAAGAGAGGTCCTAATATTGACCCTTATGGAACTCCAGATAAAATGTCAATTTTAGTAAAGGTTTTCCTTTCAACATTTATTTTTTGTGACCTACCCAGTAAATAAGACCAAATGAGAAACAAAGATTAGCACAAATTAATTCATGACTAATAGTATCGAAAGCTTTGGAAAAATCTAATTAAACTAAAGCCGAGTTAAGACCTTTATCTAGAACCGTTAATATATCATCAGTTATAACTAATAATGCTGTTCCAGTAGAGAAATCACGCCCAAAGCCACTTTGTTTATCGGAAATTAAATTATTGAAGGTAAAATAAGACACTTTTGGTTGCAGATAATGCGCTTAAAAATTTTAGAAAGTGATGGTAATATACTGATTATCCTAAGATCAGAAAATTTTTAAGGATCTTTACATTTAGGCAATGTTTTCCCAATTGCAATCTTCCGATCATTTGGAAAATAAGATACCTCAATACAGCAATTAATGATATTTGTAAAATATTTATCGATGAAAGGACTACAGAATTTGAGCATATTAGATGTAATATCAGCACCACAGGCGTTACTTTTTATCTCATTTAATATTTTATTCACTTCATTAATAGTGATCAATAAAAAAGAAAAGTTAAAACTTTTATTAAATAGGCAACTACGATAATATTCAATCTTTTTGTCGCCGTTAATAGTCACATTACGAACAAATTTGGCAAAGTAAGAATTAATTTGATCAGGATTTTTTAAATTGAAAGGAATACTATAGAAATGCTTGCTATAAACGTTTAGATTTTTCAACTCTTACCAAATCTTTTTGTAATTATTAGCCTGACAAGTGGAATTAAAATATGCTTTTTTTTTCTTGTCTAACTTCCGATACAGTAAAATTACGAAGGTTTTTTATAAGCAATCAAATCAGGAGGTAGACTAGTTCTTTTATATTTTTAAAAAGCTTTATCCCGTTCATTCATAATATGTTTTGGGTTGGGAGTAAGCCAAGGCACTGGTGGTTTAGTAACTCTTACCTCACGCACAGGAGCATATTTATCAAATAATAGCATTAAAAAAATTCTTTTATAAGATTATTTTTGTGTCAATATTATTTTTATATATAATATTCATCCAAGGTAAAGATTTTAGATTTATCAAATTTTGGACTCATTTTATAACCCTTAAGTTTAATTTCAATAAATCCTAACCTATGGTCTGAAATGGTATCACAAATAATTACACCGTGTTTAATTACAAAATCTTTATTCGATACAAAAATAGGATCAATTAGTTTCGACGAGGTTTTAGTAACTCTGGTTGGCTCAGTTAAAATTTGCTGTAAGCCATACTATTTAAAACAATCATTAAGAGCATTGCTCATGTTTAAAAAATTAATATTAGCTTCGCCTGCAAAACAGAGAAAATCATATTCCGGACAAACTTCAGCTAAAATATTATCAAAATCATTAATGATAAAATTAAAGTTGCCTTTAGGCGGTCTATAAAAAACACCAAACCCAATTTTTTTTTTTTTGAAATAATAACTAATTTAAAGAATTGAAGTTCTAGTTAATAATTAATCATAAATTAAGGTATAATTTCTTGACAATGATAACAATTTTTAACAAAAGCTCCCACGTTACCACCTCTTTTCGTATTACGGTTATTATTTATAAAATATTAGCCTGGCATATTAATTAAATTTACATCTATTCTATCCGATAACCACGTTTCAGAAACCATCAGAACATTATACTGTTTTCCCCTTATCAAAGAACACAAATCAATACAACCAGTAAAAATTTATCATAAATTCAAATTAGCTATCTTCGTAATAAAAGAGCTGACAATAAACCAAAAACAGAAAATTTACCCATGATACCCAACATGCGAAACAGATAATAAAAAATAAATACGCAGTATAAATAGAGAAAATACAAAGAAGCACTACAAAATACTTTAATTTATCAATAATAGAAGATATTATATGCAAATAATTAATATTATTTTATAATAACTTAATTTTAAAAGAGGGAAATGAAAGTACAAACGAAATCACAACTGTAACTCTAAGTGATATGAATATTAAGAAGAAAAAAAAAATATAATTTAACAACAGATGCCAAATTTGATAACAAATATTTATTACCTACTAAAGAACATAAAGAATACGAATATTTCAATATAAAGGAAAAATTATGTTCATTATACATGCAAAAAACAACAAATAATAGTTTCATATAAATGAATTAAATAATTTTTTTATAACAAATTTCAAATGATTAATCTTTCTTAGAGTTAATAGAAATATCGCTTTCACTAGTGATTAAAATAATTTTGGCACCCACTTTAATAAATACTTTTCCATTATATGTCCATGTCGCATTTTTGAAAACTTGTTTAAGCTTTTATACATAGAGCAAGGTTCCTGACTGTAAGTTTTTCATGTAAAACATATGATGAGCCTTTAAAGTTTTTCTTCAATGAAAAAAGTAGGTCACGTATCCAACGCCGACAAAACACCACTACAACGGGTCGTAAATTGTTACCATCACTTTTTTTCCTAAGGGGTAGGTAGCAATGATTAATATCATTTTGATTATTAGCTAATAAAATCTTATCTACATCACTGCTAATTGAATTAACTTGATCTTTTAAGTTACTAATATCTACGTTTAACAAAGCTAGTGAACCATTGATTGTTTTTTGAAAATCGTCAATTTTTTGTAGCACTTTATTACTATTAAACTCAATATCGGCCGACGAGGGCATAGTGCAAAGTTGAACTCTAAGTTCCTCTATCCCTTTCAATACGACTTTTTTTTAGAAAAAAATATTTTTATTTTACTATTGGGATAAATATGTCCCAAAGGTGTAAAGTGTTTTAAATTACGACTTTAATATTTTATTGTTTTTAAGTAATAAGTAATTTTAACTGCTTTAAAACCCAATATATAAAACGTTTTTTATTATTTTCACTCTTTATTCAAATAAAATACAAAAATATTGTCACTGGGATACATATGTCCCAATGGTATATTAAACTGGGACCGATATGTCCCTTTAGGAATAAAAATGATGTGCAACCTAAATAGAACCTTCAGAAAAAACATGACAACATTATTTACGTGTGAAATGCCTGGAAACAGTTATTGCATATTGGAAGATTACATCCTGAACACATAGTTTTCGTTCTTTTTTCAACTTTTCGTGATGTACATGAATGGCACCTGTGTCTAGTTTTTCCTTGATAAGGCAAATGAACTCCTACATTTACCAGATTTCTTGAGGAAGTTGAAGGTCTACCTGTACAACGTTTTCTAACTACCCCTGCCTTTTGCCTTCCTGTATTTATTAGGCCCTCAGCCAGATTAACCAAAAACACAATAAATGGAACGCCACGTTTGTGAGATTCTTGAATAATATCAAAGCATTTGTGGCGGACGTTAACAAAAGCTTGTAAAATGTTTTTCTCCACCATTTTTGAGATTTTCGATCAATATCGTATAATCCAGATAGTTGATCTGGAAGATCCACGCCACCCATAAACTTATTGTATGCCTTTATTGCTTCAGGACAGGGAATTTCAGTTCTGGTTTCGTCTTTTTGAGGCCTCAGTACAGATCCTACTTCATCGTTGTGATAGTTAGAAAGGACAATAACTTCTTTAGAATCTTTCCATAGATGTACAATAACACCTTGGTTGCTGAATAATGTTTGTCATTCACCTTTATTCATTTTCTTTTTTTCAAATTTTGGCATGTTTTTTCTGTTCGATATACACGTCCGACAGCAGCAAATGACAAATTTGTTATCAGAGGGACAGTGGTAAAAAATCTATCAAAGCAAAACATAACATTTGCGTCCCTTATGGAACTACCTAATTTGTTCACGACTCTTTCACCTAATGTATCGTTTTCCTTTTCATCTTCCTTTCCACTATATATGTTCATATCGTAAACATAACCAGAATCTGAGTCACATCTTTCCCAAATTTTTATGCCTCTTTTGATAGGTTTTCGAAAGAGGTATTGTTTGAGTGCTGAGCGACCTTAAAATTTTACCATAGACTCATCTATACTTTGAAAAGTACTGTCAGATCGAGCTTTTATAAATTTACGTTTGAGGCATGATACTACTTCAGAGATGTGGTATAGTTTTCCTGAATTTTCTGGTCGAGCAAGATAATTATAGTACATCTTAGCTGTCACAAGGAAGAATCGATGTCTGGAAATTGCAGATTTTATTGCTTCATTTCCGAGCGACTTATTCGATGACCAGTAATTTGATAAAAACGGTATCTTGTTATAAGCCATGACAAGACAACAGCCAGTTACCAACATCATTTTGTGGTAATCTGTAGGTATAAACTGCTTTTTGTTTGTTTTTTGTAGAATTTCTAGCCTTTGGTTGGTGCACTGGGCGATGAACACAAATAAACTTTTTGGAAATATTTTTAAAAAACATTCAAGTTCAGAAGATCCGAGTGTAAAATCGTTGGGGATTTCTTGACTGGTACAGATTTTGAGGGAACAAACGAAGATCCATCAGTGGTCCAGTGAATATTGGAATACTTACTAGTTTCAGCTTCTGTCTCATGTCCTAGTTCTACTTCGGGTTGTGGTTTCACATCAAGCTCTGGTACTACCTCCGATTCTAAGTTTATAATATTAGGAATTTCGACTTCAGCAAATTTTTCGATGCTGTAGGTATTGGGTAACTCACTGTTATTCATTGGAGAATTCTTTTTGCGTTTTCGTGCAGGTACTTCCAAATCACTTTCGGAAGATGAATTTTCTAGTTCATATTCGGACCCAGAGTCTTGATAAGGCTCTTCAAAATCTGAGTCGTCCTTATATTCGTTTATGTGCAAAGCTATGTCTTCAAGCTCTTTAGAGGTTAGAGCTCTTTTTCTGAAAATAATAATAAAAACATCTATATCAACCCACGCAATAATTGAGATAACATATTACGCTGGGACAAATATGTCCCTCCTAGAAAGGGTAGTAAAATTTGACGAAAATATAACTCTTTAGCAGAAAAAAATCTTGCACACTTATAAAGAAACGCATAAACTTACCTTCACATAATGTTAAGTCGCAATAAACCACAACTTTAATTAAAAAAAAGGCTAATTAAGAGGAGCACCACAATTGTATGTTTACCAATTGGCAAATATTTGTACTAACTAACCTACAATAGTGAGATATTGTATACAAAACTCTGAAGACAAAGCATAAATAACGACTGGGACAACTACTAATGAATAAAGAGCAAAGGAAGCACCCACTAGTATTTGTAAAACTTTAAGTGGGACATATATGTCCCTACAGTTTTATGAATTCATTTTTTTAATCATGAAAAACGTAATCTCAAAATAGTTTTTTCACTGGGACCTACATTAACCGTTAGTGTCGAAAGGGCTATACCATTAGCAAAAAGGGTATTGATATTATCAATTTTGTTGTTTAATAATTTCATTGTTAAAGGTTCAGAATTATTCGGCATTTTTAATGTGTAAAATTCCTTTACAATCGTAGACAAACAAATAAAAATCGGTACTCACTGCTGATAACAAACCAGTTAGAATCGATCACTCAGAGATACACAGACTAGGTATATTGGGTACGACTAACCATCATAGAATAGACCATCTGGATGCTAATTCCCATTAGCTACTTACTGTTCCCATTTGTTTGTTTGCATAAAGGCCAATAATGAGGAACTTGGACTGTCTTAATCAAGTTTTATTAGGATATTTGTCAAGGGATCTTTCTCTTTTCCAGTTATTTATAGACCTTATCACAATATGCTCTGCGGAAGACCAGTCGGTTTTAGTATTTTTTTTTTGTGAAACCTATACTCCAAACTATTAAAATATAAATTTCCTCAAAACCATGAGTAATTAAGTCTTATCAAGCGTAGGTACACCTTTTTTTGTAGAAAATCAGTAAAACCATCCAAATTTCATACTTAAACTCAAAAAATCAACCTACTGAGGTAAGTTTACTTAAATCCGATTATTTTCGTATAATAAGTATGTGGTATGTTTTTGTAAAGACCTTTTACGGACACCCTGTATTCGCATTCTAATCTTTGATTGATGTTTTTATAGTGCCATGACGTACAATTATAAATTTTTAACTACACTGTTAAATGACCTGTAAATAACCTGTTATCTTATATTTTGTTAAATATTGCAAAATGTATAATAAATAAATATTGCTATCGCCATAAAGGTCTATATCTAGAACAAAATTAATAATAAAAGTTTATCTATTGCAGAACAATTTGCTTTAATGCATAATGCAAGTAAAATAGTATACAGAGTGGGCCACCTGTAACGCCTTGGTCTGTAGAGCCAAAAATATTTGTTTTTTCTATAAATCTGCTTTTACAGAGATGAATACCAGAAATGGCAACAATGTAAAAATAATTTCGATTATACAGTGATATATAATATAAATGTTAGTTTTTTTTTTAAATGGAACAACCTAAAAGGTGCGAAAAAATGCTACCACATATTTCTAAGGCTATAAGACGATCTAATCCAACTTACCTCAGTCCAAAAGTGGAAGATTTGGGAAATACATAGTGTTAAAAGTTCAATTTGGTTTTAGTTTTATATAAATAATTTTTTTAATAATTGGTGTATTTTCACAATATTTGGATAGGAAGGGTTTTGTGGGGTGAAAACTTAAAAGCTGCTCTCATTTTTATTGGAAAACTTAAAGGGCACTACCTGCGATAGATACCTTACACACATTTAAAATGAAATAACTTAGTTTAGCTACTCTGTATTTAACTTTTAAATAAAAATTCTTGTTGTCCAACGTCTTTTACCTAAAAAAGGTATAAGTGGTAAGAGTAGATTTGAGAAGCCTTTTTTAAAATATCTGGATTTAAAAAAATTCACTTTGTGTACGGCCAGGTCTAAATTATTGTAATACTCAAACAAAAACTGACCAGTGTCAAATTGCACCTAAAAAACTATTGAAACATACATTTGATTTGCTACATTTCATCTCGCGATGTCTCGAAAGACAGGGAAATGTTCCCCGCACCTTAATTGCGCCGCTTCATAATACGTTATTTTATCTAAAGTTGTAACTGTGTGTACCACGCCGTGTGTTACTTTGAGAAACATTGTTGTTCATAAAATGAATTTGAATTTGATATTTGCAAGCAAAAATTTATTGATATTGACTTAATAAGGAAAGATAAACAGAGGACCCCGCAATAATCTTATGGAAATTGGGTTTCTGTCAAATTGTCTGAATTTTTGATATGTTGTAGATTTTGTCATCCTGAACAAAAGTCTCCATGGGCACAAAGTGCCAAAATGAATATTTTGGCAGCTACGGAGCTGCCAAAGCTCCCCTGACCCGTTGCAAAACTATTCATTTTCAATACTATTTACAGATGTCAAAAGCATATTTTAATTATTCTAATATATAGGGTAATGTTTTTGAGGTCACTGGATTCAACTCTCATGTCAGATTGGACAAATTGACCGTTGACAGCTGTCAATTCACTGTCAACGAGGAATATAAAAGTAAATATCCTCTTTTCACATTGAGAGTTTGGGTTTTTGAGGTCGCTGAATTCAATTCTCATGTCAGATTGGACAAATTGATAGTTGACAGCTGTCAATTGACTGTCAACGACGAATATAAAAGTAAATATCCTCTTTTCACATTGAGAGTTTGGGTTTTTGAGGTAGCTGAATTTAATTCTCATGTCAGATTGGACAAATTAACCGTTGACAGCTGTCAATTCACTGTCAACGAGGAATATAAAAGTAAATATCCTCTTTTCACATTGAGAGTTTGAGTTTTTGAGGTCGCTGAATTCAATCCTCATGTCAGATTGGACAAATTGACGGTTGACAGCTGTCAACTGTCAACGACCTCAAAAACCCCAACTTTCAATGTGAAAAGAGGATATTTACTTTTATATTCCTCGTTCCCCGTGAATTGACAGCTGTCAACGGCCAATTTGTCCAATCTGACATGAGGGTTGAATCCAGTGACCTCAAAAACATTACCCTATATATTAGAATATTCAAAATATGCTGTAAATAGTATTGAAAATGAATAGTTTTGCAACGGGTCAGGGGAGCTTTGGCAGCTCCGTAGCTGCCAAAATATTCATTTTTGCACTTTGTGCCCATGGAGACTTTTGGTCAGGATGATAAAATCTACAACATATCAAAAATTCAGACAATTTGACAGAAACCCAATTTCCATAAGATTATTGCGGGGTCCTTTCTTTACGTCAAGCAGCTTCATCTAATTTTGGTTCTAGCCAGGGTTTTTTTTATGTGCAAATGGACTAAAAATTGTAAAAGTAAATTATGTAAATGCAAAAAAATAATGTTCTGTGTAATTCAAAATGCCATGATAGTACCCCTTGCAATAATAAGTAAGTTAAGTTATTATTGTTCAGTTTTGTTTAAAATTTCGCTTGTTCTATGTTCTGTAAAATTAATTTTTTTTGTGCAATAAATTATTTACCTACAAATTCGGTTATTTACTGTTGTGTGCTTAGAAAGAACGCGTTCGAACTGAAAATTTCAGTAAATAGCCGAATAAAAGTTTTTGTTCGGTATTTTCCTAGACCTCGTTGTAATTACCGACACTCTTAGTTATTTCGGGTTCTTACTAGTTATTACGCGTATTAACGGATTTCGGGTATTTACGGTAACATATACATATACAAGGTCTCATTAAGAATGGGACACAGAACAACCGAATAAAAATAAGACGAAAAAACGAAGGTTACTTAGATAAAATATTATTGGTTTCTGAAATGCAGGGTACTGTTTGTATAAAGACTTTTCATTTCAATTTGAGCTGTTAGTCTAGTTAATAAGTGCTTTTTGGGTCAAACTGTTTTCTCCGCCTCCGAAAAATATGAACGAGGTGTCATTCGATTCAGAATAGCGAGTAGATGATTTTTAAAAAAATTCAAGAGCCGCTTGCAAAAATTGCAAAAGTTATAAACAATTAACTGAAAAAAACAATTGGGTTCGGTTTTTTGAAAATATCTCAAAAACTGTTTGACATTTTCAAAATCTAAAGAAGACTCAAATAGACGAGGAAATTTCCCAAAAAAAAAATATTGTCACCCAGAACTGTAGGCCCAATAGTTATAATTTTCCCAGAGGGTTGAAAGTACGGCCAAAAACGGAGACTCTGGTTTGCGTAAGCTTCGCCCACTGTGGACCTTTAATGAATAAATATTATTTAAACTTATTAAATATGAAAATTACGAATTGAAAAAATTCAAGCATCTACTGGATATATATAGTTAGAACAATAATCCCCAGTCAAAAAATGTTTTCCGCGATTTTTGTATTAATTACGCATTAGATAATTAACAAGAAATTTGCTAAATTCTTCACAAACATCAACAAAAGGAAAACGTATCATGTTTATAGCAGCTAACGTAATTTATAACGTTTTCAGATATTTACAATCAATGTGTAGAGTGTAGAGTTTATAAAAAATAAGAAAATCTGTTTTTTTAGATAGATCGGTGTAATTGCATATTTGAATGTAATATTCAATTCTAATAATTTTTTCTTAATGAAAATTTTCGATTTTGTTAAAAATAAACGTACTTTACTCTTGAGCAAAATTCATATTTTTTGACAAACCTCGTATACGGCTTGAAAAATTTGATATGTGATGACTGTATTTTAGGTTTTGGGTCATGCAGGACTTTTTATCAATAATAACTTTTTTCCTAAAATCAATAATAAAAATGTTTTCCATATGGTTCCAACTTAAGTAGACACACTGTATATTTAGTTTATCCTCTAAACATTTATAGAGGTGCTGCAATAGGTTGTACAAAATAACCGGAAAAAGCCTATAATAACTAGATAGGAAAGTCATGTGTTAAACACGTCTTCACACCATGACTGATGAGTTATTGTTCTGTTAGCCAATTTGGTAAGGCACTGTTCGTAAAAGACGAATACGTGGATTCGAAATTTATTTAATCGGCCAATAAATGTGTTTTCACTTTGAGTGTTTTAAAATAGTTTTCAATATTTCGTTCTGGTTATTCTTCAAAAATTATTTGGGAATATCTAAAGAATTTATACAAGTATATAACATGTTCAATATTAATTTTCAGATTACAGTTAAAAATGCCTCCCAGATCGACTTTTATTCCAAAATCATCTTTGAATATTAAACCAGTGGCTACTAGGGACAATGGACTGATTTTATCAAGTGATCGTTGGTTGGAGGAAAAGAAAGACATTGAAGGAGCAGAAGGTTTTTGGAGAGTACATGATGGGATTTACGATTTGACGGCTTTTGTTGAAAAGCATCCTGGTGGAGCAGAATGGTTAAATTTAACAAAGGTAAACGTTCTATAATATATAATTCGACCAGTTCAATGGATTGATTTACAAATTTTGATGCTGTGATCATACGTTCAAGACCGTTATCACTTTCCCTAATTTTAGAGAAAGAATTATTAACATTGAACGCTGAAACTAGGGTATACAGGTTGTTTGTAAATAAGTGTAAAAAATACTAGGGGGTGGGTGCCGAAGTTATTTTGTTAAAGAAATTTTATTAAAAAAATAGCATTCTCTCACGAACGTCACTTGTGCAAGAAAAAATATTCGGATCACCCCAAAAAATGCACATTTATTCCTCCAAAGCATTTTGCAAATGTCGAGTCATTTCCTGTCTTCAAAACTTTTTGAAATAATTAAAAAATTTAAATTCCAGCGATATTCTTTCTGGTTATTTCTTTTGCTGCTATGAGAATCCCCGTTAGCTCTGTTTGAACTACACTGGCATTATTACTCACAGCCCATTTTATGTTTTGGTTTAAGAATCTGGAGTATATTTCACATCCTGAGCCTTGTTTTGTTTTAGAACCGTCGTTGTAGATATGAATCGTACCTGCCACTTCTAGCTCTTCTATTAGGTATACCTCGGTGAGATGCAGTCCATGTTCGCTTGAAGCAGTGGGAGCGTATCGAGCGCCTCCTGCCAAAAGTGGCGTCTCGCCTCACCAGATCCTACATCAGGTTCTATTTCAACCGTGCAGATACGTGTCATTGTTGACAGAGCAATCTCCTTGATGTAAATATTAAGGAAAGTGAGACTAAGAATCACTTCCATCGCTCTGGTCGGTGTTGTTTTCATGGCTCCTGTTATGTTGAGACATGCTATTCTTTGAATTTGTTCTAGTTTACGGATAGCTATTAATTTTTGGGTTTTCGGTACCCAGACAACTGCACCGTATGTTAGCATAGGTCTTATGATAGCCGTGTAAGTCCATGCGACGACTCTTGGGAAGAAACCCCAGGTGCGCCCCACGGTTCGACGGTATTGTTCATAAACAATGTATGCTCTTTTAACTCTGTTTTCCAAATGCCAGTTCCATGTTAACTTGCTGTCAAAGGTGAGATCTAGGTACTTCACCTTTGTTGCAAAGTTTAGTTTTGTGTTTAGGAGTTCTGGGGGTTTTAATTCCATTTTCATTCGTTTTTTTGTAAAAAGGACCATTTCTGTCTTCTTAGGATTGATAGACAGTGAATGTTCCTTGCACCACTATTCGCAGAGTATGTTTTCAAAATTCCTTGTTTGCAGAATGACCAGATCATCTGCATATGCTATTGTGTAGTGACTGTCATTATTGAGGCGGCTGATGAGGGTGTCGAGGACCATATTCCACAGTAAAGGTGATAGCACCCTTTCCTGTGGACATCCCCTCGCAACCAAGCCTCTTATATTCACACCTTCTACACTTATGTGTACTGCTCGCTTTGAGAGCATGTTATGTATTCACCCACTAACCATTTGTGGAACATTCCTATTGGTTAGCGAGTGTATTATCTTTGTGAAAGTGGTTTTATCAAAAGCACCTTCTATGTCTATGAAAACACCCAAGGCGGACTCTTTATTGTCCAGGGATCTTTCTATCAGGCCAGCAACAAGATGAAGGGCTAAATCAGTAGATCTGCCTGGGTTGTATGCATGTTGGTTTAGGTGTAGTGGTGTTGTTGTAATCACCGCATCCCTTATGTACCTTTTTCATAGCCTTTCCAATGTCTTCATGGAAAACGATGTTAGACTAATTGGTCGGTATGTTTTTGGGACAGTGTAATCCATCCTTTCAGGTTTGGGTATAAATACCACTTTTACCTCAAGCCATTTTTTGGGAATATACCTCAGAGCCAACGAGGATCTGAATATACCCACCAGGAGCGGTGTGAGTTCTTCCAGGCCCCACTGAAGTAGGGCTGGATAGATACCGTCAGGTCCTGGCGATTTAAATGGAGAGAAGCTGGATATTGCCCATCTAATTTTTTTATCGTCTACAACGTGTTTGGCAATTTGCCCATCATAGACAGATGAATTGTATTCTTCCTCTACCCAGTCGGCCATGTCTGTGATGACCGAGTCAGGAAAGTCTGTTGACAGCAGAAGTTTGATTCTATCTTCGAGCTTGGCAGTTTTCGTGCCATCCTGTTTGATTAGCGCACCAATGCTTCGGTGTGGATCTTTTGAGAGAGATTTTTGAAGCCTCGCTGCTAGCGGGAAATCTTTGATTTCTTCGCAGTAGGATCTCCATGCATCTTTCTGTTTTTGTCTGACGATTTTTTTGTATTCTCTGAGGTGAGATTTGTAAGTATCCCAGTCCTCTTTGAGTTTTGTGGTTCTTGCCTCATTAAAGGATTTCCTAGCCATCTTTCTGAAGTGATCCAAATCGTGACACCACCATGCGGTAGTCATCTGATCGTGTTGGACCAGCCCGAGGGGACAGGATTTCTTACAGGCATTGTTTATTGTGGTTTGGATAGTGTTTTGAGTACTTCTCCGAAGCATTTTTATTGTTTGGTGTTTTGGCCTTCATCTGTCTCAGAGCCTCTTGCGAGAAGGTGGGCATAGTTTGCCCTGTCCGTCTTCCTAGGGTACCGAGATAGCGTGGAGGTCGGCAACATCAAGTTTATTTTGAATGTTAACCAGCGGTGGTCTGACATCGAAATGTTATCAGACACTTGCCAGTAATTGATTTATAGATACCAGTTGTGGATAAAGTGATATCTTTTAGTGTTTGACTGCGGGAGTTTAAAAATATTGGTGTAGTACCTTTAATTAAAATACAAAGATTTTTGGTAATTATATAATCATAAAGTGACTTACCTCTAGCGTTGTTATTCTTACTGCCCCAACTGAAGTGATGAGCTTTTGAGTCGCAACCTATTACCAGCTCAAACTTCTATTCCAGGCAATATGCAATCAGATTATTATTATTATTATTATACATTGATAAAGGCTGAGGACACAAGTCCTATGATAGCCTAAAAACAAAATAGAAAAATTCTAACAAAGTAAACACACTGAAACAAAAATAACACTAAAAATTGAATAAAAATGTTAATTAAACAAACACGCGTCTAACTTATTTTTAAAGACGTTAACTGTTATGGCACCAACAACTTCGTCGCTGAGGTCGTTCCATACATTAAATAACCGGTTGGAAAGGAATGATTGTCTGTGCTTCGTTTTTAGGTTTTCCTTTTTTAATTTTAGTTCGTGACCACGTAGACGAGAGTCAGTATTTAACAAAAAAATGTCACTAAGATTTCCGTAATTATATTTAAGTATTCTAAAAGTAAGAATTAAGTCCCCTCGTAGTCGACGATTCGCAAAAGTTGACAAGTTTGACAATTGTAGTCTTTCTGCATATGATGGTCGGACTGCTCCAAAGGTCATTCTGGTAGCCCGGCGTTGAACATTTTCTAAAAGGTTCTGGTCTCGCACAAGAAGCGGACACCAAACTACACCTGCATATTCTAATAAAGGTCGAACATAAATCTTAAATAATTTGATGTATGTATGAAAGGATACCTCTGCAAAAGTCTTTTGAAGCAAATATAACATCGAATTTGCACGTTTACATGTTTTTAGAATGTGTTCAGACCATGTTAGTTCTGACGTCACTAAAACTCCTAAATCTACATACGAAGACACTTGCGCCAAATTATGGCTACCGAGCGAGTAACCAAGACGTGGATTATTTTTGCCGATATGTAACACCACGCACTTGTTTATATTTAACGGGAGAAGCCAGTCCGAGCACCAATCACTTATTGAATTTAAGTCAGCTTGAATATTATCGTAGTCTACTAAGGGGTTTCCGTAAAATTTTGCGTCATCTGCATAAAATGCTCTTTGAGACTGGATATGGTAAGGTAGATCACTCGAATAAGTTATAAAAAGAAGCGGACCCAGTATCGAGCCTTGGGGGACACCACTTGTCACTAATCTATCTGATGAGTAGGACTGACCAACTTTGACTCGGAAGCTCCTATTTCCTAGATAATTGTGCTGCAGTCTGACGAAAGGGACCCTATCAAAAGCCTTTGCAAAATCGAGATAAATTACATCAGTTGGTTGTTTGCATTCGAGTGAGCGAGACCAATCGTTAATACAGCATAAAAGATTTGTTGTGGTAGATTTACCCTTAACAAAACCGTGTTGTTCCTTTGGTATTACGTTATGCTCTTTGAAAAAGTTAGTCATGACATCAACTACGATGCTTTCCATGATTTTTGATGGGATAGACAAAAGATCCTCCATTTATTTGCAGGGTTGTGGCGTGGTTGCATCGGAAGGGAGGTATCGAGATGCCAGGATTAACGTTTTCTTTTCCCTTTTGATGGCGTATTCCATCCTAACCGCAGTTAAATCGGAGGTGGAAAGGTGCGCCATTGAGTGGGCTTTGTATTTCCTAGGAATGTAAATTGCTGTCCTAGGTTGTTGGTTTCTGGAAAAACTAAAAATTGAACCATTTAGATTTTTAATACCTACAATTTTGGTTTTTATTATCCAGGGATCCTGGATGAGTGCTATTGTATCTTGCAGCTCATTAAAGCAGCGGCATAATGTTGTCATAGCCACTTTTTTGTGCTGCAAGTTACATTGTATGATAATTACCTCTTTTATTGCTTCCTGGTCTTCCGTTAAAAAAACAGCTTATGGTTTTTATTTGGTAAGGCCAAAACTTGAGTTTGGAGCTGTAATTTGGACAGATCAACCCCAAGTCTACTTAGACACTATTGAAAAGGTACAAAATAAGTATTTGCGACATTTATTTTTTAAAAAACATCATCGCTGGCCAGATTATGTAACTATTCGAACATCTCGGTTACGTGAGAAATTTGAAGTTATTTCTCTAACCAGCAGACGTAAATTAATTAGGATGACTTTCTTATATAAAATAGTTAATAGCATATGTACATGTATACATTTATTAACAGTAATACCATTTAAAGTACCATCAAGATTTACACGTTTTACAGCATTATTTGGAAATATAAGACCTTCTGTCTGTTCTCCATTAGAAGCCATGCTGAAACTTGCTAATAACATAAATAATATTATTGAAATTGATTGGAGTGTAACCATAGGTCGTTTTAAGAAAAAAATATTGTTATACATATTAAATTATAGTGTATGACTCTGGTGTCTTTGTTAAGCTCTTTATATTAATATTAATAGTTAATTAGTAATGTAATAATTAATTATATAAATTAGTAGTAGTAATAGAGAGCATGCGTTTGTAATAATACTCTGTATATATGATGTATTGTGTACCATCAAACGGGGTGACTTCGGACACTTTTTGCAACTTTCTTAATCACAAACTAAAAACCAAGAGAACTAAAATTCTGCAAATTTCGGCTAAGATGCCCCTAACATCTAGTTACATTTTGACAATGTCAAATGTTTCTAATTTTTTTCCAGTTATTATATTTTTTTTATTAAAAACTGTCCGAAGTCACCCCATCGAGTGGGGTGACTTCGGACGGCCATATAAAACTACGTAAAACCGATGTTTAACGGTTGCAGGGGTTAATTCGGACAAAAATTTTCATTTTTTAATCGTCTACACTAGTAGGAAAATTATTTTTTATAAGAAAAACATCATTTTATCATAAAAAAAGATTTATTTATTTTAAAAATCAAACATAATAATTCTTATATAACAAAACTAAACAGGTTATTCTAGAAAAGTAAATTTTTATGTCATAAATACAACTGTAATCTACTCTATAACAACATCAGGTAAATTGGAAAACTTATAACAACCTCTTCGAAAATGTGAAGGAAAAACCGTTTGAACAATTTAAAATTTTCCAATAATGCTCTCATCAGACACGTTTGGAAAAGAAAAGAAAACATCAGCCCCAAAATTTTTTTGTCGAAGAAATTTTACCAGGTAATTTTCACCTTCTACGTTTAAAATTTGTGCAACAAAGAATTTGCTTTTTAAAGAATTTTCTATGGGAAGTTTAACTAGGGTAAAATCATTTAACTTAATATCTTCATTTGAAGAATGGTCTCTTGGTTTCTCGGAAGTCATTTCTTCTTCCGAATCAGATGCGTCAGCTGGTAAAAAATGTTCATCAAATAAATCGGAATCAGATGGAATGTTCTGGCACTTTCTAGGTTTTTGTACTCCAGACGTGGCACATACGGCAATTATCCCTATTTAGCGCGCCAAAAATAAAAAAAATTGATATTTTTAAAACATGTTTCATCCACACAGTATTGTTCTGTATACATTTGTGCTCTTATCTGGCTTTACGCCACCGAGAACCGCGGATAAATAAGAGAGTAATATGGGTAGAAAGAGTGCACTTTCAGTCTTAAGTGTAGTTGACGCATAAATCAGCATGCGAACACTTGTTGGAAAAGTACGTGTTGTTGTTTAAATGTTGTAATCCAAGAAATTTTTCAAGATGGAATGTGAAGCTTCATGTATGTATTTCTTATTCAAGTATTAACAATGTATTTATTTGTTTCTTGCCTAATAATAACGGCAGCTTTTGGTGGACTTAATTTTATTCATTCTTTTTTGTATACGGCTAATTTCTGCGAGGGCTACAAAAAAAGTTCCACCGAGTTCCACTCTCGTTTTTTATGTTATAGTTAGATAGGACCTTTATCTTTAAGAGCTTACAAAAATTTGCGTCCCCAAGTGTCCTCTGTCTGATACAAGTTATTTTATTTAGAGGTAGTCACAACAACGTTGATCTCCCCAAAATCACTAGAAATGATTTTTTTTCTGTTCTACAAAGTGATAAATTCTTTAAACTGTTGACTGCTAAGTGCATTGAAAAAGTAGAACGGTACATATTAATTAAATTTAATACATCAGAAATTCCCACGTGCTCGGAAAAACGTTTTAAATGTACTATAAAGATATTCTTGTCGAAACTTAACAAAAAGTGGAAGATATGCAAAGGTACAACCCGCAAGATTCACCAAAAAATATGCTTTATGGATAGATAGATAATAAATCTTAGATTAGACTCTAATATCTCTGCAACACCCACGGCAGAAGAAGTAAGAAATTATCAAAAACGTGGAAGACCAAAAATTTTTTTCGATGAGAGCTCTGTACGGTAAGTTAAGAAAAGTAGGACCTCTTGTGTTAAGCATGTCCAAAGAAACACTTTGCAAAGCTGCAGAAATGAGTCTGTTCAAAAGTGAAGAAAGAATTTCGGCGTAAGTTATAAAATTAGCTATAAGCTTGTCTCCGCGCACAGAGAAAAAACCAAAGAAATTCATAATTCGTCATATTTTGATTCATGGCTATATACACTTCAGAAGAAGTATTAGCTTGTAAGGTTGTATCACTCACGGAAGACATCGAGATTGGAACCGGACAGAGATATAATGAATAGAATGCTACTGTCATCAGACCCCCTGATTACAAATACAAAAAAAAAGCGAAATAAACCCTTTTTCAGAAGCTGTACTGAGTATGTTACTTTTTTAAGTTATAGTTTAGATGGTGTACAAAGTGATATAAATCCAGATAGTGACTGATAATTCCGAATAAAAAACTAATTTCTGTACATTATTTGTATTTCAGTTAATTATTAAAATAATGACGTAAAGCGTTCTCAAAATGTATGTGCATTATTTTCACGTATTTTAGTAGTGTTATATAAATGATTAAAACTTGACGCCTTAATTAGATAACTAAATAAAATTTTATTTATAAACTACTTTTTATGCATTTTTATGTGAAACCTGACAGTCTATTCAACAACTTACATTGTTCTTTTAATTAAATCTAAGCAAAAAAATTACTTTGAAAAATACAACTATTTTTGGCGTGCTAATTTCCGCTAATTGCCGTATGTGCGTGGAAGGAATATTTTCTGGTGGTTCGTTTTTGAATTCAACATTCATATCTGCAAGGATGACTGGCCTTCCTGGTGGAACATTGACTCGTTTGCGCCTGTTTGTTCTTGTTTGCAATTCAGGGTTTCTATTTTCTTTAAGAAATGCCAGTAGCGATTTATCTATTTCACCGCCTGGGGGATTATCTTCAGTCATAAGTCTTTGAGGCAGACGTTTTAGATTTTCCTGTGGATTGTTGGGCCAAATACCCGATGCGCGAAATCCGGACAACACGTTTTTCTTTGAATTTGCTTCAATTGCTTCTAAAGATTTCCTGAGAAGTTTTGGAAAATCTTTCTTCTGAAATGGACCTTTTCTTTTGGACTTCCACTCAGTCAGAATTCTCCTCCATGTTTTCTTAAGGGGCGCAGAAAAAGCAACATCCAGCGGCTGGCAAAGGTGGGTGGCATTTGGTGGAAGTAGGATGAATTTTATATTCTGACGTGCACATTCCTCAATAACTTCTACTGTTAAGTGACTGGACAAGTTATCACCAATTAAAATTTTCGGCCCATCCTTTTTTCTGAAATAAGGTAAAGCTATCTGGCGAAACCATTCCAAAAAAGTTGTTGAATCGAACCATCCTGAGCTGCTCACACTTTAACCACATCCATTCGGTCCATCTTCTTCCCATTCTTGATACCGATGCTTAGCCTTATACACCACGAAGGGTGGAAGAAGGTCACCACTTGCTGAAGCCGACATCATTACACTTACGCTAGATTTAGACGAATCCATTATTCGATCGCAATGTTTCGATCCTCTTTTACAAATCACCTTGACTTTACCCGGGTCATCACTAAAATTAGTTTCGTCATAGTTAATTATTAGCGATGGGTCAACATTTTCCAGGGATGTTCGGAGCTCACGAAAATATTCCATTAAAGTGCCTTCACTTACTTGTGCCCTACATCTTTTTATATTTTGACAAAATATTGTCGTAAGATTACGGTGTCGGGATAAAAATGATTTTACCTAATCGTGTCCCGGAAGGTTATCACGGAATTTTTTTATATTCACCCCTCTCCTGTCTAGATATTGTTTGACTATCATTCGGACATCGTACGGAGAAAGAGGAAATCCCCATTCTGCCGCCAGGTTAATGGCCACAACCAGCCTTCCTTCTTCTTCTGACGATAATATTGTCTGGCCGCCGACTTTTTTGACATTAACATTCCTAATTCTGTCGCTAATAGTCGATTTAAGTACACCAAAATATTCAGCAGATTGCCGTATGGTTTTCCTGTGGGTTTTCACATCACGGATGGCATTTTCTAGTTTTTCTGGTTTATAATTTTGGTAGCTTCTACCACCTACCACTTTCTTATAAATTCGGCCCATGTCCGAAGTCGCCCCCTAAAAACGTATAATTTTGTTATCACCCCTGTATATGAAATGTGTGTAAAGATAAACAAACAAACTCCTGGCTAAAATATTCTCAAAACATCACCCTTCCTACTAGTATAAACAAAAATTGTACTAAAATATGCAAATGAGGTGGGCACAACTTACCTACTTTTCAGTATCTTTTGAATTAAGAAATTCTTACCAAAACAAAAATTACGTGAAACGGAAAACTGATCACGACGTGCGACCGCAACACACCATCATCTAACGGCAACTAAGTTGTAAACATTTGGGTAACATACTAATATGGGCTATCTTTTACACTGTTGCCGCTGTGAATGCATATTCAAAAAATCTACCTGTTGTCCGAAGCGACCCCAAATGGCCGAAGTCACCCCGTTTGACGGTACAATTTGTAATTTGTAAACTGATCATGCCTTTTATTGTCCATTATTTTTTTTTGCTAAATTTTTTTGTATATAAACTGATATCCTGTAATTAGGTTGTAAAACCTGTTGGGTATTAAATAAATAAATACAAAATTGGACAGCAAGGTGGTTTTTTTATTCGACCATCCCTTCTTCCCAAAGTGGGAAGGAGATGATCTCTTGTGGCTCCTCGGAGTTTTCATGTTAAAGGTCATCGATTGTCATTGTCATTTTTTCTGGCTCGAAGTCCTCCACTGTTGGCTTGAATTGGGGGGAAGTGGGTCCTTTACTAAGAAGTCTTCACTGGACCCCGCTTCAGCCTCTTTTTCGACCTTTGACCTTATAGTCATTGAGATGAACGCATAGCTCATCCTCATTGATTTGGCCTTTAGGGTTCTCATGTCTTCGTCTCCGATGCCTAAGACGAAGAGATGGCCCTTGGGGTATTTTTTCAACCTACGTTTATAGAACTTTTTTTTAACAAAATAACTTCGGCGATCATTCCCTAAAATCTTTCGCAATTATTTACAAACAATGTATACAAATTTCTCGAAAATCCTTAAATACGTTGATACTGTTTTGACTAAAATGAGATGGATGTTAAAATATTTACGGGAAAATAATTTTTGTTTACGGTTCTCGTGATTTTTTTTTTTCATTGGTGTCTTTGGCTTCGACAAATTAGTGGTCTAAGATCCGAAGTAAGGTCGACCTTCATCCATCTGTTTAATGGATGAAAGTTTCTTTTTATTAAATAAAATGTTTATAAATATACCGCAAATGGGTTGCCTTCGACTGTGCTCAAACTTTAATCAGCTTACTGCAGGATGGATTAAGACTTAGGTTAAAAATTTGGTGTTTTTGTCTTTATCCGTTTTTGAGTTATGTTCAAAATTCGAAATTTGCACTTTTCCTCAAATATTTCGAATTAGGTCCAATTTAGAAAATCATGTATAGAAACAAAATAATACAGAATGACATCATAAGCAAGTTTTATCATGATTTCTATACTTTTCTTATCTGTACACTGAAAGGAAAGTAAAAAATTGCCGTGACCGTATTTTCTTAGGCAACCCATTTGCGATATATTTAAAAATATACTTTATTTATTAAAAAAAACTTATCCATTAAATAAATGGGTAAAGGTCGACCTTACTTACGGATCCTGGACTATGGGTCTCGTCTCGTCAGTCTCGTCTTCTATGTAGGTTATGGATTGTACTAGTAGTCTAATACTTCATAGTGCAGGAGTGCTAGTACTCTAATATTCCTGCATTTCTACAGACAGCCCTTAATACTGTTTCCCAGCGCCACTTTAGGAACAGTACTGTTAATTAGAATCCAACAGTGAATGGTCGGAGTGGGGAATCCTACTAATGCATCAGAATTATTTTTAAATAAATTCGAACCGCGGACTCTTCGATTAGCAAGTCCAGACTCTACCATTGAGCTACCCTCCTACCCGGTTCTCGTGATTTAAATAGTGATTTATTTTATATTTGTATTAAAATGTATTATGGATCGTTTTTAACAATGTTTATAAAACGTTAGTTTTAGTTGGAAATACCTAGGTATACCCTACCCTATCTTGATAATCACTAAATTCTCTTCTAGTTATTTTTACTTTTTTAAGATACGTAAATACGATGAATACTGTACAAGTTGTAATATTTTCACCTCTTGCATATTTAATGCAACGATTGTTATTTTAGGGGACCGACATAACGGAAGCATTCGAAGTTCATCATTTAACAGATCTGCCCAAAGAGATGCTTCAAAAATACTTCGTTAAAAAAGCCAAAACTAAACGAAACTCGCCCTACACATTTGAAGAAGATGGTTTTTACAAAACTTTAAGAAGAGAAATTCAGCCAGTTCTAAAAGTTGTTCCCAAACAATCTTACAATAATACTAACTTTTTTACTGATACGTTGATGGTATTAACTTTTATTTTTTCCACTTTTGCTTTGAAACATTGGAGTTTTACGATGGGAACAATAGGGGGACTATTGTTAGGAATGCTTACGGTAGCTGCTCACAATTATTTACATATGAGGGATAATTTAAGGATGTATTACAGTCAGTTTTCATTGTTTCAAGTCAGGTTAGTATAATTATGGCATGTAATATTTAATATACATATCTGTTTATAATTAAGTTCACATCCCTGTACAGCTTGATTTGTTTAATTTTGTTGTTGTTTCGATCTGGAGACTTGTGGAGATGTTTCCTGTAGTCTGAACTAAAGAGGAGTGCAGTAAAAGTAGGGATATAACGTCATATTTAATAGGCGTACTTTGCAAAATAATATACTTTGCATAATATAAATAAGGTCACAGCATTTAAAATGTTACATACGCACTTCATATATTACATTTTGAATAAAAAAAGTTATAATATTTACAAAAAATTGGAAGAAACCTTATGCCTCTTATGGCTGTTTTCAAGAGGTCCATACTGTACAAAAACCGCCGCTAAAAACGAGCAAATGGAACTTTTTATGCTGGGAAATACCTTTGAAGCGCGAAATCGTACCTGATCATTTATGAAAATTTTGTATATTTTCGATTTCAAGAGAATATCTTTTTTTCACCTTTTGCTGTCCTTTACTATCTGCAATCGAATTTGATCCAGGTAAACTATTTTATCTGTTGTCATGCCTTTTCGTTATGTACACACTTTTTCCGGCAAGTCAGAAAAGGCTTTACATCGGTGGTATTATGTTTCAATTCCAGAAATCCCTCATGTTTACTTTTCTGTCATCCTTGCGCTAACCATAGTAAGTACTCGCCATTTTTCACTTGACCTGAACAAATATTGTCTATTATGGCTGACCACAAGTGTCCGCACGACGAGAACAGAAAAAAAGTGTGTGCCCCTTGCGGGAAAAAATTACTTGTGACACAAAAAAATTGGAATAATTTCTGATAAGCGAGCGACATTTAAACTTGGTAAAAAAAATTTCAAATCCAAATTATAATCTTTGTGATTCCAAATTCCGTGTGAGTATTTGTGATAGCTGCAGAAGAACTCTCAACAGCTATGACAAGAATGATACTACGAGACCACTCCCAAAAATGCCAAATTATGAGGATGTATTAATACTAAAAGTAACTAGAAATACTCAAAAACTATAACGGGCAGAGGTACCATGCGGAACTTAAAGACGGTAATAGATAGCAGTTATGGACTAAATGGCGTATCTAAAATTGACAAACTGCCGTGCAAATTGAAAATTGACCAAGAAAGGACCATCATCAACGTTTGAAAAATATGTTTCCAAGAAGTTGGGCGGGTAAAGGTACATCCCTGTGGCTCTGCATCAGTTGCTCGTGACAATTGTCAAAACCTAATAGTCAATAATCTGCCTCACAAACAGCAAGAACAAGTTGCTTCGTACATTATAAATCGGAAAATAGAATCCATTGGAACTAATAGCAGAACAAATGTTGACTTGGAATTGAGTACGTTGGGGTCAAAACACAGAATTACCATCAATCCAGCCTCAAGTTCACCAGGTAACTTTCAGTTCTGATACGTTAGACAAGACAATATTGGGGCCTCACAGAAACAAATGAAATCACCAATCTCCTGCGATCATCTGCTGGAAAAAAATCTGTACCAGCGTATTTTTTCAAACACACATCAGACCGTTCAAAGTTATTTGAGGATGTTTACCACAATTCTATGCTCAATTGCGATATTGTAGGTTCCAAGCCAAAGGAGCAAAGACCCGTCATTTGGGCAAATGCATCAGAATTATTGGATGCTATAGTTAAAAAGCAGAATATTATTGGCAATGTCGTAGTGAGAATTATGGCCGACTGAGATCAAGAGTTTTTCAAGATCTGTATGACCATACTGCCCGAAGGTTTCCTTTGTGATGACAGTGAAGGTAAAGGTGGTGAAAATTATAAAGTGTTGGAGAAAAAACGAAAACTGTACGCAGAAAGGGATAGTGTGGGCGTAAAACCGAAATTGGGCAGGGTAAATAGATTGCTGTTGTTATGCACTATGCCAAACATCAAGGAGCCTTACGATAATTGCAAACTTCTATTTGATTTGGTTAAAATCAATGACATCTCTTTCAAATTTGTTTGCGATTTAAAGCTGTCTATTGATTAACGGGCAGCAGACAGCTACATCGTCTCACCCCTGTCCATTTTGTTTTGTCAGTTTTAAAACCTTGCGAAATTGCCAACACCTTTTTTGGAAAGGATTAGTGCCTCTGCTTGGAAGAGAGAAGATACTTGTCTGGGCACGAAAAGTCCAAGTGATTTCCAAGAATTACCATGGAGAAGTGTTTGAAGGTAATGCGTGCCGGAAATTATTAAAAAATGCTGATATACTCAACGATGAAGCTATCTAAGGCCAAGTTGGGTATTTCAAAATTCTGCCCTTTATCCATGCTTTTAAGGAGATGAATAAACTTGTGGAGTGCTGTTTTTCCAGAGGCCCAGTTCTTTCAGACATAGAAAAAAGAGTAAGTGAAGTGCGCAAAGCATTTTTGGTGGCTGATATTTCAGAAACATTGAAAATCCATCGAGACGAGACATCTAACTGATTGTCTGAAAGTTTTATCTGGCTTTCGACTAGGACATTGGTCAGAGCAAGCTGTCGAAATTTTTGGAACAGATATAAGATAAATTGTGTTCAAGATTCTGGTTACCCAGAGAAGTTAAAAAAAGCACTTGTCGCGTTTTCTTCTCAACATATATGATCAATTTATGTTATAAATAAGCTTTATCTATTAAATTTATTTGTTGAGATATTTTTGTTATTTTTTTGGTCAATTTGTTGTCAAAACAAACTATTTGTTATTTCTTGTAGTAATCAAATTTTGATAAACGTTCTGTAAGATCGTGCATAGGCAGATTTGTTTCTAAAGATTAATCTAAAGTAATTATTTTCATTGATTCTGATTTCTTTCAAGATCATATCGTTTGTGAAAAGTATCTTTTTTTTAAATATGAAAAATAGAGAAAAAACATTCACAGATGAGTTTTTTAATAGAACCCATTTACCATTCCTACTAAAATGTGTTCTAATATCTACATAAGAAGTTCCAGAAGTATATACTTATTTTAACCGAAGTTAGATTGTAGACAGTAAAAGAGAACTTAAATTGTAAAAAAAAAATCTTGAAATCGAAAATATAGATAATGTCACCATTTTCATAAATGATCAGGTACGATTTCGCCGTTATTCAGCATAACAAGTTCCATTTGCCCTTTTTTAGCGGCAGTTTTTTTACACCCTGGACCACTTAAAGACAGCCGTGATTCTGTCAAAATTGTTGCACTTAAAATTAAACGAATTAAATTTAACCATTAAATATAAAGAAGGATTATATGTTGTTAATGGAAGTAAACTTTTTTAATCTCTTGGTATTAAAAGTAACAATATCTAATATAAATAGTTCAAGAACTATCTTTAAAGGTCACTGTCTTTACTATAACTACTAATTGGTATAATTATCATTGTCTTTTTCGAGGTTTATTATTACAGGGTCTATTATTCATTGCTATATCCATTTTCTTTATTTACATCTAAAACTGCCTTCAAAAACAAATTTCGCACATCAGGTAATTTAAATGTATTGTTTCAAGAAACATAACCTTTTAATAAGGATAATTTCCAGATCGTAGCAGAATTTTATATAAATAAAAATTTCCTTGGTGTAATCGGTCATAAATTTTATTTTATATTGTTAGCACCGCACTACATATGTTTCGGAAAACTTTATTTCCATCTTCGGGTGCAGTAAAAATTTAAAAACATTAAAAAAACACATGGGGACAACAATTACACACAGTTTTAAATTTTTAAAATATCAGAAACCCCATCTTTTTGTAGGAGGTATTATCAAATGCTCCTTCAATGTCAAGAAATGCTCCTAGGACTATTTCTTGGCTACTCACTCCTCCCTCTATCTTGGTTACAAGATGATGCAGAGCAGACTCACAAGATTTTCCTGATTGATAGGCATGTTGGTTTGTATGAAATGGCCTTTCTCAGAGTAGTTTGCCGGACATGCTGATCAATCAGTTTTTCCAATCCTTTTAATAGAAATTACGTCAGAGTTATTGGTCCATAGGCCTTTGCCACGGCGTACGTTGGACGCCCCGGTTTAGGTATGAAGACAAATAGTATGTTTACATATGGAAGAGACCCAAATCAATGCATGCTGACATCATACATAACAAAGTATGGCAAAAATGTTTTGATGTTATCCACTTTCCACGATGACGACGAAATAAATGCTGGAACTGGTGACGAATCGGTTAATACATTTTATAACCTTACAAGGGCACAGTCGACATTGCAGACAGAATGAAAACTGAATACTCCGTTACAAGAGTGACCTCTCACACTGTTTTGCTCATTGCTGAACATTGGAGGAATACATTTCAGGATAATTTGTGCCAGTAACACCGGCGATAATCTTTCTCGGAGACAATTACTAAGTGAGTTAAACCCTATTTACTGAAGCATGCCAGAATCCAAGCTTTCAATCCCCTTGAGGCAAAAAATTTGAAATGTTCCTTGGTCGTGAAGTACCAGCAGAACCAGCCAACTAGGAACCAATTGGTTCTGATTGGTGAAAGCCAATAATTTCGTCGCTTTCTGTTAAAAAGCTATTTCTATCATGTTTTTTGTAAATTTAATATTATTTGCAGATGAAAATATGATATATTTGGAAGAATGGTGCTATTTTCTATTTTTATGTGTAATTTTTTGAGTGTGGTAATTTCATGTCGAAAAAAAACAAAGTATATACCATTTACCTTATTACACTCTTTATCCAAGTTTCAATACAGGTCTTGTTTCTTCCTAGTGGCTTTTTCGGATGTGAGACTTCTTTTCTTTATTAATGTTATACACTATTATTGTTAAAGATGAGTTGAAATAAATTGTGATAACAAAAACCTGTGTAACATTGGTGACAGCGGTGGGATATATAAAGTAAAATTTGCCCAAGCATTCTACATGGTAATCCACTGCGCACAAAACGAAACAGATATGGATACTTCAGGCCCACCAGCATGGTTTTTGAAGATATAAGAGAAAAAGGCGAGAAGAGGAAAAGGAAAGGCGTAGGAAGAAAGAAGAGGAGGAAAAAGAAAGGCACAGGATAGCAGATAAAGAGGAAAAGAAAAGGCACATAAAGGATGAAGAGGAGGAGGAGGAGGAGAGGTGCAGAAAAGAAGCGAAAGAAATTATGAACGGTTTGCTACAAATCCAGGAAACTTTTAAACAAGAGGCTGGTCAGCTTAACAATAGAATAGATCTTTTGGCACAACAAATGCTTTTAAAAACTAATGTAGCAATAGCAAGAGAAGGTAAAAACGAATCTGGAGTCACAACAAGAGCATATAAAAACTCATTTAGAACAGCAGCAACAAAACTTAAAAACCAATTAAGAACAACAACAAGAGAATTTAAAACAACATAAAAATGCAAGGGTAGAGTTAGAAAGGCAAATTAGAGCTGAAATGGTAGAGTAAGAAAGAAGAATTCGTAGCCAGGCTTTGGTAAGCAACATTGAAGCTGAAAACTCTACCTCGTCCTCATCTGTAATCAAACTAAGCCATATTCAAAACCCAGTTTCACAAATCTATACTAGCCAGATCATTGAGCCACCCACGTTTAACGGTCAGACGACATGGGAAACGTATCGCCTCCAATTTGAATCTGCAGCTAGAGCCAATTGCTGGGCTAACAAGGAGATGTATAAGCAGCAACCGTTTTACAATTAATACCTCAATAAAAACCCAGTTATTCATCTCTCGTCCAAGGTTTGGAGACAAGATATGGCCAGCAGCATTTGAAACGGGTATTCTAAAGCCAGCTAAAGGTAAATTCGAGGCCAATATAAAACGATTGATTCATTTGGCCTATCCACAGGCACCCAAAGATTTCTAAAAACAAATCGGCATACAGGCATTTATTGATGGACTAGATGTGGAAATGCAGCAAGGTCTACATTTACAACATCACAAGACGCTAAAAGAGAAACTGATTGCGGCCGAGGAATATAAAGCGGTAAAACTCCTATCCAGATCGTCTCGCGCGAAAGTGAGAGAAATTAAATCACAGGAAAGTGAGGAGGCCAAAAATAATGCTATTCCCTATCCTACCTTCTCGCAAATCTTAAATAACCTGCAAAATATGCAACGAAATGACCAAAAAAGGGAAGTAGATGTTTCAATTGTGGAAGAATCGGGCACCGTCAAAGAACCTCTAGAAGCAGAGCTTGTTCTATAAATCGAGAATCAGGGAATGAGGCCGGAAAGTCACATAGATCAATCTTTCGAAGTTCAACAAGAAATAGTCACAGCAGCTCTGCGTCCGAAGAAGCCAATCAATTACCCACACCGAGCCGGCTTTCTAGCAATAATCAGAAAGTAGAGCATCATAAAGACCGTCTCCATAACAACGCAAACGTTCTTTCCAGGCGATCCTGTTTAGAACGAGAATGCCGGTACAGTAAAGGGTTTGGAGAACGGGAGAAATAGGTTGATGAAGTTACTCTTTGGACAACCGCTATCAAACCAGAGGACGACGAAGAAGAAATCACCCTTGAAAGTCTGAGAAAGGGGTAAAAGAAAGACAATGACTTGAAGATTGTTCGAAATATGGCTCAAAAATAAAGTTACACCTACTTGGCAAGAGATAGGTAAATACAGTGAAGCTACTAAAGGGTAGTGGACTCACTGGGATTTCCTGTATCTTCACCGAAAGTGCGAAAGCCCTGATAGAGTACATGTAGTCCGCCAAGTTTTACTGCCGAAATCACATGTCTCAAGTGTGTTGAAAGAGCTTCATTGTAGCCGTTCGGGAGGACATTTAGGTACTAAAAGAACACTGGCACGAATTCGGGAAAGATTTAATTGGGTCAATTGTCGACGGGATATAGCAGATTGGTGTAAAAAATGTGATGTATGCAGTGGCATGACAAAGGTATACGGATTCGCTCGGGAACGACTGAAAGCCAACAGCGATAAAGCAGAAGCTAGAATCGACAGGCGTTACAGGCGTGCCACAGGGATACATTTTGAGAGAGGCGATCAAGTATGGCTGTACAATCCCAAGTGCCAAAAAGGACTTTGTTAGAAACTGCAACCGAACTGGGAAGGCCCCTAAACTGTCCTCAAGAAAATCAATGACGTGATCTACCGCATTCAGTTGTCAGCGAGAAGTAAACCCAAAGTAGTTCATGTTGAAAAGTTAGCGCCTTATCGTTGTCCAGATCCTTCCCGTTGGCTCCAACCAGGTCCCAGTAATCAAATTATTCGGAGAGAATAATTAGAGAGGCGAGAGCAATGGTACGCAGCACCCTGTAGTAGCCTGCAGCAGTTATAGGAAACGTACGAATAGAAAAAGTAGTTGAATATTACTCAACGCCCTACAGTGTGCTGCGGTCGTCATAAGTAAAAGTACAAGTAAAAGAAGATAGAATAGTTCAGAAATATCTGGAAATGTCGTTCCACGTCAAGAAAAACCTAGACATTTCAAGAAGGTTCAAGAAGGGAAAAGCAAGCTATACAGGGTGATTCAGAACTTAACGTAAAAAATTAAACGGGATATAGTATAGCATCACAGAAAACCAGTAGTGCGACTTTTGAGGAAAAAAAACCGAAGTAAAAAATACCCCTAGCACGCCTCTGAAAACTGGACGATTGTAGTATGCAATCTCTCCTCCCCGCCTTACGACTGATAAAATCTGGTGACTGCGCTGCCATTTTACGAGGCGTATGCAGAATGTATGAAAATGTAGTATATCGTAATTTGTGACGGGGTAATTTGTTAACAAAAATGCAATAAATTAAACCATAAAATAAAGGATTAACTTACCATTTTTACAGCAGATGTTCAAAATGTTTACCGCCAACCTGAATACACATTTGAGCTCTTCTAATCTAGTTTTCACGAACTAAAGGAAAAATGTGCTCTCTGTCGCGTAGGTCGTTTGCAGCTGCTGTAAGGCGTAACTGCAGTTCTTCAATATTCGGAACTTCTGTCCTGTAAACCTCGTTTTTGAGATGTCCCCATAAAAAAAAATCCAACGGATTCAGGTCTGGAGACCGTGGAGGCCATAAAACTGGTCCACCTCTTCCAATCCACCTTAACCCGTAAACATTATGAAGGTGTTGACGAACTGCTAAACGAAAATGTGGGGGAGCTCCATCGTGTAGGAACCACATCCGTTGACGAACATCTAGAGGCACATCTTCTAGTAGTCCAGGCAAGTCATTTTGAAGAAAATCAAGATATTGTAAACCATCCATTCGATTTGGTAAAATATGTGGTCCAATTAATCGATCGTTTACAATACCAGCCCAAACATTAAGTGAAAACCGATGCTGGAAGTGATCTTGTCGAATCGAATGAGGGTTTTCAAATGCCCAAGAATGAGTATTGTGAATGTTAAATACCCCATTTCGAGTAAATATTGATTCATCCGTAGCTAATACATCAGACAAAAATTCGGGATTTAGGGCTTCTTGCTCCAATACCCATTCACAAAATTGTATTCGCTGTGGATAATCTTCAGGTTGTAACGCCTGGACACGTTGTGTGTGGTAAGGGTACAGCTGTTCCTCATGTAGTATTAGCCAAACGGTTGACTGGGAAACTCCGGGTATTTCTCTAGCAACCTGTCTTGTACTCACGCTGGGATTTTCGTGGGCCATATTTAATATTTGGTCTTCAATTTCCAAAATACGCTGGGGTCGTCCCGGTCCTCCATCCCTTCCGTGATTTGGCATTAATTTACCAGTATCGCGACCGCGTTGTACCACTGAACTAAACGTTGTATGATTGGGTATTCGTCTATTCGGAAAGCGTGCCGCGTATAAACGTCGGGCAGCCAATGAATTTTGTCCTGTCTCACCATACACTAACACCATATCCATTAATTCACCGTTTGTAAACATTGTTTCCACAAATACACTAAACACAGATTACACCGATAAGCCAGACACCTTTTCCCCCGGTAACCTGCGTTGATTCACTGACACTGACCTACTGACATAGAAACGGATCTCGATGTGGACGCCAACCATGGAGAGGGGGCAGGCACGCGTTTCGCATTTGATTGCATCAGCTGGAATCTAAGGTAGCTAAGGTACTTACAGTCGGCCAAATGGATTGTGTTTCTCTGTGTAAAACTTAATAATTTTTTTTTTTCGGCGAAACTAAAGGGAATTTATTAGAATTTTTTTCGCGATATGGGTTTAGAATTTTTTGCTCTATATTCCCTTAATTTTTTTCGGTTAAGTTCTGAATCACCCTGTATATGTCGGTAATCCTGACGTCAGGGAGGCAGTTTGATGATAGACGTTATGTGTTAATGTTATCAGTTGTATAGTTATAGTTAAAGTTGAGTTAAATTAAATTGTGATACCAAGAACCTGCATAACAATACGATACGGCTATGAATAAATAAAAAGTTTGACTTATCTGTCAAAAGAGAAGGTTTGTTAGAGTTAAAACCATGGAAACATGATTAAATCTAAACGAAAACTTTTATTACGCAGATCAGATGTATTAAAATTTTTATTTTAATTACAAATAAGTATTGAAGGATGGCGTATAAATAAAATGTCTACCTGTACTACGTTCTGCAAATTAAATTACTGCACTCCTTTCTTCTCTAGACTATATTAAAATTGTAGATTCAGAACATTTATTTTATTCAATCTGCTCGTAAAGTTGAATATTACTAATACCAAGTCCAAATGAAAGTAATTTAAAACCCATTATCGTCAAAATTTACTAAATAGGGATAATATACTGGAAACAACTACTTTGTATTATTTTATTATTTAACATCAAACAATTACCAATTTGTCTGTGTGCTTAATTTCTGTGACTAGGCACTTATTTATGTACACCCATGTTTTTAATCAATAATATTTTCTTAAATATTTATAATGTAAGTAATATATGTTTTTGCAGAGATTGGAGAATAAGTCATATTTTAAGCCATCATTTGTATACCAATACAATTAACGATTTGGAAATTTCTATGTTTGAGCCTGTTTTGCAGTATTTGCCAATAGAGAAGAAACCATTACAAAAAATGTCATCCGTATTATTAGCACCACTCATATGGATTACGTTTTTCCATACTTCGCTAATCAGAAGGTAAAGACGAATAATTTTAAAATAGGTTCTTCATCATTAATTTTCAATTAATCTCTCTAGAATTTAGTCTTTATAATTATTAGAGGTCCATAAACGTTGGTGAACATTTTAAAGAGTGATCTGAAAAAATTTGATAAATCCATTTCCTAAAAAAAATAGTTAGGTATGATTTTTATGGCATTTGAGTGTGATAAATCCATTGCCCTGCTCCAACGTGCTCTAAACACAATATATCCTATAATAAAATGCATTTGAAAGTGACCGATTCAAACAAACCGAAGTAAATCCAATAACTCCACTTAAACAGAACAAACTCTTTAATAAGTATTTTTAATTTTTTATAATTTTATTAACAATATAAAAATCATTTTTTTTTTCTTAATTGGGAACCTATTCTTAACTTGGTTGGATTTCTGTTTATTTATTATGTACAATTCCCAATAAATTACAAAGTAAATCATAATCAGTGGCTGGTGCGTAAAAAAATGCTGTAGAGCTGCAGAACTGCCAAAAAATGCAAGTACCTCATCTACATTCACATAAATTATTTTATGTAAAATGAATTTTATGGATAATCGCATTAATTATAATTTAGTTTTTATTATTAAATAGTAAATAGGTAGTGTGTGTGCACTGCACCGCTTGGGTTGCCTGCGTTCATCGTCTCCTTTAGTTGTTCTAGTAGTCTTGATAGGAACATGCCTGTCAAAAAGATTAACTTCCAAGTTTGTGAATAGTGAAATTTTCTTGTCAACAGTATTTAGATCAAAAATACAAAAAAATATTCTCAAATTTTAAAGTAGAAGTTTTCAATACACCTTGATCACCAGCGAGTGTCAATCCAAGTTGAGAGGCACATAAGCTTTGTACAGTGAAGATTTTGCCACTTTGCGCATACCTTCCTCAGTGAACATTGAAAGCGGAAAAGGCGTAAATTCATACTCTAGGTATTCTTTCAGTTCATCGTCAGATACTTTTGCCATGCATATGCGTTGAAACAACAGAAGTGGATTGATAATTACAAGAACCGACCCAATCTTCACACCACATTTAGCAGCTGCTAGAGAAAGAACTTTGTCTTTACATTTATATTGATATAGCTAAAATAATAGACGGTATATGCCTCTTTTAGCCGTTACATATTGAAAAAATTGCAAATTTTATCCACAATTTACTGTGTAGTACGGAAAACAATAAATATATTACATACTCGTAAATAATAATAAATACTCGTAAATAATAATAAATAATAATTTGAGACCGAACAAGGGGCACGTATGCTATAAAATAAACAGGATATTCATGACAACTAATGCACAAAGAATAAGGAAATATTGACTGTAGATTCTGATAATTACAAAATCTTTATATCGGAGTATGTAGGGGCGTGCTTCAAAATATCATAGCATTTATTATATACAATAAAATGTATTAAATCAGGCATCTGCAGACTTAGAAATCATTACTCTTTTAGAAAAAAAATATTACATAATTGTTTCATAGCGATCTTCGTCCTAATCCGCGCTGAACCTCTCATTTTGCAAATCAACCCACTACTTTGGCACGTCGTACAGCGGGAACTATTAGTCGCAGACAAAAAAATGCTGCAGTAACCAAAATTGTGCACGATTTTGTCCTGTACACATTTTATTTGAACTTTTTTTCGATAGCACTTACCATAACGGATCTATTTCCAGAATAGCGTCGCAACGCAGAGTTTTCATCCCTCTATCCCTCGAGCGGCAACCCCACGAGGTCGAAAACTTAGGTGTAGTATCAAGGGAGCCATGTCTACCATCCCACCAAATTTCATTTCTTTCCGACCTTCTGCGAATATAAACCACCCACCGCTTGGACTAAATAGGTTAATCTGTTTTTAGGAATAACAATTATAAAAATCAGATGTGTGCAACACATGACTTTCCTATGTAGTTATTACAGGCTTTTTTCGGTCATTTTGTACAACTTATTGTAGCATTTCTGTAAATATTTAGAGGTTAACTTAATATATACATTTTCCACATACATCTAACTCGAAACATTTTTCTATATACACTCATTGCCAACAAAAATGTTTGAAAAATTCAAATTTTTTACTTTTCCTTCAATTTTGTCATTACGGTCCATTTTGGAGAAATTTTGTAGAACATCATCGCAAAAATAGTCAAAACGGATTCAGGAGACCCCAAAACGTAAAAATCCGTCAAAAACTCAATATGCCACATATAGTTTCTTCCAAGTATATTACTAATTATGATCTAGGCCTAAATAATCCAAGACCATAAACTGAAATGAAACTTTAAGGTAGATAATTTTAAAATAGTTTTTCTTAAAACCATGTATTTTCACAAAATCTCAGGAACCGAAAAAACTTTATAATAATGAAAATAAACTTAGAAGATCTAGTTAAGTCATTTTTATTTTATTGAGAACGTAATTAAATTTAGGTTTCTAAAACTTGTTTTATCCGATTTATAAATATTAATATTATTTATTTATTCATTCTAGGTTAATCGATGCACCGAAGTACAATTATCAAAATGTTAAACTTACGGATTTGTCTACTTTTATTTTACCGATATTTATGTATATTTTTGGAGGACAATCATTTTCTTCCTGTTTGGTTATGTGGAACTTTGTTATTTTTGTTGGATCCTTCTACCTTGGTTATGTTGGTCTAAATGCTGGTCATCACCATCCAGAAGTTTTTCATGATGGCGATACACCTAGGTAAGAAAAAAATTGTTATAGTGTCCGTAAACGATATAAGACCGGGGCGTGAGAGGCAAGCAGTGGCGTACCTAGGTTGATTGGCGCCGGTTATTAGATCTCAAACTCCAAAGTCGCACCATTGGGAGGGTGGTGTTTATCTATACTGTGAAATGAAAACTGCTGATTTAAAAATATCTTTTCTCATTTCTTAAAAATACGCTTTCTCTGTGTTTCTTTCAGATCCGACAATTTCGACTGGGGCATTGGTCAACTCGATGCTTTATTGGATCGTAATGAAATTACGGGTTCTCATTTTTTGGTTCTAACTAACTTTGGTGATCACGCTCTTCACCACTTCTTCCCTACTTTGGATCACGGAACGTTGGAGCATCTCTATCCGGTATTCAAGAAAGTATGTAAACAATTCGATGTTGATTTGAGAACGGTTTCGTTATTGGAGACAACCAAAGGAAGTTTTCAGCAATTGATCAGAACAACTCCCAATCCGAGCCCCACAAATTTGAAGAAATTTTCAAAAGATTAGTTAATTTTTATATTTAGAATTAATTTGCACTATGATTGCCGAGGGATAAACCGCTGGAAAAATGTTGTACACTAGTACAATAGTAAGTAAATAGTACATAATTATAAATATTACTGAAATAGTACACAAACTGGACCAGATACTGCAAAATAGTTCACATACAGTACACAAATACTATAGTACAGCAAGTACAGAAATATTACACATAATATACAGATAGAAAACATAGCACAGATTGCTTGTGTACCATAGTACAGCAGCGGTTTACCTCTCGACGGTTTCAATCTCGATAGGCTTTCGGTTCCCTCTCGAACCGATAAAATATTCTTACACATAAAACAATGGGCATATTCACACGCTCGTTGTCACTTGGTTGCCGATTTCATAATACTCCAATAATACCGAAATATCTTTAAGAATATTTTATCGGAACGAGATCGGACTTGTCACACTTAGCACACAATAGTATAAATACATTTTTGAAAAAAAAAAAAACAGAAAACACACTAGAATGGAGTGATAAGTTGAACAAATAATGTAAAGGTTTTAAAAAGTAATTGTAGAATTTTTTATGAAAAATAAAGCACTGGATCGAGTTATTTTACTGAGGCTGCCCTACCTATGGGGCCTCTTTATGGCATTTGTGACGACGAAAACATTTTCTAACCCCTACTATTTATTAACACTTTTCGAAGCGAGGGTCCCCATCTAACTTATTTATTTTCGGAATTTTCGGTTCGACCTAACTACTTTAAATATCAATGTTTTTAAAATCCAATGCATTTCTTATTTGGCTCATCTTATGCACTTCAACATAGTGACATAAGACTATATGGATGGCTATGCCTGTCGACTATGAAATCACATAAATTTTTTCTCGTTCATTAAAAAATGTCCTCTACAGTTTTAAAATGTACCTATATTTTATTAATTTTCTCACTTAAAATACTATTGATTATACACTATATAATCATTATTCACTACTTTTTATCCCTACTATTCTAATGTGTTAAGCATTGATATTATTGTAACTATTGCAATTTTTACCCATTTTATTAGTAGGCCGTGGCTGTCATCTAAAAGTGGAGTTAATCATTCAAACTAAAACGGTTGACTGCAAAATAATTTAAGAAATATTGGACTAAAACTAAGAAAAATTGGATTCAGAAAATGGAAATGTCTTTAACTCCGCCACAAGTGAAAAATCTGCTAAAATTGCTGACTTTATTGCTAGAAAAGCTATGAAAATTGTATATGGCGGCGTATGAATCTCTCTTAAATTGGAAACAGAAAAAACACAAAATAGTATTTGGAATTTGTTATGTTGGTGTATTTTAGAGGCCTATTCACAAAGAAATCCCCGACACTATGGACCACACATAATACAACTTATTCATAAAACTGATTTTTAAGCGTTTCAAATAGACAATGGATCATATGGGTCATTCTATAATTCCAAAAAAGAAATGTAATTCACTACCAGCCAATATGTGTTATAATGGCATTGATATAGAAACTAGTGCCGCTATTGCATCTGCTTCTGTCAACTATTTTAGTGAATCATTTTTAGACAACCCTGTAAATGTTTTTCCCCCTTATTTGATGTTATTTCTCCTAACGATGCTTTGGTAAGCCCAAGGTCTCCAAAGACGACGTAATCGAGTCCAAGACAAATATGACTATGGGTACAGATAATGTTCCTGCGTTTATTGTTTGTGATGGTTTATTTGTTTTTGCCAAGCCGCTTAGTATCAATCTGATAATGTTTTTCTCGAGATATAAAAAAATTCAAAAACTGTCCCGGTGTACCAAAAGGGCAACATAAATGATATTACAAATTAGAGACCAATCGCTATTATCTGCAGTATTCAAAATCACTGTTACCAAAACTCAATTTATCAGCGAAATATTGGACCGAGGTGATCAGATAGATGTGATCTACACTGACTTTACAAAGCATTTGATCGCCTTAGTCATCCAATTTTGTTATCCAATTTGAATATGTTGAATTTACCTGACAATGTACTATATCTCCTTAGTTCCTATTAAAGTAATCGTTCCCATAATATCCTTATTAGTGGTGTTAAATCTATCTTTATATTTTAAGTACTACAAGGTTCCATTTTAGATCCATTATGCTTTATAATATTCATTAACGATATTTATAATAATGTAAATGTACAATATTTACTCTATGCTGATGACCTGAAGCTTATTTCAAAGATTGATAACATCAATGACTGTGCGTTACTGCAATCCGTTATGAACTAAATTCACAATTGGTGTATAAATAATAATCTTACGTGTAATCCTTCAAATTGCAACGTGTTATGTCATATACGCGAAAGGTTGATTGATACGATTACAATATAGGAGGAGTCGTCCTGCAGAGACCTGACACGAATAAAAACCTTGGCGTTGTATTCGATTCAAAACTATCATTCGTTAATCATCTTGCCGTAACTGTCGCTCCATCTTCCGGTCTATCAAAGATTTTAATAATCCAGATACTTGCAAATTGTTGTTCAATACCCTTATTAGGTCCAAGCTTGAATATGCCTTAGTAATATGGTCCCCTAATTATAATTCGCATGTCTTAACTTTAGAAAAGATTCAGGGACGTTTTATTAAGAGTCTTCATTATTATTTTCATGGAACCTACCCCGAGAGAAGATATCCACAAGAACAGCTTTTAGCAATATTTGGAATGCAGAGCTTATTTCAACGTAGAAATATATATTCAATAATTTTCATTTACAAAATAGTACACCATTTAATTAAATGCCTTGCTCTGTGTGCTGAGCTTAACTTTTTTTCCTAGAATCAATTCTAGGCATCTGTATCTGTAATGTATGGAGGGTGGGTTACCCCACGGTACTGGCCTCATTGGGCCCATTGTGCATCCTCCTGAGAAGATAGGCACCTCCTAGCTCGTGAGCCAGTCTACAGATTTAATGTGGTTGACAACGTCGCCATGAGGTGCTTCTCTTATATCGGCCGGTGTTAGCCGATACTCGGCGAACACAAATCTTCTAATAAATGAGAGCGTCGAGCAATCGTAACGGATATGCTCGATGGTCTCATCTTCTTGTTTGCACCCTCTGCAGAGTGCGGATTCTGACAGCCCCATGATATGGAGATGCTTTCGTACTTGGCAATGACCAGTCAGAATGCCTGTGACTAGGTGCAGATTCTGTCTAGTCGTAGTCAAGTATTTGTTTGCTGAAGTGTTGTCAGGATAACTTAAGAGCTTCCTGGCAACTCTGCAGTTTCTTGTTCCATCCCATCTTTTCTTGAATTTCACAAGGGAATGTTCTTGGATTAGGTCTGTCACTACCGATTTTGCCAGGCCAATAGAAAGGCCAGGTCCAAAAAGTATTTGGTTGGCTGCTTTCTTGGCTAGTGAATCAGCAAAACGGTTACCTTTCGATGTGGCGTGACCTTTATAATCCATCTTAAGGTGGCATAGCTGCACATTCATTTTTTCCACTCCCAGAACAAATTTACTATGTCAGTCTCCATTGCATCGTATGCTGTTTACGGTTAATGACTTAAGTGGATGTATATTTTCTTGTATGTAATGTTCTTTTTTCATATTTCAACTTTGTTTCTAATGCGTTATGTGTGATTAATCTTTTTTCCCCACTGGAGTTTTTTTTTTAAGATTACACTCACAATCTCGTTATTTATAGTTTAACTTTTTAATGTGTTTTTCCCTATTTGTTGTATTATATACCCATAATGTTTATTAATGTATATTGCGCGTTCTGGAATGGGCCTTAGCCGTCGGATGTATGATTAAATAAATAAAATAAATAAGGGTGATGGTAGAGGTACGACTTCCGTCAGAATGGGAGAATCGTTAAAAAGCAAATTGGAAATACAATCCAATTTGAAAAGTATTTTATTCAAATTAATTATCTATATTATATATAATACATAGTTTTTATATTAAACGTTCCTTTTTTTCTGCAGTGCATTAAAACATGATAGTATTTCGAAGATAAACAATTTTCTTTCGTCGCCTTTGGCTTGAATTCTAATCTATAATATAAAAATTTCCTCTAAAACGAAAGATATGGTAATAATTTAATTTTTTACAAATTTGATCCATCTTGACCATAATTCTCCAAAACTATCATTTTACATCCAAATAAAACGTTTTACAAGAAAATAAAACACTACATAAACGTTATGTAAACATCAACACAAAACTAAAATAATATATTACTGTCAACAATTTATAATGCCCTTTCGTTTCTAGATAATTAATTTGGTAATAATTATATTAAAATAAAACCAAAATATACTATGAACATTTTTATGTGAAAATCTTAATTAAAGTATTTTTTAAAAATTGAGAAAAAATTTGAAAATAATTGTATTAAAATATCAATAACTGTGATTTTTTATGTATCACTAATATTGCTTTATTGAAGAACAAAAAATTTTATATGGAAATGTCAACAGTGTGTAAGAGAACATGAACTTTTTCCTCAACTCATCTTAGATTGTGACTTAATATTGGAGCCAGACAATTATGTCCCTATTCCTTCTATATTTATTATGTGGACCAATTAGTCATCAAGTAATAAATCTAGAAAACTATACAAAACTACGAAAAAGTTTTCAACCTCAAAAAGCTAGTACTTTCTCTGGAGAAAATATGAATGATTTTCTAAATAAAACATCAGATGCCAAATACCTTGAACAAATGGAAAGATATTAAGGTTTTTCTATTTATATTACAATAACTAGGTATTTTTAAGGTTAATGGCAATAATGCTAAATATACTATTACCCATATTTTTTTTGAAATGTGTAAAAACCATCAGTAATCGACAAACTCATGCTGGAGGTGATTTGCTATTTTTAAACTATCAAAAGAAGAATTATAATTAATGAATTTACCAAAATGTGAAGATTCTCTACGTAGTTTAGACTAAAAGTAACTTCAGTCCTTCACAAACTTAAAAATTCAAAGTTTTAATACTTCTCTTTCTCTTTAGGTCTTTCATCAAAATCAGATCGTGTTTAGTTTATGTAAAGCTACGAGTTTGTCCGTGGGGCCCTCAATCTCTTTAAACTTAATTATTTCTTGTGCCTCCAGTGATACCTGAACAGTAAACTTTAAATACTTTATAAATGGTAAATTTTGTAAGAATTTAGAAATGTTGCTACTAGAACAACAAAAAAGAGAAGCAACTCCACAATTTACAACTACTATATATGCAAGTTAATAACTTGTTTGGGTTTTGTTGAAAATACTTCACTACACCAAGTTTGAAAGGTTTCACAAAGATTATTCATTTATAACTAGTTTGTTTTTGTTTTAAATAGTTTTGAATATTTTGAATCAGTAGAATACTTTTTCTTTTAGTTGAGAAAATTAAAGGATGTTCTATGGATTCATTCACAAAAAAATGTTTCATTTTAAGTATCAGTTTGGATTTAATTCAGAACTGTACGTCATTATTACGGACATGACTAGTATTATCTTTGTCTCTGTCGGTCATGGTCTAATGATGAAATATTTTTTTGTAAGTCCACGTTCTATAATTTAAAAGTAAAAAATTCAAGGAATAATCTTACAATCAACGATGGTGAAACTATTTCATTTTACATTTCTTCAATGAAAAATTTGTGTCACAAATCAGAATTTTGGTTGGAATTTCTAAAAGAAATCTTTGTAATCTTTTATGTATTTTAAATATTTTTCGCTTAATTTTTCACTATTGTCCAAAATATTCCTGTTAATACAATGGGGAAGTTTCGAAAAAGGCAGACGTCTTCTGAACTTCCGAAGGTTAGATGCATTACTTTAATTATGTTTTTTTCGTTTAAAAACCTATGGATTTCTCTCAGGCAAATTTCAATGCAAAATTTCTGTCACAAATCAGAATTTTGGTTGGAATTTCTAAAAGAAATCTTTGTAATCTTTTATGTATTTTAAATATTTTTCACTAAATTTTTCACTATTGTCCAAAATATTCCTGTTAATACAATGGGGAAGTTTCGAAAAAGGCAGACGTCTTCTGAACTTCCGAAGGTTAGATGCATTACTTTAATTATGTTTTTTTTTCGTTTAAAAACCTATGGATTTCTCTCTGGCAAATTTTAATGCAAAATTTCTGTCACAAATCAGAATTTTGGTTGGAATTTCTAAAAGAAATCTTTGTAATCTTTTATGTATTTTAAATATTTTTCACTTAATTTTTGACTATTGTCCAAAATATTCCTGTTAATACAATGGGAAAATTTTGAAAAAGGCAGACGTCTTCTGAACTTCCGAAGGTTAGATGCATTACTTTAATTATGTTTTTTTCGTTTAAAAACCTATGGATTTCTCTCAGGCAAATTTCAATGCAAAATTTCTGTCACAAATCAGAATTTTAGTTGGAATTTCTAAAAGAAATCTTTGTAATCTTTTATGTATTTTAAATATTTTTCACTTAATTTTTGACTATTGTCCAAAATATTCCTGTTAATACAATGGGGAAATTTTGAAAAAGGCAGACGTCTTCTGAACTTCCGAAGGTTAGATGCATTACTTTCATTATGTTTTTTTCGTTTAAAAACGTATAGATCTCTCTCAGGCAAATTTCAATGCAAAATTTCTGTCACAAATCAGAATTTTGGTTGGAATTTCTAAAAGAAATCTTTGTAATCTTTTATGTATTTTAAATATTTTTCACTTAATTTTTGACTATTGTCCAAAATATTCCTGTTAATACAATGGGGAAATTTTGAAAAAGGCAGACGTCTTCTGAACTTCCGAAGGTTAGATGCATTACTTTCATTATGTTTTTTTCGTTTAAAAACGTATAGATCTCTCTCAGGCAAATTTCAATGCAAAATTTCTGTCACAAATCAGAATTTTGGTTGGAATTTCTAAAAGAAATCTTTGTAATCTTTTATGTATTTTAAATATTTTTCACTTAATTTTTCACTATTGTCCAAAATATTCCTGTTAATACAATGGGGAAATTTCGAAAAAGGCAGACATCTTCTGAACTTCCGAAGGTTAGATACATCATTTTCATTATGTTTTTTTCTTTTAAAAACCTATAGATCTCTCTCAGGCAAATTTCAGTGCAAAATTTGTATCACAAATCAGAATTTTGGTTGGAATTTCTAAAAGAAATCTTTGTAATCTTTTATGTATTTTAAATATTTTTCACTTAATTTTTGACTATTGTCCAAAATATTCCTGTTAATACAATGGGGAAATTTTGAAAAAGGCAGACGTCTTCTGAATTCCCGAAGGTTAGATGCATCACTTCCGTTATGTTTTTTTCGTTTAAAAACCTGTAGATCTCTCTCATGCAAATTTCAATGCAAAATTTTTGTCACAAATCAGAAGTTTGTTTGGAATTTCTAAAAAAAAACCGTTTCATCTTTTTTGTATTTATAATATTTTTCTCTTAATTCTGTACTATATATATTCATACAAATATTGTCCGAAACATTTCTATTGATGCAATGGGGAAGTTTTAAAGAAGGCAGACGTCTTGATGCACTACTTCTTCTTCTAAACTTCCGAAGGGTAGATGCCTCACTCTAATAAAGAAATATTTTTTGTAGTTCATGTTTTATAATTTAAAAGTAAGAAATTCAAGAACTTATTATATAAACAACGATGGTAAAACTATTTCATTTTACATTTCTTCAATGCAAAATTTGTGTCACAAATCAGAATTTTAGTTGAAATTTTTAAAAGAAATCTTTGTAATCTTTCATGTATTTTAAATATTTTTCATTTAATTCTTCACTATTGTCCGAGACATTCCTATTAATACAATGGGGAAGTTTCGAAATAGGCAGACGTCTTGTGCACTACTTCTTCTGAACTCCCGAAGGGTAGATGCCACACTTCCATAATGTTGTTTTCGTTTACAAACCTATAGATCACTCTCAGGCAAATTTAAATGCAAAATGTATGTTACAATTAGAATTTTGATTGGAATTTCTTAAAAAAATCGTTGTAATCTTTTATGTATTTCTAATATTTTTCATTTAATTCTTCACTATATATTGTTATGGTAAATTTTTCATTTTTTAAATTAAAGTAAATTTCACATATTGAAAATTATGCAGTATTATAATAATTTGATTTTGAAACGGGCTTTGAAAAATGGGAGATGGATTTTGATATAAAAAAAAAAGAGTTGTCAATTTTGAAATTTGGAAAATGTCAGTAATTTAAAAAAAATAGGATTGTAAATTAAAAGGGATAAGAATCATTTAAATAAGCAAACTTGAAGATATTTTGTAAAGGATTATAAGAACTATAAACATGTATAAGAAAATAAAGAGTACATAGAAAGATGGTAGGCGAATAATGTAAGACCAGAAACCCAAGAAAAAAGGAGACAATAGTAGCAGAGACAACAGAGACGTGTAACTTAATAGGAAAATATGTTCGGTGGTCCATTTAAATTACATATATGACCCTCTTTTTCTTTTACATTGACCTTTACATATGTCTATCTCTCTCCAATAAAACTAACACCATTTTCAGAGGGCGCTGGTGTTGCTGGTTTTTTGACGTCGAAATATCGATTAAAACTGACAACTGACAATGTTATGAATGTTGTTATGAACATGTGCATTTTATTAAAATTAATTTAATTTGGGCCCGTATATTTCTTTGAGTCTGATTTTGTTGTTTAATTAATTTTCTTTGGGGGGGAATGTTTATTTTTGCATATTTTTTTTGCATGAAGCAATTTCTGGAACCAAACTCGCGTTTTTGTACACATTTCTTTCTAGAGGTAAGTAATTTCCAATTTATTAAGAAAACCACTGTATAATGTGTGTGTTTAATAATATATTACATAATGACTATAATTATTTTAGGTGAATTGGAACAGAGATCCATTGTTACAGCTACTTGTGTTCATTAAGTAGGTAGATGAATGTCTGGACAGCTTTAATGGTAGCACAAAGTTCCTACCTATCTACTAGAAAAGTAAAATGTATGCTGAATAAAAAATCTGTACATGTAGTATTGGCAAAGGACTTTTGAAATGATTAGAGATTAGCTATTTCTTACATACACCTACCTCTAACAGCCACTCTAAAGGAAGAAAAAAACATTGAATCACAAAAGGGCAGAATTTTAAATCAGGATGCATTGGAAAATAAATTTGGGGACATCAGGTCGGTTCTGGATTTTATAGAGAGATCAATCTCAAGAAAAGTTAATTTATCCTGCAGAACAACCAGTAGTTTAAGTAGGATTTGGTATAACTTTATTAGAAGATTTCCTTGATAATAAATTGTAATATAGGTACCAATTGTTTCAAATCAAAAAAAAGTTAAATTCAAAATTAGATTTTTCATGGGTAAAATGTTTTATTCATTCAAAAATTGTAAGGTAATCTATAATTAAGGGAATATGGAAAATAGGTATACCCTGGTGGTGTAAGAGACAGGTAAGGGGCAATGACAAAAAAATTACAAAAATGTATTCATCTTTAAATAGTGTTTATTATTAATATTATTTGCTATGTTTGAAAAGTACCTCCTGTTGCAGAACAGATCGAATAGATTAGACGACTAGTTGGAGAAGGTTCACCTAGTAACCAAATTAGGAGACTAGGAAAACTTTTACATGACTGGGGACACAACAAGAATGCACACCCACAAGATACACAAACGAAAAAACAGGGGTAAGCCTTCAGCAACGTCCTGTTTAAATGATAGTATGTCATCCTTCATTCCCTTTTAGACTCAGGCCTTATACATTTGTGTTGAGTGTATGTGTGTGTTTGTTTTGTTTCCATGGTTTCTATTAAAATAAACAGTCATAACATATCGATACCTTTTTGCCAGACTAACATAAGCGACATTTGTTCAAATGTCAAATGTTACATTAGTTTTTAAATATATTATGAATATTTAACAACTGTTACTTTGTAATTTGTCACAAAATTATAGGAGGTACTTTCTGAACATAGCAATTGTAGTTTGTTTTTCTGTACCTTACAAAAATATAATTTATAGAAAAAGAGTTTGGTGTATTATTTTTCCAAGTTTAAATATTTAATAATCAATAGAATTTTCAAGTTTTTTTAGCGAAATTTACAAGAGTAATAAAAACTATGTTCACTGCTTATATTAAACTGATAAAACTTCCTTTATTAAAATGATTATTTATATGATAAACATTTTGATGTTATTGGAAGCTTTTATATTTTTTAATAAACAGTGAAACAATAGTTTTTGTTTCTCTTGTAAATTTGTTGTATACAAAAACGATATCTGAATCCATGTTTGAATTTCCCGCCCTAAAGCATTTTTAAGTTTCCCGCTATTTACTAGTGGCGCCATCATAGACTGGTTGTGGTTACAATCGCCCAAATAAGTTTTACCGAACAAAAAAAATACATTGAGTTACACGTCTCGCTGGATTGTCTCTGATAGTAGTGATAACGAGATAGTGAGTACGGCATATACAAAACATTTTATTTTGTAAAAGCATTGACTAGTATTTTTTTAAAAGAATAAAAGGTATTCTTATTAATTTGTTAGTTTAAAGAATTTGACAATTGTAAATATAGTTATAATTAGTATTTTTAGTAGTTTTCATCAATGGCTAAGTGATAGCCTTAATTAAATTATACTTATTGATTTTTTTTGTAAATTTTTGACAAGTTTCAATTTTAGTAGGTGTAGTAGGGTAGGTTGTAAGTTATTTTTCTTCAAGATATTTAATATCTGTTCAATTTTCCAATGATGAGTTGTTAAAATTAAACTATAAGCTAATAATTTTATAAGAGTTTGTTTATTTAAACATCTTTATTTCTCAGTATAACAAAATATAGATAATTATCAAAGTTTTTCCATCTACGATCAATTTTGCATAATTTCAAATAAATTCTATAAAAAAATTAAAATAAAATAAAACTAAAATAAAAAATTAAATAAATTAAAATATAATTCATAAAAGAAGATAAACAAAATAAAACAAGTGTTATTTAATAATTTTGAAGCACCCCTGAGTTTAAGAAAATCTTTGTTCCAATTATAAATCACAGTGGCGAGCCAGGGTAAATAATTTTTAAAATTGAATTTAAAAAAAAATGATATACAGTATAATATCATTTCAATATATTCATATAAATATTGTCCGAGACATTTTTGTTGATACAAAAGGGAAGTTTTGAGGAAAGCAGACGTCGTCTTACATGCACAACTTCTTCTGAACAACTGAAGGGCAGGTGCGTCACAATCTGTCTCAGGCAAGGACAGAACCATGGATTTTAACAGTCCAATTTCCTCTAATGCTTGTGTTCTAACTACCGAAGAGCAGAAGCATCAATTCTACAATGTTGTTTTCGTTTAAAATCCTATAAATCTGTCACAGGCAGAACCATGGAGCTAATTTTTCTAGATAATGCTTGTGTTCTAATAAAAAATGTGGATCACAAATACATCATTGGTTACCTCTTAAATATAGTGTTATCCAGGTACCATAAATTCGGAGTTTGGTCAAAACTATTCCTTTCTATTTGATATATTATTGTGAGACAATTAGTTAATTTATGGAGCGTATCTTTCGTCACAACAGTAAAAAATTGCATTGAAGCGAAAGTAGGAACTCCATTTTTAATTTGAAATTTTGACACGTGAAAATAATAGTTTTTTATATCACGTATATTGGTTTTCTTAAGATAAATAGAGTTTTGGGACACTTCGGAATATTTCTTTTCTACATTTTGGGTAAATTAAAAAACGCTGATTCTTGACTATCTCCTTTTATACTAGATTTTATTGACACACATTTTAAATGTGGAATAGCTTTAATAGTATTTGAAAATATTTTTTTATTTTAATGTTTTTCTAAATGCATACACTTTAAAGGATTCAACGTTTATTGTTAAATCGGATACGTTTTCATAAGTTTTGTTCAAAATTTCTTGAGAAATTGCATCACATGTTACTATGAAACCACTTTTTACGCATTGATAACCTCTATACTTTCTAAAATCACTAAGCAAAAACATGACATCATAATATTTCGGATCACAAACATTGTTTAGAACATTTCCTCTTATTATTTTTGAAAATGATTTTGATTCGACCAGATTAACACGTTGATCACGACAAGCGAAAATGACACTCGTAGGCATTTTATTATGATTAAAGTGCGCAATAATTAATAAAACTTGTTTACGATTTTCTTTTAATTTTAAAAATGTTATCTAGTCTTCTATGCGTATATATGCCGACACGATAACTCTAGAAAGAAAGTACCGATTGACTTGCGGTTTTGATTTTCGTAAATAACTTCTCCTATCTTAGAACTCATCTAATTTTTAGAATTTTCGGATTAACCCAGCTACTTTAAATATCAATGATTTTAAATTCTGATGCATTTCTTATGGAACTTATTTTATTGACTCCAACATAGTGACATCAGATATGGATATGGATAGCTATGTTTGTTAACTGCTGGTGTTATTCTTAAATGGTAAAATCATTTAAACAATTTTGGATGTCAATTAAAATATTTTTTCTACAACAACTTTAGGAACTTGTTATCACGTGACGGAAGTTTGTCGAGTATTTTGGCTACAAAAAATGCCGAACTACGCATTTGGCTCAGGAAAAGAGGTGGCACAGGTACATTTTTGAGGTCTGTTAATCAATAGCTATCCCATCATTGTTATCTTGTTATCAAATTACGACGTTTCTGAGTTGGAATGGTACCTTTTTTCAACTAGTACAATTTCTTTTTATTTTGTTTTAGGTAAACGTTATTTTTATGAACTTTTATTAATTAAAATTATAAATTTTAATAAAAACTTTATCCAATGTTTAAATTTTGTATTGGATAAAAATTGATCAATGTGGCTGTGATTGTACTAAAACCTGGGGTATATTTTCACACATTGGAGGGTCCAGAGTTTATTAAATGGTATAATAAGGAGATTTCTTTGTTTCATTTCGTTCCTAATGTTTGTTTAATTTAGGTTGGGGACAAAAAAAAAGTAGTGTGCTGGCATGCTGCAATTCGAAATGGTGCCATTATTTTTTTAACTTGAATACAGTAAATTTTGGTACTAGACGGACTACGCCTTTTACCACTCAGACCAAAACCAGAGCCAGTGCTATAAGTATAAAGACTAGAGAGAAGGAGGCGAATCAGCATACCCGAAATACGGTCCCAAAAAACGAACGCTAATTGAGCTTTTACAATTCACCGCAACGGCGCTGGTGTTGTTAGTGATATTAAAAATACATGGTAATTTTGTGAAAATAATAAAAATAAACTTGTTTATTGCTAAATAATAAAGCACAAAAATGTTGGTTTTTTTTAAATGTGTCTTGCATATTTTTAACCGACTTCAAAAAAGGAAGAGGTTATCAATTCGTCGCGATATATTTTTTTTTTATGTATGTTCAGCGATTATTCTTTAACGCGGTGTCCGATTTTAATAATTTTTGTTAGAAAGGTGCTACTTCAGGGGTGGTCCCATATAAATTTGGTCAAAATCTAGTAATTGGGTCCATAAGAAAATCCTCAAACTCTTCATTTTTTATGTATGTTTAGCGATAATGCTTTACCACCTTGTCCGATTTATATGATTCTTTTTTTGTTAGTAAGGGGGGTACCTCAGAAGTGGTCCCATATAAATTTAGTTAAGATGTGGTGATGGCATCTGCACGTTTTTGAAGTCGGTTTTTTTAAATTTTTAATTTCTAATACTTGTAAAATTTAATTACCTAAAAATATTAAAAACTATTTAAAATAACTTGTAATTAATAATTTTTTTTAATTTTATCTATATTAAATGCACATTAGGTATGACCAAATTAGAAAAGGTTTGTTAAATGGTCAAATTTGGAAAGTACACTTTTGTGGCAATTTTTTTTTGAATTATACCTAATTATAGTTTTAAGAGCCAACTAAAACACAGTTAACAGATTTTTTTATTGCTATAATACAAGTATAAAGGGAGATTTGGAAATATACATAATATTGCCTCATCTATTAAATTTGGTCTTCCTCTTTTTTTCTAACAGTACCATCAGTACAAATTGTCTTGTAATATTTGAAAATATCTTCTTAAACGTGTAGCTCGCAAACAGCATAATCTTTAGAAAGTACTTTATTATCCCTATGAATAATAATAATAATAATAATAATAATAATAATAATAATAATAATAATAATAATAATAATAATAATAATAATAATAATAATAATAATAATAATAATAATAATAATAATAGTCTTTATTATTTTCACTACAAAAATTATCGGTATAACAAGATATATATTGAAAATAAAAGGCGAAGTTCAACTTTTATGAAGAAATACTCCATAAAACTTCTATTCCATTTAACTTAAAAATCGTGCATGCGCAGTACTTAGGTACTACAGAAAAAGTATATAAACAAAAATATAAATTATAATTTACAGTTTTTTTAAATTTAATTAGAATTCTAGGTAGGGCCTCAGAAACAAAAAAAAATATAATAATATTATGTAATTTGATGATAAAATAAATTTTCTTTTAATAATAATCTAAATTTGTTAGACTTTTGATTTACAATTTTTTGGGAAATTCCATTTAAAATATAGTAGATCTGATAACTAAATGACCGTCGAAATATTTCAAGTTTGAAAGAAGGAGTAGTTAACGAGCCCTTATTTCTAATATTTAAATTGAACGTCTGTCCGCAATGTTATTTTTCTAAGGAGGTAGGACGGTTTTTTTCTGTACATAATTTTGTAAAACAAACAGGCAGAGTGTCATACTCTTCTATTGTCCATGTTCAACCAATTTCTTTTAGTTTATGGAAGATTCTGCAACGTCTTCTAATTTCAAATATTAAACGGAGGCAGCAGTTTTGTATTTTTTGAATTTTTTTCTTATATTGGACAGCTAAACATGGACTATAGAGAGCATCAGCGTAATTAAATATAGCCAAAACTAGTGATTCACAAAGAGTCTTTTTTATTTGATGTGTTAAAACATTCCTGATACCATAAATTGATTTAAGAGCAATAGACGCTCGTTGCAGTGTTCTATTTATGTTTCTCAAATCGCAATTCTGCATCAATTATTACCCCAAAATTTCTAGCTTCCGTTACTAAATTAAGACTTTCATCATCTATTTTAATATTGATTTGATTGGCAAATTTTTTGACGATTAACTCTAGGTCCAAACAAAAGTACAATTGATTTACTGGGATTTATAACTAAGCCGAGTCGATAAATGTGCAAATATCTTCATTAATGGCATTACAAGTACTTTTTATCATTTGGGGAGGAAAACTGTAGTAAAGTTGGGTGTCATACGCGTATAGGTGAATGTTGCAATTAGATAAATGTTTTATGAGTTTTAAAGAATAAATAGAAAAGAACAATGGTCCCAGTATTGAACCCTGCGGCACTCCTGATATTAATGTTTCAAAAGTGGAATTCACCCCGTTCAAGGGAACTTTTTGTTTTTCAAGTAATTATTTATTAGCATGAGGGCATTATTAGAAAATCCTATATAACCCAATACAGCAGTAAGCAAATTATATTTAATAGTGTCAAAGGCCCTGCTGAAGTCAAGTAAAACAAGCAACGTGCATTTAGCATTATCTGTTGCTCTAATTATGTCATCTACAATGTGAAGAGGAGCAGTGGTGCAGCTATATCCTTTCCGGAAACCGGATTGAACAGGCGAAACTAGGAAAAAAAATTGGAGATGTTCTTTTATTTGAATTTCCATTGCCCGTTCAATAATTTTTGATAATGTGGGTAGTATACTAATTGGCCGAAGATCTTTTAAATTTACTGGATTTGGCTTTTTTTGGCAGAACTCGTACAGCCGCACTCTTCCACATTGCAGGGTAAACATTTTCAGTTAAACAAAAATAAATTATATGAGTTATATATGATGCTATATGAGAACAACAAAGCTAAATCATATACATATTTAATCTAATCCATCACAACCAACAGCACCTGTTTTTACACTACAGATAGTTTTGTACACAAATAAATAATTAACTTCTTTAAAAACAAAATTTGGATGTAGTAAGCTATTATTGTTATAAAACTGCAAAATTTGTTCACGTGGTTTAGCTATGGGTATAGAATCAATAAAATACCGATTAATATTTTTAACATCATGTAAAATACTTGGAACATCTACTTGTTTATTTCTCAACATTTCATAAGAATGATATGCTGCCACTGTTTTAAACGTTTAGAATCATATAAAAACATTTACAATGACATAATTGGAATTCAACGAAAAAATTCTGAAATAATTTTTTTCTCTACTAAGTTATATTTAATGTTTGTAAGTCAGAATTTATACCTCTAAAAATTTGTAATAAAATAAATTAATTACACTCCATAAGATATACAAGTTGTGACTAATGTATAATACCCAGCTAGCACAAAAACATCCCATCTACGTTAATAAACCGCAATTTTAGGCTCTTTAAGCTCGCATGCAATGTACTTTTAATGTAACTTTAATATCCCTGCAACCGCCGAATGTCCGCAACGGCAAGTCTTCTATAACATGTCTCACAGAGGTTACAAAGTGAAGTTCGGAAAACATCACACTAGCACTTTTACGGTACTTACCACCAAAAGTTGCTCTGAAATGTTTTATAGATATTTTTAATGTGAATTAGTTCTACATTATTATAGAGTGCGTCCACATTGAGAAATTATAAAAAATAACTTTTTTTAATGTATAATAAATATTTTTACAAGTATAATTAAGTCCATCCGTGGAAACACTGTATTGTTCTTTGTGTAATGTAATACAGAGAGGCTTAAACTGAGGTTATAGTAAAATCTCCATCGAGACATGAAAATTTCAAATAAAAAAAAATTATTTAAATCTATTATTTAAAAGTTCTTGAACCCAAGTAGTAATATCACAAAAGTAGAGGTAGGTATATCACAAACCCAGTAACACATGTGCGATAGTAGAAGCCACCTATAATGCACTGAACGATTGGACAAAATTAACTCAATAGTATAATAAGGTATCAATATTGCAAAGGTTCACTAGAAGCTTAAACAGTGAACGATTATACAAAAGTATATTTATATAAGGTACGTTTCAAGATGGCAATTGTATGATGCTAAAAAAACTAGATCTGTGAATAATAGATGATTGCAACAATGACTAGGTATATATCATAAGAGATAGCTGAGGTTTCAGATTGCTTACCTGTACTCGCAGAGATATATCATCTTTTTAAAATCAAACCTTTTAACCCTTTTTTTGTATAGATATTTATATATTTTTATTTTGTTAGTTTATTATTTATGCAAAGGTGAACAAAAATTATTTTATTGTGGCTTGGAAATATTTTTATTTACGCTATAATGTAACATAAATATATGACAATTTATTAGAAGAGGATAAATTATATTTTTATGATGATGATGATTTTACTTTTACACAACATATTGAATAAAAAAGAGATTGACCTACTTGTTTAACTTAGTGCAGGGCATAGTGGTGCATTCGTTTGCAAAATTGTTTCAATTCGTATTTTTTTTTAAATGTCCGGAAGGCTTTCATGATTATAAAAGTGTAAGATGACACTCGATATCTGTTGATGTTATTGTTTAAACAACGAAAAATTAATTAAGCCAGAAAAAATGCATTTTTTGCAATGAATTATTTTTTTTATATTCTTTAGGATATTTCGAATAAAAAAAGTTCCTACGCCCATCATCGTATCTTTAACCCTTTAATTGTTATGAATGTATTAAAATCCGAAATTGACGAAAATTCTAATTTTCTTGAATTAAATAATATACCTTAAAATTTAAAATGCTATAATTTTAAATTTTTTACCGAATACTCAAACTATAATAAACAAAATAACCTAAATAAATTTTCAAAATGTTGTTTGTTGTTATGTTTTTTTTACGTTATAACAATATGCTTCCTACGCGCGTGTACTTTTAGAGAGAAGTACTTCTATCTCACTTCCAACTTAATGTATAAGATGGGTAAGAGAAAGTCCGATGACGCGCTGAATCAATTTTTTGCTGTTTTTCAGAGGTAATAAGTTTAAAAAAATTATTATTAACATTTTTCATAACTCTTTGTTATATTTGCCGATTAATAGTTTTGTATCATGTGATTTTTTTTACTTTTTTAGATACTTTTGATAACTTTTTTATTTATTAAAGTTAACAGAAACATTTATTTTTAACATTTAACTGAGAAGTAAAATCTTCTTCAACCTTTTTCTTTCAATTCGATAAAAAGGCCAAATGCACTTGTCGTGATCTTTAGATTTCTCTGGTTTTGGTTGTTTTCTGTAATAACCAAATAAAGCCACTGTATTTAAGAAGACCGCTATTACCTGAAAACTTGCAACTGTAAAAAAAATTGTGCAACGAAAGCTTGTACGTGTCAAAAACTAAACATGACGTGTGTGGCATTATGCGGATGTTTAGTTGAATGTTGCCAAAATCAATTTCATGTAAAAACTGGTTAGATGTACCAACTATAATTTTATGTAAAAATTTTCTTAATAAATGAATATTACAATTAAATAATCATAGTGGAAAAGAATTAACAACCATAGAAAAAATTGAATACATATACAGGGTGTTTCCGAACTTGGCGTCCAAATTTATAGGGATGGTAGTTCGCATAATTTGAGAGCGATTGGCAGATTTCATTTTTCTAAAAAAATTATAATAAACAAAATAGAGCAGGTCCTATCCTGAGCGCGTAGCGCAATAGTCCTCAAAAATAGATGTGATTTGCAATTTTGTCGATTCTAAGCGTAGCGCGCGAGTCAAGGCGATCCAATCGCTGTGCAGGACCGTACCTGTTTCTACTTTTTAATTAATTTTTAATTATTTTTATTTTAAATATTTTGCAAAAATGAAATCTGCGAATCGGTCTCAAATTATGCGAACTACCACCCCTACAAATTTGGAGGCCAAGTTCGGAAACACCCTGTATATTGCGTACTCTGTTTTAAAATAAAAATCAGGTGAGTCAACTATGCTCATCGTAACAGGTAGAAATTTCCCTTGAATTACGGCAGGTGTGTTTGTCTTCTTTTATCCTATTGGAAAAAAAGTGAGAAAAATTTATTTTTAAGACAGCTCTTGGCAATGATTTTTTTTGTGGATGGAACATTTTTATTAACTTCAATGAATAAAAAAATAATCGAAAGTATCTAAAAAAGTAAAAAAAAATCACATGATACCCATATTATACATTGAGTTGGAAGTAAGATAGAAGTACTTCTCTCTAAAAGTACACGCGCGTAGGAAGCATATTGTTATAACGTAAAAAAACATAACAACAAATAAAATTTTGAAAATTTATTTAGGTCATTTTGTTTATTATAGTTTGAATATTTGGTAAAAAATTTAAAATTATAGCATTTTAAGGTATATTATTTAATTCAAGAAAATTAGAATTTTCGTCAATTTCGGATTTTAAAACATTCATAACAATTAAAGGGTTAAAGATACGATGATGGGCGTAAGGACTTTTTTTATTCGAAATATCATAAAAAATATAAAAAAATTAATTCATTGCAAAAAATGCATTTTTTCTGGCTTAATTAATTTTTAGTTGTTTAAACAATAACATCAACAGATATCGAGTGTCATCTTACAATTTTTTAATCAGGAAAGCCTTCCGGACATTTAAAAAAAAAATACGAATTAAAACAATTTTGCAAACGAATGCGCCAGTATGCTCTGGTCTAACTATTACTAAAGGAAATTATATAGAAATTAAAAAATATGCTCTAGTTTAAATCGTTGCACTTATTTTTAGATAATTTTGTCTTACTTTGTTGTTTTAAATAAAACCTCCAATGTTAGTGTATTGATTTTTTTTTTACAAATTGTATACTTGATTATAGATTTCCAAGTTAGTATGAAGATTTTATAAAAAAACAACTCATGTTTTTTAGCAAGATATTCTGATGTGCTCGAGGGCATCGTCTGTTACTTTTCTCAAATTTTCTTCTAGTTTTGCACTTGAACTAATGGTTAGATTTCCAGGCACAACAAGCCTGTTGATGAGAATAAACTGCTTGAATCTTATGTTTTTTTTTTAATATAGACGTACCATGTACCTAGCTGTAGTTTCACTTTTTATAAAATTTCAGGTGTTATATTCTTCTTTAGACAAGTCTGTAGTATTTACTTCTGCTTCTAAAATTCCTAGAATGTCATCAGGTACAAAGGAAATCTAAAATATAATATTTTTAAAATATATTATTTTTAGTTCGATTAAGTATATTATTACCCAGAAGTTTGTTACGTGCACATTTTACCTTAGTAATAGTTTAGCATAAAAAGATAAGGACATCTAGGTTATACGTATTTATTTATCGAATACGATAATATTTATTATAATACAATAATACATGCTTCCCTAAAATCACATACCAATACTGGTATTTTATTTTAGGTCTTTATTTATCATTTACTGTAATTATCTACGGAATAATTATTTATCTAATAACTTAGTGGGTTTTTTGTTGAACTGAAATATTACCTAAAACACATACGTTAGCGACGTGCTTAGGAATCTCGATTTATATAGCTGCGATTCACTTGCAGCCCATTGCTGAGACTTTGGCGCCTCCAGTAGCCATCATCAGTTATTACCGCATCCTAATCGATCACCAGTTTGATTGTAGTAAGATTTATAACTTCTCAGTCACAAGTAAGGACTATCTTTTTCTATTTCTCCAGATTTAGAAGTAGTGGCTCGTTTCAATTAATTCCTAAAATAAATATAAACTATAGCAGATAAACTTAAAAAATTAAATATGTAAACCCACCTGTGCGCCTTCTAGTACTAAAAGGGGGACCATAAGATAAATTGTATTGTATCATTAATACCATCAACACATTGGGTCCTATGATTGAACGCTTATGTTATCCATAACGTACATGTTAGGTCGAATTTTAACAGTAAGGAAGCAAGTTTGTATGATGGAAAACTGTTAAATTAGAACATAACAGGCGGAAAATAACAGTAATGTGTTGAAAACCGTTTTTCATCATACGAACTTGCCTAATTACTGTTAAAACTGAGCCTAACATGTACGTTACGGATAACGTAAACGTTCAATCATAGCACCCATCAACAGCTTTAATAACCAGGGTAAATTGTGCATGGGCTAAAAGAGATATTATATCAAATCACAGTTAGATATACTTTTAGTAATCCCTTCACTCTCCGAATCATTAAATTTTAAGAGCCAGCTAAGGAAAAAGGAATTACTGTCACCACTTACATCCTTGGATAGGCCAGTAACGTGGCAACTTAGTTTTGTATATATCTTTCATAAGTATTTATAAGTAAAATGTAACTGGACTTTCAGTTAAATGTTATTCTTCTCGTTTACCGACGTTTATCTACCATTGTTTATTTTTATTGTAGTTAAACCATTTTGTATTTGGGGTTGCCATTTCACAAAAACCGAACCTTTGTGAATTTCTAAAAAAAGTGCTTTTATTTTTATAAACCAAGTTCTTCTGTCGAGCTTCTAAAAAAAGTTCCTTATTTTATAATTTCATAAACCAAGTCGTTCTATCTAGCTTCTAAAAAAGTTATCAGATATTCCCGGACATTCTTATAATTTTATAAACCAGGTCCAGTTCCTTCTGTGGAAAACTTCTGCAAAAATATGATCCAAATATTCTCGAACATTTTGATAAAACAGGCATTGTAATCTAAAACGAAGAAAATGGTACAGAAAATAGTTTTCTATTTTATAGAGGATCCTTACCAATTCTACTCAAATGTTTAAATAATAATTATAAAATAAATTCTGAATTTAAAAAACAACAGAAACATGACATATGACAAGAAAAACTGACAAGTAACAATTGACATAAACGTTCCGCATCGGATTTTGATGTTCACAGTACTTCTCGTGGATACTTTGTAACGGTTAAAACCGTTTTCGTTATTTGACCCAGACCCGTTTTCGTTATTTTGAAACCACCATCTCTACACAAACGTCATTTGTCGTTTATGCCTTGTGTCAAAAAATTTTTACTTGACTATTTTGAAAATTTTGTAAATCTAAGTTAAAATCACCCATGCAAACAGTTTCGTCATGAGTAGGAGCTATCGTGATTGGGCAGTCCTCAAGTTCATTATGAAAAAGATTAGTATTTTGTTCATGTGGCTTATATATCACCACTACCGCAACTGATTTTTTTCAGTGACTATTTTAATCCAAAATCAGGGCCGCCGAGAGCCCCAGGACAATTCTCCAGATCGGGCCCCGCAACAATTTTATAAAAAATTAGTCCTCAAGCAAAACTTTCTCTTCCTCTACTTGAATTTCTCTAAAAAAAAAGGCTTCAAGTAAGAGCTTCCCCCATCTTATGTCGAACTTCTGAAAGTAACAAACACCACCGCTGCCGGGCCCCGGGAATTAGTCCCGGCTGCCCCCCCCCCTCTAGTCGGCCCTGTCCAAAATTGCTTTCATACATAATTCTGCCGGCATTCTATTACCCCAGAAATTATCTTATTACGAACATATAAACATAACCCTTTCCATCAACATTTTCTATCCGCCCTGTATAAATAGTAGCCATCAAAATTTAAATTATTATCACTAATATTATGATTTAACCATGTTTCACACACTAACAATATGTCTAAAGAATTGTCTAAAATCAATTGTTTAATATTGTATAAAGAAGGCAACAATGATCTCGCGTTAATGAAACCAATATTTAGGAAGTGCATTTTTGAACAGATAATCCGCCCAAGTTTAAACTTCAGAAATAATAAAATAATATATGTCGAAAATAAAATAAATATTCTACAAAGCCAGCCGTTTTTACAACAAAAACTCAACTAAAGATAAGAACTCGACTCGACTAACTGGAATAGCCTGTTTGCAATGCTACATATTCAATCCTATAAAGTCTCAGAATCGGGAGCCATGTGTGTGTGTGTGTGTGTGTGTTTTTGTAAAAATCTTAAATAAAATGGCCATCGAATAGTGAATCTAGCCTTAATGAGATGCATCCTGTTAAGAAGTTTCAAATACATATTTTAATTATATTACTTGAGGGTATCCGATTGCCAAGAGCAAGACAACGATATTCTCCCGTTTTGATAGCTGGGTAAATTGTCCTGTATGATATAGCCCAAAAACAAGGAAGAAGAAGCAAGGAAAAAACCATTAAACATAAATCAAATTAATAATAAAATATAAATAGTATATATAATAGGAGTAAAATGAGAACTTCATGGTTGAGTCCAGGAGCTTGCTCTAGCCTAGGAAAAGCAAACTAAGCGAAACTGCGTTTGTATTTAAATATTTTTTAGGATTTTTTTAACAGAAAAGAAAAATACACTGATAAAATAATTTAATTTTAATAAAAATTGAATATTAATGAAATGTACTTACAGTCAAAATTAAAAATTAAAGGATCACTCACACTAATTCTTATTTTAGTTACTAACCATTATAATTTAATATTTTATTTCTATCATTTTGTTATTCTTTAAATAAAAACTTCCAATTTTGACTTTTATTTTTAATATTCTCGTTATAATACCTACATTTTTTTAACTTTTAAATTGACTGGTATAAGGAAATATCAACAAATAACAGATTTATTTTGGTACAAAACCTTGAACCGAGTATGAACATAATTTAACCATTAAATCTCAATTTATTGTAAGTTTTGTTAACGATATTTTCTAGTTACCGATAATTTGTAATAACATTTTGCTTAAACTAAAATTCATTAAAATTTCGTGTATTGCTAACTTATTGTTGAGAAAAGTAACATTAAATTGGTTTATAGTATCACGAGGTGTTTAAGTAAGAATCATTTTAATTAATATAGGCCGGTAAACTGGGAATACTAAAGCTCATTAAACAAAGCAAATATTGTATATAAAAGTTAAATAGTGGTGGAAGTGGTGCACACACTACTAGTGAAATGTAAGTGTAATTAGTACTTCAGTGTGAAAAATTGAAATTTTGTTCATTAATTATTAGGCTGAGTACTTTCGGCTTACAAAGCTATCATCAAAATTTATTCCACTTACTTTTTATAAAAGGGGAGTAGATAATAATAATAAGTATTAAAAGAGTAACTACTGTATATTTAAAATAAGTACAAAAATAAATGAATCAAATTACTTACATTTTATAAAAGTTATGTTTATATTGTTAAAGTTAAAGTTGTTTATATTTGTTGAATATTCTTTCCAAATACCACGAGAGTTGAAAATTGTTCTGAGAAAATTTTTGTGTTTTCTCAAAAATTATGCAAATTTCACACAACAAAATCGTGAAAATTAGATGCATAGTTTCCAAAGAAACAATAAAACGTTATCAAAAATTCTCACCTCTTATGGTATTCCTTTTGATCATACTCGTAATCGATCCAGTTTCGGGGGCAACATTATTTTACATATGTTTCTTACTTTAATTATTTTTACTTACAATCGGTTAGTAATCTGTGAGTTTGTACCTTTCTAACCAGTCGCGACTTATTCCTTACAAGAGAAGGTCTGTATCTACTTGTGCAAGACCAGGCTACGAATTGTAACAAGGATCCTTAGCGGGCACTGCCGATTCAAAGGACACCTTAGTAAACTGATAGTAGTAGAAGATAGTGAGTGACGAGGAGAACGAAACCTCTATTCACATTCTAATTGAATATGTGGCACTGCAGGATTCAGGAGCATACCAAATAAAAGAGGGCGATCTACTTAACTTGAAAGACACTCCAAATCTTACACTTTCTTGAGAAGATAGGATTGGAAGGGTCGTTATAGACATCAAGACATCTCCTTGCTGTAGTAGCAAAACAACATAAAATAGGTTGGAACTGTAACAACCAACTAGCCTAAAGACCCATTTGTAACGCCTGCTAGGTCTTTAACTACTGTTGTCAATATACTATTAAAGGATGAAGGCAACACTGTAACCAGTCAAATCGTCCTGGAGTCCAAAAGGGACATCCATTCACCAGTGGCAAATAAAAATAATAAAACAATAAAATTAAAACAAATAAAATAATCCCTTAATAGCATAGTCAATCGGTTCTTGGCAACTAGTTTTAGACTCTTCTAGTCCATGGGGTAGAAACGCCGAGGCTTCACAAAAGGAGAGGAAATAATAATGTTAAAACAGTAACATATGTTTATTTAAAATAAGTACAAAATAACTAATATTCTCAAGAATAAATTGTTAGAAATATTCAATAATAAGGTTTTCACAATTAATACATCTTTGTTTGATATCTATCGCTCCTTAATCTATATTTTTGTGACATGTGTCACTTATGTCACTTGTAAAAATGTCAAGTAAGTTAGTTGAAAATTTGACTCACGTTTTTATAATTAAATTCTGCTAATAGAAAGTTGTAATAATTTACGTGTCTTATTACCCAGCACTCTACGAGATATAGAAAAATAATATCTCTAACATAAATGAATCAAATTATATTTAGGGAATAAAGGACTATTTGATAATATTGTTACACTACACCTTGCAGTAGCCTGCGGCTATTATAAGAAACGTACAGATAGAAAAAGAAGTGGAATGTTACTTATCGTCCTACAGTGTGCAGATAGAATATTCCCGAAATGTCTGGAAATGTCATTACCCATCAAGAATGTTCTAGATGACAGTTTTCTGTCGTCTGTCGTTTGTCGTCTGTCTTCTCTCTTCTTTCCTTTGTCGTCTGTCGTCTTAACAGTTACGGATTGGCTACTGTACATCTCTAAATTCCAGCGATACACTGAAACCACCTAGATAAATTATAACCGAACTTCGATTTTCGTTCAAGAGCGACTCAGCCAAGTACGAATCAACTAAGATCGGTTTACAAATATCAGGGGCTCGAATCTCGAGATCATTGGAAAATTTTCCCATGGGAAAATATTCCACTACTTATATTCCCATGGTAATAGGTTATGCAATTCAGTAGTTTCACGTATGTCTGATATTTAGGTCCAAGAATATTTCGAAACAACCAATAACATTAGAGATATTTTAAAATTTACTGTTGACATTATTTGTATTTGTTGTGGTTTTAGGGTATCCGATTACCTGCCGTACGCGCTGGAGAGGTGCCGTGCCGAGCAATCGTTATCATGATCGAGGAACAAGTGAAAATATTCGATTACGTATAATAATTAAAACTTGTCGAGTTATTCTTAGTTTTTTTTTCTCATGTTGAAAAAAGAAAAGGTAGCTTTTGTATGGAAGAGCAACGAAAGTTTTGAGAAAATAAGAAATTCTTTAATTAACGAAAATAATATAATTTTCGAAAAGGTCTTATTAAATTTACTACACTCAATTTGTGTTATTTGCCAGTCCCTTAGCAGCTCCCACAATTTCTAAATGATTTAGGAAAATCAGTTTATACAGTTTCTTAGTGAAAGAGAATTAAAAATAATATACCTACATAAATAAAATAATATCAATCTATAAATACGCCAAAAAAATGTTTTAACTACAATTTCACTAAAAATCCAAGATATCCAATAATCTTTGGTTATGTCTTAGACTTTCGCGTGGTCTTTCGTCAAATTTTCGACTTTAATGCGCAAACTCTAGTACAATTCCTATTGGAAAACACAATTTCCAATGCTCGTAAGCAGGGGAATATTTTCTCATACTTCTCATTGGAAAATATTCCACCGCTTATGTCGAGAATACGAAAACTGAATTCCCATGGGAAAATTTTATTTTCCCATGGGAATGAAAGTCGAGAATTGACCCCCTGGGGGAAACTCCTATGCGCAAGACTTGGGATATTGTTAAAATCAACAGTTGGATTTGTATATACATTTATAATAAATAAATTTCAAGCTTGTTTTTTTTATCTAAAAACTGTTAGTCAAGTTAAGATTGGTTCATGCAACTCAATTTTTGCTTTATTTGAGCGAATATCACTATTATAATGGCTTCTTACCCGATAATGACTTGCTTGAAAAAATCAACTACGTCCGCCAGATGGCGCTGAAATTCTATCACCGTTTTATAACATAAGAGTGACCGTTCTAAGATTAAGTTTTCTGTAATAAATACGGGCCTAGGTTGATTACAAATGCAACAAAGTTTTTATATTCGTTTAAGCGTGGTCTTTAAAATCTAGTGAAAAAAAAATAGTTTGGTTTTATTGAACTATCGTTTTTAACTAATTAAAAAAAATCGATTAGGTATTTTACCCAGAACTTCCCTCGATATAAAAATTGTAAAAACAGTGAACAGTTCGGGTTGGATCAAGAGGAAACCGAGAAAACCCTTTTTCAATGTTATTGAACGATACTGAATGGCTGCTTTTAAAGTGATACAAACCAAAAGGACGCTTTTTAATATTTACTGTCAAGGGAGACCTTTTTGATTAAGTACGATTCCTTTCAACGCTATTTTGATTTTTTTTTTACCTTTTCTCTGACTTCTAAAATACTCGGATATCAATTTTAGTCAAAATTTCCCGACTTTTAAAAATATTTTTTTTTAAATTGCTCACCCTGTATATATCTAACCGGATGTATAACTGGTTTTGAGCCAGAAAGGAACCTTATTTTTGTAAGATTTTTGTATACAAAATTTGAAGTTTTTCTCTAAAGCCGTTTTTGGACAGACGCCAGATGCCACACGACTGACGCCAAACGACAGACGAAGACAGACAGACCTTCGAAGAGAGACTCATGAAGACTAGAGATAAAGAGGCGAATTGGCATACTCGAAATACGGTTCCAAAAACCTAACGTTAATTGAGCTTTTTTAATTCACCGCAAGGGCGCTGGTGCTAGTAGTACAGTTCAAAATACATAGCTATTTATGGAAATTTTACAAAATTTTGTCAAAATACTAAAAATAAACTTGTTTATTGCCAAATAAAGCACATAATATAATATTGTATTTATTTTTAAATAAGTCTCGCATGTTTTAATTGATAAATTAATAAATTTTATCTATATAAAATGCAAATTAGATAGTTACGACCACATTCGAAAAGATTTCTTAAATGGTGAAATTTGGTAAGTACAACTTTGTGTCTCTTTTTTTTAAATTATACCTAAATATAGTTTTAAGAGCAAAATAAAAGACAGTTAACAGATTTTTTTATTGTTATAATAAAAGCATAAAGGAGATTTGGGAATGTACATGATATTAACTGATCCTTTAATTTCGGCTTTCCACTTTTTATTTTGCTAACAGTATCATCAGCAAAAAGAGTCTTATAATATTTTGATATATCTTATAAAAAGTGTAGAACAGCATTATCCCTAAAAAGTGGTTTATCGGTCTTAGGAATCAGGGCCCCCGAGAGCCAAGTCGGGCCCCGGGACAATTTTCAAGGTCGGCCAAAAATTAATCTCTTTTAACATTGCTTTTCTAAAGCTAAAAAAAGATTTCCTCTCCTCTTTAGTGAAATCTCTAAAAAAAGTCTTCAAGCAAAAAACTTCCCCTCTTTTGTGAGAAAAAAAAAACGTCGAAGCTGCCGGGCTCCCGAGCCTGGGCCCTGGGAATTTGTCCCGGCTACCCCCCCACTCTCGTCGGCCACTGTTCTAAGCAGCTAGCATCCTATAATAAAAAAAACATTTATAATGACACAATTGGGGTACGACCAAAAAAAAAATGTTTATCTAACATTAAAACTCTATAAAAAACAAATTATCTTCTCTAGTAAGTCAAATTTAATGTATAATTATTGTTTGTAAGTTTGTAAGTCAGGATCTATGATTATACAATTTTATTTTATAGAAACTTGTAATAAAATAAACTACACTCCGTGATACGTATTGTGACTAGTTTACAATAAATATTATATTTAGATATAAATACATTATTTTACTTACATTAGAAGCTTTAAAAATTTAGAAATTGAATTGATTTCTCCTTGTGTTTTCTTTAATTTTACATCTGATTTGTATCCCGTTTTACAATCTGGAACGAAATAAATCTTGCTCTGATGGTTTTTGTCACTCTTGTTACATGTCACATTATTTTGTTTCACCTATTAAAAAAAAAAACACTTCATTTTACATTGACTTACATAGAAAATTGACAGAATTACTCTTCAACATGCCAATTACAGTCAATTTCAAAACTTTATAAAAAGAAGTACGGATATTTGAAATTTGACCATTGCCGATTCGCCTCCTTCTCTCTAGTCTTCATAGACAGGCCACCGGAATGTGGAAATGTTTTTCGTATTCTCGGGATCCTGAAACGAGAAAATTTTAAATAATCCCGGACGCTGACTCTTTTACGATTACAATGCTTCCCTCCTAAGCCAACAAGCGGTATCTAAAGAAAACAACTTTTATATTTTTAACGCATCGGATAGCTTGAAAAATTCCGCATCAGATGATCTAAGAAAAATAGCAAAATCTCACCCAGAACATTAAAAAAAAATTCTAAGACCTATTTAGATGACTCCACTTCACTTGAATTTACTAAAAGTCTTAGGGATATATACCATTATTACTAAGCTAAATGACAGCATATTCCAGAGATAACAGGAGATGTAATTATAAACAAATATCGTGCTGTCGTGAATAAGATATATTCAAAGGGACAAATAAGGGTATATTATCCGCAGTTTTCATGTCTGTTTCAATACTCTCGTTTTATTTAAAAGATTATTTACACATCTTGTAATATGATCTTGTTATTTTATCTATTTTTATAGTGTTTTAAGCTCTATGATTTTGGGGAGTGGGTCAGGTTATTAAACAACTCGTATTACTTTGAAAAAGAATGTTGAGCGCCACTATATTTAAAACTGTCTAAACTTGTTAATCGATTAGTGATGAAAATATAGAAAATCACTAACCATTAAAATATTATAATTAAATAAAGTAGCGACAAATTCTAATTCACATAGACTTACTTATTCAAATTTAAATGATTTATTAAAACTTATCTGTGGTATAACAGGTAGCAGGTACAGGGGATTCGTATGATAGGCTTGGATATCACCAACTGATAAATCTTCATAGGTAAAGTTAAATCTCGTACACTTCTTTGGATGGCTCGAACTAAACCTCTTGAAATACTTGAAATAACCTCTGTAGCTGGAACCAAACTTCTAAGTTTCAATATTTCTACACATGCAGCTGGAACGTTCTTCCTAACAATCTTTTTCGATAAACTTCTATAAAACCATCGATATAACTTCTATAGAAACTCTACTGAACCATCTAGATACAACTTCTATTTAACCATCTATATACAGCCAGGCTTTATAAAATCAGACGGTCATTAAAAATATTAAAGACAATTAATATATCGGATGTACAAGATAAAAGATAATTAAAATTCAATAATTCAACTTGCTCGATGACAGCTATATATCGAAATCAATTCCCAACATAAGACATAAGGCATAAACGACAAATGACATTTGTGTAGAGATGTTGGTGTCAAAATAACGAAAACAGTTACAACCGTTACAATCTTTAAAAAGCTAAAATAATTCAACCTATTTTATTGCATCTGAACCCAAAAAAAATTGAATCATTAGTTATATAAAACTTATACCAGAGTCATAAGGCCGATGATAACCTACGGGTCGGTGGTATGGTGGCCAAAGACAAGGCAAGCTGGAGCCATTCGACAGCTCAATGGTATGCAAAGGCAAGCATGCCTGAGTACCACGGGAGCTATGAGAACGACTCCAACAGCAGCTATAGAAGTCATGCTAAACCTAACACCACTACATATATTCATTCAAGGCGAAGCCAGGTCTGTCACATACAGACTGCACAAAGGTTCATCGCCCATAAGCAGTTTGCATGGACGCGACTACAGCGAGCTATATAAAGAGTTGGAGAACGACCAAATAATGGGAATGCCTTCAGACGAAATAGCTTTCAAAAGCAATATAAAGTAAGTATACCAGACAGGGAAGCGTGGACGGGAGGACCTCCTATTCATGCAGATCTCACCTGGTATACAGACGGCTCCAAAACCCATGAAGGTTCAGGAGTAGGTATATATAGTACCAAGCCAAAGACAGGAATCTCACTGAGCTTAGGTAAACATGCGACAGTATTCCAGGCAGAAATAGCAGCAATACATCACTGCGCAAAAGAAGTATTAAGACAGAAGGTAAATGGAAAAACCATTGTCATATACTCAGACAGTCAAGCTACGTTAAAAGCACTCAGTTCCATGCAGGTACACTCAAAGCTTGTGTGGGACTGTTTGGAAGCCCTAACAGAGCTGGGTAGTCAAAACAGACTAACCTTAGCCTGGGTACCAGGCCACAGGGGACACAAAGGCAATAAAGAGGCTGATTTACTAGTCCGAGAAGGAGCATCAAATGCTCTTATTGGCCCAGAACCCTTCTGTGGTGTAACAAAAACAACTATCAGAACATGCACAAAGCAGTGGATGTTTAAAAAATCTTAGGAGTGGTGGGAAAACTCACCAGGACAGAGACAGGCCAAAAAGTTCTTAAAAGGACCATCGTCTAAACTCACCGAGCATCTACTAAGCCTTAATGGGAAAAATACTAGAATACTAGTAGGTCTATTAACAGGGCATTATAGGCTTATCAAACATATGTTCAATATCGGTCTGACAGAAGAGGCCTTGTGCCGATTCTGTCAAGAAGAAGAGGAAACGGCAGAACACGTATTGTGCTACTGCGAAGGTCTAGTAAGACTGAGATTCCTTACACTTGGAGAAGAAAAACCAAGGGCAACTAGCTATACCGGAGAACTACTTTCCAGTCTATGGAGTCTACTACAAAAGACCGCGTTAGACAAGGTACTCTAAACAATGATTAAAGGATATCCACAATAGATCTGAAAAGGTCGAGGTGGGGGAGGCCACATGGCCCATAGTCCTAATTAAATCTAATCTAATCTATATAAAACTTAACTAAATAAGTTGTAATTTGACTAGATTATTAGATGTAATAATTTTCAATAAATTCCAAAACTTAGTTAATGTTTAGTTGAATATCAAGTATTTTGTACTAGATGTGGCAACAGGGCTTGAATTCTGTACGTTGTTAATTATCGGCGTGTACAACGTCTCACACATATATTCATTGATAAAATTTTTGTAGGGCCGTCAAATCCTTCAGTTTATCTCTTCCCTTACCTCACACCACATGTCTCTTCACTCCTGATCTACAACTGGAACGTATGGACTGTGGTCTATATATCCTGTTTATCTTTGGCATATCCATATGCAACTACTAAAAAATTTAAAAAGTAATATTCCAAAACAAGAAATGATTTAAAGTAAAATATTTTTTCGACTTAAGGGACCACGAAGACAACTTTTAGAAAATGTGTTTTTTCTCGAAAAGCGCTTCAACTGAGATACCTACCGCTTTTTATAGTTTAGCTAAAATATTGTTAATAACAATCTTCAACAAATAATCAATTGATATATTTAACGAATTAATAAGAAACATTTTTTTTTCTGTAATACTGTACGTAGTTTTTCACTTAGGGTGCGTTGAGGTAGATAAAAGCTAGATACCTCGGACTTTTTTTTTTTTTTGGCTTGGGCACTTGCCATTCAACCAGTCGCGGAATATATTATATAAGTTTAAATTGCATTTTCACTCTAAATACATACATACATTCAATCATACACACTTATATACTTTTGTCCTAAGCAAGAAAAGAAGAAAAATTTATAACAGAAGATAAGGCAAACAAGGAATAAACAAAGGAAAACATTTCTTCTTGTCTAGGGGCCCGTCAAGACATTTTTTTTTACACACAAAACTAGGCCACGGAAAGGTAGGTATATAACAATTGGGTTAGAACATAGGTTGCAAGACTAATATTAATTACAAACATACTTTACTTTCATACACAAATTTTATCAAGAGGTCGTAAATTTTTGTTTGATTAAGTGAGAGGAGATGGCAAATGTTAAATGGAGGAAATACATTATTTTTAATTAGATCTTGTATCAGATCTTGAGATTGTTGGGTATAGTTTGCACAACTAAAGAAAATATGATTTAGATCGCCTTTCTCTTGACACATAGTACATATCTTCGAATCTATAACATGGATTTTGAATAAATGTGCTGGATAACATGCATGTCCAAATTTCAATCTAATGATAGTTGTTATATACTTTCGAGGAAGTGAATGCACATTCGGAATTTTTCGTTGTATTTTTGAATATTGAGTTGTAGTGGTTTTGCAAAAGTCTTTCCAAGATTTTCTCCAATTTTTCATTTGACGTTGTTTCTCAATTGCAAAAGCATCCAAATTGCACAGCTGATAACTTGTCGGTAAGCCATTGGTAGTTGCGCTTTTAGCCAAAACAGCTACATATTCATTATGTTTGAGCCCTCGGACTTGAAAACTAAACACTCCAAAAAAATAATACACAAACTTAGACTAAAAACCTCACTAAAACTGTTTTTATCAAGGAAACACTTACTCTTGTTATTGTTTCTAACCATTTAAATTCTACGTGATTTGGATTGCCTAATTGTTTTCCCAAGATGATTCATCGGCGGGTCCAGTTTATTCTAGAATAAAACGGTTCACTTCGACTGATGACGACCATGTGCATAGCATATCAGGGGTTTCAGAGGTTGACTTATTCAATCGAATATTCTTAGTAACGAGAAAAATGGAGGCCGTGAAAGGTGCAAAATAGACAGAGAGGAACTTAAGGGTCTAGAGCAGTACAGGACTGGTGGAAAATGGCTCGCATGCCAATATTTTATTACAATAGTCGTTAGAATTAAAATATTTTCCCATTTTATGGAGGTTAAGTTAGTGATAAGTAAGTGATATAGAGAATTAAAGGCCTATCATACCAAAGTTTTTAGAAAGACCTTTGAGTAGTTCTCTATCTTAGTTAGTATTACAGTAATATCATTATTAATCAAAATTATATTCTTTTGAAAATTTAAATCTATTTTTTTTTTTTCAGATTAATCAATTGTTTAATATGGACAACGTACCTTAAATCATATTTTTTGATGTCAAGAAAATAACTGAAATTAATCCAAACCCCTTTAAAAAGATTGAGAACATAAACACTATGTAAATGTTTATATCATGTGGATGAACTATCATTTTAAAACCTGATTATATATAATAAAGATAACAGAATTGAACTTTATCTGATAAGAGAATTAAAAAATACTAAATTTTATATTCTGCGAAAAGGTGCAGTACATTTTCTAATCGATTTGAATTTGTAATAAAAATGTATAACATTTCAAAATTAATATCAACACCTTCTAAAACGAATGAATTTGGTCAGTCTGCTCTACATATTGTATCAAGAATAGGTGATTTAAATTTGTTACATTTGCTTTTAACCAGAGGCGCAAATCCTAATATAATAGATGAATTTGAACAGACACCTTTGTCTATAGCTTGCATTGACATGCCCAATAAGATTATTGTTAAATTGTTACTACAGTACGGTGCAGATGTTAATTTTAAAAGGAAACTACATATGGATTTATTTCTTGGTAAGTATTTCAAAACCTAATAATATTACAATGTACATATTTCTTAGGACCATATTTTTACCGTTAATTTTAATTTGTGATTTAAAAAGTTCAAATACTAACAATGTTTTAAAGATAGGCCATGACCTACAAAAACAGATATACGATACGAGTCATGTCTGTGATAATTACACACATTGACTGATATTTAAAAAAGAAGAACTAAAAACTCCCGACATGATTAACTTTTTTCCACGACCTTCTTTAGAAAGTTTTTTTATATATCTCCATAATCAAATGGAACTAAAGTTGTTTATTTAATCTCGCTACTAGAGTTTGTTGCCATCAGGGGGCCAATTCTCGACTTGTAGGAACCTTTTCCTATAGAAATTTGTGACACTTTCCTATATATAGGAAAATGTCATTAATTTCCGATGTATTAAAATGTCAAAAATTCCTATAGGAAAAAATTCCTACGAGTCGAGAATCGACCACCATATAACTTTAGCCCAAGCAGGGCAATAACTACAAGGAATTAAAATATTTCTATACTGTGGAATTTTGCACAGTTGAAAAATTTTATTATAATATTATTTTTTATTGTAGAAAGTGTCCTAAGTTGCCACACTCAAGAACACCTAGACATTATCAACTTACTAATTGAAAATGGAATAAACATAAATATGACTGATCCATTATCAAATCGTAATTGTATGCATTTTGCCGCTCTAAATGGAAATATGGATTTAGCAGAGTTACTTTTACAAAATGGTGCAATACTGGATATCAGGGACAACTTTGGATTTACACCAATAGATGTAGCAAATAATCATAAAAATTTCGATGTTTTAACAATCTTTATGTCTTTTTTAGCTTTCAATTAATTAATGTTTTATCGTCAACCGTACATTAGCTAAATTATTAATGGCCAAAGAGGTTAGAAAGGGTAGAGGTAACATAGGAAGCATTTGCCACTGCGCAAATTTTGCCAAAACCGAAAAACTGGGTGGAAGGAGTAGGCAGATGTTATGAGCTGGACTTAAATATTTGTATTGTAGTACCTAATTTTGGTAACTAAAGGATAAAAAATTATGAGACGTTCTTTTACTTCATTTGTTAGCACGATTCATTTATGATGAGGGCAATAACACTTTATCAATATAAAGCTAGTAGCTAAGGGCTGATCCCACCGTTAAACGAAGTTAACATTACTAAACAAAGATTAAAATGACATTGTTTATATAAAAATATATAAAAAGTAAATACTACAGACTTGTCTAAAGAAGAATATATAACGCCTGAAATTTTATAAAAAGTGAATCTACAGCTAGGTACATGGCATGTCTATATTGAAAGAAAAAAACATCAGATTTAAGTAGTTCATTATCATCAACAGGCTTGTTGTGCCTGGAACTCTAATCATCAGTTCAAGTACAAACCTAGAAGAAAAATTTAGAGAAATCACAGAAAATACATCAGAATATCTTGCTAAAAAACATGAGTTGTTTTTTATAAAATATGCATACCTAACTTGGAAATCCATAATCAAGCATAAAATTTGTAAAATTCAAAAAAATTTCAATACACTAACTTTGGTTGTTTTATTTAACACAACAAAGTAAGACAAAATTATCTAAAAAAAGCACAATGATTTAAACTTGAGCATATTTTTTAATTTCTATATCATTTCCTTTAATAATAAGTAGTTAAACAAGTAGGTCAATCTCTTTTTTATTCAATATGTTGTGAAAAAGTAAAATCTTTTTACATAAAAATATAATTTATTTTCTTCTAATAAATTGTCATAATATATTTGTTGCATTATAGCATAAATAAAAATATTTCCATGCCACATGTAATTACAATAAAATAATTTTTGTTTACCTTTGCATAAATAATAAACTAGTAAAATAAAAATATATACATATCTATACAAAAACAGTTAAAAGGCTTGATTTAAAAAAGATGATATATCTCTGCGTCTACAGATAAAAATTCAGCTATCTCGTATAATATACAGGGTGTTCCATCTCAGACGAGACACCCCGTATTTGTTATCCCATATTAATTGGAAAAATTTCCCGAAACACGTCGGATGATTTTCTTTGAAAGACATCTTTTGACGCATATTTGAGGCTTGATCAAGCAACCCCCTATGAGGGGGCGCTTCAACCCCTCAAAATTGAATAGGGAAGAGAGGTTGAGTGATACTTCATTTGTAAGATCTTGAAAGCCTTTTTACAACGGTGTATGAAAAAAATCACATTCTTAAAAAAAATAATTGTTTTATCATGCTAACAATCAAAAAAATCAAAACTGAGTTCTTAAATCAAATGTTCAAATTGTCCTCCATTGACTTCCATACAATAATAAATTCTCTCGAACTAAAATATAAAAAAAATAAAAACATTTTCTTATCTTGCCTTCATTTTTTGTTCTTAGAAGGTGTTTATCACGTTTCTTCGATCATTTCATGTATGATAAAACAATTAATTTTTTTAAGAATGTGATTTTTTTCATACACCGTTGTAAAGAGGCTTTTAAGACCTTACAAATGAAGTATCACTCAACCCCTCTTCCCTATTCAATTTTGAGGGGTTGAAGCGTCCCCTCATAGGGGGTTGCTCGTTAAAGCCTCAAATATACGTCAAAAGATGTCCCCCAAATAAAATCATCCGTTGTGTTTCGGGAAATTTTTCCAATTACTATCGGATAAGAAATATACGGGGTGGCTCGTCTGAGATGGAACACCCTGTATATCTAGTCATTGTTGCAATCATCTATTATTCACCCATCTAGTTTTAGCATCATACAATTACCATCTTGAAACGTACCTTGTATAAATATACTTTTGTACAACCGTTCACTGTTTAAGCTTCAAGTGAACCTTTATATTGATACCTTATTATACTAATTTTGTTCAAGCATTCAGTGCTTTATAGGTGTCTTCTATTATCGCTCATGTGTAACTGTGTTTGTGATATACCTACCTCTACTTTTGTGATATTGCTACTTGATTTCAAGAACATTTTAATCATAAATTTATATATTGTTTTATTTGAAATTTCCATGACTCGATTGAGATTTTACTATAACCTCAATTTCAGCCTCTTTGTATTACGTTACACAAAGAACAATATAGTGTGTCCACGGATGGACTTAATTATACTTGTAATAGTATATTACACACCGAGGTGGGAAGAGTTTCATTCCTGTCGTGAGATTAGTTAGATCACCAAGACGCGAAGCGTCGAGGTTAGCTATTTTGTATACTATTTTATTTACAACCATCATATTTCGATCAAAGTTAATAAATCTCTGTTTTGTTCTGAACATACCTAAAATATTACATTTAACGACAAATTACCAAGCGCGCGGTTTTCTCAGAATAATCAAGTCGGTAAATATATTGTTACTATGATTACGGGGTAAACAACTGTCACCAATATAAATAAATGTCAGATAAAGCCGGATATTAAATTCGCGAATAATAAATATCAATAAGTAGTTTGTTATATTTTAGATCATTGTTATTTTTTATTGTTTGCCATTAAATAGGTATTATAAAATTTGTCAAACACTGTGTAGAGATGTGTAATGTGACACTTCCCAATCTTCAATGACGTTAGTAATTACAACATTACATAATATGGTTGTAAATAAAAATATTTATTTTAAATTGAAAAAAGTAATTTTTCATCATTTCTCAATGTGAATCGAATTTTTTTTACAAGTAAAAGAAATTATGAAGAATTACTTTTTTAACTTAAAATAAATATTTTCACAAGTATAGTTAAGTCGATCCGTGGGCACACTGTATAATGCTGTAGAACTAATTCACAATATAACATCTATAAAAAGTTTCAGAGCAACTTTCGGGGTAAGTACCGTAAAAGTGCTAGTGTGATGTTTTCCAAACTTCACTTTGTAACCTCTGTGAGATACACAAAGCACATAGAGGTTCCACGTGAATGACCAAGGTCAAAACCGACAACTGACATTTTTTATGCTATTTGCTCCAAACTCTAGATGGGGCTACTGGTGAAATTATGATTTCTTACTCCATTTTTAAGCTTTATGGGAGAAAAACTTAACCAAAGACTCCAAAGATGTGACGTGTATTTATTTATGTTCTTGTTGGTTAGTCTCATTTTTCCGTCTGATTTTAGTGATTTTTTGTTGGCTTTGGCTTTTGGTTTCTGTTTATAGTTTCGTCTTAATTATTGCAAAATTGTGATGTTTCGCTTTTCTATTTCCTACTGTGTTTTGCAATAATTTTGGTGCTACGTTGAAAACTTCGAGAAACACTTCATTGATTCACCATGCATCTGCATCATGAAAAGACAAACGGGTACAACAACTAATTGATAATCAATTTATCACTGGATTAGATTCCGAAATCATTTTTCACATAAGAGAGTAATACCACGTATTTGGAATGAATAGTTAAAAGGATTTACCTTTTAATACAATACCTATATTACATTTGTCCTCGGTTAAAAAGACATTTATAAAATATATAACTTTAGTGTTAATAAAATGTAATATCCTAGTCTCTACTTCACATTTAAATTATTGATAGGTATTTTAAAGATTTGAGATTATATATCTATTTGCTCCAAGTAAGTATTCGTTAAATATGTATTATTATTTGTATTTATTTTTATCTAATAATATTTATTTAAGTTATTAATAAACATATTTTAAGAATGTTCTATTTTATTATTTATTGATATATCTTATATTTATTTAATAATAATATGCAGAACCAACTCTCCACATCAGACCTCTTATAACAAATTATTTCCTCAAATTTGGTATAATCGACCTAAATTATTTTGTAAAGTTCTCTTTGGTAAGGGGAATATTAACTAATCTATGGATCATACTGTTGTATGCTGCCAGCTTTTGTTTGTATGGATGAGATGAACTATTATTTATTGTAATATCAGTATGTGATGGCTTATGAAATATCCCAAAACTATGGCCTTTATTATTTTTAATAATATTTAAGTCTAAAAAATTAATTGAATTATCCTTCTCTGTTTCCATAGTAAATTTAATATTAGGGTGTATAGTATTGATAAAAACTAATAAAGAATTTAACTGTCTACTAGTACCAGTAAAAGCAGTCAATATATCGTCAACATATCTATGCCAATACAGACAATGTTTACTTAAATTATTGCTATGAATTTTATTTTCTATATTATCCATACAAACAAAAGCTGGCAGCATACAACAGTATGATCCATAGATTAGTTAATATTCCCCTTACCAAAGAGAACTTCACAAAAGAATTAAATATCATTAAAAAAATCGCAATAAATAATAATTTTAATTCAAAGTTAGTAGACAACATTTTAGAGAAAAAACTTTTTAAACAGGGTATTCAACAAGTTTATCCCATAATTAAAGATCAAAATTACATATATAGGAGCTCCTAGTGAAAAGGTATCATCATATTCAAAAAACCAAAATATTAACGTAGCTTTTAAAACCAATAATACGCTTGGGAAGTATATTAAAAACAATAAGGGTAAAATTAATTCTAATAATAAATCGGGGGTATATACATTAAATTGTGGTAGTTGTCCAAAATTGTATATTGGTCAAACAGGCCGTACTTTCAAAAAACGCTATTCTGAACATTATAATAGCTATACAAAAAACAAAAATAATTCTACTTACTCAAATCATATTTTAGCTGAAAATCATTCTTTTACAGACAACTTTGAAATTTTACATATAGAAAATAAGAGCCTTAAATTAAACCATTTAGAAACACTTGAAATTCCATCAATTTTTTTAAGAAGCGGGACCGATACTTTGAAAGATAGAAAGCATGTTACATGTTTAAATAGCTTCTTAGGGTTATCGCTACTATCGATTTATCTTTGTAAGAAATAGTGTCCACATATCTTCTACTAATACGGTACTTCTAAAAAAGTGATTCCAATCAATTTCGGAGAGGACTCTCTTTACGTTATTAAAGTTTGTGACACTGTAGGTTACATCCCTATCGTGATTAGGGATGACAAGATTGTCATGAGAAATAGATGTGTTTGAAAGTACCTCAAAAAGCTGTTGGTCGTTTTCTATAGAAGTTTTCTTTGGAGGACGATATAAACATAGCAGAGTGGCTGAGAAAAATTTGTATGATATTTTTAACGAGATTAAATCTATATTGGGAATATTGATATCTAAGGCGGTGACAGAGTAAGTTGAAGTGATGCCAAAAAATTGTTAACTTTGATATTTCCATAGATGAACTTATCAATGTAGAAACTGATTCTTTTGATCATACACCTGCCAGCAGTAACCCAAATCGTAAGAAGTTTTTGGAAGTTATCAGCAATATACAACAGATCAAGGTAGCGAATCCTTATGTTTCTATGCCTGATTGTTTAAATTGTTATTATTATAAAATTAAAAGTACAAAACATGTATGTTTTGGTTGTTAAAGTTATAATTTGTTTTTAAATAATATTATGTTAATTGTACACCAAATACATCTATGAAATAGTTTTTGTCGAGAAATAAAGTTTCTGGATATTACTAACTGAATGGAAATTCTGAATATAAAAAAACACGACAATTACTTTACCACCCACGGGCGCTTAGAAAGTCCCCGGGCACGAAAGTGGAGTTATAAAATGTTTTATAAAATAATTTATATGGAAATCATTTAAAATTTAATATAAAACTACTACCTACTCCTAAAAATTACAATTTGAATTTACCGCCATCTGTCAATTGTCATTTTAGTTCCAGCTCCAAACACAAGGTGACGCTAATTTGGTTTAAAAGTTTAACATTGGCGTGGGGTCTCTAGAAGATACGTGCTTTGTGGTGAGATGTGCTATAAAAGACTTGCCGTTGCGGACATTCGGTGGTTGCAGGGATATTAGGGTTACATTAAAAGTACATTGCATGTGAGCTTAAAGAGCCTAAAATTGCAGCTTAACGTAGATAGGATGTTTTTGTGCTAGCTGGGGCATATTATTTTTTTAATGGGAAATAAATAACTCGTATACTTTTAACTTGGAAATATTGAAATAAGCATTCAATATTGTAATTTTACTTCATACGCTGAACAAATGAATGTTCGTTACATACATTCTTTTTACAGTTCGAACAAAATTGTTTTTAAAGTCTGGCTTTCTTATAGGGGAGGTATAAAGGGACAAATGTGACATCTTCGTTTTTTTGCAGGCCCGGAATCCAGAGAGCTTGCAGAGGAATTATCTTGTTTAGATTTTGTTCTTTTAGAATATGGTCCATAGCCCTGTTGACAGACCTAAAAATATGCGGTTTTATTAAACTTTCTGTAACCTCAGTTATAAACAGTCGTCTTTTTTGATTTTTATTTTCATTCCATTTTAGGTTTTGGTCCATACTATAAAGGAAGCTACTACACAGCAGTCTATGCCATTCATGAAAAATGCAAACGACCATCTGTTGGTTTTTTTTTACCATGTACTCATGTACACGTTAATCTAATGTATCAAGCCGCCTTTTGTTTTATTGTAGTGGGATATTATTTCTGGTTTGTTTCCATCAATGATCAATGGACCATAATAGTCAAATTTTTTAATTACTGCATTTTAAACTTATAAAGTACTTTAGCACTGCCCATATAGCACACATTATTTCAGAAATGTTTCAGAAATATTTCAAACGTTTCAAACATATAACATTTCAAGCACAAGTTTCTGAAATATTTCTGAAATATTTTAGTTAAATATTTCACTGAAAATATTTCCGAAACATGGTATACATGTTACACAATTAATGAAGATTTTCTGATTTGGAGGAAGAAGATCATATCCCATCTTCTTCCTATTAGTTATTTTGTTTTAACCAAACATGCCCCTGTCTAGCCACCAGCTATAGAAATAAGCCTATATTCTAAATAATTATCGATTTGAGTTGTTGGTTTTTGATATTTCATGCGTTGTGAACTTGTTATATGGGAAGCAGGATGTCTTTAGAAATTAAGGTGAGAACTACATAAATAATGCTTGCTTAGGTGGATCTTCATGTTTTGTTTAGATATGAGTATTGTTTTATTATAGCTAATTTAAAACAATATTAATAAAACTATTGTTAATCAAATAATTTGTATAAATCCTTTTTAATTACCTATATTTTGTTTCAGATTAGTACATTTAAAGGAATTGGTGGAAATGAAGAATTTGCCAGCTTTGGGGCTGTGCCAGTAAAAATAACATCCAAGTTATTCGATGTTTCCAGAATAAAGTATTAAGGAACATCGTCGATGCATCCTGGTACTGCCGTAATATTGATCTTAATAGGGACCTTAAAGTGGAAACTGTTGAAAAGGCAATACAAAAATTTGCCATCTTAAAGATATGTAACTTGTACACATTACTTTGCTGATCATGATATTATTGTGAGTTATATAAATTAACATCGTATAAATAGGTTCTTTCGTTCGCTGTTGGTACAGTGTCCACCAGTGTAAATTACACCAGTTACACCACCTTATTTACCCTAGTTTACTCCTTCCTTATTCCTTATACACATGTCCAGGGGCTGGTAACTCAAATGGAAAAACATGAGGTTAGTAATTTAGTACCACTCCAATTAACGGGATGGCGCTCGTATCGAAATGTCATGTCAGTTGTCAGCTCGTCAAAACTTCAAACTTGGAGAAATTAAAATGGCTATAGTATTTGAAGGTGTACAAAAGTGTATTGAATTTTGATTTATCTAGAATCTAGATTTATTTTTCGACACTTTCCAATTTTAAGCATGTTTTCAAACGATGGGAAGATGGATGTCAGCAACAAACAATAAAGCACTCCCAGATATTGGTAGTGATGCAATTTATACCACATTAAATATGCAGTCGTCATATTAAGGATAAGCAAATAATTTGCAATGTCTTAAAGAAAAATGTACCATCACTGTTTGGTACTAACGGTAAGTAATATTTACAAACTTGTTTTTGATTCAGTGTTAAAATAATTGGTTGGTTATTTAAAAATTTGTGTTTTCAGTTTTTAAATGATCATTGTTGTAAAGAAAATGTCCAAACGTGTGTAAGTTTAATTTATGCTCAAAAGTTAAATTCATTTATCACAGTGCCCACATGATAAATAAAAATTTGATAACTACAAGTGCTGTATAAATGAATCAAGAAAACAATTATCGGATGAAGAAATGCTCCTCAACCTAACTAGTCGACTCAATAACCGTATGGCAAATTTTATCCACACTCAAATTTTCCTGGATAGTAAAAAGATGATGCTTCAACTTCAATTTTTTTAAACTTATTTGCCACTCCAAGTCGCAAAACATTTATAAAGGTCTTGAGCACTTATATATGCTGATTTTGTTACAGAAAACATTTTTGATGGGTTTGTTTTATAAATATTTAATTATTTAAATGGTGTAAATGCATATTTGTTTGAGTATTTCCATGTTTAAATAGACAAATTATATGATGCGGCGTTAATTTTCTGTAATAAAAAAAAATAAAATAATTTGCATTTTATTTCAAGTTTGAAATTAATGCAAAAAAATGTAATGAAGTAAAATCAAATAAAGATATAAATTGGCAAAATATTTGACTAATTTCAAATTACAAAACAGCCAATATGGTTGTTTTATGATTTGAAACTAGTCAAATATTTTTCCATTTTTTTGCTTTATTTGATTTTCATTACATTTTTGCGCTACTACAAAGTTAAATTTCAAAAAGCCCGCTCGTGGCGGCCATATTGAATTTTAGTACCACTCCAATTTGATAGATGGCAGCACATCGACTATGCACATGTCGAGTGTAATTCAGTCCTGCTAAATATAGCCTAAGAACCGACTGCACATTTTTACCGTCATCTGATAACGAAATGAAATATACCCCAAAAGCATGAAAAAATATTGTACTTTACCAAATGGCACCTGTGTCAATCACAATCCTGAGCAAAGTGGCTTAAAAAAATTATTTTATATTAAAAAAAATAACATAAGGCATGACATTCAAATATATCTTGATATATATCGTTAAAGGGAAACATTTTCTTCCTCTTAACATCGCACAAAAACATCTATCCACGATCATTACAAATATGAATCAATGTTTGCTGATTTAAAAATTTATTTGTATGCCTATTGTTGTGATTCATTTTTGCAGGTTGTCGCATAGAAACCACAAAAAAACTACTATGATTATGGTTTAACATCGTTGTCTAACATGAGTTTATAATTATTATTGACTATCTCTGCAAATGGTTTATACAATGCCATCCTTCTTCCTTTCATACATAAACATGGTTTAAAAGGTAGGTAAAAATATTATTCATTCAGGTTTAAAAGCTAGGTTCACAACTTAGACAAAAGAGACCAAAAATATAACCATGGAGACTACACAAGGAGCACGCACTCAAGTGTGGCATTTGCCAGAGTATGTCCGCGCTTTATCGTATAAATAAAGCTTTCTTTTTTCACCAATAGCGTCGCTAATTTTTCTTTTGTACCGGTGTGAATATAGAGGAATAAACAAATGTGAAGTTAGCGTGAAAATAAAGTAACCGATTATTTAATTAACGTAAACACGTGTCATGTTTTTAAATTAAATAAATATAATTAGAGTTATAATTAATTAATTAATTAATTAATAATTAATTAGAATTATTTATTTTATTTCAAACTACCGCCTCATTCTCTTATGCCATTTTGGTACTTATGGAACACTAGCGCCCTCTTAAAATACTCTGTTTAACACAGTACGCTTGTTATACATGGAGTGCGTGCTCCTTGTGTAGTCTCCATGGATATAACATACACCGGTGTTTAACCTGCGCAAATGTTGCCAATTTTTAAAGAAAGGTTAACGGAGTGGGGGAACTGGACAGGGACCCGAACTCTGTGACAGGGACGGGACTTTGTTTATTAGCATCATAATGAACTATTAGATTTATTTAAAATATACGTTTAATGGAATTTTGTATTATGAAATAAATTTAACGTGATTTTTTAATATCAAACAGATGCCACGACATTTTATGTAAAGAGAACACCTTTTATAGAATATTTCGTTAGCTATTATTCACTACGGACTTTTCTGTAAGAGACTACAGTAAAATGTTGAAATAGAATATTGTTAATCGAGTAAGAAATGGTACTGATTGTCTAAGAGTATTATAATATTAAAAATTAGTCAAAATGAGAAAATGCTGTTTTGTATTATAACCTCAGATAAAGATATATTAAAACTTGCTTCTTTAGGAATATTAATTAATATAGAAGATGAGTCACATAAAACTCTAGAAATGCATATGTCTGAAAGCAGATAACATTTTAAAATTTAAACCTATTAAAAGTCATTTGTTCGCTAGGAGTGGGTGATTATCGAAATAAATTATTGATCATTAATAATAATCGATTATTTTCGATCAATCGATTATTTTTAAACAATCTATTTTTGTTCGTATTTCCTTTAAAATCAACTACTTGATTATCTTTGAAAAATCTAAATTAATCGATTAATCAAAAATAATCGATTAATCAAAAATAATCGATTATTTAAAAAGTTGAATAATCGATAAATCGATTTTTCAAAAAAAAAAAAAGAATTATTTCCTTTAAAATCAATTATTCGATCATTTTTGAACAATCGAAAATAATCGCTTAATCAAAAATAATCGATTTAGCGAAAATAACCAATTAATCAAGAAGCCAATTCTACGATAAATCGATTTTCCAAAAAAAAAACAAATAACTGAATTATTGATTATTTACAAATAATCCTTTTCTTTTTTCATATTCCTTTTAAAATTGATTATTTCTTGTATTTTAAAACAAATTATTCCAATACCTTTGAAAAATCGAGAATAATCGATTAATCGAAAATAATCTATTAATCGAAAATATTCGGTAAATCGAAAATAATCGATTAATTTAAAAAGTCGATTAAAGAGTAAATCGATTTTTCTAAAAAAATTGATTATTTTCAATAAATCGAATATTTTGAATAAATCTACTCTTTTTGTAATTCCTTTATAATCGATTATTCCATTACCTAAAAAAACGAAAACAATTTTTTGAAAATGTTCGATTAATGAAAAATAATCGATTAAAAATAATCGATTAATTATAACGGATAAATCGATTTTCATGAAAACGATAAATCGATTATTTTTGTAACCCCTATCGGTCGCATGCTTTTATCAGAGCATTTAGAGATTCGGATTTATTGATCCTGTTATCTTTAAAACCGCATTCGATTGTATAATTAATATTGCTAGAATTTAGATTTTTTTAGTAAACGAAGGTTTTTTTCGAGTTGTTTAGGGGTTTATAATGTAACATTTTACTAATAATATGACTATTTTCCGTAACTTTAGTATTTTTTTGCTTATACTAGATCATATTGCGCGTTTTACTTTGTTTTAAGACTTACGATTCAAATGTACTTCCGATTTAACCTCAAATAAAATTAATCTTGAAATTTTAAGTAGGTCAACCTGTATTTCATCTTATATTCCTGTAAAAATACCTAATAAAAGGCTAAAAACCACATTTAGTAAATATTCTTATAAATCTACTTTTTAAAAACAAAATTTCGTTAGTACCAATGCCTATTTACTTCTTATTTACATTAAATGTTTAAAATTTTACTCTTTTGTAAATTAATGTATTACGAAATCTATTTTTTGAAATATTATGTATTTGATGCTTAATATTTATTGAAACCCCTTAATGCGGATCTGAAGTATTCAGCTCAAAGATTCATGGTGACTTTATGTCAAAACGTCAACAAATATTTACCGCTGAAAACGAATATATTTCTTATATTTTTCATGACATTGGCACTTATATTATTTGTATATACAACTTTTCACCATACATCGTGGCATTTTCAACTTGAAATTGAATGACTAAAACACTTTAAATTGCTAATAACACCAACAAATAATTCAACAAACGGCGGTCCATAAATGATTTACTCACGCGGAGACAAGCATAGTATAGAAATTTCGGAGCAATTCGGGTGGCGTCGTTACTTAGGGTTGGAATAGACAACGTGCGCGATGTGCAATGTATACATCTCCGGTCTCTTTTATCTAAGGTTCACAATGAATTAGGATGGTAATTTTCAGGGAAAACACAATTGTCGCTGTCATGTCTTATGTGATTTTTTAAATATAAAATAATTTTTTTTAACTACTTCTGCTCAGGATAGGGATTGGCACAGGTGCAATTTGGTAAAGTACAAAGTTGTTAAATGCCTTTGGAGCATATTTCATTTCGTTATCAGATGACGGTCGAAATTCGCAGTGGGCTCTCATACTAATAGCTGGGGGGCTATTTTCAAAGTCGAGAGAATTCATTTCTCTCGAGAGAAATGTCATACGTCAACGTAAAACAGTAATTTTTAGGGTCCTAAGGGCCAGTGTGAACTCACTGATTGTTTCTCACGGTTTATTTAGAGATAATTAATATCCTCCTAAGATTTTTAATCCTCGAGGCCTTTAAAAACAGCGTTTCCACATTGACGTATGACATTTCTGATGAGAATCTTGAGAGAAATGAGTGCTCCTATACTTTGAAAATAGCCCCCCTGGTGGAGAAAGTCTCCACCAGTCACATACTTGGATTACTATACGGTGCAAGAGAGAGGTCCGACCACATACTTTGATTACTATACGGGGCAAGAGAGAGGTCCGACACGCCCTACATAGGGCGCGGCCATTTTGAACCCTATGACACAGTTTATAGCTAAAGAATCAGATCGCTCACTCTGTCAATGTTCCAGTTTATACACTGCGCAACTCGGATAATACAATATATGACAACCGCCTATAATAAAACAGCAGTCTTCTGCGTATCCTGGATTTGTATCCCTGGAGTGGATGTTATTTTGGAACTTTCAACTGGTCCGAGTGAGCTAACTGATTCTTTAGCAATAAACTGTGACTCCAAAAATAATATTTACTGACACTGACAGCAGCAAGCAAAATATCAGGTGCGTTTTAATCATCCGCTTCTGCTTCCGGAATTGTCGGTTTAGTCGTTTTAACCTGTCAGATGTTTAGTGGGGGTATAAAATAATTTAATAAATAAAGTCGACCCTGACTATAAGGTAATGGTAATTAATGCTACTCGGCAATGACAGCTATTTACTGAGCATGAGTATCGACCTGAAAGTCACGTCCCAGACAGCACAAAGACATCTTTAAGACGTCCATAAGACGTCTGTCAGAGACATGACAGACGTCTAAAAGACGTCTTATGACGCCGGCCAGACGTCTTAAAGACATCTTTAAGACGTCTGATGTTACAAAAGGTAACGTTCTTAAGACATCTTGAGTATGTCTGTTTTTCGACATTGGTAAGACGTACTCTCGGATTTAGTTTTAAAAGCTTCTGTAAATTCCTTTTATACAAAATAAAACACATATTTTCTATAAACATTATTATTAACAAAACACTGAAACATTTCGTTAAAAAAAGTAATATTACAAATTATTTTTTTTTTATTCTTCCTCCGTTAGTGGTTAATCTTCTGTCGGATGCTCTTCTGAGCCAGTCTGGGTTGCAATAATTTTAACTGCGTTGTGTAAAATATTATGCGTTATAGCTCACTCTGTCAATAGGATTTTCAGTATGGGTTAAGGGTGGTCAAAGAATGGCAATCTTCCTGTACTTTCAACTCTAATTCAGATATATTTACATCCGATGAAGCTTCTAAGTCAGCTCTAGACGCCTAGACGTACTTAAAACACTAATAAGGGTTCTTCTATTTGGTTTTTCAGTATATGCAGTAAACTTTTATGCTTATAAATTCACAGTAATCCACGGCACAAGACACAAATAAATAAATCAACGAATAACCAACAAAAACTAACCTCTCGGCTTTCATCTTCAACATCAACGACAAATGACAAGGAAAGGACAACGCAGAACGCCACGAACCACGGAACCTCAATAATACTCACATTCAGATACACGTCCTTGTTTAAATTCTACTGTTGAAAAAAGACAAAGCATAATAAAAACAATCGCTTCGATCGTTGAACCATGTTCCGGTCAAGGTGAAAGAGCGCGTAATTCAATTTGTCTTATGTTTTAATTGTTAATTTTATTTAGAGTTATATTTATTATTATTATGTTATCAAATATTTACTTACTCTAATGAACAAATGCTCGTGAATAAATAAAAAAAATAAGTAAATTGTGTAAATTAATAAAAAAAATTTAAAAATAAATTTATATTTTGTGAAATTAGAAACGACAAGTAAGCCAGTACTTTTTTTAAAGTTACCATTATTTTTAAATAGATACTTAGGCATTTTAAAATTCCCCATTGAATTTAAAATATATATAAAAGTTCTTTCCGAGATGTTGTTCTGCGATGCGCTGTTTTTGAGTAAAGAAATAAAAACCGTTGCGTTGTTTTGTCCGAGAAAATTAATGTAATTATTAAAGAATACAATTTTGCAATACATCTAGATCAGGGTTACCAGAGGTTTTTGAAAGAGATGACGGACAGACAGGGGATTTTAGGGGAAATAGGGGGAAGCATAGAAAAATAAAAAGGGGGGAAGTAAAAACAACTCGGTCTATTTTTACTCTTTTAATCAAAATTACTTATTTTGCAAGAAATCCTTACCTAATTTTGGTAAAGATAAACTGAGGTTATTTTACAAATAATAAGGTGAAAATGTAAAGTTAGAAAATCGAGAAATCGCAAATCGAAATCCAAAGTCAGAAAACATTTTCACCTTATTATTTGAAACACCTCAGTCTATCTTTACCAAAAAATAGGTACGGATTTTTTACAAAATAAGTAATTTTGGTTAAAAAAATTAAAATAGACAGAGTAGTTTTTCTAAAATTCCTTGTCTGTCCGTCATCTCTTTCAAAAACCTGGTAACCCTGATCTAGATGTTAATTAGAGGTTTCGAATTACATCAATTTCTGTTTTTTAGTAAAACTTTAGCACCCTGTATTTTCGTAACTGAACCCGGAATATTTTTGCATCGTAGTATATAAGGCAAACAATCATTAATGTTTCATGTAGATTCACACTTACATATACGTATATCATTAATGAACACCCTGTATATGTCTCAGTAGTTATGACTCATCCTATACACCTTCAAAGGTCGAGTTCACGTCGGGTTTACGTTTACTTTAATCGAGATCTGTAGACTGTAGCTTATAAAAGGCCATCGATTAAATTTTTAGCCGAATAACACATTTTTAAAGGCCATTATTAAAGAATAAGGAAGAGATGATTAACCTCTATCACATCTCGTTGAAAGTTGATTGTCAGATTGTTGTGTTGTTAATTTTGGTTATTTGATGACATGACAGGTATTTTGTTTGATAGTTATTTGAAATAATTAAAAACTTAATGATTAAAAGCATCTTATTAGAATATAAATAAAATACATTACCCTCAAAATGTCGGTAGTAATCGAAACAACCCTAGGCGATATAACCGTTGATTTATATTTATCTGATAGACCTAGAGCCTGCTTGAACTTTCTAAAGCTGTGCAAAATAAAATACTACAATTATAACTTATTCCACACAATAAGTCGTGGATTTATAGCGCAAACTGGAGATCCTACTGGATCTCGTAAAGGGGGAGAGTCCTTTTATGGTGTTTTAGATGGTCCAGACAAGAGATATTTTGAAGGAGAAACCGAACCTAGAATTAAACATACAAAAATGGGCCTCATTTCGTTCGTTGGAAATGATGAACGTATGATAGGATCACAATTTTTTATCACCCTAGGTGAAGATTTAATCTATTTAGATCAGAAGCATTGTGTTTTTGGAGAAGTGGTCGAAGGATTGGATATTTTAGAAATTATAAATGAAGTTATTTGTGATACAGATGATAGACCTTATCAAGATGTTCGTATTACTCACACAGTTGTCTTAGATGATCCTTATCCTGATCCAAAAAGATTGAGGGTGCCATCCAGGTCTCCTTCTCCTAGTTCTGAAAGACTACAAGGGGGTCGGATTGCGCCTGATGAGGATGTCGATGAAACGGAAGGAAAAAGTGCACAAGAAGTTGCTGAATTGCAGGCTGAACGTGAAGCTAAGGCTAGAGCCACTATTTTAGAAATGGTAGGTGATCTACCAGATGCTGAAATGGCACCACCTGAAAATGTATTGTTTGTTTGTAAACTTAATCCAGTAACTACAGATGATGACTTAGAAATAATATTTAACAGATTTGGTAAAATCGTTTCATGTGAGGTTATTAGAGATAGAAAAACTGGAGACTCCCTTCAATATGCTTTTATTGAGTTTGCTGATAGAAAGTCCTGTGAGGATGCCTATTTTAAGATGGATAATATACTTATAGATGATCGTAGAATTCATGTAGACTTCAGCCAGAGTGTTTCTAAGGTAATATGGCATGGTAAAGGTAGAGGTGTGACACATTATGATGAAGATGGGAGAAAGACTAAACTGGGAAGCAATGATATTGGAACAGGTAAATAATAAAAAAATATTTTAAAAATACAAAGTTTATCCAAGGGAGTAGTCACTTGTGATTTTTTAGGACAAAAAATCTCCATTTATGGAGATCTTTATGTAACTCCATAAATATCCATGGAGATTATTTGGATTTCCATGTATCTCCTCTGAGCCTCCATATAAATTTCATTCAGTTTTATACAGGATATTTAATTAAGAACGGGTCACAGAACAACTGAAGATTCTATGATTAAATATAAGATAATTAAACAAAACATGCTTAGATAAAATGTTACTGGTTTCCGAAATACAGGGTGTTAAAGTTCAAAATTCAAAAATTATTAATGACCATAATTTTTTTATTTCTCATTTCTCACTATAATTATTTTACTAAAATGTGGTAAACATTGTTGGTTTTATAAGATATACCTATCGGTAAAACAATCAGTTAAATAAACTTTACTAGTGACATACAACATGGATAAGTAACACTTTCATCCCCTCTAAATTTTACCCCACTGTCCAAAAACTTATTTGGACTATACTTACTTTTAATTTTTTTTTAAGTAAATCATGTAGGTACTTCTTAACTCATAAAGTTATTGGTTTTCGAGATAATCACTCTTAGTGGATATTCTTCATTTTAATTTGTTTTTTAATTTTGATTTTTTTTTTTTTAAATTGCACTGAGCAAACGTTTTTAGTGTTAACTAAACTTTGCCAGTGGTGTACGGCAAGGTTGAGTAACACCTTCATTCCTTCTAAATTTTTCGCCACCCTCCAACCATTTATTTGGACTATAATTTTAATTTTTTTCATGAAGTTTAAATAAATCATGTACTCTTGTTGGAAATTTATAAGGAAATCCATAAGTAAAAAATAAATTAAAATGATGAATGTCCACCAATCAATTTATGATGAACAACTAGAAGTTCATACAATATATACAGACTTCTCAAAAACTTTCATAGGTTAGATCACAGTATTCTTTTGCAGGAATTATATAATCTTGGTTTCGATTCCCATAGCCTCGACTTTTTTTAAGTCATATTTAACTGCTTGCTCACTTTATGTTGAATATAAGGGTCACAAATCAAACTTTTTTTGTTTCTAACAGTGGAGCGCCTCAAGGAAGCAATCTGGCTCCATTATTACTTTCAATTTTTATTAATGACAGCCAAAAAGTTTAAGAAGGAATATATAATATTTGCCGATGATTTCAAATTTTATTTGTACCATAAATTCACAAGACGATTGCATAGACTCACAAAATGATTTAAATAAATTAAATAATTGGTGTATTACTAATAAATTTCCTCTTAACATTCAAAAATGCAAGTTCATGAGATTTTCAAACAAACGCTTGAATAACATCCAGTTTGACTACTGAATACAGAATAAACCACTTGAGGAAGTGGAGACAATAAAGGATTTGGGAGTCGAATTGGATAAGAAGTTAAGTTTTTTACCTCATGTATTTAACATTACATTCACAGCTAAGAGAATGCTTGAGCTCATTTTGAGAAGTTGTAAGGATTTCAGAAATATAGACTGTCTAATTGTATTATTCAACTCATTTGTAAGATCACGTCTTGAATATGGGGCACTGATATGGTCACCCATGTATATATCCCATAAGTTACTTATTGAATCTATCATTGCAGATTTATGAAATACGTTTCATTTAAAATTGATGGGATTTATCCGGAAAGGGGAATTGACAATGCTGTACTGCGGGGCATAACTTTTATATATAAATTAGTTAATAATTTATTGGACTGTCCAGACCTGCTATCCCAAATTAAATTTAGTGTACTGCATTTCAATACAAGACGGTGGTTTCGCAGTCAAATACAAACTAAAATTGGTGATATCTCAAGTAATTTTTACCCTGCAAAAATAAAAAATAAATCAAATCGTTTTTTAAAAAACCAAAATTTTTCAACTCTTGTATTTTTTGTATAAAAGTTTTTGAGAAGAATATTTTTTATAAATTTTCAAAAATAATTTCAAAATTGTCTCGAAATTGTATCAAATTTTTTCCAATCTAAGCATTCTAAACTGTTCGAATTTCTAGAAAATATTGTTGGTGTCTAAATATTAGTTAATTTTAACTGGATTACATACTTATAATTTTAATTCTTGTGAATAAGTCATCGGACTCATCACTGAATTTTTCTTCGGAAAAAGGATAGTCACTTTATTTTCATGTTAACGATTTAAGTACTTTAAAAGGCTCTGATAAGTTTTCCTCTAAGAATTTGTCGTTTTCTCATTATTTAATATTAAAATACAAACAGTCACCTTTAACAAGCCATAAATCTGTTCATATTGCATCTGCAGACAAAAAAAATATATTCGATACGTTTTTTAAAAATATTTTAATTGTTTTTCATGATTTTTTCGATATAAGATTAAATTTTTGAGTTATTTATAAAAAATCACTATAAAATATGTATTTTTTTAATAAAAATCAAATAACTCGAAAAATATTCCTTTATCGAAAAAACTTTAGAGAACATTTTTTTCTTAGAATCTTCATTCTATCAATATTTGCAGTTCCCTTGAGTTTATTAATTTCTACCCCCAATTAGGGTTGGCACCCACTTCCTATGGTGAATGCACAAATTGGCACTAGATAATATTTTTTTCTTTAAGCCATTTCTTACTTACTATCGAAATTTCACCTCAATTGGTTTAGACCGAAAAATTCGGAGCGAAAAACCGTCAAACACTGGACTATTAATTGCATTTTACCAAATGGGTAGTTTTAGAGAATGTCAGATTATAATTGTAATAATCTTTAATACTATTTCCCTGGTCCAGTCCATACAAAAAAGGTACTGTTATGGTTTGACAACCTTTTTCTAGTAATTTAAAGTAAAAGTTATGTAAATACGTACGTCAAGTGGACTTTGTATTACTAGAAACTTGTGGCTTATAAAACACAATAATGCAATACTTAATGAGTAAACATTTTAATAATCGGCAAAATATTTTTGTACAACAATCTTTGCCCTCTTTTATTGTACATAACTGAATAATGTTTTTTCAAAAAGTGTACCTACATGAAAAGGTATCCTTATTTTTGTAGCTTAAAAACTTCTATAATTAGATACTTTGTTTTTTTAATGAAAAAAGTAAAGAAATTTCTGAATTTATGAAATAATGAATGAAAAGGACAATTTTCCACCCAAAAACCTTACTATAAAAATCTGATGTGTCCAACACATGACTTTCCTATCTAGTTATTACAGGCTTTTTCCGGTTATTTTGTACAACCTATTGCAGCACCTCCATAAATGTTTAGAGGATAAAATAAATATATACATTTTCCACATACATCTATCTCGAAACATTTTTCTATAGATATTCATTGAAAATGAAAATACTGAAAAATTTAAATTTAGCACTATGAACAAAAATTATAGAGATCGATATCGCAAACAACTTTTATTTCAACGATTTTCATAAAAATCAGAATTTTGCACATTTTGTCAAATTTATAGAATACGGACCATTTCAGGAAATTTTGATATAAAGCAAAAATTCTAGATAATAATATTAGAAATAACTTTTATTTGAACAATTTTTTTCTCCAAACATAAATAACAGATATATTCCATAAAATATAAAAACGGCCCCCTATAAAGTACCCCCCCAGATGTTCCGACTTTGTCCAAAATCTAATCATTTCACGTCAGGCCGAAATAAAACTTAAGTTTAAAATTTAATGTTTTTTTCTTTATCCGTTTTTGAGTTTTCTTCAAATTTCAAAATTTACACATTTTCTCAAATATCTTGAATACGGTCCATTTTAGAGAAATTATGTATAGGATAAAAATGATAGAGAATTATATTACAAACAACTTTTGTTTGAATAATTTTTATAAAAAAATATTTTTTTAAATTTTGTCAAATTTCTCGAATACGGACCATTTTAGGAAAATGTTGTATAGAATAAAAATTTTAGATAATAATATAAGAAGTAACTTTTATTTGAAGAATTTTCTTCCCCAAACGTAAATAACAGATATATTCCATAAAATATAAAAATGACCACCCATAAAGTACCCCCCCAGATGTTCCGACACTGCCCAAAATCTAATCAGCACATTAGACGCTGGAACAAAGCTTAAGTTTGAAATTTGGTGTTTTTCTGTGTATCGGTTCATGAGTTATGCGACACACAGACACACACACAGACATCATCGCGAAAATAGTCAAAACGGATTCAGGGGACCTCGAAACGTAAAAATCCGTCGAAAACTCGATGTCGAAAAAAATCATGATTCCTATACTTTCCTTATATCTGTATACAGATAGGAAAGTAAAAATGTACATCTAGGTATAACAGGTGACAATTAATATGAAGTTATTCACAAAAATGTTTCTCCTAGGCCATTGAAAAAATTACTTACATGTCTAAGCGTTCAATTTTTCTTTTTTTAATGACTTGGATTTAATCCAGAGGCGTTCATATTTATCACCGACATAACTCATATCTCTGTCTTTGTTAGTTATGGCTTACTTTAGAAACATTTTTTGTGGATACTTCTGTAATAAAGTCGACCCCAGAAAAGCAAAAAATTGTTTTAAAAAGATGTAAAGAAATTCTATTTAACGGTACTAACTCAAAATTTGTTTTTAATCTAATACTCTCCACGTCTATGATATTTGATTATAAATATAATTTATTTGTATATCTTTATTATCTATGATTACATTTTTGTTAAAGGTAATTACAAAACTAAAACCCAAAAACCAAAAAATCAGATGGGTTATAAAAATTATCATAAAGAAAATAATGGAAGAGATTTATCAAATTCAGAATTACTAAAATCTTCAAAAAGAAAACATGAAAAATCTAGAACAAAATCTCCATTAGAAGATTCTTATAATCCAAATCGTTTAGAGTCCAGAAAACAAGATAACAAGGAAAAATATCTTTCTTCTAGATCACCAAGTCGAAAGGACAAAAAAGAATCGAGACCTACTCCAAGTAGAGAGAAGAAATTTAGGCCACCCTCAAGGTCATTAAGCCCACATAGAGAAAGACCAAATCGATTAAGGTCACGGTCACCTAGAAGAAGAAGAATGGACGACAGAAGAGAAAGAAAGTCAGATCGATATGAGGATAACTCAAAAAGAGAAGATTTTGCACGCAGAAGATATGAGGATTCCAGTAGAAGAAATGAATGCAGACCTCCTATTAGAGATTCCAGACATTCCAGGTAATAAACACATTTAAAATTAAATTTTGTAGAATTCAGTTATGCATTATAAGGGTCTGGCGAAGGATCCTGAGATGCGAAATTCACAAAAAAAATTTAAAACGTCAAAAGTAACTAATTTCTATAGTAAATTTTCGAAAAATATATGCATGAAGCAGTATATTTCGAAAAAAATTTAATTAAAAATCCCAATTTTCAAGGTCATAATCACAAAACAATTAGGCATTCCAACGACCTGTCAAATTGCTGACAAGTGAGAACTGACATTTAGATATGGCAACCCTGTGACCCTGTTGTTATTGACAGGGTCAATGATATATATTTATATAGATTGTTCAAAGCGGGTCGTTTACGAGCGGCTATATTGCTTCGCAAGTGCTCATGATTCAAAATCGATTTTGCAAAAATGTGTTTACAAACCAATATTTAGCCTTTGAATATAGTAAAAAAAATGATTACCTAAATTTTTACTTCAAGGCAGAAGCTTATGTTTATTTTGAAAAAGATGGATGATGAATCTATGTAACTATCTATTTCATTGACCTTGTTAAATCACCAGGCCTACAGGGTTGCCATAATTTTACCATATCATTAGCTGTCAAAACCCACTGATAGCCATTTTGTTTGGAATGCTTGATTAGGCATTCCAACGAACTGTCAAAATACTGACAAGTGGGAACTGACAGTTTAGATATGGCAACGCTGTAGATCGTTGTCATTGACGGGTCAATGACATATATTTGTATAGATTACTCAAAGCGGGTAGTTTGAGAGTGTTCATTAATCAGGATCGGGTTTGCAAAAATGTGTATACAAATCAATATTCAGCCTTTGAATATAGTAAAAAAATAATTACCTACATATTTACTTCAAGGCATAAGCTTATATTTATTTTAGAAAACGTGGATAGCCAATCTATATGACTATCTATTTCATTGACCCTGTCAAATCTCCAGGCCTACAGGGTTGCCATATCATAACCTGTCAAATCCCACTGGTAGCCATTTTGGAATGCCTAATTAATCTGCGTATGCATAAGCATGGAGTGTGTTACTACGAATACCGTTTCCTCCTAGAGCCATAGCATGTACTAGCGTCTGGCCAGCCCATGAACCTGGCTTTCGACTTTTAACGAACATGTCTTCATCATGTGCATCTAAAGTCTATTCAAATTTAATTTACGCCTGATGTAAACAGAAGCAGGTTGACGCTAAAATTGAGCAGGGCCGTATTTTACTTTTCCGTCTTGCGAAAATGTAAAATAAAAGAGTGTAATTGTGAAATTATTTTTTTATTACGATAAAAACATATTTTGTAAACTAAAACTATAAAATAAATGCCATACACGGTCTCCCAGACTTTAGTGATATTTTTGGGCAAAGATAAGTGAGCGACATAAACTGCGTTAACCTGCAATACAAATTAATAAATGTATTTGACTTTAAAAGAGATGTTTGCATTATATTTAGTTCATTACATATGTCTACTGTGATACAGAGCATTAAAACAATCATATAATAAAATTATATTATACAGGGTGTCCAAATAATTGCAAATTCCTTAATAGCTAATATATATCTACTAAAAGCATTAAAAAAACTTTAAATATAAGAGGTATTTGGTATTTGAATTTGGTATTTGATTTAAAATTGTGCATCTTAAAAAGAAATCTTTTGTATTTTTGACAACTTTTGTTCTTTATTGTTCTTGTTCTACTAGTATTTAGATTAGACACCTTGTACCCTGTATTATAGCAATCTTCCTTACTTGACTTAGCACTATTCTGAATCGGATAAATTAGTTAGAGTTGAAGGGCTATCTTCATTAATCAAAATTACAAGTGGTTCTACTTGAACCTCTATAATATTATCCAATTCCCACATTTTTACTTCAACTTTTTGGCGAACATGGTCGATACACTTTTTCCATTTTTCTGGAGAAATTATATTACTTCTTCAAAAAGAATTTTAATGTCTCCAGATTTAAATGTTGAGTTTTTGTCTGCTACGTATTGTTTAACGTCAACCTAGATTAATTCAATATTACGTTGTTTTGCTGCTTAGCCATTTCATCTATTACATACCTATCATAATGTTTATGTTGCTTACCAAGTTTTAGAAGTGGGATCTTAAGCATTTGGTAGTCGAATTCAATTTTTTTCCCTTATAGCCATTTTTAAATATCACCTTTTTTTAGACGTCGTTGTAGGTATTTTTTCCAGCTTTCTCGAATAATAATGCAGTTATCTTCTAATTTTGGTAGGGTGTTTGAAAACCACTCTTTGAACGATTCTCCACACATTTCTTCATGATAGTCACCGGATTTTTCAACTTAAATACATAAAGTGCATTAGAGACAAAGCCTTCTTCACTTCCAATATGGCATATAATGAGCTGTTTTTACGCACATACCTGATGGGTTTATAAAACCAGTTAAAAGTTCATCCAAAAAGGTTTGTCTGGATGATAAAACCGACATATCAAAACATACTTTTGATTTGGTGTGGCCTGCGTTAATCCAAGTCTCATCAAGATAATATATTTTTTGCTTTTCTTCTCTGTACCGTTTTATTTTTTGTGGCGTATGACGAAACAATTTTCATTTTGTCTAAAAGCAAACTATTTTTTCCTAGAGTTTTAAATTTAAAATTAAGGGTTTTAAAAAGCTTGTAAAATGTAGCTCGCTTAAAAGTAGACAAATATGGATCATCGTTGACTTCTTATAAAACCTTATCGATTGTTGGAAGTTAATTTCTAAAGAAGAATTGATGTACTTTGCGCCTTATACATTTTTATCAAAATCATCCACAGAGCCACTAATTTGTTTATAACGTAGCTTTCTTTTTGGTTCAGAAAATTTATGAATCTGCCTATACTTCTTCATAACATTAAAAACGGTTTTAGCGCACATCCCTGTTTTATCAGCAACTCTCCTTTCAACATCATGTACCAACATATCAGGGTTCTATAAAATTTAATGCTTATAAATATTAAGAACCATTTCTTTAGTACGGATGACCAAATGTCCCTTTTTCGGTCGCTTTTTAGAAGGAGTAAAAACATTTTTCTGGACTTCATCTGCTGTATCTGTGGAGGACATAAGTGTCACGCAGCAGTTACAAAATATAGTCAATTAAATGTCCATAAAATAGAGTAAAAAATGTTCAAACTAACAACCACAAAAACAAAACATTATCCAAATTGAACTGAATTCGACTCTGCGTCGTCTAAATGACTAACGACCGATTAACCAATAGAAGCGCAAAGAAAATGCCACGTGAGCTGTTGCTGGATGGGAGAGATTGTTTTGACGCGGCGTAAATGAAATCTGAATAGACTTTAATAATGTAGCGCTAAATTCCCATGACAAACTAACAATAATATAGAATCGAAAGAAGGAAATATACAACAAAAAGACGAAGCAACGAATTTTCGTAGGGTGGCTTTAACTTGTAAATTATCAGACAGTGATAAAAATCAACATTATAGTATGGCAACATTGCAAACTCAAGGACCGTATGTGTAAAGAACTGACAATTTCATGAATCACTTTATTTTCAGTTTAATGGAAGGAAATGATGAAAAGTTAGGTTAAATCAGTCAAAATATTGCATTTTAATATAATATAAATGAAAATGGCAATTGAAACTTAATCTTCCATATTTAATTTCAGTTAAAATATTATAAAAAAGTTATTTCAATATATTAGTGCTAAAATTGTAAAAGTCGCACCTCAGGATTCTTCACCACAACTCATTATAAAACTATGGTACAAATATGTAGGTATATTTTAAAATTTTTGAAAAATAAATTGTACTAAAAACATGTGCAGCACAGAAGCAAGAATTACATTATTTACAATAAATTCGATGGTTAAGAGGACAAATATTGTATGTCCATTTTTGCCAAAAATGGTACAGGAAGGATTCTATGTTCTTCATGATTAAATTTATGGTTTTCAAATATAGTACTAATAGTAATAATTATACAGCTCATCATAGTCACCTCCAACTTTCAAATCGATTTTACTCAAAATGACCCCATAGAGCACAAATACATTTCGGAAATATTTCAACAATGTTACATTACGAAACATCCCAGAAAAATTTCTGAAATATGCCTGAAACGTAAAAATGTCCTTTAAATTTAATATTTCACAGTAATATTTCTGAAATGAAAATCAGAAATCTTTTAGAAATATTAAATAGTAATATTTTAGAAATGATTATAGATTATTTGACTAAAAAAAAAAAAAAAAAATTAAAAATATACATGCTTATTTAAAATACACAAAACTCAAACATTGATTCTTAAACAAACAAACAAATAAATATGTTTTAAAGAATATTTCATAAAATATAGAAGTGAATTGCTTCATTTCCACCAATTTCTTTAAATGTACTAATTTGAAACCAGGTTTTTTTTTTAAATAAATGCTCCAAGTAATGAAACATTTACGATTATTACACTCAGCGGCAGAATTAACCGCCCACCCATTTATTTTTATTTATTTCTGAAATTTTCGGAGATTTTCGTCACTTTTTGACATTAATTGATATGACGTGACATTTTGATAGTAAATAAATGTTTAACTGTCAGTGCTGTCATTCTTTTGCTTTTTATTAGTAATTTGGTTCCAATTTGGCTTGTTTAATGTTAGTGTATTTACAATTTTTTTCTTTATTAGACTTAATTAGACTTGTTTAGTGTTGGTGTATATTTTGTAAAATCGGTTTAAGTTCAAAACAGTTTTATTCAAAACAATGCTATTGGGAGCAGAATCAGTAGCCAAGGCTGTAGTTCTATCTGATGAAGGTTATGGTCAACGTCGTATTGCTGGAATACTTGATGCTACTCGTGAAACAGTCAGAGATGCTATAAGGCGTTTTCGAGAGACAGGTTCTTACCCCAGAAGGCTGCACTTCAATGAGGGACGATCGTTTTGTTGTGAGCACGATATTAAGAGATCGGTTCTGTATCGCTGTTGAAGCCCGTATTCGTCTTGTTGAGGTTAGAAATGTGGGGGTCAGCGAGAGAACCATAAGAAGGAGATTGGCAGAAATAAATCTTATAGCGAGACGCCCTTACCGAGCCCCTCAGCTTCGCCCGCATCACAAAACAGCTAGACTCCGTTTTACGCGTGAATACAGTATGTGGAATATGGATCAGTGGAAGAATGCTTTATTCTCTGACGAGAGCCTAATTGCTTTAAAATGTCCAGATGGCCGCCAGCGTGTATACAGACGCCCGACAGAGCAGTTTACTCCTTGTGCTCTTATGGAAACTGTGGGTTATCAAGGAGTCTCAATAATGATATGGGGCGGATTTTCTTACGAGGCTCGTACGGATCTGGTAATTTTTGCTAGAGGCTGTAGACGCTCACAGGTATGTTCAAGAAGTTCTTCAAGAACATGTCATTCCTTTTGCGCCATATATTGGCGAAGACTTTGTTCTTCAGCAAGACAACGCACGATGTCATGTCGCTCGAGTGGTTACGCAATACCTTAACGACGTTGGCATTAAAACTTTGCCGTGGCCAGCACAGAGTCCAGACCTCAATCCAATTGAACACATTTGAGTCAACCTAAAAAAATGGATTCGAGCACGAAGACCAGCTCCAACCACTATTCGAGAGCTGAAAACTGCTGCAGTGGAAGAATGGGAAAACATTCCACAAGCTGAGATTCAAGCCATTTCATGCAGGCTTAGTGATGTGATCAGGACAAGAGGGGGTAACACTCGTTACTAAAGTGAATTTTGTTAATAACAATACTTTTTTGTCGATAAATTTTATGTATAGCTCATCTTATTCAAAAAGTTAAAAATTTTCAAAAACTGTTTTTCTTTTATTTTCTAAAATTAAACAAAAACTTTCATTTGATTGGTATTTGTTTGCTTTTTCAAGATGTACCTAGACATTAAAAAGTAAAAAAAAAATCAAAATTACAAATATCTCCAACTAAATAACAAAACATTGGATGGGCGGTTAATTCTGCCAGTGTATAATCTAATCATTAACATCAATTAGCAATTTTATTTTTACCTAATTTATCAAGGGATGAAAAACTTCATAAACTAAGATTCTACTCACTATATAGTGTACTTAGAGTCTATTTAGTTACACTACCGTTAACGTATAGCACTTATTTTACACTTAACACTACCTACTTAACCGCAGTATACTTTGTTTTAATCTAACATCGCAGAACTAACTCAAAAGGCCTGGTTCTCTTGAGTATTCTTATTAGATTGGCATTGTTGAGGAGCTGGATAATCTCAAGGTTTCCATGTTGGAGCAGTCGTTGTTGGTGACTACTGGCAAATTTTTGTATTGTATTTTCAACAGTCCCCACTTTAAGGTCCCTATGAAGGTCACTATTACGGCAGTACCAGGATGCATCGACGATGTTCCTTAATACTTTATTCCGGAAACGTTGAATAACTTGTATGTTATTTTTACTGGCACAGCCCCAAAGCTGGCAAATTACTTAATTTCCACCAATTCCTTTAAATGCACTAATCTGAAACAAAATATAGGTAATTAAAAAGAATTTAGACAAATTATTTGATTAACAATAGTTTTATTAATATTGTTTTAAATTAACTGTATATAATAAAACAATGCTCACGTCTAAACAAAAGATGAAGATCCACCTAAGCAAGCATTATTTATGTCTTAATTTCTAAATACAGATTCTGCTTCCCATATAACAAGTTCACATTGCATGATGAATATCAAATACCAACTCAAATCTATAATTATTTAGAATATATGCTTATTTCTAGCTGGTGGCTGGACAATGATAAAATATCTACATATACCAATTTCTTCTTACAAATCAATTTTTTTTTATTAATTGTTGGCCTTTTACAACATAACCCGTTTAGTAACCTTTTGTGTAACATGTATACCATGTTTCAGAAACATTTTCAGTGAAATATTTAACTAAAATATTTCAGAAATATTTCAGAAACTTCTGCTTGAAATGTTATATTTTTGAAACGTTTGAAATATTTCTAAAACATTTCTGAAATAATGTGTGCTGTATGGGACACATTTTTGGACATACAACATTTGTCCTCTTAGCCATCATAATAAATCCTAAAATTTAGCTTCAATGTTCAAATTGTATATATACAAAACTATTAGTTTTTCTTCATTTAGGTAATACCTCTCACAGTTTGATGGGACTATCAAGTTTGATTTTTGTGAAGTTGAGAATAATTTCAAAATTTTAATTGTGAAATTTTTATCATAAGTATATTCAAATTAAAAAATGTAAATCTATTTCAGTTACAACAGAAGTGGTCATTTATCCTCAAAATATCTCGAAAGGGAACCGAAAAATGAAAGATTTGGAAGCAGCAGTAATTCTCATCGGAAATCAAGGATGTCGGAAAAGGAGAGAGATGATACACATAAACATTATAAAGAAGAAAAGGAAATTACTACTAAATACAAGAACCCAATAAAAAAGTCCAACAGCGATAATAATGAGTCTTTCAAGCGCGAAATTGCAGAAAAAGAATCAAAGAAGAAAAATAGAGATGTCAAATGCACTAGCAGTGATGGAATAAGTAAATATAAAAAGAAGAAAAAAGGAGAATCAACGAATTCTGAATCCGATTCATCTGAAAGTGAAATTGAGAAAAAAAGGTCAAAAAAGAAGAAAAAGAAATATTCTAGTAGTAGTAGTAGCAGCAGCAGCAGCAGCAGTAGTGATAGTAGTGAAGAAGAAACTGCTAAGAAGAAGAAGAAGAGGAAGAATAAAAAATCATCTGGTTCAAGTTCAGAAAGTGAAGTGAGCGATTCTAGTGAAAGCGATTCAAGTGACAGTGAGGACGAAAAAAGAAATAGAAATAAGAAAACGAAAAAACGGAGTAAAACAAGCAGTGAAAGTGAGAGTTCAGAGGACGACAGGAGAAAATATAAAAAGAAAAAGAAACAATAAATATGTTGTTTTTAAGTATTAGTCATTCTTTATACCAAATAAAATATATAATTTTTTATGTATTTATTATTTTCCTGTTAAAAAACGATTACTTCTGTTAAAAAATATGTAAAATATCATGGTACCTTTATTTGAACGCTTATGAGTATATATTTAACAAATAAGTATGTAGTTTCTTGGGAGAAAAATAAGTTAAATAATTAATATACAAAAGGTACATCCTAAAAACTTTTTTTTCCTTATTATTTTCTTGTTAAAAAAGGATTACTTCTGTTAAAAAAAATGTAAAATATAATGGTACCTGTATTTGAACGCTCATGAGTATATATTTAACACATAAGTAGGTAGTTTCTGGGGAGAAAAATAAGTTAAATAATTAATAAACAAAAGGATATCCTAAAAACTTTTTTATCCTTGTCTTTGTCAGTTATAAGCAAGTAGGGTTATATTTGCCACAGAACACTGCGGCCTCTTGGGTCTATTGTATTCCCCTGCTTTCCCCATATTCAGGTACTCTGGGCCTGGGCCTTTGGTTAGTTTTACTGAGTTCTGTACAAAGTGTTCCTGGGGCGTTCTTTCCGGTTCTAGGGCGAAAAGAGAGACGCCGCCTAGCAAGAGCTTCGCATTCAAAGATCACATGATATGAGGTTTCTTCCTCTTCTATGCCCAGTATACACGTGATGGGATCATTATGTAATCCCATCACATGAAGGTGTTTCAGCAAGCAATGTCCCGTTAGTAATCCCACAATGGTAGATATCTGAGGCCTTGCGAGCTGTAGCTTAGTAGTCATAGGTGGGTTTAGTCCCCTTAGCATGAGCTTACTGATTCTGTGCGCTCTTTATCTGTTGCCAGTGAGTTTGGGGTTTTATGGTTATCCTGTTTTGCATATATTTCTGCCTGAAATACAGTGGTACGATTTCCCAGTGAGATGATGATGTTGCATCTGTCGAAACTGCCAAAGAAATTTCTGCTCGAATTACACAAGATTTTTTCTACGATTACACCAAAATAAAATAAATAATTTTATTTAATTAGAAATGGGTTACCTTCTTTCGTTATAATATTGTAAGTTTATTTGACATAAGCCTACTCTTCGAAGGGAAAAAAGGTTTTAGTACTTATCTGTCGGTAATTATTTATGATTTAATTATTTACGGAAAATACTGTTGGATGATTTAAAATATTAGGAACTCATTTAAAATATTTTAGATTAGTCTACATTTTGTTTTAAAATACCGATTAGCTTTCTGTTATTTAATTCAAATGAAAATAGACAAGCGTGTGCCAAAGTTACTTTGGCGCACGTGTGCGCCAATAATGTCAAATTATGACAATTCGTGGAAAACGATTTGAATGTGCAAAAGCCTACTTTGGATAGTGATCGTAGAAACAATATATTAATACAAACATAAATTCCACCGTAAATTCAGTAAACTGCAATATTGTTTTATATTATTCAATTGAAGATTATCCAAAAAAAAATATTAAACAAAAAATCCACTTTTGCACTTTTTTCCATGTACGCTTTTATAATTGTGCGCTTTTTTCTGTACGGATATTCCTCTGCGCTTATTTCTTTTCCGATTTTTTCCGGTCACTGATTTTTCTGATTTCTTCTTTTCTTTCCTACTCTTTCTCTTCGTTTTCCGATGAATAACTGCTTTTAAACTCTTTCGAATCACGCATTACTTTGGAGCTAGATGGAAGCGACTCTTTTTTCGGGCTGTCCTCTCGTTTCATTTTTCTTTCTTCTCTTTTTTGCAACTACTTTGTAGTTTTTGTGTCCACTGGTCCTATTATCAAAGTTCTGGTACTTCGCTGATCGGTCATAAATGTTCTTTCATTTACTGAAACCTTTCTTTTGAACAGAATCCATGATGCAAAAGTGTTGCATTTGCAGCAGACAATGTCCACTTGCATTTCAGATCGTCCAGTTTGATTTTGTAGCTCTCAAATTCTTTTCTACTCTTATATGATTTTAAAATCTTTCTGTATTCGTTGTTAAGATTCGTTATCTTTTCAACGGTTTTATTGCTTGAAATTATTGGAACAGAAAACTTGTTCCATATAAGTTCCAACGACTTCGCGACCTTTTTAAAAATCAATAACGAAGGTGGGTCTTTGTTTGCCATAAGGCATTTTGTCTGTATTCTGACCAGGAGAAAATTTCTTATTAGGTTAGCATTGTAGAGACATCTCGGTGGGGTTGGGCAAATAGAGGATTTTCTTGTGGATATTTTGTCTGAATTCATTCTGTCTTAGTAACCTGTAACCAAAACAAATACCTTGTTAAAATAAATATAAGAAAATGAAAAAAGTCTAGCACCAGAAATAAAATAAAAGAAAAACATCCAGAAATTATTTATTAAAAATAAAATACAAAATTGTATTCTAAATTCTACAAAATTATGATAATCTTTTTTTTGGCCGAAAAGTACGTACCCGGCCATTTAACAACTTTTTCCACTCAGTTTGTTGTCAAAAAAGAAGAATTATATTCAAATTTTTAGGAGTGGTGGGGCGCCTGACAATTTATACCACCCAGGCCATTAAAATTTTTTTGAAGGGGACTTTAAATTTTTTTTTTTTTTAATTTTCACCCTACCATTTGGCAACTTTTGCAATATAGGCCAACATTAGAGATTTATTCAGAAACTTAAGGGTGCTTAAGGAGTGAACAAACTAAAAGTTCTGAGATCTGGGAAGGGGAAGTAAGTCGGATGCGAGGAGACACGAAGAAGATCCTTCTTTTGGGTTTTTGTTTATATAACGAAAACGGTGCGTCGTAGGAATTTTTTTTTTATATTAAGTGAAAGCTGATAAAATTATCCAACACTTTTTTTGAATTCTCAACCGCTCTCGAGCTGCACCCTCTGGAATTTCGAAAATTTTCTAAAAACATACTTTTAACTCACATTGTTCCACAAAATGCCTTTATAGTCTAAACTATTCGTCCGAGAAAGACATCTTCCTAAATAAAATAAAACTCTTTAAAGATGGTCCAAGCTTTCGGAAATTTATTGACTTATTGTGACGAAAGTCTAATTTATTTAAAGTATATTTATTTGAAAACACACTATTTACAATTTATTGCAGACGTACTATTTATTTTATGTAATATTTAGACACTAACTAACAATTCTAATTTATTTCTTACAATTTAACTTTTCAATACAATGTTCTACGTTAAACTAAACTCGGCGCTGATACGTCGGCTATTTATATTAGTCCAAATCCGCTACTGGAAAATACGAGAGGCTCTCGAACATTCCTTTTGGCGTGCGTACACAGGAACAGGGTCGGATAGGGATATCATGACATTATTTTCATCTTCAGAAAATAGATTCTCATCACACCTACCACAAAGTGCAGAAATGGTTTCGGAATGAGCTTCCCTCTCAAAAGTGGGGGTAGAAACATGTAGGAGATACTGCGGTGCCAATTACAACAGAAAATTCACCAGTACCGGAGGTCCTACTAAAAACAATATTTTGCCGATGCACCAAGGATTGAGGTAGTGCAAATGTGGATGCTGGAAAGCAATGTTGAACTGTTCTGCGGCGTGCATCCATTACCACGGAAAATGTCTTAATGACATGCCCGTTGACGAGGACGACGATGAAGACCAACAAGAATTACCCACTACTGAGGATGAGAATAATATGAACTTTTAAAGAACCTTTGTCAGGACCCTCAGCTAAAGAAAATGGAAACGGGAATCCAGAGAAAGTTAAGAATTTAAAATTAAGAAATTATTGAAATAAAATAAAATTAATGATCCTAGACATGCTTTTTTAATTCAATGCTCATCGTCCGTCAGATAGTGACAGGTTTAGGTGCCCCATTTTCGCATACAAGCCTCGAAGTTCATCGATTTTAAGCAGATTGAAAGGAAATTTACGAGTGGGGATAACACATGGGGATAACACATGGAAAATTCGATTTTCCCTAATAAAAATGAAAGGTGATTTGTAGTCTCACCATTAGATTTAATTGAAAATAGATCATTAATGTATAAATTAAAAAGAAGTGTGCCTAGAATATTACCTTGGGGAACTCCATATCTTACCGGCAAGAAATAACTATATGTATTACTCACTCTAACCATTTGTGTTCTTCCATTTAAGTAGGTTTTAAATAGGTTCAGAGGAATATTTCTTATACCATAGTTCTCTAGAGCATCAACAAGCAAAGGATGACTGACGGTGTTAAATGCCTTTGAGAGTCCCAGAAACACGCAAGGACAAGGTTTGCTTGTGTCAAGAGCATTGTTAATTTTTTCTGTCAGAGCCAATAAAGCATCCTCAGTAGATTTCTTTTTTCTAAATCCATACTGATTGTTAGATAAACTGTATTTATTTAAATATGAAGTTAAGTGTGTCTCTAGAACAGGGATGGGGAAACTTTTTCCTCCGCGTGCCAATATTTACTAACGAAATATATGGCGGGCCAAGTTGTTGATTTTTTGGCTATATTATTTATTGAAATAAAAATTATGATATGTATTTTCTGAAACACTAATTTATTGTGCAAAATTACAAAATATTAATACAAGAAAGAAATTGCAATTAAATTAAACTTTTAAGTTGTCTGCGAAGTAGAAGGATGAGGAGCGCTGGTCTTTGTAGGGACATGTGACATGTGGAACTGTTTTTGTTTCTGCATGATGTCATCATAAGCCGGCTCCATTTGTGATGCTGAAATTTTTAACAGTGAAAAAAGGTGGTCATCCGAAAGCCTATTACGAAGACAATTTTTTCTTAGTTTCATTATTGAAAACGTTTGTTCGCACAAATAGCTTGTACCAAACATAGCCATTATTTTTTGAGCGTGGGCAACTATATTTGGGTATTGTGTCTAGATATGGACTTATAAAATTCCAATTTGTTGGTGTTGAGAAATAGTTGCTTCAGATGGGTATTGCATTGCATCTCAATTAGTTCAAGTTGGAGGTTAGCGGGTGTTTCATCAACGTTAACATTAAAAAGCATCGAAAAAATATTTAGTGACTGCTCAATTCTCTTAAAATCTTGAAATCGCTTCTCAAATTCCTCGTGCAGTTTCTTCAGTTGTTGAGCGAACCTATTTAACTTGTCGTCTGAGACAGGTGATATGCTGCTCAGTTTGGGAAAATGGGTAAGTTCATTTTTCTCTACACAACTGCAAAACAATTTAAGCTGCAATTTGAAGGCTTTTAAATGTCCCCAAAGCTCATCTAAGAATTGATTCTTTCCCTGAAGCTTCGTATTTAATTTATTTAGGTGTGACAGCAAATCTGTGAAAAATGCGAAATCAGGAAGCAAATTTTCGTCAGCCATGATCTTAAAGTCGTCCCATTTACCTTGCTCCGTCAGAAAGTCTTGAATCTCCTTTCTTAAGTTCCACACTCTCTCAAATGCATTACCACAGCTTAACCATCTCACTTTAGTATGGTAAAGGATATCAGAGAACTCGCTTTCGGTGGATTTTAGAAATTCTTGGAATTGTCGATGCATCAAACCCCGTGAACGTATTGTGTTGATAAGTTTAACAACCACACTCAAAACGGGTTGTATGTCAATAGCTGCTTTACACAACACATCCTGGTGTATTAAACAATGCAGAAATAATACATTATTATTAGGATTTTCTTTGCAAAATATACCCATAAACCCCAAATGGCTTCCCACCATATTGGGTGCTCCATCCGTGGTTATGTTACATAATTTATCCATAGGCAAGTTAAACTTTGAAATACCCTCAAAACAAGAATCGTAAATAATTTTTCCAGTTGTTTTTCCTTTCAAGGATTGTAAGCATGCTAATTCTTCGGTTATGTTGAACTCTGAATCAATTGCTCTAATAAAAATCAGCAATTGGGCAGTATCGTTCATGTCTGTGCTCTCATCCATGGTTAGAGAAAAGTATTCAAATTTGTTACAATTCATTTCTAGCTGTGACGATAATTGTTTAGCGATGGCGTCAATTCGATCAGTTATCGTTCTCCGTGATAAAGCTAAAGATTGAAACTCTTTACTTTTTTCTGGACAAATAATGTTGCTTACAGCCACCATGCAATCTTTTACAAATTCACCATCCGATAATGTTCTGTTACTTTTAGCAATTTTGTAAGCTACAACATAACTTGCCAGTGTTGCAGCCTTCTGAGTAACAGATTGCTTTGTGAACATGTTCTGCTGTCCACGTAACTTCTCTTTTTGCCTTTCAACAAAAGACTTTTTCTCTGCTTCCGTCATAGATAAATATTTTGCACTTGCATGTTTTTTTGAGAAGTGTCGAAACAAATTAAAATCTTTAAAAACTGCAACTGTTTCATTACAAATGAGGCAAACTGGTTTGTCTTTAAATTCTGTGAAGAAATATTTCCATGACCATTCTTCTTTAAAAACTCGACACTCAGAATCGACTTTTCGTTTTTTGGTCGTCATTTTGCTGCTGTAACAAAACAATAAAGCCAACATCAATACATCGCCCAAACATATTTTATAATCAAATCATTTCAAGACACAAAAAGTGATGACAAAGTACGTGATAACATCTTACCTTGCTGATTTAAAAATGTCACCGTCTGTTAGCTGATTGTTGTAGTTTCGTAAGTAAGAAAATACGGCGTACGAACATGCGATTTGAAGTAAGACAAAACTTTGACTGCGGCGGCGGTCGGACCGCGCGCGCCCAGTCGATAGCTTCATTTTCGGTTTTCGTTTACCGCCCGTGCTCGTGAAATAATACACGTGATTGTTTTATGCGAGACGCGCTCTGTCAATAAGAATGAAATATGAAATTTCTACAATATGAAAAATTCACTTGATTTTTTGTTTAATGTTCACGACAGTCACGGGCCGGATTTCAACGCTTCGCGGGCCGGAGATGGCCCGCGGGCCGTAGTTTCCCCATCCCTGCTCTAGAACCTTCTCAAATACCTTCGACAGACTGGAAATAAGGGAAATGGGCCGATAGTTTGTAGCAATATTTTGATCACCTTTTTTGAAAACGGGAACGACAATAGTTTCTTTTAGGGATGATGGTCATATTCCATAGATTTATTAATGACGTAAGCAAAAGGTTCTTCAATAAAAGGATAAATAATTTGTAGGAGTTCAGATGTAATTTGATCAATTCCCGGTGATTTTTTAGTTTTTAGATCATTAATTATATTTTTTATTTAATTTTTATTAGTTGAATATAATACAAAACTATTTGGAACATAAATTCTTGGAGGCAGGTAATTGGGAGGTTGTATAATTTTATTAGCTAATTTTTCACCAGTTTCTGATATTTTATTAATTTAAAATAAATATTTTCACAAGTATAGTCCATCCGTATAATGCTGTAGAACTAATTCACATAATAACATCTATAGAACGTTTCAGAGCAACTTTCGGTGTAAGTACCGTAAAAGTGCTAGTTTGATGTTTTTCGAACTTCACTTTGTAACCTCTGTGAGATGTGCTATAAAAGTCTTGCCGTTGCGGACATTCGGCGGTTCCAGGGATATTAGAGTTATATTAAATTTACATTGCATGCGAGCTTAAAGAGCCTAAAATTGCAGCCTATTAACGTAGATGGGATGTTTTTTTTTGCTAGCTGGGAGACGTCAGGACTTTTAGTATATTCACTACCTGAGAAACCTGAATAAAAGTTTCTGAAAAAATCGTTAAGGTAGGTACCTCCTTACGTACTCTACACTTTATTGAGTAAATTAACTGTATACAAATAAATAGTATCAATTTTGGATTTACCCTGTATAATTCTGTATAAGTAATACATAAATTGGATTTAACCACAAACAAACCATGTTATATTTTTCTGTTACTAGAATAAACGATTCTACAAATCTATACTTCTATTTTCATTGCGTTCATTTCGCTTCTAATATACGACATATAAAAGTAACAAATTAATACATTTATTTCATAACACCCCCATCAACTTGCAAATTGTTTCTAATGCCTAATCGTCCATCGGACGTTTAGCCGTTTAGCAACAGAGATCCATTAGGGATGGATCGGAAAATAATAATAATAAAAAAACAATATAGATAAGAAGACTGTGAATGATGTGTACACATTAAGCATGGGGTGAGTGGGTGATGAGTGAAAGGAATAAATCAGTGTGTAAAAAATTGAACATTTTTTTTTATTTAAAAATTAGGATGAGTACTTTTGGCTTTTCATAGCCATCATCATGTCCGTCCTTAAAGGTACTAAGTATTAACAACCAAGTGATAAAGAATAAAATTAAAAATAAAACGTCCAGTACATACTGCCACAAGAAGTCTCAAATAAAATAAAAATTTGGGCGTTACAAGTAATATGAAAACATTTCAAAAGGTTAGTTATGTTTTGTTCATACATTCGTTAAACTATTAAAATTTAAATAATTAGATTCTACAGGGTGTCCTATTAGTGCGTAATTGTTCAATATTTTAATTTGTGTTATAGACTCCGAAACAAGTTATATGGACTCGAAAAATAAATATTTTAAAAATATTTTGGGTATACAGGGTGTTGTGTTTTTGCCTGGAAAATAAAAACGTATGTTTTTTTAAATAGAATACCCTGTATTTTCTTTTTAGAATGACATGGTAATACTGTATTCAATCCTAGAATGTTTTTAAAAAGTATTACACGGTGTTGCCAGAAAATGATGCAGACCCCAAATTAAATTATCATAATTTAGGTTTACATTTATTTCAAAATTGCTTAATACACAAACTTATAAGATACTAAGCTAACGAATAGTGGTGATAGAATTGGTTTATTTTATACAGTGTTTTGGAACATATCTTAAATGTGGCTAATTCATAGTTCAATACACTCAATTTTTTGGAATGCAACACCCCGTGTAAATTTGCCTATACAACGATACGAATATGTTAGCCAATAACACATATACAGAGTGTCCCATCAATGCGCAATTGATCGATATCCGTTTTATTAATAGAAACAAAGAACTTTTTAATATAAAAGTTGTATGAACATATTTAAAAATAAACGAGGTGCTGACCAAATCAATACTTTTTTAAAGAAAAAGACCCTGCGCGTAGTTATACATATTTGATTGTTTTCACCTCGTTAAACACTTTTAATTGACTTCATTCATTTGCTATGCTGAATATAGGGTCAAAACGTGAGAATTTTTTTCTCAATTTTTTAAATGGAATATCCTGTATTAATTAATTGATAGTATAAGGTATAGGGTAACCCATTTAAAAAATTGAGAAAATCGATAGCTCGCATTTTAGCATATCCTATATACAACACAGCAAATAAATGAAGTCTATTAAAATTGTTTTAGGATGTGAAAACGTGTTTTGATTTAAAAATGTATAAGTTTGGTCAGTCCCTCGTTTATGGACCACCCTGTATATTTAAGAATAATTATTAAACATGGTCATACAACTTTCATATTATTTTTTTTTTCGTATTTCCAATAATTAAACTGCCATCGTTCAATTACGCACTGATGGGACACCCTGTATATGTGTTATTAGCTAACATGTTGGTATCGTTGGATTGATAAATTTAAAATAAATTTTATGCTTAAATAATATACAGGGTATTGCATTTGAAAAACTTGAGTAAATTGAACTCTAAATTAGCCATAATAAATTTTTTTTCTTGAGTTCCAGTACATTATTCTCTTTAAAGATTTGATGACTTTCCGTTGTCTACATACAGTTTGCTGTTATTTCCTTAATTTAATATTCTTAACTGTGTGCTATCCAAGTTTTGGATTCGTCTTTTAAGCTTCTTTTTACGAGGGCAATCAGGAAGGTTCTCTATATGTATGTATAACTTTGTTGACAAATAGAAGGTCCAGGAAGAGCTAAAAAAAGCTTCATCACAGGCAGTTGTTACCTGTTTATTACTGTTTAATCAAAGTGTTGTGGGTTTTCACCTAAAAAATACAAAACAATCTATTTTAAATTTTCCATAATTATATAGGTGTCGAAAACTTTTTTCTGCTTAAAATAAGTTCTTAACACACGCCATAATAGTGTGCGTGTGCTTGAAGTAAATATTTTATTATCTGATTTAGGCACCTATTACTTTTCAAAATTAAAGACATCTTAAAAATATTGTATATTTAGTCCAATTTTATCAATAAAAATACGGATAATTGTAAATAAATACTTTCATATTTCATCATAGTCACTTGAATCGTAGGTACAGTATTTAGCAGCAGTGTAACAACAAGAGAGAAAGATCTATCAAAGTAATTTTCTGTAAAATGGAACATAAAAACTTTTTTCCAGGATTCCAGTCATCCTGGCCTATTATCTTCTTTTATTTTCATCAAGTGGAAAACTGAAAATGCAAAAAAAAACGTGTCATAAATGATCAATACGTTTTGATAGGATCAGATTTTAAGTTTGTTAATAATTTACTATTACTATTGTTATGTGAGCCATTTCATTATTCAGTCATGCTCTAATCCTCCAAGTCCCTCTCTGTCTTATTTGGCCTTTGAGACTCAACTTGTCCGATTATCATACATAATTAAACCCCTTAAGACCAAACATATGTGACGACTATGGCGGAGGCACTTTCGCGAACATTCCTGAGGCATCGTGATAATGTTTCTGGTATATTTCGGATATGAGATGTTTTGGTGGAGAAGCATTCTGGAATCACCAATTTGTATATAAATATTGGTGGAGGATCAACAAAAAGTCATTGGATATATGGACAGTGAAGATAAATAGTGAACAGTTTAAAGACATTCGAAATATATATAAATTATAATAGTAGTGTTATAAAATAAATAAGTGTTTAAATAAATTATTAATAAATAAACTGTTGTTTAAAATAAACAAACATCATACTATTATTTTTATAAATATTAATTATAGTTAGTACAGCAAATCATAAGTCATTATAACTTTTACACTATACATTATTTATGAAAATGATAAATTCGCTAAGAAAAATGGTACATGAAACTAAATTAACAATAAACATAATATTTTGGTAAGAAAGTTGTTTTTATATTGTATGTGTAAAATTAAAAAGAACACAATGGAAGTGCTAATCTAAAATTAGTTGATCAATTTTCTTAATGTTAGTGAAAAATTGAAATTAATCATTGTTCGATGAACCAAATCATAACTATAACTTAACATAAAAAGGGTATGTACGCCCATGTAAATGGTAATTTTAGGTTAGAAACAACTATGATGCATTAATTAAAATTTAACGTATAATACATTACTTCAACAACTAATAACTTGCAAAATATAATACAAAAACTGACTTTCAAATAAGGGCGGATTTAGCTTTTTTTATGGGAGGGGTAAAATTTACCAAGATATTTAAAATAAAATTTTATTAATATTAAGTTTTAATGACAAAGATACTAGAACAGTACCTAGAACTTAGTTAAAATAGTTAACACAAAAACACTTTTAAACTGTTACTAGATATTAAAAGTCTAGTCAAACAAGGAAGCACTTTTAATAAAACAATAATTTAAGGTGATGCAAAATAATAAACGTGTATTTCTCATTTCTATTATATGAAACCCTTTTAAACTTAATTTTTTAACCTGTAATATATTTAATAAAAATTAAAATTTAAAATGCTTTACAACTTCCTTATTATCGATGTAAAAGAGGAATAAGAAACCAATAAAATTTTAAATGAAATTACTGTTAAACTATATTTAACATAACCTACCTTACCCTCCTAAGCCAAAAAGGGTATTCCAGTTGAAGTGAGTTTCGAGAGGAAGCATATTTTCTAAAAGTTGTTTTTGCGTTCCCTCAAGTCGAAAAAATAATTTAAGTACTGCTGGATTACTTTAAATTATTCTTTGTTTTTGAATTTCTTGTGTCGTATATGGATATGAAGTCATTTGGCTTAGTATTAATGTATGTCATGCACCTAACCTTTTTAGTAAATACAAGTTAAGTTGAGATACGTGAATTTGTCTTTTTTTATGTTTTTCAAGCTATCTAATGCGTTTAAAAATAAAAAAATGTGTTTTTTGAGATACCGCTTTTTGGATTAGAAGGGCAGACTACTTCTTATAAGTTTTATAAGTTTTGTAAGTTTTTTATAAATTATAATCATGGGGGGTAATTACCCGCAGTACCCCCCCCCCCCATATAAATCCGCCCTTGCTTTCAAATGACACAAACAATCAATGAGTTAATTGAGTTATAAATCGTTAACCAAAAAATGGCCCGCTTTGTCACGTACGTTAGCACGTTTCCTATTAAGGCGGGTACAGATCTGAGCACGTACGCGTATGAGGCAAGCCGAGGACGCATGAGCATGCAGATGTGGACGGGCTTCCGAGGCGCGGCAAATTGCCTCGTGTGCGTCGTACGGCCTCGCCCCGATCCGTTTGTTGGCGGTACATCAAAGGGAGGCAATGCGCAGTACGTGCTCAGTCTGAATGGTGAATTTGTACCATACAGCACCGTACAGATTATAGGGAGTTTTTAGTATTTATTTTGCATGGAACGGAACCTGGAAAACGTTTTGCTTCTTCTGGATTTAAATAATCAGCGTGATATCTTAAGAGAGAAAAACGCCAGTTCTATTACAACATAATAAAAAAGAATATCCTTGGCAGGAAATCGGCCATCGATTCCTTTCTCTCCTTTTTTCTTTAATGTGTCGGATAAAATAATAAAACATGCAATTTACTCCGCGACGTCATCCTCATCCTTCATTTTTGTTTTAATTTTACGAATGTTCTGGGTATATGGTTGCGTGTTCCCGAATTTACTGGATCAGTGGCGAACAGCGCCTCGTGCGTCCACCATTCGTGTATACAAAATGCGTCGAACGAGTCATTCTGTTCGACCTCGGCTTGCCTCATACGCGTACGTGCTCAGATCTGTACCCGCCTTTAGAAATACGATAGCTCCATGGAAATGTGGCACACTCTCCTTTCTTACTACTTTATATTCTAAACAGTGGCGGCTCGTGGGCACTAGCGACAGTGGGGCACACACTGGACAGGAATCCCGGAATTCGTTTTTCCCTTAATGAAAATTAAATATATTTCAAAACAATCAGTTGGGGCAATAACGATTTCTGAATGTGACTACAGGGAGCTAAATGTGACTACTCAAACACTCAAAGTGCATTTAACTATGTATGTGGCTATTTAATCAAAAAATTATTACATATCCACTCTTGCGAAATTTGCGTAAATTTCTCAGAATAATGCAATTTACTTAACAATTCTAACTTGTTAACGCGTTTTAAAGCATACTACTCTGAAGAAAAGGTGTTTGGCAATTTAAAATTTTTCAGCGAAAAATTTCTCTTTTATATTTTCAAATTAGAAAAAAATATTTATATCTCTATTTGATAGTTTGTCAACTAAGCCTAGAATTTCCAACGCATACCTTTTTGAGATGAGCAAAATAGAATTTGGTCATCCTTGCCAACAATTTGCGAAAATGTACACCATTAAATTATTTATATACTCTTAAATATGCAAACAGAGATTTGAAATCCTCAAGAAAGTCAGACAAAATTTTGTCCCATTTATAATTATTATTGATTTTTTTTCATCATATTTTTGACTGCTTTATAAAAAAAAAGTTATTTGTCTTTGTAGCTTTATTTCTTAACTATTCCAATGGTCCAACTAACATTTTTTCGTAATCACAATAAATAAATTATTATCATGGTCCAACAAACGCGCACCTTTAGCCGAAAATGGCATCGCCGGTAAAGATACCGCTGCGTACATTCGTATCTGGTCCAGGTAATCTGTGCCGTCACAATGAGGACAGCGCCCTGCTTGTGACGTATAATACATCGCATGTGTTCATCTCTTGCTAAGCGATATTGTCGTTGTCCTTGTTTTTCGCATCATAAAGAGAGAGAAAACAACAGAGGCACACATTTACTGTGCCCTTCCACTTAATTTCTGAATTCTTGGAATGTCGCTCAACGCCCGGTCGTCCAGGTCGTGCCAACGCGGTTTGCGCTGAATATTAGATAAAATAATAATAGTCATTGGGGAAAATATAAAATATGTAAGTAATTTCTTTTTTTTTTGGTTTACCGCCACTGATTCTAAAGTGTATACATCTAATATGCCAGTCTCAGTTTGTGTTTGATTTTCATTTATGTGTGTTCTGTGTAGGCTTTGTTGCTGTTTCTCAGCGCCACTTCAGGAACAGCACTGTTAATTAGAACCCAACAGTGACTGGCCGGAGTAGGGAATCCTACCTAGACATCAGATTTTTTTTTAAATAATTAAATAAAATAAAAAAATCCCGGATTCAACCGCGACCCATGGATTCGCATGCCCAAACTTTACTCTTGAGGGGTTGTTATAAATAAATGTTAGGAACATATTTTAATAATTATTTTCCAACATTGGGCACATCAAATATCTATTCTATTGAAAGACTATAACGTCAGAAATCAATCCTGTGTAAAAAACACATTGCTAAAAACTAATTTACATAATTTTTACTTTTCTGTCTGTATACAGATGGAAAGTATAGGAATCATAATTATTATAAAATGTAAAACAATATGAGAGACAAACCCTAAAATTCATATTGTGTCGAATCGGTTCTGCAGGCTCACCTTTCCCGAGTTTCTCTCGAGGATGCGTAGTAGGCCGAGCCAGATATATGAAAATCGTCGGCCGGGTTTTCCGATTTTCAGTTACATTTCAGCAGTTCAGCAAGTTTGGTGACGTCTAACACGAATGATGGGACTGCGCCATGCCTTCGTTGCCTCCTTCGACTTGTTAATTGTTGCTTCGACGCTTGTTGCTTTTTCCGCTGGTATTCCCACTTCTTTGGTCGAAGAGATCAAGTCCAGCGAAATAAGAAATAATAAAGGTAAGTGAGCATTCAAATGTTATGTGTAAAAATAGATAAATTGCTTATTAATTTATAAAGGTGTAGATATAGGGTGTTTTGTAAATAATGGTTTATATTTTAATCATGAAAACATTAATTTTGATATACAAATATTATGAACTATTTTCGTACTATTTTATTGAGATACAGGGTTTTAAAGTTACAATGGTATTGGCACATTTCTACAATTAATTTAAGAAATATATCAGCAAATGGAGAAACAACGGAATCACTATCATAATATTTAACAGCTACCAACTAATATATTTGGCGGTTAGGGCACTAATAGGTGGATTCGAATCCACCTGCAAATGGATTTTTTTAAATTTTTCATTAAATTTGTTTTCATTTTGGGGGTTACAAAATATTTTCAATATTTCGTAGGTGTAATTTTGTAATTTATTTGAGGACTTCCATAGAATTTATAAACCTTTGTTTTCGGATCTATAATCGATAAGTTTTCGGAATTTTAAAATCGATTGTTTACTATATACTCTATTTGTGTTGAACATATTTTGTTAAAATAGTAATTTAAATAGAAAATTTTTAAAGCAGGGATGAGAAAAACTTTTTTTTTAGAATGGGCCAACTACAAAGGACCTTGCGCTTTCCTTAAGCAAGATGGCTTTTCATCGAATATGTTAAAATTTAAATATATTTTAGTACCTAGATAATAGTAGTTTGTGCAACAAGAGTGGACCCAGCTAGCACAAAAACATACCATCTACTTTAATAAGCTGAAATTTTAGGCTCTTTAAGCTCACATGCGATGTACTTTTAATGTAACCCTAATATCCCTGCAACCACCGAATGTCAGCAACGGCAAAACTTTTATAGCACATCTCACAGAGGTTACAAAGTGCAGTTCGGAAAACATCACACTAGCACTTTTAAGGTACTTACCCTGAAAGTTGCTCTGAAACTTTCTATAGATGTTATAATGTGAATTATTTCTACAGCATTATACAGTGTGTCCACAAATGGACTTAACTATACTTGTGAAAATATTTATTTTAAATTAAAAAAGTAATTCTTCATAATTTCTTTTACTTGTTAAATAAATTCGATTCACTTTAAGAAATTATGAAAAATTACTTTTTTTAATTTAAAATAAATATTTTTACAAGTCCATCCATGGACACACTATATTGTTCTTTGTGTAATGTAATACAGAGAGTCTGAAATTGAGGTATAGTAAAAACTCAATCGAGACATGGAAGTTTCAAATAAAACAAAATATTTATATAAATTTATTATTAAAATGTTCTTGAAAGCAAGTAGTAATATCACAACAGTAGAGGTAGGTATATCACACAAACACATGTGCAATAGTAGAAGCCACCTATAAAGCACTGAACGATTGGACAAAATGTGCTTAATAGAATAATAAGGTATCAATATTGCAAAGGTTCACTCGAAGCTTAAACAGTGAACGTTTGTACAAAAGTATATTTATATAAGATACGTTTCAAGATGACAATTGTATGATGCTAAAAAAAACTAGATCTGTGAATAATAGATGATTACAACAATGATTAGTTATCCGAGATAGCTGAGTTCCCAGATTGCTTACCTGTACTCAAAGAGATATATCATCTTTTTAAAATCAAACCTTTTAACTTTTTTTGTATAGATATTTGTATATTTTTATTTTGTTAGTTTATTATTTATGCAAAAGTGAACAAAAATTATTTTATTCTAACTACATGTGGCTTGGAAATATTTTTATTTATTCAATAATGTAACATAAATATATGACAATTTATTAGAAGAAGATAAATTATATTTTTATATAAAAAGATTTTAATTTTCCACAACATATTGAATAAAAAAAAAATTGACCTACTTGTTTAACTATTATATAGAAATTAAAAAAATATGCTCAAGTTTAAATCGTTGCACTTATTTTTAGATAATCTTACTTTGTTGTTTTAAATAAAACCTCCAATGTTAGTGTATTGATTTTTTTTTACATTTTACAAATTTTATGCTTAATTATGGATTTCCAAGTTAGCATGAAGATTTTATAAAAAAACAACTTATGTTTTTTAGCAAGATATTCTAATGTATGCTCGAGGGCATCGTATGTGATTTTTCTCAAATTTTCTTCTAGTTTTACTTGCTTGGATCTGATGTTTTTTTTTTCAATATAGACGTACCATGTACCTAGCTGTAGATTCCCTTTTTATAAAATTCCAGGTGTTATATATTCTTCTTTAGACAAATCTGTAGTATTTATTTTGCTTCTAAAATTCCTAGAATGTCTTCAGGTACAAAGGAAATCTAAAATACAATATTTTTAACACGTATTTTTACTTAGATTATAGTTATTAACGTTATAAGGCCGATAATAGCAAATAACGGCCGGGCTGAAGTTTGTGATCCGAGGCGATAGCCGAGGATCATAAACAGCCAAGGCCGTTATTTGCTGTTATCGGCCGTGTTTCGTTCAAGATTTTTCGTCATACTGCTACAAAAACAAAACACCTAATTTAAGAACAAATTTTATTAAACGTAACTCTTAAAAGATAGGTACGGAATAAAACAATTTATTCCTTATTGTAATGGATGTGGAAATTGAATTCGCAATTGGTGTTATTTGAAATCTGCAACCCGTCCCAAGGATATTTAGATTTTACAGAGAAAGATGTTTCTGAAGAATGTGAACTATTTGCAGTACTTGAAGATGCAATATTCTCCGGATTATTTGGAAAAAGTTGTTTTGTTATTTTCATTCTTTTAGAAACCGATTTTTCTATGTTAAGTTTCCGCCACCGTTGATGATTCCCATCCTCCCAGTTCTTTTAATGACAGTAAGTCACCACCATTTTCTACGAGCATAGTTGCTGATGTTCTACGAAATGAATGTCCTGTATAAAGTTCGGGATTTTCAAGTTTTAAAAAGGTGGCAATTTTCTTAGGAACGCTTCCGATGGTATGTATGCCGACGACTTGCTGCACACATTTGCCATTCCTATAACCAACGAAAAATCTCTGATTTTTGAAACTAGGAGGACGCAGATTACTGTATTTCTTGTATAAACCATATGCATCAAATGGAAGTCCTGTTTTTGGGATAAGAAAATTTCTGTCTTTTTTATTCTTAGTATTTTTTAGTGATACGAGGATGTTTTTCTCTGTATCTTCGAAACTGTTAATGGTGAGAGACGTAAGTTCACTTCTCCTGCAAGCTCCTAGAATACCGAGCACTAACACAACCTTTTCCAGTAGCCAGGTATGATCATCCGCGTCCAGCAAAAATTTAAGTATATCATTTTCCGATAGAACCTTGGCTTTCTTTGGGGTATAACCTTCATTTTTGCGCCTTAGGAACAAGAATAGTTTACCGAATCTACAAACAAACATAATTTCGATGAGTATATAGTTAGTTCAATGTTGGCGGATAGTATAGTAATTTACCTTGATATGTCAATGTTTTCATGTATTCTTAACGCAAGTTTCAGCATTGATATTTTTGTCCACAGTGATGTAGGAGAATACGTTTCAGACATTCCTTTTGCATAAGCTAGCAGTACTTCTTCACTTACACTATGTATGTTTTTATTCTGACGCCACTTCACGAAGTTGTCGTATTCCTGCTGATATCTTTGTTGGGTTGTACTCGGAAATAAATTTTTGGTTGCCGCAGCTGCTTCTTCCAGTACATCGGAGGGAATATCGTTTTCGAAAATTTCTTCCATCTTTGATCTTTTCCGCTCTATAATCACTCAACAAGAAACAGTACTGTCAAACTTACAATGTTTGTACAGTATATTGATGTGGTTGCTAGGCAACTTTAGATTGTTGTGATTGTTGTAGGTGGTGCGCGGCCGTTAAATGCACCTTTTCGATATCAATTTCGCTCATATTATGGTAAAATAATAGTACAGTATGACGAAAAGTATATTATTACCAAGAAGTTTGTTACGTCCTTAGTAATAGTTTAGGATAAAAAGATAAGAACATCTTGGTTATACGTATTTATCGAATACCCCTAACATCTGTGACAAGTTCGACCTCTCTATGCTTCCCTATAATCACATACCAATAGTGTTATTTTATTTTAGGCCTTTATTTATCATTTACTGTAATTATCTAATGAATTATTATTTATCTAATAACTTAGTGGGTCTTTTGTTGAGCTGAAATATTACCTAAAACACATATGTTAGTGACATGCAATAATCTTCCAATAGAATGCTTGAGTAACTTTTATTTTATATCCCACCGCTGTCGCCAATGTTACGCAGGTTTTTGAAATCACAATTTATTTCAATTCAAATTTTACAATAACTCAATTCAACTTTAACAATAACTATCCGACTGATAACATTAACGTATAACGTCTATTATAAAACTGAAACTCTGAAGTCAGATCGTCGTCTTATATAGCTTGCCTGAACCTTCTAGAACCTTCTCGAACAATCCGGCTTTTTTTTGACAAGGAATGACATTTCGAGACATTTGTGGACTATTCTATCTTCTTCATTTTCTCGTACCTTTACTTATGACGACCGCAGCACGCTGCAGGGTGCTGCGTAACAATGTTATATCTAATTTAAATAAGGCGAGCAACAAAGCTGTACATTTTTCCACTTGAAGCGCAAAAGCCTTCTTTGGATAGTGATCGTAGAAAAAAAAATACTTTCCGTTCTTTATTAAATCTAAGAAAAATTACTGCTTTTTGTTTTAATAAATATCTGATTGTTTTTAAAGGATTTTTCACCTTTTGTAGAGTGCTGCCTTATCGTTGCGCAAATTTAGAGCACACAATATTCTCGAGACACATAACTTCTTCATTCTTCATAGCACGCAAATAAACTGCTTAACCTCAGCAAAAGCAAACTAAAGGCCCTAATAGGGCTCTTTATTACGGGATACTGCTGCCTTAGAAGACATCTCTTAGGGCTATCTGATGACTCGTTATGTAGAATATGAGAAAAGAAGGACGAAACTCCTATTCACATACTGTGCCATTGTCAGATCCTTAAATGGGGACGGGAATGGCACTTCGGGGTACAATATCCGGAAATCGCGAAAACACCCATCAGACATATTCTTAAATTTATCAAGAATATTAACCTGATGAGGTAAACACTGTGAGGGGTAAATAAGCCTAGAGCCTCAGTATGACTGGGCTTTAAACCACACCCTAATTCAGATAGATAGAAACGTCCTTCATTTTCAATTTGCCATAATGAACAATTTAAATTGTCTGCTCTAGATAAACACGCTTCTAAAATCATATTTGACTGAGTTACTAATATAAACGGTATACAACGAATCGAAACATAAGAAAAAGATAAAAACATAAACAGACACTATTTAACTTAAGTTTACGTACACAAGTCCAGGCCCTTATTTATACGTTTTAATTATGATTCTGATTTTTGAGTTTTTTAAAAAGTTATATAGTTAAAAAAATGTTCATTTTAACGACTTTTATACACAGGTAAAAAAAGTATTAATTTAAGATTCACCCCATGTATTTAGTAGATTTGACCGAAAGCCATTTACCATAAAAAAACTATGGGGTCCTTGACAGTTTTAAACCGTATGTTAAATCACCACATTTATTATCTAGGTAGGTATTTTGAAGTTAACTTAGAAGGAAAGCCATTAGAAATGATTTCTCACCGGTATGAGATTTGAATAACTTTAAACGCAAGTAAGCTGTGAGAAAACTCCAAGTTTGTATAATAATCGTAAAAAGCTTCTATTAAAAAATGTTTCTTCAAACTGGTATTTGAATTTTTGATTTTGAACGGTTAAATTTAGTGTTGTTTTATCTTTTTTTTTTTAAGAATGGTACTTAACCAGAATAATTTTCTATTTCATGTAATGAAATTGAAGATAATTCTTTCATTGCCCCATCTTTCAATATTATACGACCATTGCAATTACAAGAAAGTCCTTGGAGTATCCGTTAGCAATAGCGAGATTAGATGGAATATTTTAGCGTCCTTGCGGACTACAGTCAGGGATATAAGTAGATTTAATCTAGAAAATGTTCTACTCTCATCCTTCCGGAAAAAAGCACCTATTTCTTATCATCGTGAAATAAAATTTTGTTAACTACTCGTTAAAGCGAATCAATCGAATAAAATGTATAAAATTGTTTTTGTGTGAATTTGCAGAAGATATTTTTTTGACTTTATTATGATATGAACAAAGTGACAATATGTCACACTGTGTGCCTATAAATAGACAACTGTGAATGCATGGAATATTAAATGAAATTTTTAAAATGTAAGTCAGTCTAAGAATATCCAGTATACCATGGTGCAAGAATATAGGTGAAGCGATGCGCAGGTTTTACGACGTCAACATCGGTATTGTCACGGCCGCATACAAACTGTCATGGCTTTGTTTACATTTTGTAACGATTTTCAAGATGAAATAAAATGAATTTAGTTCAAAGCCAATATCACACGAAATACAACGACCGTCTCCCCTTCAAAAAACAACTACTCCTTTGGCTAATACCGCAACAGGCATTGAAGTACATCCGAAGGAAAGACAGCAGAGATAGAAATTAATTTTCAACAATCTCTACTTTGATTTTGCTCACCAAGGAGAACATCATTCTTAGACCGGTTTCGTCCTTATTAGGACTCCTCAGCAAGAAATAGATAGCACAGGATAAAGAACGATACAGAAAAGAAACATAGGGCTAAAACAGGAACCTAGCAACCGAAGCCCCAACTTCTTTATGGTGGAGCATTGTCAAAAGTGAATCGTAGATTTTTTACTTGTTTGAAGTGCCTCAGTGCACACTTTTGTAGCAGATGAACGAAGCTGTCACTGCTGTCGCTGTTAATATTTTTTTACCTGTCGTCTTTATTTGTCGTTTTTGATTTGTGGTTGGTTTTAGCGAATATTTTAATAACTTTTACGTTTTGTTAGTGGTTTATTTTTAGTTTTTAATTGTGGAGTGTTCATTTAAGACTTTATTGTACATATTAAGATTATGTTCATAACCAATGCCGCGTCAAAGAGGAGGAGGATATATTTGTATTTATCATGGATGTACCTCAAGAACAGGTGACAAAGAATGGTTGTTCACTCTTGTGAAAGATCCAATGAGGTATGTATGAAATATTGAGTGTGAAATAGGAATTGGCCTTGCCATAACATTGTAGTACAATGATTGTATGTATTTTTCAGACTTGAATTGTGGCTTAAGGCAGCAAATAGAGAGGACTTATTGGGAAAGAGTGTTGAATACTTCAGTAAACATTACAAAATTTGTGAACTGCACTTCCAGGATAAATTCCTTTATCAGTCAGGAGCAAGAAAACGATTATTTGCTTATTTGCAAATGCATTCCCATCAGTATTTCCGCATACACTTAAAACGATTTTGTTATGTTATGAATACTATGTAATAGCTTTAACAAAACATGTCATAGGTGTGATCCTTTTTTTAGACAATATAAGTCTAATTATTAGACTACTAATACAATCCATAACCTACATAGAACACTAGGCTAATGACCTTAGATGTTGAAGAAGCCGTAAACCAAAAAAAAAAAAAAAAAAACATACGTAATTTGAGTACATAGTTTCTCAACTGTTTTTTTACCGTTTTTACTTTCCTATCTGTATACAGATACTTATAAGGAAAGTATAGGAATCATGATTTTTTTCGACCTCGAGTTTTCGACGGATTTTTACGTTTTGAGGTCTCCTGAATTTGTTTTGACTATTTTCTGTGTGTGTGTGTGTGTGTGTGTGTGTGTGTGTGTGTGTGTGTGTGTGTGTGTCTGTATGTCGCATAACTCATTAACTGATACACAGAAAAACACCAAATTTTAAACTTAAGCTTTATTCCAGCGTCTAATAAACTGATTAGATTTTGGGCAGAGTCAGAACATCTGGGGGGTACTTTATAGGTGGTCATTTTTATATTTTATGGAATATATCTGTTATTTACGTTTGTAGAAGAAAATTCTTCAAATAAAAGTTACTTCTAATATTATTATCTATAATTTTTGTTTTATGTAAAAATTTCCTGAAATGGTCCGTATTCGAGAAATTTGACAAAATGTGCAAAATTCTGATTTTTATGAAAGTTTTTGAAATAAATGTTGTTTGTGATATCGATCTTTATAATTTTTGTTTATACATGATTTTTCTAAAATGGACCGCAATGAAAAAATTGTAGGAAATTTAAATTTTTCAGTATTTTCGTTTTCCATGAATATCTATAGAAAAATGTTTCGAGGTAGATGTATGTGGACAATGTATATATTTAGTTTATCCTCTAAACATTTATAGAGATGCTGCAATAGGTTGTACAAAATAACCGGAAAAAGCCTATAATAACTAGATAGGAAAGTCATGTGTTGGACACATCAGATTTTTTATAATATATTTATGTACTATTATCAGGTATAAATTTGTTTCACTATTGTTTTTAATTTCATTTTTAGTTTTGTTGTTAATCTAGATGTACGTTAATTGCTATTATTAGTAAGTGATGAATAAAGCCAGTTTATTGGTATTATAAATTATTATTAATAATAAGTATCCTTATTTATTTTTCTTTTTCTTTTTTTTTATATAAAATCCCTAAAATACGCTTTAACTAATGATTTTTTAACAATTATCCCAATTGATTTATACTTATGGATCATAAATGACTAGTGAGATTTGTGGTACGATATTAATAGTTCATTATGACAGGGTAAAATAAACTATTGTTTAAAACTTTAGCAATTTTCATTTTTAAAATCTCTGTCACAAGTGCTACAAATTGAAAAATATTTTACTTAAATCAAGAATAGTTTAAAATTCAATCATGCAAATTTTCATAAATGACATAATTCTGTAAAAGAGAAATGTAGTTTTCGCAGTAAAGGTTCAGTGAATAGCTACGTTCGCGTGTACTGTGAATAGTTACGTATCTCTGTGGTGGAACTCAAGGTCAAATATTTCTATCCCTTCAACTTTAAATTTCCGACCATTACTTTCTTTTCTGTATTTTTCTTTGTAGATATGTTCTCAATTCCAGTCTCTAATGGAATTAACAAATGCTACACATTTCACCAATATACCATAAAGTTCGTTATGAAGAGAATAAGAATTCATTCGCCATCTGTTCTTAATAAGCAAAATCAAAATGCGCTGTGGTACCCAGTTAGACAACTAGGTGGAACCAAAAAGCACCAGGCGGGCAATTTGTAGACGAAAATAAATCAAAACTCAAATGTGGATAGACGTAAATGAAATAAAATGAATTTAGCTCAAAGCCAATATCACACGAAATACAACGACCGTCTCCCCTTCAAAAAACAACTACTCTTTTATTTCTGAGTTCTATAATTATTGTAAAACTGAAAATATATATTTAGATGAAAATAACAACTGATAAATCACATCAAGTTATGCCCAATAATACAAGAAAAAGCCAAGAAAACTCACTATAGGCAGATATTGGACCCTTGTGGAAAGATATTTAAAATATTTTGTGCTCTTTTAGCTTAATTATTATATGCATTTTTCTTGAGGATAAACAAGATATAGTGTTCATCTGAAACTGAATTCTTCATTCTTGCACCACAAAACATAAACCTTGCATCACTAGGTATCTGATAGATTGAGATCAAGATGATCGCCAAAACGTCTAGAACTTAATCTTTCATGGACATAGATTAAAAAGTTTTAATGTCTCAGTCCCGATAAAAATTGGAATAGATAGAAGGCCTCTAATAGGTAGGTACAAATAAGTAGATTTAAATATTGTGAAAATAAAATATGTGATTCTATTACCGAAAGAACAGAATAAATGTCCCTTATATAAATAAAATTTTGTGAAATGTTAACAAAGACAGGACCATAAAATTAAAGTGAAATAAATTTAACAGGATAATTTTTTTAGTTGTAGATTTTCTTAAATAATCAGCTTGAAGGGTCTGCATAGTAGTCATTTTTATAAGTTAATTATGAATGTATTACCTAATTTGTAAGTTTGTCTGCTGATAAATCTGTTAATGTAGTTAATAAATAGAAACACTTAGCATAACATATTTTATGTTATTAAAAAGCACAGAGGTGCTTATTTGGAATTAGTCTATTCATGTTTAATAATCTTTATAAATTTTTGATACATACATAAGGTTTACTTTTTTATCTTGCTTGACACATTATAATCTATATTTATTGGGCTCGTGGAGTTCTAGGAGTAGAATTTTTCTGTTACACTCCTGCAGGTGCAAATCTATATTTGATTTGGTGTATTTTTAGTTATTTCTTTTAGTTATTTACGAAGACTTTCAATAGTTTTCTCTAAAATAACAATTTCATTTTGGTGGTCACATCTGAAACAATTATATAGAGTTAATATTGAAGTAAAAATAATGAATTTTTAATTAAACATTTCTATTTAAATTTTGTAATATTCATTAGTTCTACATGTTAAGTTATGTAATTTTCATTTCGAAGCGACAGGTACCATATACAATTTTCACATTAAGAATATTTTTTGTTAATAAGGTAAATTCATACTTACGTTTCTAGTTCTGGAGATACTGAAATATTATATCAATAAAGATTTGTGATATCTTCTTGTCTGCCTTATTAATTTGTCGTCGCATTCTGCAGACAATTGTGTCCTTTTTTTAACTAGGAGATTTTCGGTAGAAACTTCTGTTGGTTTTAAATTTCTGTCAGTTTTAGGTGAGTAGTTTAATAGCCTCTGTTGTAAGCTTATTTCAAAAGTATCCCTTGAAAAATGTGTAGAAAAATACAAGCTTAAAAAAGAAACAAAACATCACATACAAAAATGATTATAATTCAGTTTAGTTTTGCAAAAACAATACCATTCTTCAGGTTATTTGTATGTTTCCTCCTGCAAGAATTGATCTATGTTTTAAGTATGTCTGTTTTCGAAAACCAAAATACGCAAAATACCTAATGTTTGTTCTTTGTTTTTTTCGCGAATAGTTTTTGTAGCCATACACCATACACTGCACTACCTGACTGTGGCTAGTAACTTCACTTCCTAAAATAGTAGATTTTAATGTAGGTAACAATATAATAATAATAATAATATAATTATGAACCATTTTTTTTATCTTTAAAATACAGCAAAAATATAACATAACCTAACTTTATATCAATTACAATATCAATTTAATTAGAAATTAATTGAATAATACCTACCAATTACTAAAAAAACATCTTGATATATAGAAATAATATTAAATTTTAAGATAAAAACATCTATAAAGTTCTAAGCACTTTCAGAAAAATATTAAAGTAACATAAAAACTCGCTTTTTAACATTGGAGACATAGGCAAAATAAAAATCTGCTTCGAAAGTGACGTCATGCGCAAGACTGACCGAATTTCGTACCGTTTACCGCTCCACCTGTATTTTTCCACCATGCAGTATACTGTTTTTTTTTTAAATCACCACTTAATAGATTTGTAGATCCAAATATCACAATCGTAAATAATAAATAATTATTTTATTATTAGAATATTAATAGTTTGTGGAATTGACATCTCATTACGTCATCGCTGACTAATTTGCATATTCTGTCTTTAAAATATTTTTCGATGATGGAATAATTATTTTGAATTGGGTACGTAGGTATAAAGAAAATGTACTTTATTTCTCTTATTAATAGAATATTTAATAGTTTGTGGAATAGACATCTCATTGTTACTTCATTGCTGACTAATTTACATATTCTGTACTTTGAAATATTTTTCAGTGATGGGAATAATTATTTTGAATTGGGTACGTAGGTATAAAGAAAATGTACTTTAATTCTCACAAAGTCAATTTTAATTGGCAACCGGTTTCGAAGAGATTACTTCATCAGGCACATCTAAATGAAAAGTTATGGAGCCAATGCAATGAAAGCAGTGGTAGCTAGTTTATAAATGCTGTAGAACTGCAGAACTTTCAAAAATATCAGAAATTATTTTAGATGTTATAAAATGTACGTAAAAAGATTTAAGAGGCCCGACACCAGCTGATCAATTCAAATGCGGGTTTTACTGGTCACTTCGTGTCTAGCATCCGTCTCTTTTCGTCGAAGAAAATAATATCAACTGAGAATACACTGAAAAGTTTGTAATTTAGGATACGCGAATATAAAAATACGACTAATAGAAGGAGAGCGACTGTTTTCGCCGATTTTTAAACTATATTTGCCAAAATAACGAAAACTATGCAAAAATTCGTAAAAAATTATTCACGATTATTATTAAGCAAAAGCATAAAGATTCTAAAAGTATCTAAATAATAGTTTTCCCATAAGTAATAAGCGAGATAAGTAACATAAAGTAACACTATGTCACCATATTCTTGATGTAGATTTTATGAACATATTTATAAGTGCCGAAATTAAGGAATTTAAATTGGTAGGTTTATTATGTATTTTTTTAATTTCATTAAAGAGATAAAAGCTAAAAATTTGACATCTTTCAGAAATATCACATAGTAATATTTTAAAAATATACTCTAGTTTTGTTTCATAAATATTATGAAATGCTGTAGAAACGTTTCTAAAATATTTCAGGAATATCCAAGCAAAATGAATGCGACATTATACTGTAATATTTTTATTAGACTAAAAAATACATTATTTAAAAAATTATATTTGTTTAAATTCACAAAACAAAAACATTGATTCCTAAACAAACAAATAAATAAATAATTTTTAAACATTATTCCTTTAAATGCACTAACCCGAAACAAATTATAGGTACTTACTTAAAAAATGGATATGAAACAAATTATTTGATTAAGAGTAGTTTAATAAATATTGCTTTATATTAACCATAATAAAAATCTGATGTGTCCAACACATGACTTTCCTATCTAGTTATTACAGGCTTTTTCCGGTTATTTTGTACAACCTATTGCAGCACCTCCATAAATGTTTGGAGGATAAAATAAATATATACATTTTCCACATACATCTACCTTGAAACATTTTTCTATAGATATTCATTGAAAATGAAAATACTGAAAAATTTAAATTTAGCACTTTTCCTACAATTTTTCCATTACGGTCCATTTTAGAAAAATCATGTATAAACAAAAATTATAGAGATCGATATCGCAAATAACTTTTATTTCAACAATTTTCATAAAAAACAGAATTTTGCACATTTTGTCAAATTTCTCGAATACGGACCATTTCAGAAAATTTTAACATAAAACAAAAATTATAGATAATAATATTAGAAATAACTTTTATTTGAACAATTTTTTTCTCTAAACATAAATAACAGATATATTCCATAAAATATAAAAATTACCACCCATAAAGTACCCCCCTAGATGTTCCGACACTGCCCAAAATCTAATCAGCACATTGGACGCTTAAGTTTAAAATTTGGTGTTTTTCTGTGTATCGGTTCATGAGTTTTACGAGACACACACACACACACACACACACACACACACACACACACACACACACACACACACACACACACACACACACACACACACACACACACACACACACACACACACACACACACACACACACACACACACACACACACACACACACACACACACACACACACACACACACACACACACACACACACACACACACACACACACACACACACACACACACACACACACACACACACACACACACACACACACACACACACACACACACACACACACACACACACACACACACACACACACACACACACACACACACACACACACACCACACACACACACACACACACACACACACACACACACACACACACACACACACACACACACACACACACACACACACACACACACACACACACACACACACACACACACACACACACACACACACACACACACACACACACACACACACACACACACACACACACACACACACACACACACACACACACACACACACACACACACACACACACACACACACACACACACACACACACACACACACACACACACACACACACACACACACACACACACACACACACACACACACACACACACACACACACACACACACACACACACACACACACACACACACACACACACACACACACACACACACACACACACACACACACACACACACACACACACACACACACACACACACACACACACACACACACACACACACACACACACACACACACACACACACACACACACACACACACACACACACACACACACACACACACACACACACACACACACACACACACACACACACACACACACACACACACACACACACACACACACACACACACACACACACACACACACACACACACACACACACACACACACACACACACACACACACACACACACACACACACACACACACACACACACACACACACACACACACACACACACACACACACACACACACACACACACACACACACACACACACACACACACACACACACACACACACACACACACACACACACACACACACACACACACACACACACACACACACACACACACACACACACACACACACACACACACACACACACACACACACACACACACACACACACACACACACACACACACACACACACACACACACACACACACACACACACACACACACACACACACACACACACACACACACACACACACACACACACACACACACACACACACACACACACACACACACACACACACACACACACACACACACACACACACACACACACACACACACACACACACACACACACACACACACACACACAATCATCGCGAAAATAGTCAAAACGGATTCAGGGGACCTCAAAACGTAAAAATCCGTCGAAAACTCGAGGTCGAAAAAAATCATGATTCCTATACTTTCCTTATATCTGTATACAGATAGGAAAGTAAAAAGAAATACTTAGCTAAATAAAACATGAGGTGCTTTTCAATCAGAGCTGTAGAACCAATAAATAAAACTGAGGGAAAGATAACAAATGTAGGTTATATTTAGATAAAAATGACACAATCTGCCTGCAAATTTGATAAATGAAATAGCGTCACTCGTCACAGTAAATAAAATAATAGTAAATAAACCTAATCTAACCTACTTACAAGCTTCATATTTCTGTAGTAAAGTTACCTCAATTCCTAATTCTGATTCCCATACAACAACACAACGCACAAACAAAAAAGAGAAAATTGCAAAAACCGACAATAAACGCAAACTTTCAATTAATTTAGAATATAAGGTTGTCTATGGATATAGGAATAAAATAATTACGTGATAACTCCATAACCCATAATCTATCTTCTTCTTCTTCTTACAAATGAGAAATTTTTCATTAAATCTTTTTTTTTACAACATAATCCATTTTGTAACCTTTAGTTTGCATACAAATAAGTAAAATATGCAAAAAAGTACTGTCAGGTGTGGGGTTCGAACCCACGCTCACTCTCGTGAACCAGAGCTTAAATCTGGCGCCTTAGACCGCTCGGCCAACCTGACTTATAAAAACATGTACCCAAAATAATTTATTTTAGTAAAATGTATTTCACAATATCGCATCATCTGACGTAATATATTTAAAACAATAAGTCAATAATTTTATTGATATTAAAATAGTCCTCTCTTACAGAAATTAGAATTTTATGCTAGGTAGAATCTTATATTTCTCTTCTTACACACTAGCGTGGTTAATTATTGTTCTTACAAGCTGGCAATAATGATTTCTGTTTATACAAACTAATCTAAAATTCTTGTTTACTTTTTTATAGAATTTACACAAACAAAATAGTTAAATATGACTCACTTGTAATAAGATCTATCTTAACCTTTTATTTTAACACATATTTCACAATATTACATCAGATGATGCAATATATTGAAACTATTAGTCAGCAATTCTATTGATGTTAAATCAATTTTCTCCTAGAGAAATTAAAATTTTACTTCTAAGAGGATTTTTATATTTCTCTTCTTACAAACTAGTGTGGTTGAATCTATTTTTTACAAACTAGAATTAATGATTTTTGTTCATACACACTAATATTGTTAATTATTGTTCTTACAAGCTAGCCTTAATAATTTATGTTCTTACAAACTAGTGTGGTTAATAATTGTTATTACAAGCTAGTATCAATGATTATTTGTTCTTATAAAAATATGAAAATAGTAATACACCTAAAAATAAATAAAAAACCAAAAAAGTACTGTCAGGTGTGGGGTTTGAACCCACGTTCACTTTCGTAAACCAGAGCTTAAATCTGGTGCCTTAGACCGCTCGGCCAACCTGACTTATAAAAACATATACCTAAATAATTAATTTTAGTAAAACGTATTTCACAATATTGCATCATCTCACGTAATATATTTAAAACAATTAGTCAATAATTTTATTGATATTAGAACAGTCCTCTCTTACAGAAATTAGAATTTTATGCTAGGTAGAATCTTATATTTCTCTTCTTACACATTAGTGTGGTTAATTCTTGTTCTTACAAGCTGGCAATAATGATTTCTGTTTATACAAACTAATCTAAAATTCTTGTTTCCTTTTTTATAGAATTTACACAAACAAAATAGTTAAATTTGACTCACTTGTAATAAGATCTATCTTAACCTTTTATTTTAACATATATTTCACAATATTACATCAGATGACGCAATATATTGAAACTATTAGTTAGCAATTCTATTGATGTTAAATCAATTTTCTCTTAGAGAAATTAAAATTTAACTCTTGGTGGATTTTTATATTTCTCTTCTTACAAACTAGTGTGGTTGAATCTATTTTTTACAAACTAGAATTAATGATTTTTGTTCTTACACACTAATGTTGTTAATTATTATTCTTACACTAGCCTTAATAATTTATATTCTTACAAACTAGTGTGGTTAATAATTGTTATTACAAGCTAGTCTCAATGATTATTTGTTCTTATAAAAATATGAAAATAGTAATACACCTACAAATAAATAAAAACAAAAAAAGTACTGTCAGGTGTGGGGTTCGAACCCACGCTCACTCTCGTGAACCAGAGCTTAAATCTGGCGCCTTAGACCGCTCGGCCAACCTGACTTATAAAAACATGTACCTAAATAATGTATTGTAGTAAAATGTATTTCACAATATTGCATCATCTGACGTAATATATTTAAAACTATAGGACAATAATTTTATTGATATTAAATATTTCATTTCATATCTTCTTGTCTCTTATTAAGTATAACAAATACAACTTATGCATTTTTAATATTTATTCTAATCGTTGTTTTTATAACTATATACAATTATACAATTATTATACAAACATACTTAGGTATATTGACTTTGTAGTTAATTTATTATATGCTCATGTAGAGTAATACTTCAAAAGAGAAAAGAAGAAAAAATAAATTTTTAATGCTTCGGCGGTAAAAGTGTTACTTCTATGATCGAGAAGTGAAAATAAAAAAACTTCTGCTCTTTTTTAGTCCATGTATGTGCATAAAAGGTGTTTAGTATCGTTATGTTTAAATTGTAGGAGCATAAAACACACTTTATTTGAAGTAAAAAAACCGCAAAAATTGTGTATCGATTTATATTTATTTCAAAGTTACACGCCTATACATTATTGACAGATACTAAAAAGTCTAAATTCATTCTTAACGTAAATTAAAAAAACAAAAGATCAATTAATAATATTATTTAATGACCTTTTTCTTTAAATAAAATCATATTTTTATAGCTTTCGGGTGCGCTTGCCGACGTTTGTATCAGTTCGAAGGTTTTTGATATTGAATATTTAATATCATCGTCATTTAAAGCTTCTAAAATGATAATTTGTAATGCCTCTTTAATATTATATACTATTATAAACAACAAAAAAGATGGACTGTAATTTAAAATTTTTAAAATAAGGTTAGAAATATGTAAAAGGACAATGACTCTAATGTCAAAATGTCTTGATAAGTCAAATTATTATTAACCTCCCTATTTATTCTTAAAAAAAATATTGTTCAAATATATTGACTTCATGACTTTCCATTTTCGTGTTTTTGATATTGAAGTAATAACATCGAAACCGGTCGCCAATAAATTGACTTGGTGAGAAATGAAATATCTTTTTTTACACCTTCGTTCCAAATAAAAATATGTTATTTATTCTGGTTATTAGTGCAAACGCAGTGTATTGTTTTGGTGCACACTTTAATAATAGTGTAACTAATTAAGTAATTAGATTTAGAATATAGTGAGAAAGTTCTTACTTTTAAGTTTAAGTACTTATTAATCAATAATATCAGTTAAATATTCTTAAGGGATTTTTTTACAATATGACATATGTTTAGGGAACAAATGCTTTTGCCCTAGAATATTTTCTAAAATTCGCGATTGAGAGCGTTTTCGTTCTGAATGAAGTAATTGGAACATCCTGGTCTTTGATATATATATAATTCGTTACGTAAAATATTAATTATCGCTCATAAAAGAGTCCTACGGCTTCCCTAACTCCGCACGTAACTTTTCGTAACTAATCGGTCCGGTAGACCTACAGCATACACTTCATTAAAAATTTCTGATGTAATACCCGATTTTTTAGGGATTCATCACTGCTCTTAGGGCGAATTGTAAACTCAGTTTAGCTAACAGGAGTTTAATTTTTTACTGGTTATATTCAAAGTACAAATGTCAATTTCAAAAACCATGTTTAACAATAACCGATGATTTTACTGTAATGAAAATCTTTCAATCTGTTGGCTTTTATTCACTAAATTCAGACGCAACAAACTTTAAGTTTACAACTACTGACATATATTCTTATACAAGGGTATATATAAAAGTAGAGTCAATAATACGGAGGATGTTATAAAGGTAGAAATTATATAACAACAAGGTTCACAGTTTAAACTACGTTTACATTTTAACTGCCTATTGGGCATTCCAAACAAATTAGCTGCCGTGGGTTTTGACCATTGATCTGAAATAAATACAGATCAGTGGTCTTGACAGGTTATGATGTATACAACCTTGTGGGCCCGGCACATACTTTGATTTTCTCTTACTATACGGAGAATGGTCGCACTGCGCAGCTTTCTGAGTGCCTTTTAAAAGGAGATAGAAAACTCCGCCATTTTGAACCTTTATTACGTGTTGCCTACATCTTGGCGCAATATTTTTAATAGGTGCGTTTTAATCATCCGCTTCTGCTTCGGAATTGTCGGTTTTCTTGTTTTAATCTGACAGGTTAAAACGACTAAACTGACAATTACGGAAGCAGAAGCGGATGATTAAAACACACCTGATATTTGGCTTGCTGCTGTCAGTGTCAGTGAATATTATTTTTGGAGTCACAGTTTATTGCTAAAGAATCAGTTAGCTCACTCGGACCAGTTGAAAGTTCCAAAATAACATCCACTTCAGGGATACAAATTCAGGATACGCAGAAGACTGCTGTTGTCATATATTGTATTATCCGAATTGCGCAGTGTATAAACTGGAACATTGAGATCAAAAGTGCCGACGCAGAGTGAGCGATCTGATTCTTTATCTGTAAAATGTGTCATAGGAATCAAAATGGCCGCGCCCTATGTTGGGCGTGTCGGACCTCTCTCTTGCCCCGTATAGTAATCAAAGCACTGACCCAGTATTTATACTGGGGCACTGATCTGATGTGGGGCCCGGTGATTTGATAGGGTCAATGATATAGATAGTTATATAGATTGATCATCCATAATTTTCAAAATAAACCTTAGCCTATAACTTGAAGTAAAATGTAGGTAATTATTTTTTTTACTCTATTAAAAAGGCTGGTTTTAAAACACATTTTGGCTAAACTGATTCTGATTAATGAGCAATATGGCTGCTCGCAAACGATCCGCTTTCAGCAATCTATACAACTACATGGTATAAAAAATATACAACTATATATGTATCATTAACCCTGTCAATGACAGCAGGTCACAGGTTTGCCATGTCTAAACCAATGAGGTTGAATACTATGGAGATCACATGCCAAAAAAACGACAGCCCTTCCCACTCTCTCAGTGGCCATGTCATAGTTGTCAAAGAGCTTTCAGAACTTTGTTCAAATTTAAATTTAGGTCATATCTTGATGGAATGCAGTAATAATACAGATAATATAAAATTCTTATACCAAAAAATGGTTTTAGCTTTTCGACCCCAGTATTCCCCTTTATGTCTAAATGATTATTTACGAAAACCAATTTGCAGTACAGCCATAATCATGTCATTTTTAAAATCTTCTAACATTAATTTATAAAAAATATTGTTCACCTTATTTTTTTTTTTAATTTTACAGAGCCAAATAGTATTTTAAATTTTATTGTATTTATTTTCATGTAACTAATGTTAGTGCTGGTTAAATAACTTGTATAAGTTGAGACCAATAAAGAAAAAAAAAAAATATTTCGACGTTATTTCTATCTTAATAAGTGTTTTTTTTTTATTAATTTGTATAAAAATCATGACTAAGTGTGCCAAAATTAATTGTAAAAACTCTTTAGTGAAAGAGCGTAAGAAAATATCTAATTTAAGTTTTCATAAGTAAGTATAAGGAGTGTACTTAGAATTTTTTTTAGAATGCTTAACTTTTTTTTATTATTGGTTTCCAAAAGACCCACAATATCTCAAAATGTGGTCTAAATTTGTGGAAAAAGACCAATTTGAGCCTAAACCGAATAGCATGTTGTGCTCTATTCACTTCAAGGAATAATTTTTTGATAAGAGTGAGTTTAGGGTCAGATTGAAGAAGAATGCTGTTCCGACAATAAATGAATGTTTAGTTAGTATACACTTTATTTACAATAAAACTTAAATAACTAACTAATAAAGAACATTGGTTTGACTAACTTTATAATAAAGACAAATAACTATATTAAAACTTAGATAACTATAATAAAACTTAAATAACTAACTTTATAATTAAACTTAAAAACCAACTATAATTAAACTTAAAAACCAACTTATAATTACACTTAAATGACTAACTTTTTAAGTAACACATAATTTAGAATAAAATTTCAAGTATTTAAAAGCATTATATCGTTTTGATAATGAATATACTGTATAATAATAAATACTGGTAAGGTATTTTTATTATTTAATTAGATTTGTGGCCATCACTCACTGCTATGTACCTCCTCATCCTCATGATATAAAATAATATGCCCGCTCATGTACCACATTACAATTATTATTAATATTAAATGAACAAACAATAAATTTATGTTCCTTAATTTAAAAACCTGCCGACTTTGTTCACAATACACAATAAATATAATTTAAAACATATTACGAAGTTAATGATATTTAAAAATTAGTAGTTTTGGAACTTAAACTAGTAGTTTTTGTATCATGGATCTATATTTAAGGCTTTATAATTTATATCATACCAAATCTTGTTCCAGACTAACCCATCCATACCTACACCTCCTCCTCAGATCGAATTACCTGTACCCTCTACTTCTTCTCTAAATATTCCATATGAAGAACCGCTGACGCCAAAGAAACAAAAAATATTACATACACTCTTCTCTGTCCGGGCAACAAGTGCAAAAAGAAAGCAAAAATTAAAATTGCTAAGACGACAACTTTCTCGAAAAGTGAATAAAATTGCCAACTTAAAAAATATATTAAATGATTTAAGTAAAAAACGTTTGATACAGGAAGATGAGTTAGATATAATGTCAAAACTTGGGAGCCCCATCGAGATATGTAGCAGGCAATTAAAAAAAAAGTCTAACCTACCATTGCCTAAGAAGTGTTCAGAAGAGCTAAAAGTGTTTTCCTTAACTCTCCACTATTACTCACCTGCTGCTTATAATTATGTAAGAAGAACATTTGACACTTGCTTACCACATGTCCGTACAATCAGTCGATGGTATCAAAGTATAAAAGGTGAGCCTGGATTCACAAGTGAGGCTTTCAATGCCCTGCAGATTAAATCAAATTCTTCCAATGAAAAAATAATTTGTCCACTTATTATGGATGAAATGTTACTTCAAAGGAATATGCAATGTCTGATAATATTGACGATTTTGAGAAAGTGAATGTTATTGAAAATGATCATGATTATTTATTTACCAGATCCAGTCTCCTCCTTTTCTAAATATATAATCTGTTACATTTCTGGATATGTTGTTTATTATTTAAAAAAGAAAATCATTTGTGAACAATGTCTAGATGCTTTAATAAGTAAAACTAGAAATTTGTTTCTATTTTCATTCATTGATATAAAGAATAAAAATGGTTTGCAATATCCATCGGAAAATGTAATAAACATTTGTTTAAAATGTGAAAAAATATTAAAAATTATGAAAGACTCTAAGAAAAAAATATCAGTTGATATCATCAGCACATTAGTTTTAAAAGAATTCATAAATTCTAATGTCTTTTCGAATATTAAGTATGCAGCACAGTTTGGACCAGTTTGTGTTGGATAATCATAGAATATTATTAATCAAGTGCATAGTTGATAAATATGTTAGTATCCGACTAACATATCTCACTAAAACTAGAGTTAATAAAGCTGCTAGCATAAGACATCAAAACAACAAAATAGTGTTGTTTAAAGGTTAATAAATATTTTTTTAAATTATAAAAAATTTTTTGTAGTGTCTTATTAAGAACGAGACATAGAAAAACTGAAGAGATACCTATAATTTTACCAAATTTGGCAAAAGTTTTTGGTGTCATAAGATACGTTACACTTATTTGAACTATAAATATACATTTTTTGATGTTTTTTAAGTAAATCATATAGGTACTTTTGTTGGGAACTTATAAGAAACTTCAAAATTAAAATGAAGAATATTCGCATTCTAAGTATAGTCTTATTTTTAATCAGACTCTTCAGTTGTTCTGTATCCCTTTCTCAATGAGACCCCTTGTATATAAACTTCCCACTTGAACAATTTTATATTTTTCAAGTATGTACAATACAGGTGTATCAGAAATTAAAGCAAAAAGACAACTTATAACAAAGGTTTAAATTTAGTAATGTCAAGTCATCCTTGCACCCTAAAAAAGTACCAATGAAGAAATTATTCCTCCAATGCAACCAAACAGTTATTTTTAGGATAAGATTTTATGTCAAATGTTATCCAATTTTGGTCAAAACAATTTTCATCATGCGTTTTTCTTGGAAATTCACAATGCTTTATTAGGATTAAAAACACCAGTTTCTAGAAACTTTTTCACTGTAACACTAAAATTACTGATCAGAAAAAGTGGTTAAAGTTTTCTTTTTGTAATCACAAATCGCAACTGAATGCCTATTTTTAAAATAAATTATCTCTATAATTCCATTTGTATAGTTGTATGCTGTGCATCTGTGAGATTGTTGTTTATTATACATAGGTACCAATTATAGAAATCTTTAGTAAGTACTTGCTTGCAATTTTAGTAATATATGTACCTACCCTATATAATTAATCATTTTAAACATAAATAAAACCAACAACTATTATCTGAGTCTTTTTAGTTCCGATTGGTTTTGACAGAGTAGTTTTGATCATGGTTTTCTTCCATCTACTTTTAACCATAAAGTCATACCTAGCTGAATTTTTGGTCTTTTTAAACTTTTGACTGTAGCGGGTCATATTTTTAATGTATGTCATCTGCAGCAGAAAGAATTAATTAATTGCCCTTTCTACAAACTCGGCTGTATTTTTACTGAAATATATTTATTCACAATTCACGTAGTGGTTTGGTTTTTGGTTTGGTAATTTGATGTCATAATTCTCCTCATTGTCAGATTTTGACATTGGCAGCTTTGATCAAGACAAGAGAGTTCTTGAACGAAAAATCGTAGTTCGGGTTTTAGTTTTAAAGCACAAAGAGATTAACAAATCTGATGCACAGTGTTATTCGAACGTTGATTTTCGATCACACAGGTCATATATCGGACGGTTTCGGCGAAGACAGAACAATATAATAATATTAATCTCTTTTATGGTCTTGGCATTGGCTTGGTCGGAAAACGGTTAATAAATAATAGTAAATAGTGTAGAAGTCATAATTGCGCAATGTCATCAAATTAATTTCGAATCGATCATATTGAAACAAATCTTAGGTAAGTAAGTCATTTAAAAGTTGTAATTCTGCATACGGACTTTAATTATATTTGAATACGACCCTGCTTAGTCAACCATTTAAGCCACGCCCAGTGGGGTCATTTTTAATAAATCGTATCATATGCAAAACAATTACCTCATGGCATCTCCATTAGTATTATACCTCATGGTCTAAACTGAGTGTTCCCACTTGTCAACATTTTCACAGGTAGTTAAAATGCCTAATTGTACAACCCGAGTTTAAGATATATAAATTTATCAATAGTTTTAAAAACAAATCGATGAAAAATGATTTTTATAGCTGTAACCAACAACAAGTAATAACCGATAGGTCTGTTTCTGCAGCAGTTCTGATAGAAAACCATGCACTCGTAAGGAAGTGAAATGTTGGGAGATCATTATTTATTATCAATAGGTTCCAGAAAAAGGGTGGCACAAAATTGACCGAAAAAATTTGATCGAATACCTTTGATTAAATGCGTAGTAATTTTGTACTGATTATTTTTTTTTAAACTAAACTGTGTAGTTAAATAAGGGCTGTGCTGCACTTCCGTTAGGAACGGCCCTGCTGTAATGTTAGAATGCGGCGCAGTATATTATAAAGCGGTTCTTCTACCAGTTGGGATATCGAGGCATATGGCTTTGACAGTCGATACAAATATTTGAAACCAATCGGATTCCGACTCTCGTCAGCGCAAACACATTCTAATCCCATCCCAGCTCTCTCAATTCTTCTTAAAGTCATCCTTGTGGCATAGTATAGAAGGACGACAATATCTGTACTAGAATACATTTCTAAGATCCTTCATTTGATATCTCAACTGTCTCGCTTGTTATGACGTAAGGTGGATGAATGTGCGGTGTCTTATGTTTAATTTGCGATCTACGGTGTTTATAATCTAAGAATTGTACATATATATCTCCTAGAAACTTTTTTAAATTTCTTCATCTTGGTTCTGTGTAATTGTTCTTAAATAATTCGTTCATTCGTCTTGTAGGGTTTAGTATGATAAATCGTGATATCCATTGGATCGTTGGAGTATACTTAACTTTTGTATTAATCTTAGGCGAAGTTATAGCAAGAATAAAAGAGGATCGCAGTAAAAGTGGGAATATAACGTCACATTTCATTGGCGTACTTTGAAAAATAAGTTTCCATAATAAAAATACGGTCACGGCATATAAAATGGTCTATACGCACTTCGTAGATTAAAGTTTGAATGAAAAAAGTTATATTATTTACAAAAATTAAAAATAAACCTTATGCCTCTGACAAAATTGTTGCACTTTAACATTGAACGAATTAAATTTAACCAATAAATCAAGGAGGATTATATGTTGTTAATGGGATTGAACTTTTTCAATCTCCTGGCATTAGAAGTAACACTTCAGTACCGTTAAATCAAATAATAAAAAAAATAAAAAGTTTAAGTACTATCTTTAAAAGTCACTGTCTTCAATACAACTACTGGTATCATTATCATTGCTTTTTCTGAGGTTTATTATTAAAGGGTCTATTAAGTTTTCAATTGCTATATTCACTTTCCAAAATGAATTTTACACCTTTTTAACATGATCGATGTACTTTCTCCATTGTTCTCCATTTTCATCTGAAACTGCCTTTAAAAATAAATTTCGTACATCAGGTAATTTAAATGTTGTAATGTTTCTAGAAACATAACCTTTTAATTGTGACCGGATCAGTTTACTGGGATTTAATTTGCGTGATTAGGTGGCAATCGGAGAATTTCAATTCTTTTTTCTCGGGCCATCTCGTCTATAATATATTTTTTGAATTTGTTTTTATATTGCTTGGCTATTACGAGTAATTTTGCCTTCAAGAATTTTGGAGAATTTATAATATTTTTAGAATAAAGCTATTTTGAAATATAATATTTTTTCTATCGCGTTGAAGGAGGTATTGACTCCTTTTTTATTTTTTTTTCAATTTTTTTTTACCTTTTTTAAATTGGTTTTTTTATTTTTTATTTTATTTCATATTTTTTTATTAATTTTTTATTTTTCTTTGTAAAACTATATAAACTATATAACTATTCAAACAACAAATTTTCAATTAAAAAATACTACATTTTACTTGATTTACTGTATACTATTCATCCTTCGTATTTATTATGATTTCAAGTTTATGATCATCTAGGGCAGCGTTACTCAAAGTGTGCTCCGCGGAGCCCTGGGGCTCCGCATAGCCTTTGTAGAGGCTCCATGAAGAAAATAATAGTAAAAAAAGATGCACTAGTATTTGTTTTTAGAAGTCACTAAGAGGAAGGAGGATATGTTTTTGCTAATGGAGCTTTTTTTAAGAAATATATCGCTTTTCAAAAAGGTTCCGTCACCAAAAAAGTTTGAGAAACACTGATCTAGGATAACTTTTAGTTCAATTAAAATTTCTGGCAACAAGGGTTCCACAAGAGAACTAATATTCATAATGTAAACAAACTCCCACTCTTGACGTTAGATAAAATACTTTTGCTGGCAAGCCAATATTACATTAGCGTAAAACAAAGTTCATTTATCATGTCAACACGTTTTCAGGCTCTTCTACCCCGTGCCGACAATATAAACTTTAACGAACTGTATCTGTAACTCTATACCGCTCCGCGCCAAGTCACTTTTGTACTAATGGACTATCTCTGCCTATATTGACAATACAATTCGTAATTAAAAAGTATATATGCTAGTTTTAATAAAATTATATGGGTTTGTAAAACAAGTAAAACATTAATTTATTAATATTATATATTTTTATCGCTTAAACTAAAAAAAATTAAGTATATTCAATGAAAATCAATAATAAAATAAAGGCAGGCAACAGTATTTACGCGAAAATGTATGAGAAGTTGCCTAAGTCTAATAAGTCTTTGCAGAAATACCATATTCTGTCAAAATTAAAAAATATCTTTAAATAATTAGCGTGAAGTTAAAATGTATAAACAGTAAGATTATTATTTGTATTTTTAATTTTGTTCGAAAGAAACCAGAATGAATGATTAAAATTGGTTTTTATCAGTACTTCACAAAATTGCATTCTAGCCACATAATCAAAGGCAGAAATCTATAGTTCTTGCTGCCTGAAACTTTAAGATTAAACGGATGTTGAAGAACATCGTAAAATGATATTTATTGTTTATTTAAAACCTTTCAAGTTTCTGATGTCTACTATTTCCAGTATTACTGTTATTATTACAAAAATAAAGGTAATTTTTTTTCTTATTGTACACATATCCATTTATTTCTTTGATTTAATTTCCACTTTGTTACTGAAACTTTTTATAATTTACACTGTTTTTTTGCTAATATTTTTACAATTTTTAACACAGCAACTCCGGTTACTTATTATACTGTTTTATCCTATTTTTATGAAAAATATCGCCCTAAAATGCACGAATTATCCGCAGCTAGCGCTAGTATCGCTTTTGCTTCCCCTACCAAAGAATACCTACCCAAGAAGCGAAACTGAATTAGTTTTCGTATGTACCAAAGCAAGGGAACTTAATACATTGGGAAACGTATGAAAATTAATCAATTTTTGTCGTTTGGTTCATAAGAATTAAAAACATACTAAAATAACAATGATAAAAAATTCTTACTATGTTCATTATGTCAAATAGAATATTTTAACAAGAAATAAGTACTGTAGGTATAATAATGACAGTCTCTACACAATAGCGAAAGCAGATGACCTGGTCATTCTGCAAATAGGGAATTTTGAGAACAATTATGGAACAGTGGTGCAATAACCATTTACTGTTTATCAATCCCGAGAACACAGAAATGGTCCTTTTTACAAGGAAACTGATGAAAATTGAATTTAAACCTACAGAGCTCCTAAACACAAAGCAACATTTTGCGACCGAGGTGAATTACCTAGGTAGCATTTGTGACAACAAGTTAACATGGAACTCATACTTAGAAAACAGAGTCAAAAGAGCATACATTACTTAAGAACAATGTCGCTGAACCGTGAGGCGCACCTGAGTTTTCTCCCCCAGAGTCATCACATGGACTTACATGGCCATCATAAGACCTCTGCTAACATACGGTGCAGCTGTCTGAGTACCGAAAATCCAAAATAGAACAAATTCAAATAACTGCATGTCTCAACATAACAGGAGCAATGAAAACCACATTAACCAAAGCCATGGAAGTTACTCCCCTTGATATTTATATTAAGGAGGTTACTCTGAAGATGATGACACAACTCTTCACTGTTGAAATAGAACCTGATGTACGATCTAGTGAGGCAAAACGTCGCTTTTGGCGAAAGGCGCTCGATATACTCATCTCATCTCACCGAGATATATCTTCCATAAGCCATATGAAGATATAACAACAAATTGAAGAGCCAGCCGGAAGTGGTTGGTACGATTCATATCTACACCGACGGTACTAAAACCAAACAATGCTCAGGATGTTGAATATAATCCAATTCCTTAAATCTCAACATAAAATGGGCTGTGAGCAGTAGTGAGTGCCAATGTAGTTCAAACCGAGCTCACGGAGGTTCTCATAGCAGCAAAATAAATCACCAGAATCAATATCACTGGTAGGAATATGCGTATCTATACAGATAGCAGATAAGCACTATTTGTCCTGAACAAACTACGAATTTACGTAGGGTTGGTACTAGAATGTCTCGCAGCTTTGAAAAGAATATCCATCCAACAAAGTGGTCACCTTAAGATGGATCAAAAGTGACGCCACATCGAAAGGTTGCTGATTCACTACCCAAATACTTTTTGGGCGTTGTCCTTCTATTGTACTGAGAACATCGGTAGTGACAAACCTAATTAAAGAATATTCTCTTGTGAAATTGAAGGAAAGATGGAATGAAACAAGAAACTGCAGAGTTACCAGGGAGCTTTTAAGTTATCCTGGCAACACAACAACAAACAAATACTTGACTATGACTAGACAGAATATACGTCTGATCACAGTAATTCTGACTGGACATTGTCAAGTATGGAAGCATCTCCCTTTCGTGGGGCTGCAAGAATCCTCACCCTGCAGGGTGTGCGAACAAAATCCTTTACGATCCTTTACATATCCTTTACGATTGCTTGTCGCTCTCATTTATTAGAATATTTGTTTTCGGCGAATATTGGATAACACCGGCCGATATAAGAGAAGCACCTCTTGGCGACGTTGTCAACTACATTAAATCTGTAGGCTGGCTCACAAGCTGGAGGTGCCTATCATCTTAGGAGGATACCCAATGAGCCTAGTTAGACCTAAGTGCCGTGGGGGTAACCCACTTGCCACACGTTACATATCTAGAAGTACCGTCATATATTTTAATTATTGTTTTATATTATTGTTTATTTACCGTTTTAAATTGATTGGTTTGAAAAACAAAAAAATAACATATTTAAAAAAAAGACTAGGTAATTAAACGTAGGCGTAAATTATAATTATAGGTACTTAATACTGATTTAGAATTAAAAAAAAATTACAGTTAGATGCAAGAACGTTCAATAAAATTTAATGTAATACAAATTTTAAAACTATCTAATTTCTAATTACTACTTAGTTAAGTACAACTACTTAACTATACTGCAATTTTCACAAAACGCTAATAATAATATACCAAACGTTGCTCTACATACATTGACAGCATATTTGACGTTAAACTACCTCTAAAACACTGAGAAAACTTGGCAGTTTTTTGTTCACGAATCGCCCATTTAGTTTCGCTTCTTGGGTAGGTATTCTTTGACCCTACCACAACTTCGCACGGAGCGAATAGATGCAGTTGAAAAATGAACGTGTTAATCGACTGTGATAAGATGCATTATCCAAAACAGTAACGGAGTTGGCTGGAATTTTTTTTTATATTGTTCCGAAACCAATTTTCAAACATATTGCAATCCATTTCTTCATGGCAGTCTTTTGTTTTCTTTGACTAGAACATTAATAAACCATCTGGCAAAAATCGATCGGTGCTTCCAAAGTGGGTTATTATTAAACCATTTTCTTTTCCTGTTGGATTTTTTAATCCACAAGAGACCCCTTCCATTAAGGCTAGTTTTTTAGTTTTCATGAAGGTATCTTGCCAAATTTTTGTTACTGTTGTTCCAGCATCAACCCATGCTTTATCTAAATAAAATACTTGTTTAGGATAATTTCTTGCGACCGCTGTTTTCCTTAAATAATTATGTCTCTACAAATTGATTTTATTTTTCTACATTAAAAAGATGTTTCTGTCACGTTTCTTATAACGAAAATTTCATTCATGTAATAGTTTTTGCAGATGAAAATATGATATTGTTGCGAATAAATATAACACCCTGTGGATAGGTATATTATGAATTGTAAAGTTTTGTCCAAGGCAGGCGTGCTAAATAGATTTTCGATAAAATATTAAAACGTGTAGTTGGACAGGGTTTTATTAAATCATAATATTAAAGTACAGGGTCAAGAAAGATCAACAAGAGCATTCTTGGAAAATTATAAGTTAATTTTCGAGGAGTTCTTTTTGGTTTTTGTTGACGAGCGGTCGAAATCATTCGAATTAAGTGGATTCCTTTTATTGTGTTGGAAAGTAGAATCATGCGAAATCGCGGTTAGTTTTTTGTTGTAAATCCATACAGTGGTAAAAGTAACGTGTGCTTCAGTCAGCCCTGCAGCCCAATGGCTAGACTATAATGCTTATGTAATAATATGTAAGTAAATAGTTTTAAGTAGTAATATCTAGTTTTGCGTAGTCAGCAAATACTACTGGATTGCGGAAGCAACACTAGCTGTTTTTATATTTGTTGAATAAACTATAGTTATTTGTTTTACGCTTCTTGTTTCAATTTTTTTGGGTTTATGGAAACTCACGATCATTCAAAGGCGGGGGTATTGGCTTAGTCAGATCTCTGAGAGAGGGAGATACTGCCAAAGGTAATAGTCCCTGTAGGGCAAGCCCTTTCCCTGCCCTCTGAATCATCGTCAGGAAGTTAGGGTCCCTTAGGCTCATCCCGTCTGAACCTAAACCCCTAGCCATCTTATATCTAGAGGCCAATTTAATTACAAATTGGGCCCCTCTATATAACTCGTGGTTACCGCTAAGAGTGGACTTAAGTAAGTCTAAAAGGCCTATAGTTTCAATAAAGGTCTTGTTTCTTCCTGGGGGCTTTTTTGGATGTGAGACTTCTCCAAAACTGTATCTTCTTTAATAATGTTATACATTGTCCGATTAGATACTCCAGTATAGGTCTCACATTTAGTGGCTGTTTCACGAAAGTGAAACAAAGTCTTTTCGAAGATTATTAAATACATTAGTACGATATTTTTTTCTTCTGAAGATAATGTTTTATGTCCACTAGGTCGTTTATGCCTACTTGTGCTTGCAATATTTTTTAATGCACTCACCATTCTTATATACCTCTAAAATTCTATTGTATGTATACTGATACAAAAGTCCGAATCAATTAAAATACATACGAATACGGCTGTAAATAAATAAAGTCTGACTTATCTGTCAAAAGAAAGTAAAAACCATGGAAATATGATTAAATCCAAACGAAAACTTTTATTAGGCCGATCAGATGTATTAAAATTTTCATTTTAACTACAAATAAGCATTGAAGAAAGTGGTATAAATAAAATGTCTACCTCTTGAACCTGTACTATTTTCTGAAAATTAATTTACCGCACTCCTTTCTTCTCAAGACTATAGTACTGGTAAAAATGGTCTTTTTTAAGCTCCAGTGTCGTCTTCTTTAAAATATATTTTTTTTTTCTTGAAGACCACCTATTTTGTCTGATACAAAACGCTATATTAGAGAATCTGTGCTAAATATTATTATATCACTCTATATTTTTATATTTTTTATGTAACAGTTTTTAGATATGTCGCACAAATCCAAAAATTGCTGAGTAAACACAAAAATAATTACGTGAATGTGATTAATTTGTGATACGAAATTAAGAGTTCGCAACGTGAGAGTTACGCTAACCGAACCATATGGCTAATTAATGGATTATATGGAATCGGAATTTACAAGTGTTACACTAACGAAACGAAAACAAAATTGTATGCCGAAAAACATATAAATGTCTATTAATATATCGCGTAATATTTTGCGTATCGGCTTTTAATTTGACTCTCTTTTTATGTTATTTATTATTAATAATAAATAATAATAAAAGAATTTTGACAGATATTGTAAAATGTATTTGGGTTTTGATATGTTATCTTTAAATATAGTCTTGATTGGAAGTATCAATAGATATATTGATATTTTCGTGTTTTAAGGTGACTCATTTTCATATAGATATAGATACAGTATGGTACAAATGAAAGGAATACATTCATTCTTTCGTAACTCGTTAAAACTTGTTAAAAAATTCTGAAACTTTTTATTTATAAACGCATGTTATCCATGTGAGCTTGATGATGTCATCGATGACTTTTTAAATGAAAATGTGGTTCATGCTATACCTTATTTGGCAGCTTTTTAAATATTGTAAGAATATAATAAATAAACTACTTTATCTACTCCTATTAATTTATGTATTAATTATTCAACTGCTTTTGAGCAATTAATAGAATCAATAAACAAATAGCGTGAGTTTTAATAGTGAGTTATTATAACTCACACTGGGCTCCTACGATAATTCGGCATATAAATAGTGTGCGCAGTAAATTCTTGGAAATTTTAAAGTCGATAAATGTTCCATTGGCGTAAAATGGTAGAAAGATTTTTTAACAACTGGAAAGGAATGAATAATAATTAAAATATTTGAAAATTATTAAATTGTCAACGCTTCTCAGTAGGCGGAACAGTCAATTATTACATTGAGGGGAGTAATTTCATTTGATATTTTAACAAGATAATTTTGACGTTTTCAAATCAATTTCTAATAAAAGTGCTAAAAAAAAGATGAATTTAGATAGCGAAGATGAGTTATTATGTACACCTCCAGAAATAAGAGAGATAGCTAATAATGCAATACAGAATTTATTATCAAAAAATCAAAAAACAAGTATAAAGGTGTATACTAAAATTTTCAAGATTGGTGTAACTCGTTTACAGAAAATATACCTTTGGCATAATTTAATGAACTTAATAATAAATATAAAGCATCGTCTGTATGGACTTTCTACTCCTTACTAAGAAGCACACACTCAACATAAATAATGGAATTAATATAGAGAATTATTCAAAATTACGTGCGTTTCTTAAACGTCAATCAGAAAAACATAGCTAAAAAGGCAAAAACATTTACGCCAGAACAACTTAATAATTTCATAAATAAAGCTCCTGATGAGAAATATCTGGTGATAAAGGTAACATCTTTTACAAAGATTCAAACGTTTTTATCATCTAGTCAATTATATAATTCTTTCTTGATACTTGTATCTTAGTATTTACTGTTATAGTTGTAGATAAAGTATAGTATTCAACTTGCGGTAATGGTCATAACTCACTTGATGAAATACAGCACTCGCCTGCGACTCGTGCTGCAAACTTCATCTGCGTGAGTTATGACCTGCATTACCGCTCGTTAAATAATATACTATTATTTTATAAAACAATGGAATTATATTAAACACTAAACTCGAATTATAACAGTTAACAGAACCGGGGCTGCCAGAATGAAAATGACATATCGTACTGAAAAACATTTTAAAACGTACTGAATCTCAAAAAAACGTACTGAATCTCAAATAACGTACTGAATAATCAACTTTTAAAAAAGCTATATTTTATGAAAATGTACCAACACCTAAATCGAACAACACCTTAAAAATGTCTGGAGCTTTAACTATTAAACAACTTTTATATAGAAAAATTTAAAGGAACAAATGGGCTGAGCACATATGTGTAATGTCCTTTTCAAAAATAAAACAACGCAGTTGAAAATATTCAACACTTTTATATTTTTAACACAACGTTTTACTTCAGTACAAAAATAATCAATGACCAATCTTCCCAAGAATTTATTTCTTATCAACCCGATAAGGACAGGCCGCTCATCGGTCCGCTAAATTCTGCCAGTGGCGGCGTTCCCTAACATTCGGCCATCCGTTTATCCAGGCTGTCCTCAGCCTCCTCATCAGGTTCATCTAAAACAAATAAATAATATATAACACCGCGTTGTTATTTTGAAATGATTTTCATCATTTCTTATACTTTACTAAGCTCAAGCACATTCCCTTAAGTGTTTGGATCTATCAGGTTTTCCATGTACAACCTAATTCTCCAACGGACACTGCCTTTTGAAAGCCTGTATCTTTCTTTAGTTTTATAGTGTTTAAGTTCATTAGAACATTCTTGTACGTTCTAATTTCTTAACATATACTACCTTAAACAACCCTTTGTCAAGGTGTTTGAGTCTAATAACCTTTCCTGGACGGTCTATTTACTCAACAAACACCTATCATGTAATATACCTATTTAACATAATAATAGTTATATTGTTTACCCTAAATGTAGTGTTGGAATAATTTGTTTTTAATACCATTACAACATCTCCCACTTGGTACTCTTTTGCTGGCTTCCTGGTTTTGTCGAATCTTTCTTTTTGTTTCTTCTGTTCTTTTGTCATTTTCTCTGATATGTTGTTCCTCAATTCCTCCAATTGCAAATTATTTAACTGGAAAGCGCTTAGCAAGGGATGCCCTGGTATACTTTTACTTTTAGCGCCAATTAAGGCCTCCATTAGACTTGTACCAATTGCCGTATTATAGCTAACATTTAATGCACTTTGAACCTGTTTAACAAAAGTATCCCATTGATCATCATCTGATCCCGCAGCCGTACACGTCAGAGCGTTTAAAATAGTTCTATTAAATCTTTCACATTGACCATTGGCTCGTGGCGCGGCAACCGCATTTAGAATGTGCTTTATCTCGTGCGTTTTACAAAATATTTCAAATGATTTGGACGTGAAGGCCGTACCTCGGTCAGATATTATTCTAGTAGGAGTGCCAAAAATATACATAATATTCAGTAAGACTTTCGTCACATATTTAGTTTGAGTATCTCTTACAGGCTCTATAAAACAAAATTTCGTGAACCCATCAACAATAACTAGTAGATATTTGTTATTTTTTTTACTACTCACGAACGGCCCCAAATGGTCTATGTGGATGGTGTGGAACGGGATGGGAACCTTTTCTATTGGATGCAAAAACCCTTCCTTTTTTCCACTAGGATGTTTATAGTATAGACAAGAAAGACACGATTCAACATATTTTTTTACAAATTTACGTGCCCCTGCAAACCAATAATTTTCTTGTATTTTCTTAAAAGTCTTAACGAATCCGAAATGTCCACTGTCATCGTGGCACAGTTTACAGATTTGCCACCTTGACGCTTTGGGTACCACCCACAAAAACTTTCCACCCGTCACCTTTCTGTAGATTTTACCGTCACGCAATTCGTAGTTATCAAAATACTGCTTAGTATCCCTGTTAACAATCCCTTCCATTAATATATTGCGAATACCACTAATCTGTTCATCTTGTACTTGGGCGGCTATGATCCAGTCAGCCTAAGTAATGTCTATGGCCGAAACATGTAAATATTCAGGTATAGGATTGCGGCTTAATGCGTCTACATGTTCCATTTTAGAACCTGGTCGATGCATAATTGTAAAGTCATAATCCTGCACCTCAAGCCACCATCGAGCCACTCTTGGTACTAAATCCCTTTTCGTAAAAGCCGCACGCAACGCTGTACAGTCAGTCACTATCGTAAACTTAATACCTAATAAATACACTCGAAAAAATCTTAAAGCTAATACTACAGCTAAAGTCTCTAACTCATAGGAATGATAATTACGTTGTTCTAGGCTAGTTTGTTTGCTGAAGTACCCTACAACTTGTTTTTGTTTATCCTTAAATTAAATTAATATACCGCCAAACCCTAAGCTACTGGCATCTGTATGTAATTCCGTATTAAGCGTGTGATCAAATATCGTCAAAACTGGACGTGAGACTAGAATTGATTTCACTTTACTGAAAGCATTCTCCTGCTCGGTTGACCAAACAAATGCAGCATCTTTTCTTAATAGTCTGGTGATAGGTTCCACCAACGTAGCATAATTTGGAACATACTTTCGGAAATAACCCGAAATTCCCAAAAATTGTCTTATTTCCTTTATGTTTGTAGGATATTTTAAATTTATTACTGCTTTTATTTTTTCTTGACCGGGTTGAACAGCTTGTTCACTAATTTCTCTTCCCAAATATGAGATTTTAGATTTTAAGAAACTGTATTTGCTTATCTTACGTGTCAGATTAGCATGCCTCAATGCGTCTAGAACAATTTTTAATCTAGATAAGCCCTGTTCCACTGTAAGTGCTGGAATAATAAGGTCATCTAGATACGCGTGAACAATTTTGTTTAAATAATCTCTAAGTACAGTATTAATTAATCTTTGGAAAACAGCGGGTGCATTCACTAGTCCAAATGGCATTCTCAAAAACTCGTAATGATTCATAGGTGTTATAAACGCCGTCTTGTCGATTGAATCTTGTTCCATGGGTATTTGGTAATATCCGGAAGCCAAATCTAAAGTTATAAAATATTTATTTATTACCACCTAACATATCTATTTGGTCATCTATTAAGGGCAACGGATACTTTTCCTTAATCGTAACAGCATTCAACCGACGATAATCGATACAAAGACGGTAATCGTTGGTTTTCTTTTTAACCAAGATGACGGGACTAGCGTATGCGGATTTCGATTCTCTTATTATTCCATTACTTAAAAGGTCTTGTAATATACCGTCTAGAATTTCTTTTTCATGTTTAGACATTCGGTAGGGATTATAGACCACTGGTTCTTTAGGGTTACAAATTATAGGCATTTTAACCATGTCTGTTTTACCCAAATCCTTCAAACCAAAAGAAATTCTATCACTATACTTATTCAACAAATTTAAAACATAATTTTTATCTTGATCACTTATGTTTCCAAAATGCATCATATCGATTGTTAGTTGATTTTGGGATACATTTTGAACATTAATGGGTACATTTTTAAGCCCGAACTCATTATTTAGTTTAAACATGGCTATTTGAGGTTGATTTAAATAGTCACATCCTAGAATAATATTATAGGATAGATAATTATCGTCGATTACAAAAGCATTTACGTTTCCATAAGAATGATCAATTTTAATATCTACACTACACACCTTGCTACAGGACATGTAATTTTCCATAAAACTTTTCAAATATATAGAATTAACTAAAGAAATATTATTTAACATTAAATTTTCAGCAACCGATTTTTTTATCAATGCGCAAGAACTCCCTGTATCGACTAAACATTTCTCTATTAATGTATTGTTAACAAATATATTCTTTTCATAAATATTTTTATTTAAGATTGTGTCAACCAAGTTTATTTTTTCTTGCTTAGTTTTGTTTCGGTAACACTGTTCTTTGGTATGACCTGCTTTGTTACACGTTTCACATTTCGCAATAGATTTAGGACAATCTTTAATTAGATGAGGTCCTTTACAATTAAAACAAGTCTTTCCCTTACCATATGAAGGCTTTAGTTTACACATTTCATCTTTAGTGTCATGTTTTAGCTCAGGTTTTATTATTTTAGATGTTCCGGGAGTATTGGTATTGAAAATATTTTTTTTGGGAACTGAAATATAATTTTGATTTGCATGATCTAGGTAATTACCTAATAATCCTATAGATTTAAAATTTGCTGCCCTAGCAGATAATTTAATGTTCTCAGTAATGGTAACAATACCCTCGATAATACAGTCAATAACATTTTCTTCATTTATTTGTAAATTTAATTTACGTAATCGCGCTAATTTTTCAAAGCAATAGTCACTAAGTTTTTGGTTGGGCGAGTGAACATAATTAGCGGCTTCTACAAACAATTTCCCGAACTTAATAACACTAGGAAATGTCTCCAACAATAAAATTTTTATGTTTTTCCAATTTTTAATTTGTTCTTTCAATGATTCATACCATCGCCTAGCATTACCCCTAAGTCTAGACGTTGTCAACTTTGTGGTCAATTTATCGTCCCATTTATAAATATTGCACAACTGATCTACTTTATTTGTCCACTCCGTAGCCGAAGTATTTTCATAAGATGGATCAAAAATTGGTATTAGCGATTCATCAATGTGTAAAGACGTACTTACAGTTTGTTTTCCTAGTAATTTATCTTTTTCTTTTAATTGTTTTTTTAACTTTTTCACCTGTTTCCTCATTTTTCGTGACCCACTATCACTTTCACTCGAAGAACTAGAGGAACTACTATATCGTCGACTTCTTTTCTTGGATTTTCCCATTGTTAGACGTATGTAATCCGCACTTCTGACTTGTAATGTCCTTTTCAAAAATAAAACAACGCAGTTGAAAATATTCAACACTTTTATATTTTTAACACGTTTTACTTCAGTACAAAAATAATCAATTACCAATCTTCCCAAGAATTTATTTCTTATCAACCCGATAAGGACAGGCCGCTCATCGGTCCGCTAAATTCTGCCAGTGGCGGCGTTCCCTAACATATGAGAAATAAAAATGATTTCCTTGTAATATTACACTTTTATTAAATTATATAATCTTTATGTATAACAAAAAAGGTCTTAACCATTTTACTTTCCGAATTACAGCCAACAAACCGTGCAATAAATTTAAATTTCAAATAAATTATTTGACTCATCCACATTACATGACTTAACTATCATCCATCGTCATTTTGTTCGAAAAACAAATTTCAAAATAGTACTGAAAATGGTACAGAATTGACTATTTTGTTGGTAAAATACATCACTTTCTTCAAAAAATGTCCAAATAGTACTAAAAATGGTATTGAATTGACTATTGTTAACAAAAACGTACTAAAATTAACGACGTAACACTGACGTACTCAATACTGAATGCTTTCGGTTTTACTGTCTTAAGCACATATTCGTAACATCAACAAGCCATCATAATGGATCCCGTCGAAATATCGCATAAATAAAGTCTTAAGTATGCAGAGCATATCATATTACAGAGAACCACCATCATATTCCTTACAATATATTGTCGTACGAGCCATTTTTGCAAGTCCAGTTCTGCTTGAATCCTTTAAGTCCCTCTCTGCCATTTAGGCCTATTACGGTCTTTAATTTTTCCAATTACCAAGAACACACAATGAAATAATTCAACCTCTGAACTTCCTCTTAAAGGGACGACTGTGGTAATTGAGATGACTATAACCACCATCGATCAACACTATGGAACACACTAGAATATTCGCTGCATAACGCAAACCTGCAATTTTTGGAAAATGCATATCAAATCACCAACTATATTAATTAAATGACTTCAAGATCAAAAATCTAGCCGAACTAAGCCACAGAGATACCGATTCTTTTTTTAGAAGAACGTGCGGAATACAGTAGTTTCACAGCATCAGAGCAAAATCTAAAGAAAACGCCCTACTAAGAACAACCCCTTCATCGACTAACTGAAAACAGCAAAATGCATTCACCGAGTTGAAAAAGCGATTGACCACGGCACCCATTTTAGCTTACCCTCGGGAGCGTAAGCGTCATGCTATCCCAAGAACAGGAAGAGGAAGAGAAAATAATTGTGTATTTTAGTAAGACCTTGGGAAAAGCTGAGAAAAATTATTATTATAGTCACTATGAAATAACTTTTAGCTATTGTCAAAGCCCTTGAACACTTTCATACTTACTTTTTTTAACCAAAGTTTTATCATTTGAAGTGACCATAGCACCTTGCAGTGGCTGATAATTTTTAACCGATTTCAAAAAAGGAAGAGGATCTCAATTCGTCGCAATATTTTTTTTTATGTTCAGCGATAATTCTTTAACACGGTGTCTGATTTCAATAATTCTTGTTTTGTTAGAAAGGGGGTACTTCAGGGGTGGTCCCATATAAATTTGGTCAAAATCTAATAATTGGGTCCATGAGAAAAACCTCAAATTCTTCATTTTTTATGTATGTTTAGCTATAATGCTTTACTACCTTGTCCGATTTATATGATTCTTTTTTTGTTAGTAAGGGGTGGTCCCATTTTTAAATTTTTAATTTCTTATACTTGTAAAACACCTGAGACAAGTTGCTAGATGGATAGAAAGACTGCAACAATATAATTTCGAAATAGTACATCAATACCGGTACTGTAAAAGACTTGAAGAACGAGGGGAACTGATTGAAGAAATTATTCTTCAGGTGGCTACTATTAAGCAAGAAGATGACGAAGACGAAATCACTCTTGAAAGCCTAAGAAAGGCTCAAAAGGAAGACAATGACTTGAAGGTTGTCCGAAAAAGGCTCAAAAATAGTTAGACCCACTAGGCAGGAAATAGCCAGATATAGTGGAAATATTAAAGGATACTTCACTCAGTGGGATTCCCTATATCTTTACAATAGCCTATTGCACCGGAAGTGAGAGAGACCCGATGGAGTAGATGTAGTCCGTCAAGTAGTACTGCTGAAATCACATGTCAGAAGTGTGTTGGAGGAGCTTTATGGCAGCCGTTCAGGAGAATACTTTAGTATTAAAAGGACATTGACATGAGTTTAGGAAAGATTTTATTGAGTCAAAGGCTGACGGATGTAGAAGATTGGTGTCATAAATTTTGAACTATGTAATGGCAGAAAACGACCCAAAACAAGAAGCTTTCTTTAACAGAATAGAGAAACAAATACTTGATGGTGGTTATTATGGACTATTTTTTAAAGTGGCCTGAAATAGCGCCTATTCCTAATCAGAAAGCGACGACAGTAGCGGAAGCATTTATGATAAAGGATCACAGCGAGGCGTATCTGGAAATGCATTCTGAAAAAAGACGAAATTTTAAATACGAATCATGGCAATAATTGATTAAATTGTTAGGCATTAGGAAAACACGCACTACGCCTTTCCACCCACAGTACGACTGAATAGTAGAAAAACATCGTAGAACCATATGCCAGTATCTCTCAAAGGATTGAGAGACTTTAATTCCCCTATTTCTGCTAGACTACTAAAGTTCTGAACATAAATCGACAAGTTATATTCCATTTATGATGATTACTGGAAGGGGGATAAAGCTTCTCCATCATTTTCTTTTTGCAAATCTCCTGGTGACGAAGAGGGCCGTACACCTCCCGCGTACATACAGAACTTAAGAGAAAGATTAGAACATTTCTACGGGTTCGATTGGGAACGTATATAAAAGTCAGCTGCGATATAGTTAAAGCTAGAATCGACATGCATGAAAAAAAGACACATTTTAAGAGAAACGACCCAGTATGGCTGTACAATCCCAAGCGCCAAACGACTTAATCTACCGCATTCAGTTGTCAGCCGGAAGTATACTCAAGGTAGTTTACATTGAAAAGATAGCGCCATACCGTGGTCCAGATCTTTTCCGTTGTCTCCAACTAGGTCCCAGTAATTAAGTTACTTGGGACGATTAATAAGAGAAGGGCGAGCAATATTACCCTGCATCCTGCAGTAGCTTGCGGCTATTATAGGAAAACGTACGAATAGAAAAAGAAGTGCAATGTTACCCATCACTAGACAGTGTGCTGAGCTCGTTATACGTGAAAGTTCTAATGAAAAAAGAGAAGGGAATAGTCTAGAAATGTCTAGACTAGAGAGAGAGATATTACATAAGAATCACAGTCTGTCGAACGAAGATAGGCATCTAGACATATGCTGTATTGAAAGATGATAATACCAAAAGCTCAGTTTGATAATAGACGTTGTACGTTAATGTTAGTAGTTGAGAGTTGAATTGTAATAGTTGAGTTATTAATAAATTGAGTTACCAAAAACAGCGTAACAGTATTTTCCTTACTAGGTTCTACTCTATTCATCCCCGTTTAAAAAAAAAAAAAATTAAAATAGTCTTACTTATGGCGAAAGGAGCAAATCTACAAATAAAAATGCGTGCAAGGGTAATACTCTCAGATGAGAGTAACATAAACAATTTGAGAGCACTTAAACTACTTTTGGTTGGGTATCTTTTGAAAAAGTAAAGTAATGATATAAAGAGCCATTTCTCAGACTCAAAGTATGAAATAAATGTCATATTCGCCAAGTAAAATAATTTTATTCTGAAACATTTAAAAACACATCAATAAAATGTTATTGCTACATTTTTTCAACTACCCACTCAAAATACGATGGCAGATAATCCATAGATCATTTTAATCGTAATTAATTATATATAGATTTATCAACTTCAACCGCAATTTCCATAAATTAAAACGATTTATACACTCTGCTTTGTGCTTCCATTAATATAAATTGAAATGGGTGATTACACCCTTAATTATCTACTAATTGTGCTAAGATTTGTTCTTGTTTTAATTATAGATTGATCATTTTATTAATACAAAAGGGGCCTTTGTGCTGCTTCGAGAGATTGATTAAATTTAAAACAATAGTTAAATTTCGGATGCTTAAAATGATTTTTTTTTTGTTTCAGTTAAGAGGGCACACCCGCCAGATTTAATAAATACTGAAAGCAGCGATGGAGATATTCCATATTTTAACAAGCCAACAGCCATAAAACGAGGTAAATACAAAAATGTACAATTAACGACTTTTTATTTGTACAAAAAAAAATACTGTAATTAGCCCAAATATTTTTTTTTTGAAAACATGGAAGCTTTTTGCAGAGTTTTTTTTTAACATACAACAAACGTGCTTAAATATTTTAAACAATTAAGTCATATACAATTTTAGAAATGTGAACATATAATTCGAAATTTCCCTACGAAATATTTGTTTTTTATTTTAAGTGTGATAAAATGTTGCATGATACAGTGGCGGCTGTGCCTTAGCACATAGGTGAAGCCACGGATTAACATTTTCGGGTGACTTGCCCAGATTTTGATCGAAGTCGTTAAAAAGCATATCTTGGGTAATATTTTAAATTATATTAACGTGCGCATTTATCATTTTTACAAAATAATAAATAACATAAAAAACTTACCAGAATTTAGCTTTGAATAGTAATTTATTGCACTCCAAACCTATATAGTAAAATAAAGAATATTTTACATTGAAAGATATTTGAAGTCTAGTCTTCGTTCTGTTTTATTAGCGAAAAGGTATCAATAACTCGTCTATTAAAGTCGTCAATGTTATTTAGAAACACTTTTTCAGCTGATAACATTCCTAGCGCACATAGTCTTTCTTCTTTCATTGAGTTGCGTAAAAAAGTCTTTATTCTCTTTAACATAGAGAAACAACTTTTAGCTTCGGTTCTTGACATAGGTGTTGCACTAAAACTTCCAGTAATGTAATTTTTTTTTTTGAGAAGTGTACTTCATATCTTCCTGCGAAACTAATGATAATAGAGGAATGGCTATAGAAATGGTTTGCAACTCTTATCTTTTGTAAAGTACTTGCAGTTCTGTTATTAGACGATTTTTTTTCTAGAAATTGATATGCATTAACTGTATCAGGAAGCAATTGATCAGGAAAGTTTTTTTGTTTTCGATAAAATGTTCTTTCATGAATAATGCTGTAGCTATCAAATGTCCTGTGAAAGTGAATCGTGTCCTAATCTGTTGTACAATGAATCGCAAACTTCCAAGGCTTCTATTTTTCCATTTGTTAAAACAAATAGATCGGAACGAGGCTAACGTCGCCTTTTCTGAGGAACAAGTTCATCTTCGGTTTCTAAAAGCTCCGAGTCTATTTTGTCAATAATTTTATTCATTTCGTTAAGAATTTTGTGCCTTGCATATTTAAAGTTTTTTAGATATTGTTTAGCCTTGATAGGGTCGGTATTAATCGTCTGCAGTTGCATAAAAAATATTTCGACATGTGGCATGACTTTATGAAAAACTGTTAACCAAAATATGAAATCTCTGTCCTGTAACCTAAGTTTATAAACACCGGCTTGCTCAATCGTAGAATTTAATTTAATATCCTTGTCGTACTCTAAAATATCCATAACGATTTTCAGTTCATTTCGCTATTCAAAAATTGTATTAACTCCCCGTGATTGGAAATTTCATCTTGTTTGTGATGAGCGTGGTAATCGTCTATTAACTATATCATCCAATCCTTTTGTTCTTTGAGGTAATGTAGAAAAAAATCCGAACAGACGCATTAATTGAACCTGCACTGCTCATTATAAGGTTAATCTGATGTGCACGTTAATGAACATAATCTGCTAAAGAATATTTATCTTTAATTATTTTTTGTACCCCATTCATACCTCCGCTCATGACTGATGCTCCGTCGTAACTCTACGCGATCAACTTATTTGGTGTGTCATTAATTAATAGATTAATTTCATTTAAAATGCAATTTTCTATTGAAATGGCATTGTGTCCAAGAGGATTAACAAATTTCCAAAATCTTTCTGCTGGCTTACTGGAGGCGATGTATCGTAGAATAATGACCAATTGAAATTCGTTAGCAACATAGGTAGTTTCGTCAGCAATCACAGCTGCATAATTCGTTTTTTTTTTTATTTTTTTAGCCACTTCTTCATGGTGAACGCCAAGCATGCAGTCCAATAGTTCGTTCTGTATGGTCTTACAGGTCCCTTTAAATACTGTTGCTTTGTTGAAATGCTCCTTTAAATCTGCATCTAATTCAGAACTAAAATCTATCAATTCTCAAAACAATTTATTTTTAGATTCTTCGGTTTCATCATGTTCGCGCAATGCAAATTCTAATGCACCACAAAATCTAATACAGTTAATAATGATGTTTAAAATATATGTTTTTATCAACTTGTTTATTGTGGGTAATAATTTGTCTATAAGCCGAATTTAATTGAGTCAGTATATTTGATTTTCCAAGCAAAGAATAACTAAAAATATTATTTACATGGGCCTTACTGTTTTCATGTGTGTTAATTTTCTCATAAATGTGTACCAAATCAGTTACACCATGCATCGTCCACGAAGAATCGCCCCCGAACAAAATACACAAAACAAAAAATGAGTTTTTTTCATAACATCCACAAATCCAGTTATTTTTTAAGTACAAATTCTGGTTAAACTTTGTTATCCGGCCTTTGAAGTTTAACGAACTTGAGGTGGAAGGCTTCTGCGTTTTTGTTATTTTCAAATCGGGAAGAGGTCTGCCAAGTTCCTTTATTTGGACATTTTCCTCGAGCGAGTGCGTGGAGGAAGGTTTCAGTAACAGATTGCTTATTTTATTCATTTTGCTTCAGACTCTTTGACGATTTTTAAATTATTATACTTTAAAAACTTAACTGTTCTAACTTACTACCTAACAAAAATTCAGCACGCATAAAATGTTAAAAGCAATACGCCGAACTCGCCGAACACGCGATTGAAACAATACTATTCTAACTATTCATTCCAAGCCACTTGAAACGTGGCTCCATTTGAATGTATAAAAAGCGCTTTCTACAGGCGAATGGCGTTACCTTTAGTAAACTTTTACAATGGACTGATATGTAAACAGCCGGGCCACTGGTCGATGTGCTCGGATCACATACTTTGATTACTATACGGGGCAAGAGAGAAGTCCGACACGCCCAACATAGGGCGCGGCCATTTTGAACCCTATGACACAGTTTATAGCTAAATAATCAGATCGCTCACTCTGCGTCGGCACTTTTGATGTCAATGTTCCAGTTTATACACTGCGCAACTCGGATAATACAATATATGACAACCGCCTATAATAAAACAGCAGTCTTCTGCGTATTCTGGATTTGTATCCCTGGAGTGGATGTTATTTTGGAACTTTCAACTGGTCCGAGTGAGCTAACTGATTCTTTAGCAATAAACTGTGACTCCAAAAATAATATTCACTGACACTGACAGCAGCAAGCAAAATATCAGGTGCGTTTTAATCATCCGCTTCTGCTTCCGGAATTGTCGGTTTAGTCGTTTTAACCCGTCAGATTAAAACAAGAAAACCGACAATTCTGAAGCAGAAGCGGATGATTAAAACGCACCTATTAAAAATATTGCGCCAAGTAGTAGGCAACACGTAATAAGGGTTCAAAATGGCGGAGTTTTCTATCTCCTTTTAAAAGGCACTCAGAAAGCTGTGCAGTGCGACCATTCTCCGTATAGTAAAAGAAAATCAAAGTATGTGGCTCGGATAGACAGCGGACAGTTAATTGCTTGAATTATTAAATTTGTTGTCTAGCAATATTACGACGCAAGTTTTTTCAACGGCATCAAATTAAATAATAATAAATAATTTATACAATGTATCGTTTAGCCATAATTTGATGCGACAATTATAATAATTATTGTAATTAATATAAAAAGAAATATTTTTAGGGACCGAAATATTTACAAATTTTGCGCCAATACCAAGGCCCTTTGGTCCCTTAGGACACGCCGCCACTGGTATGATAAACGAATGTGACAACTCAAAATAGCATATTTTCACAAACTTATATTATAAATTACAAATTTTTTCACAGACTGTAATTATTATTGTTGGACATTTTTAAAAATGTGATTTTTATTTTATTAGAGTGCCCTTAACCCCAGCGTTAATTAGTACGTCTTAAAGGTAAGATTTACATAATGTTTTTAACATGAAATTTATTCCATTAGGAGCTAATCTGGAGCCAAAATCTCTACCAGATCTCCAGTGGGAACAGGAGCAAGCGGATTTCATCAACAGAAATACATTACCGAATGTCTCATCCAGCTTATTCCGGTATCCTGATAGTTCCTCCTTTGATGAGGACAAAACGCTTAGCGAATATGAAAAGGGATACAGATACGGGACTAGTAAAGATAGTCTTGATGAAGCTCTTGAGAATGCAGTATTGAAATCTGAGCTGTACGGTGATCCTGCCGCTTTAAATCAATACCGGTAAGTTGTTTTCATGTTGTCAATTACTATACAATTAGTATCTACTTAAAACATAAACACGATACAGTTAAGAGAAACATTTGCATTACAAACTGAAGGACATGCGAGGGCTCAGAAGTTTGTGAGATATAAAAGTTACAACTGAAGGGTGAAACCTTTAATATATTTATTTTTATTTAGAACTACAAATATTTAAATTGAAATATAAAATATACATGATATAATAGTATCATTTGGCTATAGTCTGGGGTATCTACAAAGAATACAAATGTTTTACAAAACATTGGTGCAGGTATTTCAACTTATCACAGCTCAAGGCTTGGCACATTGAAAAAAAATACGTTTACTGTCTAACCAGGTTAAACCCTTCTACAAGACAATACTAAGTATAGAAATATTCACAAATATAAATTACTATTTTTAATATACTAGCGAAAACAAAATAGCCATAATAATTAATTTCAAGTTATAATAGGACACTTAAAAGCACAAAAAGAAAATATATAATAATTTTAAAGTGAAAATAAAATAATAAAATTTCAAGTTATATTCCTAAGTTCACTTAAAATGGTTTTTAATTTACATTTGTATATAACTACACCATATACCTCTATTTAATTGCATATGAAGGTTGCAGGGAAAAAAAGATGAATGTCACTTAGGCCGACCAAGAATAATTACGCCTGATAAAGATGACGAAATAATGGTTCGCATTGAAGATGATCCTCAAGTTAGTACACGGAGTTTATCTGCTGCTTTATAAATCAGTAAAACTTCTATTTTAAAAAGACTGCACCTCGAGAAGTAGCACCCATAGGTGTACAAAATTTATTGCCAGGAGATTTGCCGTTAAGATACCAATTTGCAAATGCTATCCGAAACAAGCAAAATCTTGATCACAGCTTCGTCGACAAAATATTATTTACCGACGAAGCTACCTTCACCCGCCGTGGTATTTTTAGTTTAAGGAATAACCATCTTTGGGCTATTGAAAATCCCTATGGTAAATGAGAAAGGTGTAACAACCGGTTAATCCTAAAGACCAACGCTCGTCACCAAATGTAACAACCAGTTTGCCTAAAGACCATTTACAACTACTGATAGGTCTTTAGCTACTGTTACTATACTATTAAGGGATAAAGGCAGCGCTTGTCACCAGCCCTAGGGTCCTGGAGTCCTGAAGGAACATCCATTCGCCAGTGGCAAAATAAAATAATAAAAGAAAATAATAAAAATACAAAAAAAAAACATCCCTTAATAGCATATGTCGAGCGGTTTTGGCAACTGACTTAAGACTCTCAAGTCCTTAAGGGTAGGAACGCCGAGGCTTAACATGCTCGGAATATTTCTTACTGGTTTTTGGAAAGAGGTGAGAATAAAATAGGTTAATGAACAATAACATGTATATTTAAATATAAGTAAAAAAATGATTAACAATTTCAATAAATCAAAACAATCTCTATTTTTGAAATAAGACATAGCAAAAATTACTACCCACAATTGTAAATCTTTATTATAATAAACCATGCTAATATAATATAATCTATGATGAAACTTTGATATAATGAAACCTTTTAATATAAAAAAACTCTTTATATGATAAAACCCTTAAAACTGATAAACATTTAATAAGTAAACTTGGGACAAAAATGAAAGAATTGGCATTTGAAGAAAGACTAATGAACTGTTTTAAAATACATAACCCAAACAAGAGATTTAACCATGTTAAACTAAAATAGATATTACCTTTGAAACTAAAACACTACACACACACTTTACTATATATAATAAATACTAATAATTACTAAGTTACATTTTTGGGCATAGGTTTGGCCCAACGGCCGCCCCTTGAGTCCCCGTGTCAACGATTGATTCTCTATTTATATCAACCTTAACGTGATTATTTTACAAGAAACGACTTATTTATTTTTAATGATTATTTGCACGATTTGTCCTTAAATTTACTAGTGCAATGAACTATTTCTAATTGTTTGGTTTTAATAAATATGTTGTGTTAATTTAATAGGTATTAAAAATATTAGATATTTTTGGGATTTTTGTTAAATTCTTTGTATTTTAAAAATAATAATGCCAATTATTACATTATTCCCCCGACAGAAAAAAAATTGAACTATACTTGTTCAATTCTTTTTAAAACCCTTAATGTAAATAATTTACAAAAATTTTAAAAATTATCTACAATATATATGGTAACCTTACGCTAGCTTCACTGCACAAGTTGCGTTTTCTTCTTCTTCGCTGGCCGTAACTACCCTTTGCACTCTGGTGGTCACCTTGCATCATCCCCTGTTCCTTGACCTCCATAGATTGGTTACACATCAAGTCGTTTGGTCCTCGGCTGCTTCACGGTCCTGTTGTAATAGTCTATCCATTTACTAATAGACTGCGGCCTTGGGTCCTCTGGTTGACTCTCTGCTCTGAACGGCCTCTCTGGATTTGCTACTGTGAGACTGCTGCTACGGACTGGCTGGCAAGTACTGGTTGGCGATTCTGGCTTCGTTGTCTGGGTCGTCATGACATGAATTATTCTGTGGGCCCACTTTCTCTAACCGGATTTATCTGGGAATAGCTCTTTCATTGAACCTTAGCTATTCAATGGTAGATCCTTCTGGTTGTTCGATTTGGCCCATTACTTTCTCATGTCCCTGTCAGCTTTTCTTCAGCGGATGCATCTGTCACTGGCTCTTTCTTTGAACCTTAGCCGTTCTGGATAGATTCTCCTCTGAACAATTCTTTTGACCCCTCAACTTTTGGTGAACCCTGTAACATCTTTGCCCTGGATGTATTTGGGAATGGTCTCTTTCATTGAACCTTAGTCCATTCCATATAGATCCTCTCTAGTCCCTTGGATGTAGCATTCTCTTTGTAGCCCTGGGTTGAAAAGCGATCCCTCTCTGGAGTCCTGTAATACGTCATAGGACCCTGGAATGCCTTGGTACGGTCCTGGATATGGATTTTCCTGAGGGTTGATGCTCATGGTGAATTTGGCAAAGGTAGTACGGTATTGATCTCCTCTTCTTTCTTCTGTTTCTTCTTTCTTGTGCAGTGGCAACGTTCTTTCTGGTTACCCTATGAAAACATTATTTACATTTTAGGTTTGTATAATACCATTATTAAAATTCCTATATTAGTTTTCCCAAAAGCACATTTAATATTTCGAAAACAAAATATGTTTTAACTTATTCGACTTATTTATTTTTAATGAACTAGAATATTATCGCATCTCCAGCATTTTTTTTGTCATTAATTTTTTTAATCTAATAAAACCTTATAAATTTGCGTTTCTGTCCATTTTTGTTTTCGAAACAAAATTAATAATATAAGCTGGTATGTTATTAAAAAATCATTTTCTTCATCTATTTTGCTGGCCAATACAAAATAAACAAAATTCGATTCATGTAATAAACACCCGTTTGTTATTAGCACATAAGCGTAGATTGAAATAATCATTTTTTTTAAATTATACCCAATTTAATTTATTCTATATTAATAATAGTTACCCTTATTAATCTACTCGTAATTTAAAACTTTCCCCTTATTAATTTAAAATATGATTTACTATTTGCTACCTTCTACTTTAACTGCTATTTTTTTTTAATCCAGTAAATATCGTGATACTATACTACCTATTATAACTTTTACTCTCTTCTTACTCTTCTTTTCAATTTCGCTTTAATTCTTCTTCTATTCACCTGGTAGCTCCGTGGCTCCTCGTAACGCTGCATCTCTCGTGGTAGAGCGGCTTGCTTCTGTTTTGTCTCCTGGTAGAGTGGCTCGTTCCTCGTCTGTGTCCTATCCTGGACCCTTTTTTTGGTTGATCGAAAAATTGCCTCGATCCAATTGTCCACAATTTCCTCTTTGTGGAACGCTAAGTGACTCCTATTCTCTTCTTCTTTCTTCTGTTTGTTCCATCCCTCTAGAACATCGCTTGGGGTTGATCGGAAAATGCCTCGATCCATTTTTCTACCGTTTCCTCTTTGTGGAACGCTAAGTGGCTCCTATTCTTTTCTTCTCTCTTCTGTTTGTCCCATCCCTCTAGGACATCGCTTGGGGTTGATCGGAAAATGCCTCGATCCAATTGTCCACAATTTTCTCTTTGTGGAACGCTAAGTGGCTCCTACTCTTTTCTTCTTTCTTCTGTTTGTCCCATTCCTCTGGGACATCGCTTGGGGTTGATCGGAAAATGCCTCGATCCATTTGTCCACCATTTCCTCTTTGTGGAACGCTAAGTGGCTCCTATTCTTTTCTTCTTTCTTCTGTTTGTCCCATCCCTCTGGGACATCGCTTGGGGTTGATCGGAAAATGCCTCGATCCATTTGTCCACCATTTCCTCTTTGTGGAACGCTAAGTGGCTCCTATTCTTTTCTTCTTTCTTCTGTTTGTCCCATCCCTCTAGGACATCGCTTGGGGTTGATTGGAAAATACATCAATCCATTTGTCCACCATTTCCTCTTTGTGGAACGCTAAGTGGCTCCTGTTCATTTCTTCTGTTTGTCCCATCCCTCTAGGACATCGCTTGGGGTTGATCGGAAAATGTCGTCGATCTATTGTCCCAAAACTTTCTTCTGGAGCTCGCTTGTCGAATATCTGAAACATTTTGAAAAACATTAATATTATTATATAATCACTCCAATTAAGATCTGCCCTTTTGGGCATTTAAACCTGTTTAATTCCTTTGGAATGTACTTATTCGTACATCTTACACCTGTATGTTTTTTTTTCTTCTTTTCGTGTCTCTAGAACACGTCGCTTTCCTTCTGAATCTCATGGCTTGTTGAAAATCTCCTATCTGAAACACTCTTTATCTATATTAATAATTTTATTCTACTAAAACTCATTTAATTCACAAAATTTATTTAAAAAAACTATATACTCCTGTAAACAAAATAATTAATAATGCCAATTCTTATCAGTGTCCCCTTTTTATGTACGCCTTTGTTTATATACAATTTATGCACTGCATTATTATTTATCTAGTAATACCATTATTTGTCCTAACCTTACCCAATGTGATAATGAACTAGTTTATTCTCTAGAATTTAACTGTCAAATCAGCACAATACTATACATTTAAATATTTCGTACTTCTAATATATCATGTTTATTTTTGAAACGACTTACAATTTCCCTACATTTGTTTATTTTCTCTTTCTTAAGCTGTTGAATATTACTATTATATTATACGAAAAAAATACTATTTATGAATTGATCAAAACATGTTATTGTTAGTTCGAATATTTTCAATGTCAATTCGTAATTCGTAACCTCTATGTTTATATAATATAGAAAGTGAACTTTATTAAACTCTAAAAAAATTTTTACATTAGCTTTTATTCCTTAAACAAATTTATTTATTTTTTTTAATGGATTTCAACCAACTACAGATGTGAATATGATTATTAAGAGAGACACTTAACTTCTCCCGAAAATTCCAAATAAAATTCCAAAAAATCACCCTTAAAATTTTTTTTTTCTTTCTCCTCCCTTTCCTTCCAGTAAAATATTACAGGACCACCGCTCGTCACCAAATGTAACAACCGGTTAATCCTAAAGACCAACGCTCGTCACCAAATGTAACAACCAGTTTGCCTAAAGACCATTTACAACTACTGATAGGTCTTTAGCTACTGTTACTATACTATTAAGGGATAAAGGCAGCGCTTGTCACCAGCCCTAGGGTCCTGGAGTCCTGAAGGAACATCCATTCGCCAGTGGCAAAATAAAATAATAAAAGAAAATAATAAAAATACAAAAAAAAAACATCCCTTAATAGCATATGTCGAGCGGTTTTGGCAACTGACTTAAGACTCTCAAGTCCTTAAGGGTAGGAACGCCGAGGCTTAACATGCTCGGAATATTTCTTACTGGTTTTTGGAAAGAGGTGAGAATAAAATAGGATAATGAACAATAACATGTATATTTAAATATAAGTAAAAAAATGATTAACAATTTCAATAAATCAAAACAATCTCTATTTTTGAAATAAGACATAGCAAAAATTACTACCCACAATTGTAAATCTTTATTATAATAAACCATGCTAATATAATATAATCTATGATGAAACTTTGATATAATGAAACCTTTTAATATAAAAAAACTCTTTATATGATAAAACCCTTAAAACTGATAAACATTTAATAAGTAAACTTGGGACGAAAATGAAAGAATTGGCATTTGAAGAAAGACTAATGAACTGTTTTAAAATACATAACCCAAACAAGAGATTTAACCATGTTAAACTAAAATAGATATTACCTTTGAAACTAAAACACTACACACACACACACTTTACTATATATAATAAATACTAATAATTACTAAGTTACATTTTTGGGCATAGGTTTGGCCCAACGGCCGCCCCTTGAGTCCCCGTGTCAACGATTGACTCTCTATTTATATCAACCTTAACGTGATTATTTTACAAGAAACGACTTATTTATTTTTAATGATTATTTGCACGATTTGTCCTTAAATTTACTAGTGCAATGAACTATTTCTAATTGTTTGGTTTTAATAAATATGTTGTGTTAATTTAATAGGTATTAAAAATATTAGATATTTTTGGGATTTTTGTTAAATTCTTTGTATTTTAAAAATAATAATGCCAATTATTACATTTCCAATATGAATTCAAAATTAACTTATGGTGAGGTATCATTGGTAACAATTTCTTAGGACCATACGAGTTACCCCGTAATTTGAATGGTGAGAACTACTTACATTTTTGGCAAAATGATTTCATTAACTTTTGGAAGAATTGCCACTGAATATAAGACAAAATATGTGGTTCATGCAAGATGGTGCATAATACGAGAGCAGTAAAAACATATTTAAATAACAACTTTCCTGAACACTGGATTGGTCGTGTTAGCCATTTCCCTTGGCCAGCACGTAGTCCAGACTTGAATCCTCTCGATTTCGGTGTATGGGGTGCAATGAAACAACTTCTTTATAAGGATCCCATAAATACCGGCTACGAACTTTGGGAAAAAATAAAAAGAGCAGCGGGTTTTTTTGATCCAATGATATTGTTTAATATGAGACGATCTTTTATGGAACGTGTAGATAAATGCATCGACGAGAATGGAGGACATATCAAACATTTAATGTGACACAAATAAAGTTATAATGTTATTTAGCTTAGTTTTTTAATTTGTTTTCTAAATGTTTTCAATAATAATTATGCACTTTTCTTTTATTCAAATAACGTGGCTTTAATATTCTTTTACAAAAATACCGCTAACTTAAACAACAAAAAGGGCATTTATGCCACAAATGTAGCCTATGTAGCGCCTTCTAGAAATTACATCGAAGTAGGTACCAGATTATGATTTTTCGTGCCCAAAAACCTCTATTTCCAAATTTTTATGTATACATATCCAAAAACCTTAAAGTTATTGCAAAAAAGAAATCATAAAATTTTACCTTTAACACCCTGTATATTCCTTATTAGCAACATTTAATTAAAGCAAGTTGGTTTAAATCGTAATATTTTAAAGTGAGGAATCTACCATACTTCTATGTACAATTACTTAAGGACCACCCTGTATGTATATAATATGTAGGAAGGACAAAAACATTTGACTCGTTCATCTTAAGCATTTCAAACGATTTTTTACTACCGCTATAAGCAAAAATTTAGGAGATAGGTAAACGAAGAAAAACATTTGCAAACACCCACTCGTCGTTTCGCGTGGGTAGCAATCCATAATATTAAATGGTGCCGCGTTTTTATGTTATTTTACGACAGGGATAACAATCTTGATGATATTCCATTTGTTGCAGGTATTACGGAGCCGAGGCCGCTAAAAGAAGAAGAAGACGCGACGCCAAGAAATTAAGGTGGGTGGTGCCTCTAATTTAACGCGATTTAATAAATTATAGCTATTATCAAGCTTGAGTCAAGTTATATACAATTCCATTAGAACGTATTATTTTTTTCCGTGTATAAGTAAATCACATATAGTCCAGGATCCCTAAGTAAGGTCGACCTTCGCCCATCTGTTTAATGGATAAAAGTGTTTTTTTATTAAATAAAATATGTTATTAAATATACCGCAAATGGGTTGTCTAAGAAAATACAATCACGAGAATTTTTTACTTGCCTTTCTGTGTACCTACAGATAAGGAAAGTATATGAATCACGATAAAAGTTGCTTATGATGTCATTCTCTATTATTTTGTCTCTATATATGATTTTCTAAAAATGAACCCAATTCGAGATATTTGAGGAAAAGCGCAAATTTCGAATTTTGTAGATAACTCAAAAGCGGATGAAGAGAAAAACACCAAATTTTAACTTAAGCTTTAATCCATTCTACAGGGAGAAGAATAAAGTTTGGGCATAGTCGAAACATCTGGGGAATACTTTACAGGTTGTCGTTTTTGTTACTTTAAGAAAATAAATAGTCTGAACCGTATTTTCTTAGGCAACCCATTTGCGGTATATTTATAAACATATTTTATTTAATAAAGAGAAACTTTTATCCATTAAACAGATGGGTAAAGGTCGACCTTACTTCGGATCTTAGACCAATACCTATACTCTCAAAGAAACAAAAGATGTATATATGTAACGGCACTGTATAAAACTAAACGGGAAGTAAAATCACTCTGTAGATTTTCTTCTTCGCAGCAGAATTCTGGCCAACTCTGGCCACTTTTACAAGGGTTGGAGTACTTTTAAGAAGCCATAACTAAAAACTTACTTACTGTTCTACGGGGGATATAAAATAATTTGGCATTTAAATTTTAAAAAGTATATGACACAGATAAAATAAATTACGAAGTAAGAAATGAAAAGTCAAACTTTAAAAAAAAATATTTTATGTAATTAGTGAATATTTGTGGGACGAGCGGAGCAAGGTCCCGCAACATGAACTAGGTATAAAAGCAGATGAGATGGGTTTTTACAAATAAGCATTAAACACAACCAAGAGCAAGAAAAGCCCAAGGGCTTTACTAAAATAACATTATTGAAAAAAGGGTTTGCTATAAGAAGTTTTTAGTAAAAAATGAGTTGGACTTCAGAAAAAACATACAATGTATATTTATATCGGAAATAATAGTATTTTGTGCAACAAGAGTGGATATGGATAATTAACTCGAGTTGTACAGTATATCTATTCTACGACCAACTAATTTAAAAATTATTTATGACTTTTCAAATGCTATTATTTATCGATTCGATTGATCAAAATATGAACTGTGATTGGTGGATTCAATGTTTTTGCAGTGTTCTCACAACCTAGATTGGATATGAAATATATTCGTTCAGTTAAACGCAATAGCATAAGTTTTCGTTTTATAGTCTGTGCGTAGGTAAGCTAATATCTAAGTGGGTACAGAAAAATAGTTATTTATGATATAAGTGCTAAAAGTGCTATTTTATTTTGTGAGAAGGAACACGACGCCGAAGGCGGAGTGTTCCATCACTTCAAACAAAATAAAATCACTTTTAGCACGTATATTATGCACTATTTTTTCTACAAACATCATTAAAAGTTGTAACGTGGTACTTGATATTTTATCTAGTTGTTATAGTGTGTTTAAGCTCTATTGATTTTGGGCGTGGGTCAGGTTATTAAATAATTCGAATTACTCTGAAAAAGAAGTTGGGCACCACTATATTTAAAACCTACTATACTTGACTTTAGATTAGTAATAAAAATATAGAAAATCACTAACCATTAACAAATTATATTTAAACCAAGTTTTAGATAAGGTAGTAACAAATTGTAAATCACATAATTCAAATTTAGATGATTTATTTAAAGAAAACACTTATCTGTTTTTAACATTAGGTAGTAATATGAGTGATTTGCATGGTATTCTAGGCCTTCTTCAAAGGGATTCGGGATACTTATTCTTAATCCTGGACTTGAACGATATTGTGTCGATCTTCTATAGGTGAACCAAACCTCGGTCTTCAGATTGTACCAAACTTTTAGGTATAAATCTCCATAAACTTTTTGATATAAACAGTTTAGATATAAATCTCCATAAACTGTTTTAGATATAACTCGAAATAAACCGTCTAGATATAGCCATGCTAAAAGGAAAAGGTAAAAATGTTAAGAAAAGAAATAGGAAATTTGCACAGGACCAGATAAAATGTCTTTAACTAATAAATGAACAATTTAAAACTATTAAGTGAATAATTTCACAGAGACTAAAATGAATATGAAAAGGAAAAATCTTATTTAACATATTTAAACATAGTAAAGCATAATATCTCATTCCAAACAAAATAATATATAAAATTATATAAAACGTGTTATCCATTGTCGATAGGTATTGAGGTTATGTCGGAACTCGACAATTTATTTAAAAAATCCTTGTATAAAATATATATATTCAACAATATATTAGTATTAAAGCTTACCCTAAAAAATCAGACGGAATATACGAATATTAAAAATCAATTAATACATCGGACGTCCAAGACAATTAAGAATTAAAATCAACTTGATTTGTTGACATCCAAATCAAAAGTAATTCTCGCAAGGCGAATAAAAAAGAAGAAGACATTTGAGTAGAGGTGAATGTGTCAAAATAAGAACAACGGTTCCAACCGTTACAAAGTCCAAATTAACGCATACCTATTTTACATTAATTAATTGATAAAATAATAGCCTCGAGATTATCAGTTTTAAATCCAATTTCATCTAATTTATTCATGAAACAAGTTGCCAAGGTAAACAAAAACCGAATTTGTTGATATTTATCTTTGTTGACAACTAACGTCAATAAATCACGAATTATTTTTTCTCGTTTCTTCGTTCCTCGATGGAAAGTTATCACGAAAATGAATTTCTACCGCCGGAAATTGAAGAAGCTGCCAATAAAGCTGCTTTTAAATTCTTGCCTAGTAAGTCAAAGCAACAGTACGAGTTTCCATATGATCGTTTCTTGAAATGATGTGATCAGAAAAATGTCAGTGGCAAGGAGGCCAGTGCAAAAGTGCTTCTTGCATACTTTGAAGAAAAGTCCAAAATATTTATTTATTTATTTAATATACTGTTCAACAGAAAACCTGATTAAAGAGCAGGATTACAAAAAAAAAATATTCACAATCTGAACAACAAAATTCAAAAGTAAGTAGGTTACAATAAGAACAAGAAACTTATTCATAATTTTATTTACAGTGCAATTAAAGATGTCTAAATTACTGCACATTTCGTTAGAACATTCGCACATTACATAAATGGGAGAGCTTTGTGTCTAGAACAAATCTAGACACTGGAAATCGTCAACGCTTTGGTCGAATTATTATGTGTTAAAGTCGATGATGAACATAAATAATCATGACATAAGCTTATATTACAAGCTTGTGGCTTTTTTGAAGCGAAAGGGTGAAGGATATCGACCGAAAAAGTCAAAAGTATTGACAAGCGAACAAATCGAAAAATTTCTCGCAGAAGCCCCGGATGAAATATATCTAATGCAGAAAGTTGCTGCGATTTTTGGTGTTTTTGAAGCCTGTCGTCGAGAGAAGCTCTGCGATTTGACATTAAATAATATCGAGGATTACAGAACTTCACTAGTTGTGCATATATCAGACACAAAAATTAATGTGCAACGCACCTTTGTTGTAAGGTACTTTGTATATGAACTACTATAAAAAGTACATAGCCCTTCGTCCAGTAGATATTAATCATTCAAGCGTTTTTATAAAATGCATTAAAAAAAAATGTGCCAGGACTCCAGTTAGAATCAACACATTTGGTAAGATGCCTGCCAAAATTGCTGAATTTCTAAATTTGTCTGATTCCCATCTTTATACTTGGACATTGTTTTCGACGTTCCTCAGTTAGTTTGTTGGCGAACTCTGGTACTAGTCTTACTACAATTAAAAGACACGGTGGATGGAAGTCCAGTACAGTAGCAGAGGGTTATATAGAAGACTCGCTACAAAGGAAACAGAACATTGCGGATCAAATTTTGTCCAAAACTTCGGCGGATAACATTGCTCTCTACCCTGGTACAAGCTTCACCAAAATAAATTCTGTTAAATCTATCAATAAAAATGGCCATGGAGTTTCTTATTATAATTGTAGTTTGACTAATTGTAAGTTTAATTGAATAAACACTTCATTTTGAATTACATTTTTATATTTTCTCATAAAAATAAATCACTTTTAGTACTAGTGCTTAGTGTAGAAAAAATATGTTTTGTTAGTTCCTTGTTATTTTATTTATTATCCGACTTCAAAAAAGGAGGAGGTTTTCAATTCGTCGCGATATTTTTTATTAACCGACTTCAAAAAAGGAAGAGGTTCTCAATTTGTCGCGATATTTTTTTTTATGTATGTTCAGCGATAATTCTTTAACACGGTGTCCGATTTCAATAATTCTTTTTATGTTGGAAAGGGGGTACTTTAGGGGTAGTCCCATATAATTTTTTTCAAAATCTAATAATTGGGTCCATGAGAAAATCCTCAAACTCTTCATTTTTTATGTATGTTTAGCGATAATGATTTACTACCTTGTCCGATTTATATGATTATTTTTTTTGCTAGTAAGGGGGTACCTCAGGGGTGGTCCCATATAAATTTGGTTAAGATGTGGTGATGACATCTGCATGTTTTTGAAGTCGGTTTTTTTAATTTTTAATTTCTAATACTTGTAATGAACAATGTAATGCACGAATAAAACAACTCAGTTTTCTTATATGATTCGCGTCCGAATGTCATCTATAAAATCCTCTTCCTTAAAATTAACACTGTATATATTCACAGTTATAACATTGAGCTTATATTTTCTACAACATTGCACTCATATTTTTTGTGAATAGTCACTTTTTGGGAAAGGGAAAAATTATATCCTTTCTTCTGATGATTTTTGTTTGTAAAAATTGTGTTTATAAAGAACAACACTACAGCTTGCTCCATGCCTGCTAAAATTTCAAATTATTTCAAGTTATGAACAAAATGTAGTCCGAGTTTGGCTAAACCAAAATTTTTAAAATAAACACAATAATATTTCTGTTTATAATTCAAATAAAAAGTGAAATGGTACCAGGGTATTTGTGAGTTCTAGTGGTAAATAAATGACGCACTTCCTCACAACTATTTAATTATGCACTAAACAACTTAATTTATTGAAAATTTGTCACAACATAGGTGCACCCTGCACCTAGCTACCTCCCTTCCAGTCCCGCAAAAATCTTGACTCTTGACTGAATCCATATCTCTTTTCTTCCTCGCCCTAGTCGCACTGTACATAGCTCACCAGGGGCGTACCGTTTATGAAAATCATAACATCATTTTTCCTTACTGTTATGTAGCTTGTCTTTCAAAAATCAAACTACCGATATCATAAAAACTAACACTGGAAAATAGTCCAAAAATAATAATACAAACACCACTAAATATTAAATATTAATAAAATGCACTCTGCACAAAAATTAGCGCATCACTATTAAAACTGACAAAAAGTTTTCTTTATTTGATTTTTCGATATATTTAAGTTTTGGATACTTACATGCAAAAAAGGATGAGTTTTTATGTGTAAATGTTTTTGTAAAATAAATACTAATACTTTGAAATTGCAACCAACTTTCGCGATTAGTTGCTTCCAATATTTAGTAAAGTTAACTTGGTTTTTGTGGTATTTAATTTTAAAAATTATTGAAATGAATAATCCTGACCGCCAGAGACGAAATTTAAGACATAACAAAGTGGTTAGAATCATTACATATTGAAGAAGGACGTAGTCAACGTTACATTGCAAATGCTTTTGATGTTCAACAATCAACACTTTCCAGGGTAGCTGCCCGGTTTAGAGAAACAGGGCAATACGACAGAAGACCTGGCCAAGGTCGTCCAAGGGTTATCACAGCAGCGGACACCCGATTTTTAACATTAACCGCTCTTCGAACTAGACACTGTACAGCGCGAATGCTCCAAAACGAACTAGGCGTTGCCCGCAACACCAGAATTTCTGTGTAAACAATAAATCATCTTCGGGAAGGAGAAATTAGAGGCAGGGTGGCCGATTTGTGTCCACGACTTTCCAGGAAGCATCGCGTTGCCAGAAATCATGTGAATTGGGATATAGACGATTGATCCAATGTTCTGTTTTCTGATGAATCTCGAATTAGCCTGTTTTTATCTGATCGACGAATTCCAATCTACAGGCGTGATGGCAAACGATACTTTCAGGGTAACATCAGAGAAACGGAACTTTGGTGGTGGCTCTGTTATGATGTGGGGAGCAATTTCTTTTGCGGCTCGTACAGAGTTAGTACCAGTTGTGGGAGGAAATTAAACAGCTGCAAGATATATAACGGACAGTCTTGAACCCTATGTTGTACCTTACGGTCCATTTATTGGTGACGATTTTGTTTTTATGCAAGACAACGCTTGCCCGCACACAGCTTTAATTGTTCGTCAGTACCTTAACGAAGTTGGTATTCCCACATTGGATTGGCCAGCTCGAACTCCTGATTTAAATCCAATAGAGCATGTCTGGGATAATTTATCACGACAAGAACGAAATCGACCAATTTTTCCCAACAGCTTAAATCAACTTCAAAATGCTCTAACCGAGGAATGAGACAATTTGCTGGAACAATTGATGCAAAGCCTGATTTTAAGTATGCCACGTCGATGTCTGGCAGTACTTAGAGAACGGGGTGGTAATACAAGGTATTAATTTTGTTTTATTTATCGATTGCACCCAAATTACTTTATTTAAATTTGTAAAAAACTCGAATAAATTTATTTGGTCCCTTCTTAAGTTTTATTTTTGTCATTATTGCATATAAATAGTTCTTAATTTATAACACACCAAACTTAAAAAAAAAAATGCAAAATTTTACGTTTTGTAAGAAAATTGAAATGATGCATTAATTTTTGTGCGAAGATTAGATTTTTTAAAAAACTATTATACGAAACACAGCAGAATATTTTCTGTCATCTCGATTATGAATTATGTGACATCACCACCCGTCCATAGCAACTGGACGAGACCATCGTATTGATTACAAACTGTAGCTGCTAACAGCCCTTAATCACATTACTTGTTTTTTAAAGGCACGATGCAGAAAATTTTAAGGATTTTTTTGATCAAATCTAAGCGTTTTTTAAATATTTCGCGATACTTCTGGTACACTTTGTATAAGGAAAAGCACCCACGTAAATTATAATTGATTTTCAACATTAATAGGTTAAGTAGAAAAGCCGATACTGTTAAAATACAAATAAAACTACCAGCGTGGGTGTTTATCTAAAATTGTCGATTGAACAACCCGAATTTAATTTTGATGATCAAATATTGTACGAGCAAAAAGCTGTATGTTGACGGAAACGTGAATTGTAAGGAGAAAGGTCATACCTAACCTATTTTTTAGAAAATTGATGGACCGTGGCATTACATTCAAGAATAATTTGGTTAGTCTAGTAATTTAATGCTATGATTCCTAGCACCGTATTAATTATCTCGTGCACTCTATAATAATCTGACTATGCTTCAATTAATCTAAGATTTAAAGGAGATTTACAAGAGATAAATATTACTAATACTGTTATAGTAGTAGTAAGTAGTAGTGGGAGTTTTACAGCACAGGGGGCTTAAACAAAATCTGTGATTTTAAAGAGTCGACAGTTAAAAAGGTTTGATTTCATTAAGAATTTTACGTGTGCCGCCCGGTTTCGTGTAACATAAACAATAGGCTATCCTTATTTTGATCCCTTTTAAAACTTTGATGAGCGCACAGTTGGGTACATTAGGGAGTATTTGTTTGTATTTTTATTTTTTATAATTGTAATTTAACCGCCGGGGTGCTATGTTTATAACATTTAAATGTAAAATAGATATGCTTACCTACTCTCGAAGGTCAGCAAACGTGAAAGTCTCTGAATCACTATATTCACTTGATAAGTCATTATTAACTGATAATATCAAAGGTGGTACTGTAATATCGACATCCAAGATTTTGTCCAGATTCCACATGTTTTCTTTTTCTTTTAACACATGCTCGATTGCCTTTTGCCAATTTTTCTTCGTAACAAGTGATATGGAGGTTTTTAACAATGCTTCGACATCTTTCAACTTAAATGTCGTATTTTGTCGACCTACATATCCTTTAACTTGTGCTTATATCAGTTCAATAGGATTTAGTTTGCAGTAATAGAAAGGAACATGCACAACATCAATGCCATGTGTTTTTGCAAGTTCATCCACTACATAAATTACTGGAGGCTTATTTAATTTTACAATTTCTAGTAGTTCTATTTTTATTGATTTTTCTGGAAAGTTAATGTTTCTGTCCTTTAGCCACTTAATGATATCATCTTTCTTCCATGAAATATTCGACACACGTTCAAATTGACTGAAATGGTAACTAACGTTATCCATTTCTATAACTGAACCCTTTGGTAAATGTTTTATCATCTATTGAAAATATTCTTCAAAAACATCAGCGTTCATATCTTCATTGTAGTCTCTGGTTTTTTAGATTTAATATTAAAGAACCACGTTTTGAAAACCCGTCATCACTTCCAATGGGGTCTATTCTGTAACAATTCCTTTATATTTAACGGCCTTTAAAAATATTTTCTTCTTTACTTCTGTCATTATTTAAACGGATCTTTAAAATACATTAGAGGACTATCTTAAATAAATCTTTTTAAATAATGACAGAAGTAAATTAACGAATACGAACATATTTTTAAAGGTCGCCAAATATTTTTAAAGGCCGTTAAATATAAAGGAATTGTTACAGAATAGACTCCTATATGAGTTATAATTAGACGTCGTCCTTTACCGGAAGGAACCTTCAATTAGATAATCCTTCCAAAAAAAGCCTGTCGTGAAGATTGAATGTCCAAATATAATATTTTTTTGCCGTCTGCACGTAATTTAAAAATGATTCTGAGGTATCTCCGTCTCCAACTAACAATTTCCTTAGAATCAATAAGTGCTGCTTTTCTGTGCTGTTTATTCCACTTGAACTTCAAATCTACAGTCTGTTCGCTATACTTACGCAGGTTTCGGATTAACAAAATTATGCAAATTAGTCATTGACAGCCAGTTTCAATAAGCCTCTTCCCAAGAAATTGGGTAAAATTGCCCTAATGGTCAGATTTAAATTAAAATAACATTAGGATAGGTACTAAATTTGTTATGCAGTTGAATTGATTCTTTGCAAGTGTTGACATTGTATGTATATTGTAAATTTAGTGGAAATTTTAAAAATGTCTAGACGTGTGTTAGATGTAGATAGTCTAATTTGTAGTGTACATAAGTATTTTACGGATGAAAAAGAAAATGGCGGTCCTTTAAAATAGGTAATGTCTGTACAACAACGCGTATGCGATACTCTAGGAATTAGTGAAACCAAATTAAGAAGAGTATTACAAAATCACAATAGTGAAAGAAGATTACCGCAAAACTCGCCCATCATTAAAAAAGAAAGATATTCCAGATGGAAAGAAATTTCAAATTCGTGATACCATTTATCGAAAGAGAACCAACAAGGAACATGTGACCATAAATACAATTCTCTCGGAATTAATAGATAGAAAATTTGACGACATTGGCAGAACAAGTCTATGGCAAGTGATACCTAACTTGGGTTTCAAATTTCAAAACGAGGATAACAGAAAGGCCCTTTGTGAAAGAAGTTCTGTCGTGCACAAGAGAATTAACTTTCTAATAAAATATTCTAAATTTAAAGAAGAAGGGGCGAATTTTATATATTTAGACGAAACATGGATATTTTCTAGGGGTGCAACCAAGAGAATATGGCAAGATGATAACGTAAAGTCCATCAAACATACCGATGGAGAAGGGAAGCGACACATAATTTTACATGTGGGAGGGAAATCGGGTGTTGACTTAATATTTTCATCTAAATCAAAATCAAGTGACTATCACGATAATATGAACACAGAAATGTTTGTAAAATGGTTGCATGAAAAACTTCTCCCAGGTTTAAGTGAGCCTAGCGTAACTATTTTAGACAATGTACCTTACCATTCTGAAGTATTAAACAAAAGTCCAAAGAATTCTTGGACTGTTGATAAAATTAAAGAATGGTTAACAAAGGAACATATACCATTTCCTCAATATACAGAGTTGGCCAAACCTCTGTCGTAGTTCTATAACTCCTACTATGCAAATCTTAACGATTTATTTGATGTATACCTGTCAATGGTGGCCAATACCAAATATCCCAAAATTATTTTCTTGTGTACAGGGTGCCCCAATTTTTTAAAATTTTTCAAATGTATTGCCCTGTATTTCTATTCATCAACTGAAGGAGAATTTCATAACCTTCCACTTCCTTATGTACTTTCCTATACCTATCTGTCGCCATTATAAAATAATTTCAAAAGGAAGAAAATTACGATAATAAAATTTATTTGAAATTTATCCTAAAACATAAATTTACATTTTATAAAAGATGCTCAAAATGTCAATTTCTCTAATGCATACATTTATTCGTTGGGCGAATGATCGAGAAACGTTTCTAAGCAAATCAGGTGTAATGGAATGGAAAGCTTGCACTATCCTTTCTTTCATATTTTCAGGTGTTGTAGGCGGCGTAAGATAGACTAGATTTTTAATATAACCCCACAAAAAATAATCGGGTTTTGTTAAGTCAGGTGATCGAGCTGGCCATTTTTTTGGACCATTTCTACCAATCCATCTATTTGGAAACTTTTCATCTAATTCATCTGCCACTTCGCGTAAAAAATGCGCTGCTGCCCCATCATGTTGGTACCACATTGTTAGTCTTACAGCAAGGGAAATGTTTTCAAGTAAAGTAGGAAGATGATTTGCTAAAAAATCTAAATACATCAGACCATTTAAGTTGCCTTCAAAAAAATACGGCCCAATAACATGATCCCTAATTATACCTCCCCAAACATTTACACTCCATCTTTCTTGGCTATGTGTTCTGATGATGTTAGGATTTTCCGTGGAATAATAGTGGAAATTATGTCTATTAACGAATCCGTTCTTGTGGAATGTAGATTCATCAGAAAACAGCACTCTATAAAAAAAAAAATGGATTTTGTTGCAGTTTAGTTTGTGTCCAGTTACAAAACACCATTCTATTATCAAAATCGGTACCTTTCAGCTCTTGATGCAATTGTATTTTATAAGGATGATATTGATGCTGTTTTAAAATCCTTCTAACGGATGTTCTACTTATACCTACTACTTCGGCAATCTTTTTTTGACTCATATGAGGATCTTCTATCGCTGTCAAAATTACAGATAATTGGTTATCATTATCAGTAGCACGTTTGTCATATTGGTTTTTTATAAGCAACATTTCCTGTTTCGGTAAATCTTTTATGTAACTTTTCAAAACTTTTTTGATCAGGGATGCGTCTATCGGGATATCGTTGATGATAAATTCTTTTTGCCAATAAACAATTTCTGTCGGATTCTCCCAAAACATAGACCATGTCAATTAATTCGTTTTTCGTAAAATCCATTATTAGTAGAAGAATTATCGCGATCAGTAAAAATAACTTGACACTTCATTAATAAATAATCTGACACTTCATTAAGACCCAGCCTACTTGATTGAATGTTCACTTTCAATAAAACCACTGGTAGAAATTGGATTTTTGATAGATCAATGTCTTTTTGGAATTTACTTTTAAACGACGACAGATAGGTATAGGAAAGTACATGAGGAAGTCGAAGGGTATAAAATTCTCGTTTCATCGATGAATAGTAATACAGAGTGTTCTATTTGAAAAATTTGAAAAAAATGTCCTAGAAATTTTTGAAAATTGAAATTAATTTGTGACCACCCTGTACAAAATAAAAAATTAAAACTTCGTCTAAAAAAATCTTCGGTCTATTGGCTTTATACATTTGTAGTTTTTTAAATTCTAACGTCAAATTCGAGAGAGCACTGCATATTTTAATAGGCGTCTGAAAATGTAATATTTTTTGGTATTTCTTCTTTTTCTGCGAAAGGAGTAGGATGTTAGAAACAATATTTTGTGGGTATGTACTAGTGATCATAGAGTACCTAAAATTGGAAAAAAAGTTGGGTCATTCCATTTAAAAAAAAATAAGTGATTTGCCTAATTTACTATTGGGCCACCCTGTACACAAGAAAATAATTTTGGGATATTTGGTTTTGACCACCATTGACAGGTATACTTCGAATAAATCGTTAAGATTTGCATAATAGGAGTTATAGAACTACGACAGAGGTTTGGCCAACCCTGTATAGGCCACTGTGGTGATTCTAAAACACATAAACCATTTCTTCAATATATATTAAAATCAGAATTATTAAGCTTGGCAAATATACACGCAAAACCAAAAACCTTTGTTGTGGATCAGATTATTGAAAGTTACGGTCATCAAGTTTTACGTCTGCCACCGTATCATTGCTAGTTGAATCCCATCGAATATATATGGGGAATAGCAAAACAATATTATGACAACCATGTCGGACCTAATGGTTATAGTGGCGACGCAGTTTGGGAAACTTGGCGAAAAGCACTTTCAATTGCAACTCCAGAAGTGTGGCGAAACTGTATATCCAAGTGCGAGAAACTAATAGAAGATTGGTGGACTCGTGAAAATAAAATAAACGAAATAAGTCCAATCATAATAACAATTAATGGTGATGACAGTGATGATGATGACTATTATGATATTTTGGATGATGACTGATTTTAATTTTTGTTGGCAAGTTCAATTTTTTTATTTTTCATTTGAAATTCTCTACATGGAACAAATTTTTGTGTTAAAAATATTTTATTTGAGCTAAATAACCCTCTTATTATACATAGACCATATTTTCTGGGTGAATTGTAATATAAAATTATTATTAGGTTTATAATAGCCACATTAGACTAGATTATTATTTAATTAAAAAATTGTACATTATTTTTCATTTCATTTAACCACTTGATATTTCCCCTAAGAATAGGTCAAACTTTCGGGTACTTACCTGGAAATACTCATAAAATTTTTAATCCGAAACCCGCGTAAGTATAGCGAACAGACTGTATTAGGGTTTCCCGTAGTTTTGTCTTTCACATTTTAAGAAAATACGGATTACTATTGATTGCGTCCAAAATCTTGGCAAGGGTTGGTATCTCTTTTTTAAAATAAAATTCGTGAACTTTTATTCTTATTTCGCTTTTAATTTATTCAGTAAAACACTTTTTTCTTACCTACTGCATTTTTCTTTGGGGGTATAACTTCACTTTTTAATTCACTTATAACTTAATATATTGTTGATTTGCTTACACCCATTATATTATTTGTCTTTCTAAGAGTATCGTCCACAGAAAGCGAAGGATTTTCCATTCTTAGTAAATTATAAACATTGCTTACAAATATTTACTCGTTAACTGACAACGCACACTTTTTTATACGTTTTACAGGTGTATGCTTGGATATACAACATGTTGACAGTGGCGTGCATTTAAAATATTCATCTTCTTTTATTAATTTATTTATTTTGAATAGTTGTATGGTATGTCATCTCATATGTACGGCCATCTCCTCTCCCTACTAACTCGATTGCATGCATATTTTATTTATTTACTTCCAATTTCCATTTATTGTAGCGTGCTAGTGATGATTTGAGATTGGGTTATTTATATTTTATAGTATTTATCATTAAGCATTTTTTATAAAAATAAATAAGTTAAGCAAAGGAGGGAAGGAAACTCAGTATTTACCACTATAGAAAAATATAATTTATTGTGTAGGATTCTTTTATAGAACTTTTTTTTTACTGCTGTTAATTCTCTTCCATTATTTTTGTAAAATATTATATTTTTCATACCCTTTTCTTTCTTTCATGATATTTTTCTTTTCGTCTCTAATTTTATTATTTCTGTATTTTTTTATTTTATATCGTTTGTAACTATTGCTTAAATAAATTTGTTTCTTTCTTGGATTTTTTTGGATTTACTTCTCTGTTATGATTCTTTTTGTAGCATTCACGGACTAAGAGTTTACACGGGTAGTGTTCATTTTTAATTACGCCACTGGCACCTAAATAAAACAAAATAGACTGTAGTTCAAATAATTAATTACCTGTGTCATCCTTTCGCTGGTTCCGAAGAGTATGATTTCTGCTGCATAACGCAGCTGCTTGACAGGTAAATGGTTTAATTAAAATTTACATAGTACTTTCCACTATATGTTTACTTTTAAATTATTTAATGTTCAATAACTAAATATCAAAACAAAACATACATAATAAGAATAATTAAAATAAACAATTTGCCAAGAACTAATTAGTGCACTTTAATTAACAACACGAAAGAAAAGCCTGCTGGCTGTATCCGTATCACTTGTGCCTATTACGAGAAACATGAGAGTGTTGTATTAGTGGCGAACCTGTACACACTACGATTTTTGGCTGGCGTTGGATGCCTTTTATAATTTATATGTCTCTCCAAATTGTGAGAGTGGCGCGTGTCATGTACATATGACTGCTTGCTGTTTTACTTGTGAGTGAGCTGGATATCGTTATTAATCAACTCGGTACTTTTAGCTTTATTCAAAGAGAGGGTTGGCTTTTATATTTTAGCGGAATACGTTGGATGTATTTCCAAAACTGCATACGATTGCTTGCCATTTTACTTGAGTGAGATGGACATTATTATTAATCAACTTGGTACTTATAAGTTAATTAAAAAAAAAGAGGGACAGCTCTCATATTTTAGCAGAATAAATGAGATGTTTTTCAATACTCTTATTTCTTTTCTTTCTACTTTTAATATTTGTTTTTTTTTCATTTTATGTTTACATTCTTAATCGTACCATTATCTGCTTTCCTTTTTTCATTTTTTCTCTTTACTATTCTGTTGTTACAGTATTTTATCGTTTATTTATTTAAACAGTTTGGTATTTAATTTATTTTCACTAAAAACAATTATTTATGCATACTTACTATACAGCACTAATTTATATACCTTTTACTAATTCGCTAATTAATATTTATAATATTTATCTGACCACAATGATCTCTTCATCAAAACTGACTCATAATGGCAAAGATGGACTATCTGTAGCTTGTTCTCGAAGATTTTAGACATCTTTTAACTAAGAATCGGCCACAGCCAGATCATAAACCGGTGGATTTATCGTTTATTGGACAATGGAGGCCGTTAAACGCCCAAATAAGGCAAAAAAGGACTTAAGGGATCAAAGCACAGCTGAACTGGTCGAATATGTCTCGCACGACAGTACTGGTAAATATTTAGTTTCTAAACTATAGTTAATTCTAAGCCTATAAACATAATTATTAATTATATTATTTCTTATTAAAAATAATTTCAATAAAAAGTATGTTGTCATACCAAAGCAGATTTATTTAGTACTTATATTTTGTACATTTAACTACATGTAATATGATCTTATTATTTCATCTATTGTTATAGTGTTTTAAGCTCTATGATTTTAGGGAGTGGGTCAGGTTATTAAACAACTCGTATTACTTTGAAAAAGAATGTTGGACGCCACTATATTTAAACTTTCTAAACTTTACAAGCGATTACTGATGAAAATATAGAAAATCACTAACCATAATGATATTATAATTAAATAAGGTAGCGACAAATTCTAATTCACAGATACTTAATTATTCAAATTTAAATGATTTATTAAAACTTATCTGTTGAATCAGAGGTAACATTTAAGCAGTGACTGTAGAGGCCTTCTTGTTAAATTTTCATAGGTAAAGGTAAATCTCGTTAACTTCTTTTGGTGGTTGAACTAAACTTCTTGATATATTCTAAACAGGCAGCTTGTGCGTTCTTCCAAATTTCTAAACATGCAGCTTGTACGTTCTCCCAAATTTCTAAACATGCAGCTTGTACGTTCTTCCAAATTTCATCTAGATACAATTTATATTGAACCATCTATATAGTTTCTATTGAACCATCTATATAACTTCTATAGGACCATCTATATAGTTTCTATCGAACCATCTATATAACTTCTATAGGACCATCTATATAGTTTCTATTGAACTTTTACTGAAACCATCTATATACAGCCAGGCTACAAGGAAAAAGGTAAAAATATAAAGAAAGGAATTAGGAAGAGTTTATATAGGAAACAGATAAGATGCTTTTTACTATCAAATGCACAATTTAAATTATTAAATGAATAGCTTCACAGAGACCAAATTTAATAGGAAAAGAAAAAGTCTTATTTAACACATTTAAATATAGTAAAGCATATCACCTCTTTCAAACAAAATAATATATGAAATTATATAAAACATGTGATTTCTTGTGTTTTTCATGTTGAGGTTATGTTTCAATTTTGACATTTTAATAAAGAAATTCTTGTACTAAATATATATTTTCAACAAAATATCGGTAGGAAACTTACCTTTTTAAAATCAGACGGTCATTAAAAATATTAAAGATAATTAGTACATCGGATGTCCAAGATAAAAGATAATTAAAATTCAATAATTCAACTTGCTCGATGACAGAGGTAAATCGAAATGACAACCCAAGTTTTGACACAAGGCATAAACGACAAATGACGTTTGTGTAGAGATGGTGGTTTCAAAATAACGAAAACGGTTTCGTTATGTCTGGGTCTAAATAACGAAAACGGTTACAACCGTTACACACTACATTAAACATAGTTTAAAAATAGAGTTATTTGGTATTTTAACATTGAATTTTAGACTCGAACCATACCGTATTTATACCGAACGATGAATATTGATGAGCGAATATTATCTTTTATGGATTACAGCGTTTGTATAATTTTGTTTCAGCTATTTGGTATCGAGCACAGAATTTATTCTGCACAGTGAATATTAATAAAACAGTAATTTCAGATGCGATTGAATTCCATATTCATGTTTATCGTGTTTGTTAGTGCGAACAAATGGAATATTGTGATTTCAACCATCATGTCTATCTCTGCATATTTCGTAGTTAATATTTTGGTAAATCATATTGTCTGTTTTTTATTAGTTTATCTTCATGGATCGATCCCTTTTACCATTTCCATTTTTTTTTGTATTTACAATAAATATTTTCTTATGAAGGCTAGATAAAATGATTAAGTACAGTGGCCCTAGGCACTACATGTCTGAGCGCCCTTTGATCTAAAATCATCCAAATCGAAAATGAAAAAATAGAATTAACTTTAACACGTTTACTAGTTAATAATCAAAATAATAAAACATAAACCAAAAATCAAATTCTAAACAGATTATTGACAAAACAAAAATATATAAAATAAAAAAAATGGCCAGCATAGACCTGGAACATAAAACTATGTAATGTCATAATCTAATTTTTTTTTTGTATGAAAAATTCTTCGATGAAAATTTGAGCATAATAATTTAACGGCCGTTTTCATTTTTATCATGTTCTTTTAAAGGCGTAAGCCTACGATGAGGTTCTATAGGGTAGGCTTAGGTTAGGTTGAAAATGAGTGGGATGATCTCATCGCCTTCCATTGCGACCCAGACGGGTCTATTGTGGCTCATGACTAACTTATAGTTCACCGTACAAGCGACACTTTTTGATGAAGGTCATGCTTGAATTGGGTGAGACTTGTTTAAAGTCGGTAGGCTCCAGTCGGGTAAATGCGAAGATCTGGAACCTGGTCCTTTCCAGAGCGTAGCAGGTACATAGAATGTGCTCTGAAGAATCGACAGTCCGATGTTTGTTGTAGACCTATCCTTCTCATGTGGTTGCCCAGACGGCAGGGTCCTGTGAAAATGCGTAGATCTTTCCTACTCCATTCTCGGATTTGAGCAGAGGCGTTCATAGAAGGGTTGGTTATAAACGCCAGGGTTGGCCCTGGGGTATCTCTCCAGTTCGCGAGTATTGCATCTTCCATCCATTTTAAGATAATTCCTTTGGCAGTGCTCTTTGCAATGCCCAAGAATGGTTCTGGTCCTATGAACACAGATTTGGTTCTTCTTTGTGCGGCGGCTTTTACGTTGCCTTTCACACCACTGTGTCCCGGAACCCAGATCAAAGTAACTTTGTTTTGGGCATCGAGGCATTCAAGGGTATTTATACAGTTCCAAATCGGCTTTGAGTCAACTCGATTGGATCTCAGGGCCTTAAGGGCTGCCTGGCTATCTGAAAAGATCGTTATAGTCTTGTTCACAAGGAGAAAATAATCAATTCTCTTGCTCCCAATTCTATAGCAATCATTTCTGCTGGGAACATCATGGCCAGAGAGCCTAGATTTATTGATATGTCAACTCTAGGTCTCTGGCCGAAAACTCCCGCTCCTACTCCTTTTTCAGTTTTGGAGCCGTCCGTGTACAACGCATAGTCTGCCTGGGAGAGGGTTTTTCCCCTCTACTCTTCTGGAATGAGGACGCTGTATGGCTTTTCTATGTGCTGTCGGGAACTAGCGAGTCTGAGACCATGCCGAGGATGAGGTGGTTATTAATTTCACACATCAGCCCCGTCTTGTTTCATCGCAGTTCTTCGTAGCATTGACTACCCACCTTTAGAAGCTTGTAGCAGACCATCCTGGCCTCACTTTCCAGCAGAATGTGGAGTAGGTCCAGCATGGTCTCCATGGGTCGCGTAGATGCGGTTGACATTGCTCCCATTATGGCGAGGCACGTAAGCCGCTGTATTTCAGCCAGCTTTGCTTTGGCCGTCCATTGAATTCCCTTGTCCCACCACCAGACGACAGAGCCGTACGTAACCACGGGATTTACCACTGTTTGGTAAATCCAGTAGATCATTTGAGGACTGATTCCCCATGCTTTGCCACATATCCTTCCAAGGGTCCAAAAAAATAATCTGGCTTTGTTAATAATTATTTAGGGTGAGTCTCAGATATTTTACCTCCTCCGCAAAAGGAATGGTTTTCCCAGCCAAGGTAGGTTGTTGAAGCTTGTCGAACTTTCTTCTCTTGGTGAAGAGGACAATAAGAGTTTTGCGGGGGTTAACAGACATCTGCTCCCTCTCGCACCATCTGCTGATCGTATTCAGGGCTTGTTGGATGATGTTGGAGATCACCACTTCGAACTTTCCCCTAATTATGATAACCAGATCGGCCGCATAGCATTGGAAATCCACCCCCTGTAGGGAGAGATCGTCCAGCAGGTTATCCAACAGAATAGTCCACAGTAGGGGTGAAAGTACGCCGCCTTGTGGACATCCTCTGGCAGGACTAAAAGTAACAGTCTCTCCCTGCAGTGATGAAGTGATTTTCCGGTTTGCCAGCATGCTTTTGATCCAATTACAAGTTAGTTTGTCGATTCCTCTTCTTTTAATAGAAGCGAACAAAGACTGAGGAAGGGCGTTGTTGAACGCGCCTTCTATATCTAGGAAGGCACCTAGCGATATCTCCCCGTGATTTAGGGAATGGCCGATTTTGCCTACTAGATTGTGCAGGACATGATCTGTCAATTTGCTTGCTTGGTAGGTATATTGGGAGGAGTTTAACGGGTTCTATATGGCATATCTATTAATTAATTGGTTTCAAATAATTCCTTTCACTGTTTGACTGCAAATCGAGCTATGCATGTACATAACTGATAGCCCGGATATCAAAGTGTGTATAATAAAGTGATCGACAATGAATTTTCCTAGTTCAAGGTTAGCTAATTCATTTTCTTGGCCTCCAAATACTGGTTGCTAAATTAACGCATTACATAAAATACTATCATTTGCCTTACATTTGGTGCAGTAGTTTTTACCGGTTATTAAACTATTTGGAATAGAATGAATTGATATTTCGGATTTGTATGTGCATTGAAGCACGTTTCTGTAAGAAGTTAATGACATCCTTAAGAACCGTACTATATGTTTACAGCTATAAATTACTTAAATATAACCTAAACTAAATTATCAAAAAAAGCCATTTTGAAATATCTTGTTTTCCATCGTGTTGTAGGCAGTCACTCCTTTAATCAGCTCTGTGAAGCTGACCCCCCGAAATTCGAAAATTTTAATTTTAAAAGCGGCATACATTTGACCACGTATTGACCATGTTTGACCACCCTCAAAAACCTAAATATTTAATAAAATAATAATGACCGAATGCCCGCTGGCCCCCCGAAGTTAAAAATTCAAAAAAAATATTTCCCAATCTAATTTCTAGTTCAAAAAATAGTCAAACGACATAAGACCATAATAAATATCCATAAAGGTTTAAAATTATGTTTTGACGTTTTGACTAAAATAATTTTAATGTTCCCAAGTAGGGTAAAAATACGAAAAACAATTTGGAAATCGAATTTCTACTTGGAAAAAATGGTCGAAGGACATGAGTTTACAATAAAGATCAATAACGATTTAAAATTATGTTTTGAGATTACATTGGAAATCTAAATTAAATAGGGCTTTAATTATGATTGTACAATGATTTATAAATATCATCAACAAAAATCTAATATTAAAAACGACTTGAGAACCAATATATGTAATTTAAATATCCAGAGATAACACAGAGAAAGAAAAAAATAAGAAAAATATATAAACTGCTTGTCACATAACCTACTAGGATAAAAAACGTAAAATCTAAATAGCAAAGATCAAATAAAAGCAGCAATAATTAGATTACAAACCCATTCTACACTTTTCCAAATACTGGCATATGAACAATATACAAAATTTGATAAAATGGCAGCTAAATTTATTCACCACATGAAATTTCAAATTCAAACAATGTAATAATAAAATAATTAAGTTACCTGGGAACATTTAGTTAACACAAAATTTTCAACGCGATACGAGATACATTTTATTATAAATAGTTAAACACACATAAGAGAGTAAGATACAATTAATTTTTCATGTAGATACCATGGCAAACGGTTCACAAAAGACCGAATTCTTTCTACCGGTCTTTGGCCAAAATGATAGCATTACCAGCGCGCGTGCGCAGAATACCTAGGCGTACGGTGAATTTTTAATCGAAGGATATTTCTACGTTTGATTTTAAAATGAAATTTATTTAACGTAATTAAAATAAGATTAAGGAGTATTAATATATTTAACTGTAGAATTGAACGTTTTATTAATTAACGTGATTTAATAAAATCAAGTAACACCTGGATCAACAATCGAATATATATGAGCTATAATTTACCCCAACTACCAACCCAGAAAGCACAAATACGTCTTATGGACGTTCTAAAAACGTCCTGCTTGGACATTCAGGACATCCTTAAAACGTCCATTTCACGAAAGTGGACGTCTTATGGACGTCTTTGTTAATAATAAGGATGTCTTAAGAACGTCCATTTAAGGACATTCCATGAACATTTTCAAACGCTCGAATGAGGAATACCAGGATGTAAGGACATTAGTGAAATTAATGTATAATTTCAAAAAAATTTATTTGGAAGCAAATAACCTATAAATATTAAAATTAATAAAACTTTTTCGTCAAATTCATCCCGTCTCTCCTCTACTTTACTCTTTTCAACCATGCCTGGATTGACAGCAGTCAGTTTTTTTCTTGATTTGCCCATATTTGCCATCTCAGTTGAACCTGAAAATAATTTAATCGCTTATTCAAAATGAAAGGCAGATCAATATGAAAATTTGTTTAAGTTTGCCTTGTTAGACATTATAAATTCACTAACCTTTTAGTTTTGTAGTATTCACTGGAAAACTTCCACCTTTCTCAGACATAAAACTGGTACAAACTGCAAAAAAATTATATTCATCAACCACAAACTCACAGAGTCGAATCACAGTCAAATGGCGGAATGATAGAACTTGTACTCGTATAATATGTATATATTATCGAATCATGAACATTAAACACCATATTTGTTCTTTTTTTTTAATAAAACTTATATCATTACATAATATAACCAAATAATAATACAATGCGAATGTGAATCCATGAAAATATATTAAAGTACGTAAAATTGACGTTCTGCGGATATCTATTTCTTGACGTCCCCAGGATTTACTAAACTGGACATACTTAATACGTCCATAATTGGTCCTGGATGTACAGACGTTAAATGGACATGTAATGGACGTCCTTAGGACGTCCTGTGCTATCTGGGAAATAACCTAGTTGACCATCGTTACGGAATTCAAGCAGCCTTCAAGAGTTAGTTATCGAATTCATAAGAAACTGCGTTGGACCCATTCATTATTAAATCACTTTTTTATTTATTGCATATAATTTTTTAGGTTGAAAATGTAATCACTTTTTAAGTTAAATTAAACAGATATTCTGTATAAATTTGAATAAAATTAATAAGCTGTTACAATATATTTTTTGATTTTTGTTTGTATGGGTGTAAAACGGCTTTATATTCAGTGTTCACGGCGTCCCTAAGCACTTACGATTTAACTACAAACAAGGAAACCAGCCCTGCCTAAATTTTAAACCATCTCTTTTTATGAATTTATCTCTAATTTTTCACTCTAGACTATCTGGTATCATCCTATATTAATTAACGTATCCCAATTATAAAGTATGAAATAGTATGGCAAATAAATAAGTAATCGCATTTCCAATAGTTTACTTGCAAAAAATGTTACGTATTCAACAGATTATTTCTACTCGCTAATATTCTCCTGTAAGTTGTCTCGTCTTCGTTACCAAAGCTCTAGAAACATGTTGCCACAGGAGACAGGCGTTGACGCATTTCAAATCGATTTGTTGTCCATTTCTATCTGTTACCAAGCGTCATTTATTTTTTGTTTCTTTCTATTTTACGACGCACAGACCTCGAGAGTATTCCGTTGTAGTTCGCCTCTTTTGCCCATTTCTCTCATTCTCGATTCTCGACCATAAAACGGACTTGTTTGTGCAGGATTTGTTGGTAATTGGCAATCACAAATTCGCCTGTTGATTCTCCGTTTGACCTCTGGAACATATGGGAGTAAGACTTCTACAAAGCGAAATAACTTGGCGATTACAAAATGTGTATTTTCTTTTTTAACTGTTATTTAGATTTTGTGAAATAAATTAAAATAATCAATTTCAAACATATGTTTGCGATGTTATTTTACCTGTATTTATTGTGAAAATTATATAATAATCAAGCATGATCCAAAATAATGTAATTTCTCACAAGGGCGTCGCTAGGTTTTTCTGAGGATAAAGTATAGAATATTAAAAAATTATTAGAAGGGTAAAAACATTAAAAATTGAGAGTTAAGGGGGTTAAAATAAAAAACATCGTAAATCAAAAACGAAAAGCGATATCAACTTGAAATTTTTATTTAAAATCAAGCTGCATAATAAGATCAAGCCTACTGATTCTAGAAAAAAATCTGAAATAAAATGGGATGTTCAGGGGGTTGAAATATTTGAACTCAAAACCGAAAAAGATATCAACTTAAAATTTTTGGCAAAATCGAGCTTTAAAAGAAGAAAAGGTCCTTTGCCTTTTGAAAAAATCTAAATAAAATAAGGCGTTTAAAGGAGGCTGAAATAAAAAAAAATATAGAAAACATACACCAAAAGTGGTATCAACATGAAATTTTTAGTAAAAATCAAGCTCTATGAGGGCATGAAGCTCAGTGCTAAGTCATGGTAGGGGAAGCAAAAGTAAGAATAGCGCTAGTTGCGGATAATTCGTGCATTTTAGGGCGATATTTTGTAAGTTTGCCATATAAACTATACGTATACGTATACATTTTACTTTTTTTCAAAAAAATAGGTAAAAGCAAATACAATGGACAAATTATAAAAATTCTAGCAAAAACAGACAGTGTAAATTATAAAAATTTTCAGTAGCAAAGTGAAAATTAAATCAAAGAAATAAATGGATAGCTGTACAATAAGAAGAAAAATTACCTTTATTTTTGTAAAAATAACAGTAATACTGGAAATAGCAGTAGATCTCAGAAACTTAAAAGGTTTTAAATAAACAATAAATTATCATTTTACGATGTTTCTCAACATCCCTTCATTTTTGAATGTTTAGCAAGAACTATTTTTTTGCCTTTGATTATTGTTTGTGGCTGGAATGCAATTTTGTGATTTACTAGTACGAAACCAGTGTTAATCATTTATTCTATGTTTTCTTTCGAACAAAAATAAAAATATAAATAACAATCCTTCTGTTTATACATTCTAACTTCACGCTATTATTTAATGGTATTTTTTTATTTTGACAGAATAGGTTAATTCTTTTTAGACAACTTATTAGACTTAGGCAGTTTCTCATACATTTTCCCGTAAATACTGTTGCCTGCCTATATTTTATTATTGAGTTTTATTGATTATACTTAGTTTTCTTTAGTTTAAGCGATAAAAATATATAATAAATTAATGTTGCACTTGTTTTACAAATCCACATACTTTTATTAAAACTAACATATATACTTTCTAATTACGAATTCTATTAAAAATTGTGTGGTCAGTATTCGCAAAAATACTCCATTAGTACATAAAATGAATTGGAGCTGCTGTCACGCATGGAGCTAATTGATTCTAAAAAAAATCCTATTGAAAATGTGAGTTAAGGGGGATCTGTTAAACTGTCAAGGGTATCAGAAGAAACCGATATTGATGTAGTAACTAACAACTTAGAAGCAATTTGTTCCAACGCTAACGAAGTCAAGGCCCAACCACCCATCAAGGAAGTTGTTACAAAAGAGAATACTCTAGCTTTCACTAGAGCATCGTCAGTGTCAGAAACGCCTAAGAAAGTAGTGAGAAAACAGGGTCCTATTACCAGGGGTATCCATAAAAAATAACAGCCATATTGTGTATATTGTGCAATTGTTCATATTAATGTGCTGTTGTTATTTGTAGTTCAATAGTATTTTAATATTTTAGTAATTTTTCAACTCTTTTTTTTGTCGTATATAAAAATGAGAATAAGTGTAGTTAATATTAATGTTAGGTCTCTTGTATTGCATTTCAATGCTTTTAAAGATTTAGTTTATTGTAAATATGATATTATTGGTGTAACGGAAACCTGGCTTTCAAATATTATCCACGACAATATTATACAACTTAATGGTTATCGACTATTCAGAAGAGATCGGGGAAGTAGAGGAGGTGGTTTACTAATTTACATTAAAAATAACATTAAAGCCAACATTATTCAGGGGCTTAATTTAAGTAACACTGAAGAAATGTGGGTTTCCTTTGTATTAGATAGAAAATATGCATTGGGGATTTTTTATAGACCACATTCCCACACAGTTTCTAACTTCCTGGAAAACTTTGAAATGTCTCTCAGTATCGTTGCACCTAAATTTAATCAAATAATCTTATTAGGAGACTTTAATATCGATGCAATGGTGCCTGATAGTTGTTGCTATAAAAGGTTTGATACTATCTTACAGTCCTACGATTTATCTCAGTTAATTCATGAACCAACACGGTATGGATCGACAAGTGCTACTGCTTTGGACTTGGTAATCTGCTCTGAAACTATCAAAGGTAAAGTATCTGTAACTGATGCATCTATTGTAGCTGATCATTGTATGTCATCTCTAACATTTTCCAATAAAATTCCAAAAACAGATCCCTCCTTTATCACGTTTAGAAATTTCAAACCTTTTAACATTACCCATTTTACTGCTGAACTAGAAGCAACTAATTTTGATAAAATTTTTCATTTACGTAATATTGATGATAAAATTGATTATTTTAATAATATCCTTCTCGTTCTTTTTGACCACCATGCACCACAAAAGACTGTAAAAATTACACGTCCTTCTGCTCCTTGGATCACATACACTATAAAGAAAATGATGTCTCTTAGAGACAGAGCATTAGTAAGGTTTAAGAGAACCGGTGTTCAGGGTCATTGGGAATATTATAAACAGTTAAGAAATGAAACTAAGAGTGCAATACAAAGAGAAAAAAAGGCTTATTTAGAATTTAAGTTAAGAAACTGCGGAAATCAGAAAACATTCTGGAAAGAATTACGTAATCTAGATATTTACTCTAAATCTAAGAACCATTCCTTGCCAATAGAACTAAAAAATCCAAAAGAAATTAACGAATATTTTGTAAATGCATCGAAATCTGATTTTCCTGTGAATAATTTAACAGTCGACTATTACAAAAATAATATATTGCCTAATATTATTTCTTTTAATTTTTCATTAACGAACGAACTAGAAATCTATAGAACTATTTTATCGTTTAAGTCCAAAGCTGTTGGTCCAGATCTTTTAAGTGTTAACATGTTACTGTACGCTTGTCCATTTATTTTAAAATATATTTGTCACATTTTTAACACTTGCATTACCCATAATGTTTTTCCGTCTACCTGGAAAAAATCTCTAATCCATCCACTGCCCAAAGTTAGTAAACCGTTAGATTATAAATCACTTCGCCCTATTAGTATATTATGTGCTCTTGCAAAGTGCTTCGAAAAAATTGTTCATGTACAAATAAGTTTACACATTAATAATTATACTATTATACCTCAACAGCAATCAGGATTTAGACCTAAACATAGTTGCACTACCGCTTTATTAAACATTACTGATGATATTCTTAGGGCAATTGATCGTAATGAATTAACAGTACTTGTACTATTAGATTTTACCAAAGCTTTTGATAGAATAAAACATGAACTGTTGCTAGCCATATTCCATTACATTGGTTTCTCCGATAATGCAGTTGAGCTGTTGAGCAGCTATCTTCAGGGAAGGGAGCAAGCTGTTGTTGTGGACAAAATAGTATCACAATATTTGACAGTTGAGAATGGTGTTCCCCAGGGCTCTGTCTTGGGACCGATCTTTTTCAATATCTACACTTTTGAATTTTACAAATCACTGAGGTACTCCACTAGCCATTTCTATGCCGACGATACTCAACTTTATATTTCTTTCCCTGAAAATAATACTCAATTAGCAATAAAACAGTTAAATAGGGATCTCCAATCATTAGCGGATACTGCCAGACATTTTTGCCTCAGTCTTAACCCATCGAAATCCCAAGTTCTCTTCTTTGGAAGAAAAAATCCGCGAAAACGAACTCTGGACTCTGTTATCTTAAACATAAATGATACACCTATACCATTAGTTGAAAGTTCAAAAAATCTTGGTTTGATTCTGGACACCTCTTTGCATTATACGCAACATGTAAACTTAATTATTAAGAGAGCTTACTGCAACTTAAAGTTAATTTATGCAAATAGGGGACTTTTAGACCGAAAAAGTAAAATTACTCTATGTGAGGCTTTGGTATTTTCACATTTAAATTTTGCCGATGTAGTATATGGTCCAGCACTGCTAAAATGTGATTTGCGAAGACTCCAATTAGTACAGAACTCTTGTGTGCGTTTGATTTCTGGTTTAAAAAGACGCGACCATATCTCTGAAGCTTTAGCTGAGTTAGGGTGGCTAAATATTGAAAAACGAATCTTGTTACATTGTTTTATATTTTATCATAAATTAATTATCTATAAAGAACCATCGTATCTTTTTAACAAAATACAATTTAGATCAGACGTACACCATATCAATGTACGTTTTCGATCTTGCTTGACGCCGCCTATTCACTCTACTTCCCTCTTCGAATCATCCTTTTCGTATAATATAACCAGGCTATACAACAGGTTTCCGAGACATCTTCTTACTTGCTCATTGAGCACTATAAAAAATAAAATAAAAAACTTGCTATTTACTAATGAACTAACATTCTAGACTTGTGCTTTATTTTCGTTTTCTATTTATTATATTATTATTTCTGCGTCATTAACATGGATTAACTTGAATTTCGCTTGTTTTTATCTAGCTTATATTATTATCATTATTATAATTATTTTTAATTAAGTAGTTTAATTAAATAGGTTGAGTGGAAGAGAGGACTTACCCTTGCTTGCAAGGATTAGACCTAACTCTGCCTTTTGGCAAATATTGTATTTTGCTTATCTGTATGTTTTTTTTTCTCTGCCAATAAAAGCTTTTATTATTATTATTATTATTATTATTATTATAATATAAAATACGAAGCATTATATATCCTCATTATAGTTTATGATCCATAATTGATTTCAAGAAAACACAAAAATAGTGAATTTAACGTGATCATATTTTACTCTATTCAGATCAGTTGGAGCCGTTTCTAATTCCACACCGGACCAGTCCAAAGACCAGGTTTATTCCTAAGTATTAGATTTAAAAGAAGTTGAACATTACTTGCCTGTCTACTGCGATCTTTTCAGATCTATTGACAATGGCTCCTGCATGTCGCTTTATACTTTTCGTTTTCTTCGCTTACTGTTATAAACCATATTCTAGCCAGACTTTAACAGTAGCACAGGACATGTATTGATGTTTCCTCTTCTTCTTCGCAGAACCTGTACATTGTTGCTACATCTTCTGGGTTAATGACACGCATGTGTCTTTTTGTATTTGGTAAGAATGACCTACTGCTATCCTAACGATTTGTCGTTTTTGATCCAGTAGGTTTTTCGTTAACTAGGCCCACGGTTCCTTAATGTAATCTTCACCTGTCTCAAACCTAGATAGTTCGTCGTTTTTTTTTTTAATTTCTCTGATATACTTTTTGGTCTGGTACCAAGGGCAGACCTTGTAGGCAGTCTTTCAACAGTCGTGATTTGATTTTTGGTGGGAGAATTGCCTTTAGAGCTGCTTGGTTCTTGGAGTTGATGGCAATAATTTGGCCTGATATTTGTTATTTTATTAACTCTCTAGCACAGTATTGTATGTCTATATTTACTATATGGTAATGCATTTTCTTATTATTTATAGTTATTAGTTATTGGTCCCTTTCTCTACAGATAAGAAAATGAATGACATTTTATCGTCAGTAAAAGTAGCAATCATCATACACGTTCGTTGTTGTGTACAATAGGTAAAGCACGTCCTATCATGCTACCTTATGGTTCACCTGCATTAATATGTTTTATTACAGAAAATGCTTTCTCTTGTTTGACATAAAATACTCGACCAGTAATATAATATTTTAAATCTCATTATATTGTTTTAATAGTGAAGGATAACTAAATAGAAATGACAGAGTATTATATATTATTAAAAATAATCTAAAATATATATCAAAAAACATCGATATAGGTCAGGTTAGAGGCTTAAACATTGAAATTACATCTTTTAAAAATATTATAAATATCACTGCTATTTATCGTTCTCCTAGTATTTCACAATCTGATTTTTATTTAAAGCTGTTGAATTATTTGAATACTCCTCTAAAACTGACATTAATATAATAGCGGGAGATATAAAATATGTACATTTTATCGGATAGTGAATGTATTGAGGAATATAAAAACATTTTAAGTTATCATAGTTTCATATCATACATTAATGAGTACAAAAGATTACCAGGTATATGTTTAGATCATTTTTGGGTCAAGAGTCGGTGGAGTACAAAAAGTAGTAACATAAAATCATTTATATTTAGGCAATACATTACCGATCACAGTCCAATAGTGTTGACATTTAAAAATGAAACCCTTAATATTAAAGAACGCATTATGGATACTAAAACATTTATAAATTATAAGTTAGATTTACATAAAGTAAATTGGAAAGAGATATATAACGAACTAAACGTAGATGATGTGGAAAAGGTTCATATCTAAACTAAAAGATTATATAAATAAAAATAAAAAAAAAAGTTCTCATAAAAAATCAAATAACATATAAGAAAAAGTGGATAACAAATCGCTTATTAAAATCTATAAAGGAAAAAGAAAAACTTTACAAAAAAAACTTTGCGGTATCCAAAAAATTTTGAAATTAAAGAAAGGTATAGACAATACAACAATAAATTAAATAACTTAATAAACAAAGCAAAACGAACATATTTTTTCCAACAAATTAATAACAACAAAAATACGTCTTAGGCTTTATGGAACTGTGTGAATGATATTTGTGGAAAACAGAGACATAAAACAAAAATGGATGAAATAAAATTAAATGATGGAACAAAGGTGACTGATAAGAATGACATTGGTAACCACTTTAATGATTATTTCAGCACTATAGGTAAAGTGTTGGCTAATAGAAGAGCAGTCTATAAAGATAATTTAGATTTCATGGAAAACACTATGTTTATGTCACAAACTGACCACTTAGAAGTGTTAGAATTTATAAAGAAACTTAAAAACAAAAAAACGCCAGGTACTGATTAAATAAGGGCAGAAACTATAAAGCAAATTGCTTTAGAAATTGTTCGTCATTTAACTTTCTTAATAAATAAAAGTTTTCCAAAAGTACTGAAGTGTTTTGTGATAAAACCTCTGTACAAAAGTGGCAGTAAACTTGATATTGGTAATTATAGACCAGTGTCTCTTTTGCCAAATTTTTGAAAGGTTCTAGAAAAAATAATTAAAAAAAACTATGCAGTTTTCTAAATAATTTCAAAATACTATCGAATAATCATCCACTGATGATGCTATCTATAAATTAACCTTAACCATATATGATACGTTAGATAAAAAATACATATACTTAGTATATTTGTCGACCTATCAAAAGCCTTTGACACTGTTTTTCATAAAAAATTGTTGGAACAAATTGAAAATACAGAAAAGAATTCAGTATCTTTGAAAGTTATCTGTCAAATAGAGAACAGTTGATGGAAATTGACAATGATAATAGTAGCAAACAGATCGTAACCTTTGGTGTCCCACAAGGTACTGCTTTGGGGCCTGTTCTTTTGACATTCTACATAAATAGCCTACTACACTTAGATAAATCCGCTAAAATTATTATATTTGCTGATGAAACTGCTGTTCTGTACTCTTCATCTTCATGGAAGGACCTGAAACATAAAGTAGAAATTGATTCTTCTAAAATATCTGAATTGCTACAGTTTAATAAATTAACATTAATTTATCAGAAAACTAGATTCTTACCATTTTCTTCCTATGCAAAAGGCCTTCCCACATTGGGTCCATTAAATGTAGGATTGAATAACGAAGTTTGTGAATCTACATCAATTAAATATTTAGGGATTATTGTGGACAGGCATATGAAATGGAACTTCCATTTAAAACAACTCATAAAAAAGTTAAGAGGGTTTTTACCAAAATTTAGATATCTCGTAACGTGAATACCTGGTTATTTTATCTATTTTGACAATGTGTTTGAGCTCAATTGATAGGGTTTGGATTAGGTTTTTAAATATATATATTTAATAACATATTATTATTAAAACATACCTTATAAAATCAGACGGCCATTAATATAAATATCATCTAATTCATCGGATGACCTAGATTAAAATAAAATCAACTTGATTGTCGCTGTCAACCAAATCAAAAATAAATCTCACAAGGCTTAGACGACAAATGACATTTGAGTAAGAGGTGATTGTGTCGAAATAACGAAATCTATGTGACTTTCTAAACATACAATGCTTGAGGTCTCTTTATTTTTCTTTACCACAATCCTTATTAGTATACGGCATCATTGGTTGGGAAGGTGTGTATGATAGCACATTGAAAGATGTTCATGTAATACAAAAATGAATTTTAAAAATAATTTACAAAAAAAATATTTTACACCCTAGTAACGCACTTTACGATGATTCTAATATATATGATATGAGACAGTTATACTTTTTACAAATTATATTATTTTTGAAAAAATCTAAAATTACCTTAAAACCTCATGACCATCCCTACAAGACACGTCGACCTGAAGCTATTTTGTTTTCGCGATCAGAAAAAAGAATCGGCCAAAGATGTAGTGATTACCTGGCTTCTAGAATCTTTACGTTGGTACCTTAAGAAATAAAGGACGTTCCGTTGTACAGTAGATACAAAAATAGACTAAAAATCTGGCTTCAAAAAGAACGTAAATTAGCAAGTGATGTTGTAAATCAGTCAAATCAGTATTAAAAGAAGTATTTGCCTTTTTTTTCCTATTTCGACTATACACGATAATAATTCATTGAAGACTATCATAATTATGTAAAAATATCCATTTTTTTTATTTTTATATTTACATTTATATTTTTATTATTATTTGTATACTAATTTAGAGATCTATTTTACATTTTATATTTTTTAGTTTCTTCTAAATGTTTAAATGTTTTTTTAATGTTTAAATTCATTTTTGTTCTTTCTTGGGTTTTATAGGGACATATACATAGACCCGTTTAATGTTTCGTGTACCTATCTTTAATCATGTGTTATGTATATGTACTTTATCACGTACAAGCAGTTTTAAACTGCTTCTGTGATTACCCCCTAATGTGTATTCTCTTTTTTTAATTGTATTTATATTGATGTATTATTATTTGAATAAACATTATTATTATTATTATTATTATTTTTTAAATAACATTTTCTTCAGTTTCTTAAATAGTCGTTTATGCAAGACCCGGTATAATGTCCTGGCTATTTCCAAAAATATTGCTAAAAATATTTGCTTTTCTTCGCAGATTTTTTCAATTATATCAATTTTTCGATGAATTTGGTCATTTGTTGAATGCTTATAGAGCATCAGGTAGTGACAGGCTTAGGTGTCCCATTTTCGCATATAGGCCTCGAAGAGGGTTGAAAAATACATCGATTTTAAGTAGAATGAAATTAAATTTACGAGTGGCTCCTGGGGATAACACATGGAAAATTCGATTTGCCCCAACAAAAAGGAAAGGTTATTTGTTGCCCATATTTCTACGCCGTTTTCACTATATGATTAATTAATAGAACTAGGCTTCGAAAAACCAAAGGCTTTAATGCTGCAAGTGGCTAAAAGGGTTGAAATAAGTGCGTAATCTTAATCCAAATTTCACCAGAATTTTCCATACAAACGTACATCGTCACTAGTCCGAAAAATATATTTGCTTAAACGACCTGAATGTATAAGTGCATTTTGGGATCGGAAAGTTTTTCTGATAAAGAAAATCGAATCAACATCGATGTACTTTTCAACCCTCTTCGAGGCTTGTATGCGAAAATGGGGCACCTAAATCAGTCACTATTGGATGATCTATTATTCCTTTATTAAAACTGATGCGCAGGAACTACTTTTTTCTTTATATTAATAGATGTTACTTGCTTTACAATAGTTTAGACTTGATTATAGTGAAATACGATGATGCTTCCTTTGGGGGTTTCCATGTTTGGCGATCAATATTATCTAGGCTACATTTTAGGTATCTTCTATACGTTTTGAAGGAAATGCTACATTTATAAGGTATCTAAGGTTGTGTAACGGTATATCTATGATATCGTTATTTTTTTTTTTTCGCCTCTAGAGTCTAATCACTTTATGTGATTGTAAATATATTATAAAGACTAGTCTAAAATTAGAATTCTTCGTGACAGACGACTTTTGCAAAATATTTTAGTAGCTAATTTCTTGGTCACCATTTGATAAATAATTCCTTTCTTTGAGTAACGATAATCATCGTTGGAAACGTAATACAATATCTTGATGGTGTAAAACGTAATATATACGAAAATCAGATATTATCAATTGTATATAATGGAGCAGTAAAATTGATGTCCATTAGATACTTCAAGGAAACGACGAACGATTTTTTTTTGGGAAGATTGTTGAAGGAGAAGGCTAGTTTACGAAGCAGAGTCAAGTAATTATGAAATAAATTGGAACAAACAAGATCGTCCCAATTACCAATTCATACAGCCAAAGCTCCAAACTTATGAATTAAGTTATTAAATTATGCAACAATTTCAGTAAATATATTACTTTAAAAATAATTTTATTGTGATAAACTTTAGTAGATTAGAATTTGTTCCGTACCGTACCGAAAACATATCCTCTAATTTATTAACATTTAATTATTATTGTACTTTCATATTATTCATTTTTAATTGCAGAAGTATTTAAAATATGGTGGCGTTCTTATTTTAACCTATTGCCATTTCCTTATAAAAGATCCTTATAAAAGAGCTTTAACCACTTTAATTATAAAACAACAACAAACGTTACAGTTCTCAAGAATTTCTTTGGTTATCAGGTCGTCGCTTTATGTTGTTTTTAATTACATCCGATATTCCTTTCGACAGTGGCGGCTTATGGTAAAAATTTTGGGGTGTTCTGCAATTTTTGCAAAAAAAGCCTTTGTTGTCTTCTAAGTCAAAGTCCCATCGATTTTATCGTGCTTGCTGACTGATGGATTGCTGGAACGATTGCCACACATAAAAAAAGAATCACCAAGCACTATTTTACTGTACTCTATTTTTTTCAAGCAAAATACAAAATATTTAAAAAAATGACGGAACAATTTAAACAAATAGTGCGATTTTACAGTCTATTTTTTATAAATTAAGTCTATCCTACGTTCTTTTCGATTCGAAAATTTTGTAATAACTTTCATTAAAATTGTCTATTTCGGAATAAACTTTTTTCAATAGATAGCATGGATCTGTCATTGAATTTCTGAGAAACGTTTTAATTTGATTTAGTGTTGAGAAACATCGTTCGGCCTCTGATGTTATCATAGGAGTTGTTACCACAATTTCTAATAATTTTCTAGTCTCCTTAAACGTATCTCCTAGATTGTTTGATATTCAAAATTTTAGTAGAGGTAGTGCGCCATTTAATGTCCTGCAATCATTTCTTGAATAAATAACAGACAGTTCAGTTTGCAATCGTTATGTGTCAAGTGTGGGATTAAAAGAGTATGCAAAAGTGAGTTTATCCTTAGGAAGTTTACCACAATACTCTCCAAAGTATTCCAAAAAAAAAAGTGAGGCAACTACTAGATGCTCTTTAAAATCACATAGATCGTTTGCACAATTTAGGATAACGTCACACACCTCTAAAGCAGAAATCCAGTAATCAAATCTCCTGTTACCTGGGCACTTGCGTTATTTTCTGGTGGTTGATCGCTGATGCTTCATTAATAAATGCTTTCAATATTATTTCGAACTTGAGTGATACTGCGTTCAAAATTATCGATAGCGTCTTTTACTAGAGTGGGTTCAATTTTCTTTGCTGTAGTTGATTGAATAGGATGTCTACGTGGAGCATCATATGATGAAAAAAAAAAGTCAGACAAAAATTGAAGATCGGATCATTTAATGTACGGCGAATAGAGGCGGCTGCACTGCAGATTGTGTTGTTGGTGAATTATTATTCTTCTATTTCATGCATACACTAATGACAGACGTTTTATTTTCATACACAACATTAATGGTCCTTATATTAAAATTCCAACGGGTTGAAGCGCCGCGGGATCCTTCTTTTTACAATCTTGTTTAAGACTTCTACTCGCTGGGGTGAATTATTAGAAAAACCCGGAATGTCATGTAAATTTCCAAAAAATACACGTTCTTGCGAATTTGCAGAAGCAGCTTTGGACATAATTAAATTTAACTGATGGGCATATCAATGTACATAGTAAGCAAAAGGTTACTTTTTAATTAGTGCTCGAACTCCTGCGTGTTGGACGCTTATCACAGCGGCTCCATCAAAACTTTGTGCAATCAATTTGTTCGGTGAATTTTGAATTAAAGGATCTATAACAGTTAAAATTGTTTTACTAAGTGTTTCTGCATCACATTTTTCACTCACCATTGCTAACATATCTAAAAATTTAACTACCAGTTGAGTTTTTGCAGCAAAATCCATTGTTTCGTCTGCCATGATCGTCAAAAATGGAGAATTATTTATTTCCTCAATTATTTGTTCATGACAGACATCGAGCATACACTGTAACAGATCGTTCTGTATTTCTTTAAAGGTGCCTTTAAATACCGAAGAATTTTTTTGGTGGTCACTTAGAGTTGCATCTAATTCAGCCGAGAAATTTATGAGTTTACGAAATATCCTTGGATTCTCGGAAGAATCGCTCTCATCATGTCCCCAAAGAGCCAGTTCAAAAGCTCCACAAAACCTAATGCAATTAATAATTTTGAATAAAATATACCTATTCTTTAACATATTTCATTATGTCTCTGTATATTTAACCAATAAGCAGAATCTAATTGAGCCCTAATATTAGTTGTCCCTAGCAACGCAAATTCCATGCAATTAAGAAGATGGCTTTATTGCCACCAAATAGTAAACAGGGAAAATAGTACAGAGCATTTTTTTGTTGCATCCACGGACCCATTCGTTTTTTGAATTAATATCTCTATTAAATTTTCGTGTGTAACTTGTTCCTCTACTTACACCAGTTTTTTCTATAATTATATCTGGTAATGGCCTACCTTTTGCTTTTATTTTCATCTTTTCTTCGTATGTGTATTTAAAAAATTTCTTTACGTTAATTAAATTGAAGACTCATATTACACAGATAATTGTCCGCAATACACAAAAACACAATACACGCACCGTTAAAATTATTGTTTTTAACTTTACCTCGCCGTAAACTCAAAAGTCGCAAAAAAAATTTGAAAAATCGACATCGTACGTATTACGCGCTGCGCTGAACTAATTGCACCGAACTGTTCACTTTAATCACATTTGTTTTAACCGTGGGCGCAGGGGTAGCGGAGTGCCGCGCGGGTGTTTGAAAGAGCGCTCAGAGCTCCATCATCGTGTGGCCCAGATAAATATTAGTTCAGCTATAGCCTGTGCAAGCGTGTGTGTCGGTAGGTAGGTTATTCAACTGGTCGACTTTACGTAACGGACGACAGCGATGCCGGCGCTTCGCCAGCATTTTTTTAAATCATTATTACAATGCGAATATAATATTATACATTTTCTTTTTGGTAACAGGAAATAGTTGATGTATTTAGCATTTTTTTGGGAGCTCTGCAGCACTGCAGCACTTATCTACCAGCCGCCACTGCCTTTTGATGGTATTAGAATTATGTCTAAATAAATACCTTCATACGACAATAATTCCTATATGGTATTATTGAAGTTTGTAAACTGAACAAAATAGCTACCTTTGCTGAACGAGCACAGCGAGGTAATGCAAAATAAACGAGTTACCCCAAACGGCATTTCATAACGTGTTACTTTCATTATTTTTTCTAATTTAAATTAGAATATTTATAAAATTGTGCTTGGTAAAACATTACTAACATCTATGCAAAAATATTACTTTCTGGCATTATTAGTTACATAACCTTATTCATTTTATTTACATATTTGTTTAGAAAAATAGAAAATCATAATTTATTCTCATCCACTTGTTGCAGGATGTTTACTTATTAAAATTATTAAGTTATAAAGAAAGTGGGTCATTTTGTAGTGTATTATATTTTGAATATTATTTGCAGATTAAAAATAAGGACCAGAACAAAATTATTTCTAGGTTGTAAGTTTACTAACAAAATCTTTATTTATATAGCCAACCTTCCGTTTGTCGATACTCGTATACTTTTCAATAAAAATGTATATATTGATTTTGAAAACAAAAAGGTTTATTTTTATTTTTTTTTTCGCAACTGATGACAATGAATTTTTCGTAATCAGTTACATAATGTTCAACTTTATGCAACTGGTTGCATAAATATCATTTTGACAGTTGCTGCGATTACAAAAAATTTCACTTTATATTATGTCAAACTTATAAAAAAAATATTTACAAAATTACAACACAACTTATGAATTATTAATTTTCGACTATCTGTAAATACGCAAAAGTAATTTTGGTATGGGACGTCACTGAAAAAATATGTTAGATTTCTTAACTTTTTTGAAAAGAATTCGTTTCTTAGATGATCTACAAGGGTTTGAAGAGAATCCACATACCAGTTCACGGCAAGTAGCATTAGATTTTATAATCCAACAGAACGCTAAAGAAGGAAAAATTGCATTCATATAAAGGTTCTTTAATTCAAAAGCTTCTGGAAGACGAGCTTATTTGATTTTGAGAAATTATGATGTAAACATAAAATTGATGCAATATGTTAAGAAAAATGTCAGTATTCGACTACACAAAATCCATATTGTATGTAATATCGTACTCATTACCAGGAAAAATTGAATGTAGGGACGAGGACAGTAGCTAATAGAATGCGCGTTTGAATGTATAAATCAATGGGCTTTAGGATTTTTCCAGACGTCAGCGCTTTACGAAATAATGAATGTATTGCTTTCATTTGCAACATATTGAATATAAATACCGGACCTAAATAAAGTCCCCTGAATTTTCTTGATTTCTTTTTTATCTAGCAGTAACTTGGAACTTAATTGAAGTTTGTAGTAGACATATTAGATTTTAAACATAAACACACATCACTATTTACTCGTTTAATGAAGAAACACTTTTAAAATATTAAAAACCAACAATAATGAATTACAAATTTCTTTTTTCGTCTTTTATTTTAATAGCCTCTAATTTGTTTACACTACTAGAGATTATTTTGTTATTTGTTATGAATATAAGAAATCACTAATTTGAAAAATCGGAAACAAATCTCAAAAATCCCCTTACGAATTATTTAGACCATCCCGGACCTCAAATTTGAAAAAAGTACCTGTAGATTTGAATAAACATGTCATCGCCGGGAATCGAACCCAGACCTCCACGTTTTCCGGACGTGTGCCCTTACCGTGAGGCTCTCAACGACATTGACTGTCGAGATTTCTCAATGGAAATTTGAAGTGCTAGTTCTAGCCAGACGACGTTCAGGTTTCTTCTTAAATCTACAAATAACTCAAATGCAGCATAGGTTTAATGAGAAATGCATTTTAATGCATACTGAGCTTATATCTTAATCTGCGTGAGTAAACTTTCAATACACGTTAAGCGACGTAATAAACCTGAGTATGTAATTGTGAATTTAATATATTTTAGATCGCAAATCGTAATCCGAAAGGTCAGAATTATCTGAAAAAAGTTTTTAAATAATTTAGAAATTCGGAAACAAATTTCAAAAATCTCCTTACGAATTATTAAGACCATATCCGGACCCCAAATGTGAAAATAAATACTTGTAGATTTGAAAAAAAAAGAAATCATGTCATCGCCGGGAGTTGAACCCAGACCTCCAAGCTTGCCGGACGTGTGCCCTTACCATGAGGCTATCAACTACATTGACTGTCGAGATTTCCAAACGGAAATTTGAAGTGCTAGTTCTAGCCAGACGATGTTCAGGTTTCTTCTGAAATATAAAAATACCTCCAATGGAGCATTGGTGTAATAAGAAATGCATTTTAGGCTCAGTATGCTTTAAAATGCATTTCTTTTACCAGAAATCAAATCACGACTGGTTGAAGACTGACTAGAAGACCTGGTAGAGCCAAGAGAAATATCAAGACAATGAAAAGGTCAAAGAGTTAGCCCAAGAAGGCTCAGATAAAGCCATGACTGGCCCCGAACCCTGCTGTGGAGTTGCTAAGGCATTATGCAAGGCAAGAAATCATTGGTCGAGTTCACAAAAGACCTACTGGATAAAAAACGTCAAATCGTAAGTATAAAAGTAGGTCTTCTTACCGGACACTGTCGCCTAAGAAGGCATATAGAAGAAGAGAGAACATCAACTCACGTTCTGTGCCAGTGAAAGGCCTGTCTAGATCGAGGTTTCTAACATTAGGGAAAGAAAAGTCAAACTCATGGAACTGTCACTGGAAAAGTTACTAAGTCTAATAAAAAATACCAAGCCAGACAACACATCCTAAAAACAGAGTCTCACAATAGATCTGAAATGGTCGCGGTGGACAGGAACAAATAATTTTCAACTTCTTTCAAATCTAATCTAATTTAATGCCGACCTTTGTAAACGATCCCTACATTGCTCCGGTATACCTTAATTCTACTAGTGGTTTTTGATCATTCCTAATGGTAATAGGTCTGGCTCTGCAGAAGAACTCAAACTTCTTTAAATCAAAAACTTACATATTACTAAGTAATTTCTTTCTGCTAGCATATAGGTCTTAGAAGCATATGCGATGGGTTTTTCTCGATTTTTTTCATATTTTTGAAATGAAACAAATTATATTCCCTTGCCTGAAGCATCACTACATATTATTAGTTCTCTGTTATGATAATGTGTTAAAACCATATAATCGGTAATTTCTATCCTTATTTCCTGAAAAGCTACTTTACACTCATCAGTCCATTTCCATTTACTATTTTATGACAACAGTTAATAAATTAGATTCATTCTACCTAGTAAATTGGAATTGAAATTTGTATGATAACCTACAAAACGTCTCGTTTGTTGATTTTGTTGATTGGGGAACAATTCAGAACAGCTGATTTTACTGTCAGTTTACCGTAATCTATGTAACAAAATCTCAAAATTTTTAACATGTTTACTATCAGATCTAACTGTTACTACTATAATATCATCTATATAATTTATAACACCTTTTCAACTCTGCAACATTTTCTCTAAAGTTCTCTGAAAAATGGCACTAGCTGGTGCTATACCAAAAAGTATTCTTTTCATTTTATATAAACCTTTATGAGTAGTTCAAGTAGCAAGCTTTTGTGATTCTTCGTCTAATTCCAATTGTAGGTAGATTAGATTAGATTTAATTAAGACTGTGGGCCATGTGGCCTCCCACACTTCAATCTTTTTATATCCATTGTGGATATTCTTTAATCATTGTTTAGATTACCTTGTCTAATTCTTTCTTTTCTAGTAAACTTCATAGACTAGAAAGTAGTTCTCTGGCGTAGCTAGTAACCCGTGGCTTTGCTCCTTCAAGTGTAAGGGATCTCAGTCTTGATAGATCTTTGCAGTAGTACAATACGTGTTTTGCAGTTTCCTCCTCTTCCTGACAGAATCAACACAAGGTCTCTTTTGTTAGACCGATATTATACATACTTTTATTAAACCTAGAATACCCTGTTGACCCGTAACTGGTATGGTACATTTTATGGAACGTCACTGGTAATGTGGGGTCAACATTGGTTTTCTTATCTTGCTTTCGTAGAAACTTGGCACACCTTACTCGCTTCTGTAGTTGAAACGTTTCCCCTTTTAGTGGCTTAGGAACGTCATTTACCAGAATGCAGGGAATATTCTGTCTGGGTAGATGTTTATTCTCAGCTCTTCTTTCCATATGTGGAACAACAAGTTGCCTCGCCAAGTTTTTTTATGTACTGATATCTTGAAATTTTGGAATTATCTCGTTCAGCAGAGAAAATAACAAAGGCATTCACCAAAGAAATATTTAGAATTTCATAAAAGACTGTGAGAGGCCATCGATTGGAACGCCTGTTACACCCGTAGACAGTACATTTTTCATTTAATACGTCGATTCCGCCTTTGGTGCAATTGTAAAATTAAATTATTTCCGGCTTCTTCTGGTCATCTTCACTCACAGTGGCTGTATGGTGCATCGAGGATATCAGGATAACAGCTTTTCCGATCTTGGGGACATACGATGTTAAAGTTACTTTGTTGATGAATCCAAACAGCGAAGAATATGCACGTCGAGTTCTCGACGGCAAAAATTCTTTGGGTATGTCTTTTTTGTTTTTCTTGAGTGTACCTATGTGGGTCAGGTTTCTTTTCATGAGCTCATTCACCAACTCCATTGACGAGAACCAGTTATCGGCTGTAACGTTTTTAATGGATTTTACTAAGCGATGAACGGATTGCGTTGGCTTGCCGAGTTTCTTCTCTTCTTTTGACAATGTATCGCCATCACTGTTCTTTTCTAAATATATCCAGAAGGTAATTTGTTTTTGCGTCGTTCAGGCTGATAATTTTGATTCCATATTTCCGCGGTTTGTTGGGCATTTACATTCGAAACTTGCATCTGCCGCGAAATCCGACAAGCATTTCATCAATACAGGCATATTCACCAATCGAATAGTTTTTCGTGCAGTAACCCACGAATTCTTGAAAAATATAAAAAATAGGAGCCGTACAGTCTCGTTTTTTTCCTTTACTCCCTGGTATCCTTATCGTCAAACCTCAAAGCGGTGAGCAAAACACTGAAGCGCTTTCGAGACATGGTGCACCTGAATATCTCGCGTCCTGTCTCATCTGTTGCAAAAATTGATGCCAAGTCTTCATTATTAGATTGCTGAGAAAAACAAGCTCTCAGCTCCGTGATATCAACGTCAATTTATCTTTCATATTTTGCAGCTTTTTATTTGTCTGTTGTACAATCTCAAGAAAAATCTCATCTCATCTTCTGAACAAGCATTTCCCAATAATTTTGCTGGTCCGATGGCACCCGGAACATGAGATATGATATTGTGAATTCTTGTTCGAACATTAGTAACCGGAGGTTTATCACTCGATTTGAATCTATTTCTACCGTAATATGATTTCGATCTTACCGTGCTGGATGTTATTGGCACCTCTGTCTCTTCGTCAGTTACATTTTCCCCTTCTTTCTGTTAGTTCTGATCCTCACCCTCTTGTTCGTACGTGATTTCTGTTTCTGAGTTGCTGCCATGCTCATAGACAAAATCTGGCTCCACATCGTCGTCATTCCCGCTAAAATCACTCTCCAGTTCATCCAAAGTTTCAAGTGCCCACTCTTCAAACCGGGGGTCATCCTCCCGCATGCTTTTTCGATTTGAACTTGCCATTACAACGTTTGAAACAAGATGCTGGATAAGAAAAAAATATAGCAGTATTGGTATGGTGGGGTCTTACCGTCCCCAAACAACAGAACACTCCTGATAGTTTTCGTACACTGACAGATAAAGAGGGCAACAATACATTCCCCCACTTAAAACACATCGGCTGAAAGGTACTGAGACGGACGGCGCCACCTGGTGATAATTCTTTAAATTACGCACAAAAAGCAAACTGCTGGAGTCCATAGGACCCCGCCATACCAGTTACGGGTTAATAGATCTACTAGTACTATAGTATTTTTCCTATTAAGGCATAGTAGATGCTCAATGAGTTTTGACGATGGTCCTTTTAAGAACTGTTCCTGTCCTGGTGAATTTTTCCACTATTCCTAAGATTGTTTTGACATCCACTGCGTTGTGCATGTTCTTATAATAGTTGTCTGTTACACCGCAGAACGGTTCTGAGTCTTGTTACTTGTAAGTAGGCATTGTATAAATCTAATTTAGTAAATTCTTACTTCAGATTAATCTAGTGAATATTTCATCTATTTTTAACAGTGGTTAACGAACATCTTCCAAGACTTTATTAAGGGTGCTTTTAGAGTCTCCACAAAGTCTTATTGTATTATCTGTTTTCAAGATAGGCACTATAGGCGTGGCACAAGTTGAACTTTTAACAGGTTCTAGAATATAATCCTTTGTCTAACTGATCTATTTTCTATCGAAAAGCAAGAGGTACAGTTCCAGGGCGGCAGAAGCTGAGTTTAGTATTTTATTTAATACCTAAAGATAAACAAAATTTATTTAACTTTCCCATATTATTATTGAAAATCATTTGACCTTTATTTAAACTATTCACGTACAGAATTTCAGCAAAATTTAGGTAAATTTTAAACATTTTTAAAAAATCTTTATAGGTTTAAGTACGGTTTAATTTACAACATAATTTTATTTTTATTATTGTGTTGAATTTTACTTTAGCTAAAGAATATCCTAATGGTTGTATTTCAGTACCTATATAACTTCTTAAAATAATATGATTATCTATTCATTTATAATTTTTAAATTATTTTTATAATGGTTGAAGCCATTAACTGAGAAACTTGCACATGTATCAACCAAAAATGTATGATTATCGTTGTTAGTATTTATTAAAATCACAAAAATATTGCTATTTCTTTTTATTTCTATTGAATACAAATCAAAAACTTCGCTGTCAACATTTTCTGTAAAATTTTGATGCTTAAACTTACATGTTTTTTCTAAATGGCCAATTTTATTACAATTCGTGTTTATTATTAATTTTATAACTCATACCTAGATCGAAAAAATGAAGTGTGTCATCTGCATACATGTGTATAATGATGAATTTTAATGACAGGTATATTGTGTAGAATAAATGAACCAGAATCGACTCCTGGACTACACCTCTATTAAATGGACCAAACTAGAAGGTACCTCCATTAAAAATTACTTTTTGATATCTGTATTATAAGTAGAACCTGAAAAACATAATATCGTGGCATCTTATGCCGATAAAATGAAGAATAGCTTTAAAAGATTATAATTTGAAATTTCGAACGCCTTGCTTCTAGTAATATTAAGATGACATATTTTTTTATCCAGTTCTCTAAAGAAGTCATCTGAAATAATGAGTAGTGCTGTTCCACAGTTACAGCTGGGTGTAAATCCTGATTGAGCGTTTGAAAGTATATTATACACCTCCATATGGTTTTTTAGATTTCAATGACTGTTTCCAATATTTTTGGTAAAAGCCCTTCTGCCGATTTTGTGTAGGCATAAAAAAGCCGCCCATATATTTTAAAACAGAAATATTTTGTTAAATAGTAATATGATATTTAACAAGTAATGTTAAAAAAAAAGAAACTTATTACTTATAATAGGTATATAACAAAAGCTGTGCGCATTTTATATAATAATATAATACTATTCTCCCTCATTCACCCCCTTACGAGTGAATTTCAACCCCTAAAGCCGACTAAGCGACTTGTTTACTGGAAGGGACACATATTATTATTATTTGCCATGGCTCTACGGGGCGACTTAAAGATGATACATGAAGCCATTTGATTAACAGGTGAGAAACACCCGGAAAAACCGACCGACCCACCATCATCGAAAAGGTAACACGCATGGCGATTTTTATAATCTGGATGTCCTATCAACAGAAATTAAATTTCTGCTAAAATGATAGAAATACCCCAAGTCTTCTGACATAAGAGTATCGCATTTTTAGTTACAGTTTGCACGTGTCTTTATTTCAGTTGCGCTTTGTTTTTGCTTAGCAGCGTAAACTTTATATAGAACAATTTACTTTCATACTTTATACATAAATTTCACGCCTAAACACTGGTTTTTAGCGTTTTTGTATTTTTAAAGAAAATTCAAAACAGTCTAAAATATAGACACAGAAAATATTTACTGGATAACTCATATGAACGGTAAATTACTATTTTAGGGTTGTTTGATGTTATATGTGTTCGGGTCTAAGTCATAAAGAAAAAAAATGTAAAGGTAAGAGGATTTGTCCTATTTGTGCAGATGAGCACTCTATAAAAGACTGTAAAGTAGATTATAAGAAATGTAGTAATTGTTTTATTCATAATAGTAAGTACAAAACCAGCTTAGATTGTAACCACGCTGCCAAAGATGTAAATGTCGAATTATTCAAAATTATATACTAATCTCAAAGTTAATATAAAGTATGAATAAAAAGAATATCTATAAGCATAACACTTTAAAAATTAGATATATTAACGTTCGATCAATCTTAGCTGGTTTTAATGACTTTTCGACTATTGTCTGTGATAAAGATTTTCGCCATGAAAGAAATAGCCGTGGTGGTGGAGTTGGAGTTTTTGTCAAAAGTAAATATCACTGTCAAAAGTAAATATCACTGTCAAACTGTCACATCTGGGCAAAGTGTAGATTTGGAGTATTTATGGGTTAAAATAAAAATTAACAGCAGTTGTGTTTGTTTCAGTTGGTATTTTATATAGACCACCGAAGAGATCTGTGCCAAATTTTATAAATTTGCTGGATGATATTGTAAGAAATAATATAAAATTGTAATAAAACACGATAATAACGTAGCAAACTGAGTTTACTCCAATCGATACAACCAGAGACAATCCAGCGAGACGTGTAACTCAATGTATTTTTTTTGTTCGGTAAAACTTATTTGGGCGATTGTAACCACAACCAGTCTATGATGGCGCCACTAGTAAATAGCGGGAAAATTAAAAATGCTTTAGGGCGGGAAATTCAAACATGGATTCAGAAATCGTTTTTGTATACAACAAATTTACAAGAGAAACAAAAACTATTGTAATCATGTAACAATAGTGGATAAAACAATTAAAGAGTTATGGATTACTACAATAGTCTGGCCTTTTGGTTATATCCAGTGCCATTAAAAAAAAAAAAAAACTATTGTTTCACTGTTTATTAAAAAAATATAAAAGCTTCCAATAACATCAAATTTTTTATCATATAAATAATCATTTTAATAAAGGAAGTTTTAATCAGTTTAATATAAGCAGTGAACATAGTTTTTATTACTCTTGTAAATTTCGCTAAAAAAACTTGAAAATTCTATTGATTATTAAATATTTAAACTTGGAAAAATAATACACCAAACTCTTTTTCTATAAATTATATTTTTTTAAGGTACAGAAAAACAAACTACAATTGCTATGTTTAGAAAGTACCTCCTATCATTTTGTGACAAATTACAAAGAAAGTAACAATTGTTATATATTCATAATATATTTAAAAACTAATGTAACAAATATTTTATAAAGTATAGAGTATATCGATACCTTTTTGCCAGACTATCATAAGTGCCATTTGAACAAATGTCGTTTATGTTAGTCTGGCAAAAAGGTATCGATATGTTATGACTGTTTATTTTAATAGAAACCATGGAAATAAAACAAACACAGATACACTCAACACAAATGTATAAGGCCTGAGTCGAGTTCCCATCCTGTAAACTGGACCTCTTATAGTAATCAAGATCAATAGATTTATATGCCATGCCTTCTAAAAGGGAATGAAGGATGACATACTATTATCATTTAAACAGGACGTTGCTGAAGGCTTACCCCTGTTATTTCGTTTGTTTGTGTATCTTGTGTGTGTGCATTCCTGTTGTGTCCCCAGTCATGTAAAAGTTTTCCTAGTCTCCTAATTTGGTTACTAGGTGGACCTTCTCCAACTAGTAGTCTAATCTATTCGATCTGTTCGGAAGCAGGAGCTACTTTTCAAACATAGCAAATAATATTATTAATAATAAACACTATTTAAAGATAAATACATTTTTGTAATTTTTTTGTCATTGCCCCTTACCTTTCTCTTACACCACCAGGGTATACCTATTTTCCATATTCCCTTAATTATAGATTACCTTACAATGTTCGAATGAATATAACATTTTACTCATGAAAAAGCTAATTTCATATTCAATTTCATTTGAAACAATAATTGGTACCTATATTACAATTTATTATCAAAGAAAATTTCTAATAAAGTTATAGCAAATCCTACTTAAACTACTGGTTGTTCTGCAGGATAAATTAACTTTTCTTGAGATTGATCTTTCTATAAAATCCAAAACCGACTTGATGTCCCCAAATTTATTTTCCAATGCATCCTGATTTAAAATTCTGCCCTTTTGTGATTCAATTTTTTTTTTCTTCCTTTAGAGTGGCTGTTAGAGGTAGGTGTATGTAAGAAATAGCTAATCTCTAATCATTTCAAAAGTCCTTTGCCAATACTACATGTGCAGATTTTTTACTCAGCATACATTTTACTTTTCTAGTAGATAGGAACTTTGTGCTGCCATTAAAGCTGTCCAGACATTCATCTACCTACTTACAATGGATCTCTGTTCCAATTCACCTAAAATAATTATAGTCATTGTGTAATATATTATTAAACACACACATTATACAGTGGTTTTCTTAATAAATTGGAAATTACTTACTCTAGAAAGAAATGTGTACAAAAACGCTAGTTTGGTTCCAGAAATTGCTTCATGCAAAAAATAATATGCAAAAATAAACAGTCCCCCCCAAAGAAAATTAATTAAACAACAAAATCAGACTAAAAGAAATATACGGGGCCCAAATTAAATTAATTTTAATAAAATGCACATGTTCATAACAACATTCATAACATTGTCAGTTGTCAGTTTTAATACTTTTAATCGATATTTCTACGTCAAAAAACCAGCAACACCAGCGCCCTCTGAAAATGGTGTTAGTTTTATTGGAGAGAGATAGACATATGTAAAGATCAATGTAAAAGAAAAAGAGGGTCATATATGTAATTTAAATGGACCACCGAACATATTTTCCTATTAAGTTACACGTCTCTGTTGTCTCTGATACAACGAATATGTCTTGACAGCAGCGAGACCGCATGACATGACCTCCACAACAACGAAAGACAGCCATTACAGTGGCACTGACTTGCGCATACAACTCACTCTAATAATTAAGTTATAGGCAACATGATATACACACATGTGTGATACTGGTTGCCTATACTATACTCATCATATTCCTACAATATGTTGACTTCAATTATTGTGTCTCAATTTGATAATATTTTTGCAGTTGGTGATGTAAATATTGATTTAAGTAACGCTGAAAATAATGTCAATCGCTGTTTTGAAGCCTATGGACTAAAACAAGTCATTTCAGAGTCTACACGCATCACAAAAACCTCAGCTACGCTGCTAGATCTTATGTATATTGAAAAATCTAAAATTTGTTTAGCAACTGGTTTTCTAAATGCTGATCTTTTTTCTGATCATAGGTTTTCTTATTGAGTTTTAAAATTTGAATGTGTAAATAATCGACAAAAGTTTATTACCTTTAGAGATATTAAAAACTTAGATATGCATGCTTTTAATAATCAATTAAATATTATAAAATGGCTTGATATAGTTACTGTAACAGATATAGAAGACAAAGTCAGATTTCTTACTAATAATATTACTAAATTATTTGATATTTACTTTCTATATAAAACAATAAGGGCCAATAACCCTCGATTTCCCTGGCTAACAGAAAATCTTAAACTGATATATAATGAACGAAATAAAGCACTGTCTCGTTTTAAGTGCCTAAAAACGCCAGAATCTTGGATTAACTATAAACACCTCAGGAACTTTGCTCTTTTTTCTACTAGAAATTAAAAAGCTGCCTACCTTCGTCATGTAAGTGCTCAAGGTACATCAACATTTTTTAAAACTTTGAAAACGATGAATATACATGCAAGCTTCTAAAAATAATGACATACCATACTATTACGCAGCACCCTGCAGTAGCCTGCGGCTATTATAGGAAACGTACAGATAGAAAAAGAAGTGGAATGTTACTCATCGCCCTACAGTGTGCTGCGGTCGTCATAAGTAAAACTACAAGTAAAAGAAGAAATGTATCGAAATGTCATTACCTGTCAAGAATATTCTAGACGACAGTTTGCGAAGGGTCAAGTCAGCTATATAAGGATGATCCTAACGTCAGTTGGCAGTTTGATGTTACATGTTAATGTTATCAGTTGTATAATTGTTGTTAAAGTTGAGTTGAAATAAATTGTGATACCAAAAACCAGCGTAACTATACGAATTAGCTGATCCAGTAATGAAAACTGCTTTGAAAAAATTGCGTACTACAGAACAAATAAATTTAACGTCAATAAAACATTTTTGAATTTAGCCTTGTTGATGTTGACACCATCTCCAAAACTATAGGTGCAATAAAATTGAATTCCACTGGCGTAGATAATATATTTTTAGAAATGCTTAAACTTTGTATGCCAGTTTCTATTTATATTACGCACATTGTGAACTGTTGCTTTGAAAGCGGATATTTTCCAGATCAGTGGAAAAATGCAGTTGTGGCACCTCTTCCAAAAAAAAAAAAAATCCAAAGACTTTTAATGAATTGCGTCCTATAAGTTTACTTCCTATTCTTTTTAAAGTTTTGGTGATAATAGTATATCAGAAAATCTATGAATTCTTTTTATCTAATAATATACTTCCGTTGCATCAATCGGGATTTCGAAAAGGGCACAGTACCACCACTGCTCTTTGCCACTTAACGAACTCAGTAATGTCGGAATTGGATCAAAAACAAGCTACATCACTAGTGTTACTTGACTATACTAAAGCGTTTGATACTTTAAATAACCTTTTATTAATTTCTAAATGCAACTATTATGGTCTTTCTGAAAAACCACTTTCTTTTATAAAAACATATCTTTATAATCGTTCGCTAAAAGTTTTACTAAACAGTCAATCATCAAGTTTACTATCAATTCAACCAGGAGTTCCGCAGTGTTCGATTTGCTATTCCTTATTTATACGTCTGATTTAAACAAACAAATAGAAACATGCAAGGACCAATTTTTTGCTGATGATACCAATTACATCACACTTTTGATGATAAGAACTCAAATGCAGCACAGAATGTAATGGTTGCTGATTTATCACGAATAAACACATGTTCTGCAAACCATAACTTGCATTTGAATGCTTCTAAATCTAAGTTAATTTTATTATTGAATACCAACTCACGTTCAAGTATAAAGAGTAATATCTCAATATTTTTTTTTTAATTTTTTTATTAAACAAATTAACAAAAAAATAATAACAAGAAACAATAAAGTAAATCGTCGTCTCGTTGAGAAAATCACCACCCCTGAGGAGACGCCACCGAATTTGAATATTAAACATTCAGTTTCAAAGTCTCAAATTATGCAAGCATATTCTAGTCTCGAGCAGCCCAGTACCAATGTAGTCAATATTAAAGATAAAGCGTTTAATTCAGTGAATATTCATATTGCGAATATGGAAGCCAAAACGCGGAATACGGATGAAATGGTTTTGTCGACGTGATTGCTAAAGGACATCCTGAGATCAAAGTTAATTAACTCTCTTTTCTTAATAACGCGACAAAAGTCGTTTTCTAGGGCGCAGTTATACAAAAGTAAAAGATAGTAAAAAGCAAGTTGAGAATGAACATGAAAATACAGTCTTTAACAAAATTACTATTCTACGTTACCTACCAAATTGATGCTATGAGTTAGCTAAAAGTAACATTATTAACTTCTGATATGAAAATCTATGAATTTAGAATTTTCAACGAATCACAATTTGGGATGGATTCATTGATCTAAAATATAATTGAATTGCTTATTTCAGAAATAACCTAAGTCACTTTTTCAAAGTTTCCAGGAGGTAAAAAAAAACATTTTTAACTAGAAACAGGACGAAGGTTATTATCAGAAATAAACGAATATTTTAAATTGTCATATAACTAAGGATGTTTCCAGGAATTAGGTTCTTCCTGCGTTAAACGTGTGTTCTAAAACAACAATGTCAATGTTGTGACAGGCTTCTGGTTCACCTACAGTGAATCAGCGAGTCTGTGTGGCGCTGAGATGGTGATTCCCGAATAGGGGTTGCTCAGGCGCCAGTTTTGGTAACACAGTTTGCTCTGCGACCCTGTAGTACACCAAAGGGTACTCAAGGTAAACTCAGTGGAGTTAAAAAAAATATTTCCAGGCGGTCATTGCTAACTAGGTAACCAATAAAAATAAAACACTTATCTCATTTACACCTCGTACCCTACGGTACCTTGAAAGAGAACGGTTAAGAACCAGAAATAAGAGAAACGCAGGAACAGATAATAAAATATACAGGGTGTCCCGAAATTAAACGGTCATATTTTAACAGTGTAATCTACATCCTAAAATAGGAATAAAAGTTCATATAAACATAGGCCCGAAAACGTTTTGTTTTCGAGATACAGGGTGTTGCAAGTGAAGTCCTGATGGCACATTTTTGTAAATATTTTCTAAAATTTCTTTAGTCACCGGTTTTCCAAAGTAAAAAAAATAAAATTTCTGATTTCACAGGCCTACTAATTATTGTTTAAACTTTCGAATAAATTATCATGAAATTTTCAAATGCTTTTTTCTTGAAAATGGTGCTTCCTAGCGAGATGCAACAAAAGTAGTTTTATTATAAAAAAAAACATTGGTTTTCCAAATTTTATAGTCAAAAATGTTAAAAACTATCAACAAAAAAACTAAGGGCAATTTTACCCTAAGCCCCCCTAATTTACCCATCTATGAAGATGATCAAAAACTGGGGTTTAGTCCGTTAAATAGAGCTTAAAAAGGTAAGTATTTGTACCAAATTTCACTTAGTTATCTTTAACCGTTTAGAAACTATTTACAAAAGAGTGTCATCAAGACTTTACTTTTAACACCCTGTATCTCGAAAAGGAAAAGTTTTCGGACCTATGTTTATATAAACTTTTACTCGTATTTTAGGATGTATATTATGCTGTTGAAATATAACCGTCTAATTTCGGGACACCCTGTATATTTACAGAAAAAAAAAATACATCGGTGGTAGTGCACGGTTTTGGCACGGCTGTTAACGGAAAATTAAATAAAATGAACAATTACAATTGAATGAGATTACAGGAAAGTAATTACGGTTCCCTATATATAGAAAAATAATTAAAAATAAATGAATACAACTGAAAAACTATAGGGAGGTTAAATAAAATAAATTATTATAATTAAAGCTAGTTAAATAATTATGGTTACCTATATACGGAAAATTTATTAAAGATAATTTATTATAGTTGAAAACTTGTCAAATATTCACGATTCCCTGTATACGGAGAATTTATTGAAAATAAATTATTACAATTGAAAACTAGTTAAATATTCATGGTTCCCTGTACACAGAAAATTGAATAAAAATAAATTATTACAATTAAAAACTAGTTAAATATTTATGGTTCCCTGTATACGGAAAATTTATTAAAAATAAATTATTGCATTTGAAAACTAGTTTGTTATTTATTGTTCCCTACATACGGAAAATTTATTAAACATAAATTATTACAAATGAAAACTAAAAAAAAACTATAGGGAAATAATTGCGGTTCGATAGCACAGGAGGCTAATCGGTCCGGGAATTATGAAACTCCCTGTATACGGAAAATTAATTTTTAGTATTAAAAATTGATTAAATATGACGGTAATAAAATGTAAGAAAAGAAATGAATTCAAAGTTATAATACGCCCTATATATAAATAGAAAATAAATTTTAAATAAACTTAATAAGAAATAAGCCTTTTACTAGTACTGGAAAAATATTTAAATAGGAAATTATGTACAATACGGTATATAGAAAGTATATTTCTCCAATAAACAAAATTAAATTAAATATTCTGGTCAAAATAATTAAAGAACGGTAATTAATTAGGAAGGAGTAATTAATTTTTAAATAAACGGTTGACCAACTGAGAAGTTAAAAAAAAATAAATTCCAATAAAAATTCAAACCAACACCAATTAATATACTTTTTCAAAACCGTTCTGACATTTTACTTCTCTTGCTGATAATCAATTAGTGATAATCCCCAAACAATTTTTTCTCCTAGAATATCTCAATTTTCTGCATCAACCTGATATACGCTATAAAAGTGTGACGTAATTTTGGTTATACTGACAGTTAATTCTAAACATACCTCAAACAATATTTGACATTTATTGTTTTGTTAAATATTATATGCAGATAATAAAAAAACGTTTAATGATATGGAATTACTATGATATGGTTACTAAATGATTATATTAAACTTGATGCATTTTATCTATTTCCATATCACTTTAGCCGTCACTATGTTACTGCCAGTAAACCCAACACATTTCTACCGTTGTATTTCACATAACTGGCCATTAAGTTAACATAAAAGTCAATAAAAAATGCCATTTGCATTCAATTTTTATTTTATTAGATCACGTAGGATTGATGTAACTACACCTCTGATTTCCAACATGACACATTTGAAAACTCGAAGAGTGCATTTATGTTTTATAGACCATCAGATAGTGAACAATTTAGGTGCCCCATTTTCGACAAGCCTCAGAGAGGGTTAAAAAGTACATCGATGTTGAGTAGAATAAAAGAAAATTTACCTGTGGCTCTTGGGGATAACACATGGAAAATTCGATTTTCCTTATCAGAAAAGTTTTTCGACCCCAAAATGCACTTATACATTCAGGTTATTCAAGAAAATATATTTTTCGGACTAGTGACAATGTACGTTTTCATACATTCGATGGGCTTGTGTGGAAAAATCTGGTAAAATCTGGATTTTTCCTTAGAAGGTTACGCCCTTATTTCAACCCTTTAGCCACTTTTAACAATAAAGCCTTTGGTTTTCCGAAGCTTAGTTCTATTAATTAATCATATAGTGGAAACGGCTTGCGTGGAAATATGAGCAACAAATAACCTTTCATTTTTGTTAGGTAAAATCGACTTTTCCAGGAGACACTCATAAATTTACTTTCATTCTACTTAAAATCGATGTACTTTTCAACCCTCTTCGAGGCTTGTATGCGAAAATGGGGCACCAAACCTGTCACTATCTGACGGTCTATTATTTTTAAATGGACTGTTGTGGTATTTAGAGCTTCCGAGTCGAATTTATTTAAATGTTTATATCATATTTACTAAGGTGGCTTGTGACCAAAATTTTTGGGGTTCAAAATGACAAAATATAGAACTCGGTACAGACTTAGGCAAAAAACTTTTAGTGTTTATAATATACCTTAAATAAATAAAGTAAATATTTAGATTTACCACAGTGGTAAATAACTATCAAATACTTGAAAAAAATCATTTTACATTTTCTTCTTTTCGTGAAAATATCTACAAACACGTTGTTTTTAATTGAAATCTCCCAAAAAATTAATATTCTTTCAACGGATAATATTTCCGTAAGAAACTTGAAAGGCTGGTAATTATTTTTATTTCCACATGACTGATTACACCGCCCGTCAGTCTAAAAAACTTCTTTTCAAAGGCGGCTTTCATGAATAAATTAATTAAGGACGAACAAGCGATATAATTGAAAATTGTTTTTGTTTTTCTCATTTAAGCGTACGAACCAAATTGAGTAGTAAAAAATTTGTGTGAAAATATACAGGACGTTTATGCTAAAAATTTTTAGATGGTTGTTGTGGCAAGTTGGAACTCGTCGTTATTTCGCCGCACGCTGCAACTTTTAAGAGTTAAAATGTCACAATACCAACGAAGAAAACCTACGATACTACTCCATTCATTCATAATTAAATTTTATTTACTTGCAAGTATTTAGATTGTTTTATGTATTGGCTGCTCTATTAGAAAGAGCGAGACGCCTGCTAAATTAAGTAAGCTCGCACAACTATGATTCGTACAACTATGATTCGTACACCTATGATTCGTACAACTATGATTCGTACAACTATAATTCCTATTTTACATCTTTGCTATACTGTAAAATAAATGGTGTACTTGCCTGTAAATCACCTTTAGCTACAATAATACTTGCAACAAGAAATAGGCATTAAACACAATATTTAGCATTACAAATGCACATATACTTCCATATTGTAATTTTAAAAGCCTTTCGTAAGTTTTAAAGCCTTTTCTGTATCTGTAACGTGTGGCACTTAGGCCTTACTAGGCATATTGCGCGTTCTCCTTAATTGATAGGTACCTCCTAGATCTGGCTCCTACAGATTTAATGTAGTTGAAAAGGTGACCAACAGGCAAGTGGTAGCTGATACACTCCACTTTTCCAAAGTATAGTTTTGTATTTAGAAGATCTGGACGTTTTAGTTCTACTTTTATCCTGTTCTTTGTAAAAACGACTATTTCTATCTTCTTGGTATTGACAGACAGTGAATAGTCCATTCGCAGAGTATGTTCTTTTCTATTCTTTGGTCTATATCCATTCCAACCAATATTACTAAAAAAAGATTTTAATATGTTACGATTATTTTGACAATTTTCAATTTTTTTTTATGTTCAGAAAAATGAATGAAATTTTTTAGAAAAAGGTTTCAGCGTAATACAGATTTAACTTAACACGTACATATGTATTTTTTTCTTTTACAATTCATTGACAAATGTGAATACAAGACACATTGTGAACATCAGACAAATCTGAATATAAAACTTAAAAAAACTAGAATAAAATATAAAAAATGATTACACCGAGAGCTGAATCCACATGACTTCTGATTTGAAAAGTCAACGCCTTATCCACAAACCACATTCGCTAGATGCATTTGTTTGCGATACGGTATGCTAACTATGCAAAAGCAGAAGTAGAACGAGTTTAGTGGTATGTGCACAAGAGTTAATATGGACAATCCACTCGAAGTGTACAGTATATTTTTTCTACGACCTAATAACGAAACTGCAAATTTAAAAAACTATTTTAGGTTTTTAAGACAAAATAACTAATTTTAAAATAATTTATGACTTTAACTAATTTATAAAATAAAATAAACATGAAAAAAAGATTTAATTTAATTAGTCCCCAGCTGAGATTTGAACCCAAACCTCTCGCGTGGAAGACACGCCGTGTAATCACCTTTATCGCAACACTTACGATTTTAGTTTTATTACTTTTAATTAAATTATTTTTATATAGGTAGTTCGATTAAAATAACTCATTTTAACGTATATTAAATATTAATAACTAAAAAATATACTGACAATTAGTTTGACAAAATTGTCACTCATATAAAATTTTAAATAAGAATAGTAGCCGAGTGGCCAAAATATGAACTGTTATTGGTGGATATAATTTTTTTGCAGTGTTCATACTAGGTAAAATGGATATGAAATATATTTTTTAAACGCAATGGCATACTTTTTGGTTCTGTAATCTTTCCGTAGGTAAGCTAATACTAATGTGATTGAAGAAAAAATAGATTCATACTTATTTTTTACAGAATCTACAGAATGAATATGTAACTACATATCAGTCTATTAAACGAATAAAACGTCATATCTATTCTATATTGTGTATATTATGTGTTAAATCGATGCCGCAGGTGTCTAACGTGCTCGTATTCATTTGTGAGGAATTTCGTGGTTCGTAGACGGCTTTAAATCCTACAGAAGACCATGTGAATTTATTTGCATGGTTCTCTATAGGATTTTATTGATGCCGTATTAGCAGAAATTTCTGTTGATATGATATCTAGATTATAAAAATAGCCATACGTTATCGTTGCGAAGATGGTGTAAGTCAAATGGCACCATCAATTAAGGCTCTCAATTCCTGACGTGATAAACGGTTAACCGGTCCGACTGATTTTGACCGGTTATGGTTTTAACCAGGTTTTTACTAAATTATTATAACCGGTCCGGATATCCGGTTAATCGATCCGGATATCAGGTTGACCGCTCCGATTATCCGGTTAATCGGTCAGATTATCCGGTTAACCGGTCCGATCAAACCGAGCCAGTCAAAACGGACCGGTTAGACCGGATTCGACGGTTTAACCGTAACCGTGATCAGTTAAATCAGTCACTGGTTTATCCGTTACTAGTTTAACTGTAACCATCACCGGCCTAATCGTTGCAAAACACATCTACCAAATCCTTTGTTTTCAATAGAAATGGGGTCACTTTACTAACTATTTCACCTTTTCTTACCGTGACAACCAGGCAGGGCATGCTTGATTTTTTTAAAATAGGCCCTCACTAAATAAAAATTAAATTAGAATAATAGAAATACTACCAATTTTACTTTTGCTAAACTTTATTTAAAATATAAAAAAGGACACAGTCACTCACTTCCCACTGGGTGGCTAAGTAGGTAAAACTAAAAAACAAAAACATAAATTATATTCAAGTAAAAAATCAACTCATCAACGTTTTCCGGCAGCAAGCAGTTTCTTTTTGCCGACACTGTTTCCTGCACTGGAAAACACCCGTTCATGAAAGTTGATGTGGATGGTACACATAAATACGATTATACGTTTATAAACCGGTTCCGGTTAAACTGGTTACGGTTAAACTGGTTTTGGATAAACCGGTTACGGTTAAACCGGTTACGTTCTTTAACGTTTTTTTGGTCCCACGGAACCGGTTAACCGGTCACGGTTACCAGCCTTACCATCAATTATCTTTAAGTCACCCCGGAGCGCTATGGCAAATAATAATAATAACCGTCCCTTTCCTGGACAAGCACAGCTTTTGGGGTTAAAATTTACTCATAAGGGGGTAAATTATGGAGAGTATTATTATAATTTAATCTACCAAACGTTTAGTAGCCCGCCAACCAAATATTCTACACCCACACGGATATTATACATATATTCTAAGCACAGACTACAGAATCTAAAAGTAGGCCATTACATTCAACTGAATGAATATAAAATTTAATATTCATTCTAGAAAGATCGGACTACTATTACTTTTTTAAATTTTAAATAAGTGATATTTCTGCCAAATTAATTGTCACTATATTTTTTAGTTATTGAGAATAATGGTATATTACATTACGAGTGTGGAAAGTGACATTTTTAACACGAGTGGGAAAAATTGTCGCACGAGGCGCAAGCCGAGTGCGACTATCACACGAGTGTGGAAAATCACTTTTCACACAAGTGATGTACAATATTTTTCCTACGACCACAAAATAATGTCATCAAAAAAATGTAAAACCAAGGTTATTATTACTATAATAATTCAAATGTATTTAAAGAAATAATCAACAATAATCGTATTTATTCAGTTTTCATATTTTCTAAACAAAAAAAAAACTAAAAAAAATAAAAAAAAATAAAAAAAAAAATTCTGCCCCGCCAGGATTTGAACGCGGTCGAAAAATGGTAAAGTTGATAAGTTCGACGTCCTAACCACCTGCACTAATAGCCCTTGTGTCAATTGATTGATCTAATCGGTTATGTATTTAACCAGAATAAAGAGCAAACATTATTTTAAAATTATTTTAATAATAATTGTTAAAGATAAATATCTAGGATCTAATTTACAACAATTTCAATAATTTAACAATCATATCGATTTTAGTATTAATATGGACATTACATAGATCAAAATAGAAATTAGGTGTTTGACATTTTGTGACAACTACTGCGGAAAGAAACATATTCTCACTCGGGTGGAAAGTAAATTCTTATTCATACGCGTGTGCTATAGGGCACTTTCCATAGGACTATATAGTATGATATGTGTCACTTTCCTAAGTGGTCGTAGGAAAATACAATTTAAAATGTGTGTTTTTGTAAAGAATCGATAAAAAAAATAATAGCATTCGACAAGATATTTACAAATAAATCGTAAATGTTATTGACAGTAAACCAATCTAATTATCAGTATTAAAAAAAAAGTTGTTTGTCTTGTTATTGCGAAGATAGAGTAGTGAATTTTCATGTGAAAGATCCGGAGTTTAAATCCAGGACGAGGACTAATTAAAATATTTTTAAAATATTTATTTTATCTTAGCGTTTAAATTAATTTTAAAATGTTGTAGGTTTTCGTTTGTGGGTCGAAGAAAAGATTTACTACACAATTGAGTTCCTACAGCGTCGTGCTCAAACTTTGTCTTCATATACGTTCTTCTTACACAAATTACTGTTTTTTTAGTTGTTTTAAATTAATGAAAATTTTGTTAAACTAATTGTATTTTTCTATTTATTAGAATAAATGTAATTAAAAATGAGTGATTCTTATAACGAATCGATAAAAAATAACAATCTATTAGATATTCATCATTAATAGTTAAAGAAACCGATAATTTTGGTAAAATTATAACAAAAGGACCTAAACCAATTATATTTAAGTGTAAATGTTAAAGATAAGTAAATGATAAGTTATCGCAAAAGTTTAAGGGAAGAGTTTTCGTACGAAAGGTATGAGGTTCAAATTCGGGTTGGATTTTTTTGTTCAAGTTTATTTTATAATTTGGTACAATCCAGAAATAATCTTTGTGTTATGTAATTATTTTTAAAATAGTAATTTTATGCTAATAACCTTTAAATTTTAAGATGTTGTAGATTTTCTTTAGTGATTCGTAGAAATATACTATACAATACTATACAATTCGAGTGGTTTGCTTGTATCGCAATGAATACGTTACTGAATTTTTGTAGATCGTATGTTTTAAAAATAATAGAACGGAACATACCGTAACCAAGTCTTTACAAAACTTTCCAATAAAAAATTACCTATGTATAAATACAAATGTAGTATTCTCTAATCAATCCCTTTTTTATTTATTATTGTATTTGAAATTGTAGGTGTTCGTTTTTTGAACTATTTACCCTTAATTCTTTAAATATTTTCATTATTTTTAAAATTTCCTGTCATACCTATTTCTATTTATACAAAAAATGCAAACATAATGTCGGAAATTTAATACTTTAATAACTTGGCATCGATGGTTTATATCCACTCTACGCTTTGACCTGACTTTCGTTAGCGAAAACCGGTAGTATTTAGAGAAAATAGTTTTGAGTAAAATACTTCGAGGATGGTTTCCAAGATATGTAACGGTTCCCAGTTGTGATTTGGTGTCTTTTCAACTCCCGCCTTAAACCTTTTATAAAAGTCTCTCTATTATAGCACAAGTAGCAGCTGGAAAGGCTTTTGGTAGGTAGAGAGGGGGTAAACGTCAAACCACGTCGGACGGCTTCGAGAATTTTGCAGTAATGTTTACCTGCCAGTGTCGTTTCATAGAATATGTAATTTTAAATTGTTACCGGCGGAACCGGACAATCGCATGTACTTATGGACTATAAATAATTATTAAACATGTATTATAATATTTAAGTCATAATTTTATAAAATTTCAACAGCTATTCGCAATTTATTAAGGCAGTGGCTCCATGTCCGATATCGGATACGCAGCTACATGCTCTCCGCTTCCGTCCTCGTACATAGAGCATCAAATTCTGCATGTCCTTCAGCGTCGATGTACTGCCGCCTTTTTTTAAATTGCTTAATAAATAATTATTTATCATGGGTCATATTTTTAAAAGCGAAAAAGAGGATGTTCCATAGTTACTAGTGCTACTAGTTACTACTCATCTAAAAATTAACTTTTTACTTTCCTATCTGTATACAGATATAAGGAAAGTATAGGAATCATGATTTTTTGACCTCGAGTTTTCGACGGATTTTTACGTTTTGAGGTCCCCTGAATCTGTTTTGGCTATTTTCGCGATGATGTCTGTGTGTGTGTGTGTGTGTGTGTGTGTGTGTGTGTGTGTGTGTGTGTGTGTGTGTGTGTGTGTGTGTGTGTGTGTGTGTGTGTGTGTGTGTGTGTGTGTGTGTGTGTGTGTGTGTGTGTGTGTGTGTGTGTGTGTGTGTGTGTGTGTGTGTGTGTGTGTGTGTGTGTGTGTGTGTGTGTGTGTGTGTGTGTGTGTGTGTGTGTGTGTGTGTGTGTGTGTGTGTGTGTGTGTGTGTGTGTGTGTGTGTGTGTGTGTGTGTGTGTGTGTGTGTGTGTGTGTGTGTGTGTGTGTGTGTGTGTGTGTGTGTGTGTGTGTGTGTGTGTGTGTGTGTGTGTGTGTGTGTGTGTGTGTGTGTGTGTGTGTGTGTGTGTGTGTGTGTGTGTGTGTGTGTGTGTGTGTGTGTGTGTGTGTGTGTGTGTGTGTGTGTGTGTGTGTGTGTGTGTGTGTGTGTGTGTGTGTGTGTGTGTGTGTGTGTGTGTGTGTGTGTGTGTGTGTGTGTGTGTGTGTGTGTGTGTGTGTGTGTGTGTGTGTGTGTGTGTGTGTGTGTGTGTGTGTGTGTGTGTGTGTGTGTGTGTGTGTGTGTGTGTGTGTGTGTGTGTGTGTGTGTGTGTGTGTGTGTGTGTGTGTGTGTGTGTGTGTGTGTGTGTGTGTGTGTGTGTGTGTGTGTGTGTGTGTGTGTGTGTGTGTGTGTGTGTGTGTGTGTGTGTGTGTGTGTGTGTGTGTGTGTGTGTGTGGGTGCGTGCGTGCGTGCGTGCGTGCGTGCGTGCGTGCGTGCGTGCGTGCGTGCGTGTGGGTGCGTGCGTGCGTGCGTGCGTGCGTGCGTGCGTGCGTGCGTGCGTGCGTGCGTGCGTGCGTGCGTGCGTGCGTGCGTGCGTGCGTGCGTGCGTGCGTGCGTGCGTGCGTGCGTGCGTGCGTGCGTGCGTGCGTGCGTGCGTGTGTGTGTGTGTGTGTGTGTCTGTATCCACCATAACTCATGAACCGATATAAAGAAAAACACCAAATTTTATACCTAAGCTTTATTCTGGTGTGCGGTGAACTGATTAGATTTTGGACACAGTCGGAACATTTGGGGGGTACTTTATAAGTGGTAATTTTTATATTTTATGGAATATATTCGTTATTTACGTTTGGAGAAGAAAATTCTTTAAATAAAAGTTACTTACAATATTACTATCTATATAAAAGTTTCCTAAAATGGTCCGTATTCGAAAAATGTTACAAAATGTAAAAAAAATATTTTCAAAAAAAAATTGTTCAAATAAAAGTTATTTGTAATATAATTCTCTATCATTTTTATCCCATACATAATTTCTCTAAAATAGACCGTATTCCAGATATTTGAGAAAATGTGTAAATTTCGAATTTTGAAGAAAACTCAAAAACGGATAAAGGAAAAAACATTAAATTTTAAACTTAAGTTTTATTTCGTCCTGAAGTGAACTGATTAGATTTTGGACGAAGACGGAACATCTGCCCCGCCCCCTCGGGTACTTTATGGGAGGCCGTTTTTATATTTTATGGAATATATATTATAGAAACATGTGTCAAGTTAGATGTATGTGGTAAATGTATATATTTAGTTTATCTTCTAAACATTTATAGAAATGCTGCAATAGGTTGTACAAAATAACCGGAAAAAGCCTATAATAACTAGATAGGAAAGTCATGTTTTGGACACATCAGATTTTTTACATAGCTGAGATAGCTAGCGAATTATGTCAAGTTATGTTTTATGTAAGCCCATTGTCGATAAGGTATAGGTATATGTATTTCAAATTAGATTCAAACAAACGAATTATTGCCAAGTGAAAAATAAATTAATTTAATAACCTATCAGTTTTATTTCCCCAACAAGGATTTACCGTATTGTTATAACCTGCTTTTCGAAATGAAAATAAATACAAAGAATGAGTCTTATTAACAAAAATAGATTAAAAGATTCGTAATTGATCTAATTAAAGGTTGGTTCATATAGGGGGCGAGTAATTTATTAGGAGCCTATACCTTTACTCAGAAATTATATACTAACTTAAGAAAAAAAAAGTTTCTTGGTTTTAGACAAATTTTTTAAATTATTTGAATTTTATTAATACATGGTGTCCGAAAGGTGCTGCACCAACTTTAACATCAGAATTTTAAATGCAACACCCTGTATATTTTTACATTTTTAAACTCTTCTCAATAAACAGATTTCAACGATATATCATACTATCTATCGAATGTGATCATGATCAGTAATGGATCTACAGCTACTAGAAAATCACATTTTTTTTTTAAATTTAGGTGGCGGTAGATAAGTGAAATTCAAAAAAAAGAGCTTACATGTCCCTATCCTAACTTTTCCAGTTCTATTCAGTGGTATGAAAAATTATTTGATGCAGGGTGATCTTATCATCTAGTTTTCGATAGGATAGGGACATGTAGCCATTTTGCTCGATATTCAACTGTTTAGCTAATTAGATGTGTGATATACCTATTGTTAAAATCTGCTCACCGAGAAGAATCTAAGAATTAACATTCAGGATGTCCCATTTAAAATTTTAGTATTGAAGTCGGTGGAGCACTTTTCAGATTAAATAAATTCAAATTTAAAAAAATTGTTTAAAACCAAGAAACTTTTGTATCAACTTTTTTTTTTCTAAAGTTAGTTTTTGAAAAAGGTATGGGCACCTAATAATTGAACTTTGTTGTATAAAAATTTAACTATTTTATAAGGTTAATTCATGTACCATATTTTAAATAGCGTAAATTTGGGTTACCTACCTAAAATGCAAGATTATCTATTTTATTTTAACCTTAAAATTCCAGAATTTACAGTTGTCAAACCATTATTCAACTAAAAGAATTTTCATGAATAAGTAGGTAGGATAGCTGGCCAACTACAATAATTATTTCTAGAATTATAAGATTAAAATAAAATTTAAAAAATGGCACATGAATTTACCTTTATTTTTAATCTGAACATCTTTGCCTAATATGTTGGAAAGTAACAAAGACGAAATACAAATAAAAAATGAAAGATCTTGTGCTTTTAAGCCGCTCTAACAAATACAAAAAATATTCCCAAATTAATTCATATAAAATGGAATTCGGTTTAATAGGTAACTACTAATTTTTCTTACCTTCAAAAGCCTTCAAATATTCACCAAATCCAGTTTTTTCCACTGTTTCACTATTTAAAAGACAAAAGCAATAAAAAATAAATCAAAATCAAAAAGCTTCTGAAACTGAAACAAACAACAAACAACCATGACCATGAACCATACCAAATATAACCAAATTTGACGTCTCTTCCTATCTCTATTTGTCTATACATCAAGGCCATAACGTTGTCGGTTATAAAATTTGCAAAGTAACAAATAAAGTGTAGTAACAAATAAATTGCGATAGAAAAATATAATTTTCTAGATACAATAAAATACAGATAAAAATGCACCTATGTCAAACAAAAACATTAAATTACTTATGAAATACGAACATACTTTTCTATGTTGGGGCAATTTAGTAACCATAATACAGGTAGTAGAAGTAGCAGTAGTAGTAGTAGTAGTAGTAGTAGTAGTAGTAGTAGTAGTAGTAGTAGTAGTAGTAGTAGTAGTATGGTAGTAGGACTTCTCGCGTAGATTATTTGCTGTCGATGGGTTCATATGTCTTTTTAAATCAGCATTTTTAGTTAATAATTATTAGATACCTCATGTGGAAGTGCATTCTATCTTTGGAAATATATTATTATTTAATATGGTATACAACATTCTATGATTTATTTAGTCATCTTATAATATTTAACTAAATACGTGGCAACGTCACTCAACTTGGCGTACAATCGGCATAGAAGATACCAATAGCAGTTAAAAAAATAACCTTAATTTTATGTTATTATTACTACTAGTAGATGGCGGTATAATTATTTTTAGTCAATGCCAACTAACGGTTATTCCTGAATTATTAACAAATTGATTGAATAACTGCTAAATAATTGTAAACTTTAGATAAATGTTTATTTAATATAATGGTCACAGAAAGATCAATAAAATAATGGTTCTTAAAAACTTGCTATTGTTAGATATTGAATAGATAGATACTTGTATGAGCCGAATTTTCTCAGTGCACGATGTTTTCTTCTTTTGGAGCAAACCTTAGAAGCGTTTATACAACGCTGAAAGTACATATATTGGAAGACATCTTAAATTTGGCAACATTTTATTGAAAACATTCTATGAAATTAGTCAAATTTGGCGCAAAGTATAAAAAACAAAATTTTAACTGATTATTTCTTGCAAGATAACAAAGTTAGTAAGGATTACATGTCTTTTACAAAAACTGTATACATTTGTTAAGCCCTTCATAATAAATTTGTAAGGAAATTTTTACCTGTGGAACTATTTTATTATAAAAGAATTTAAACTTCTCTTTGCCCAGTATATAAAATTTAACTATTCAGTTTGATGTTATTTTTACAACGTTTACAGGGTTGGTACATTAAATGAATTTATTTGAAAATATTAATATTATTTTTTAACATAAGTAAAAAACATTTTTCAGATTACAACAACGCTTAAAAAGAGAAGTAGAACTATCCCCAGAAGAGATTCTCGCTTTGTTGTCTCTCTACGAAGCCAACCAGCGTCAACATCAACTTCCGGCAAGCGAAAACTACCGCCACCCATGGACCAGATTTGAACCGAATGTAGATTCTGAAGTTGATGATGACGAAAATTGGTTAGATACTCCCGTGTTTCCATACGCCAGTGGATACGATAAAGAAGCTGGACCGAAATACTATTATGAAAATGAAATAAACGGACCACATATGGAGTTGGAGGATAAAGAGAGATGGAGAGGGTATGGAGTTGATCCTAGAAATAAAAGATTTATGGTAAGAAGAAAATAAATTGTTTTTTAGAATAGCTATGGTTATAGAGTGCTAATCAAAAATCCTCCGGTTATACTTAAACTGAAATTAGAAACTTATAAATAAATAGTTAAGAAGCTTCTTTACATTTCAACTCTTAACCAGAGCTGGACAGAGTACTGCTTTAAAGCGCTTATGTCTACTTCACAATGAGTAGTGTAACGATAGTCTAATTTATTATAGTTTATTTATTTGAAACACACTATTTACAATTTATTTCAAACGTACTAATTAATTTATACATCATAAGTCTTACCTCCCCTATCTAACTCGTTACTGGAGTCTTGTTAGGAAAATCGCCGAGACACGTATATTTTTGATTTCTACAATGCATATTTTGGTATGAATAGTTTACCCTTAATTTCATCCCTTACTGGAGGGGAGCAACCCTTTCGAAATATTTAAATGGCATGGGGTGGTAAGTGATAGCTCATTTTAAAGGGGGTTTTATTTAACTGTGCAAAAAATTTTGAAATTTGCTTCATTAATTTTCGACTAATTATTGTTTCAGAATAACGGAAATTAACGTAGCGCACTTATCCTTAGAATTAATATTCGGCCCTGCATGATATCGGTTTTGGTTCAGACGTTAAGTAAGACTTTTTGCCATTAGATAAGGTCACTGTTAGTTTAGTTGCTTTCCTATTTGTGATGTTCTGTTATTTTTAAACATTATTAAATTAACACGTAATGAAGCAAATTTCAAAATTTTTTATACGATTGAATAGAGAATAAAACTCCCTTTCAAATGAGCTATCACTTACCACCCCATGACATTTAAATTTTTTGAAAGGGTTGCTCGCCTCCAGTAAGGGATGAAATTAAGGGTGTAAACTATTCAAAAATATACATTGTAGAAATCAAAAATTGACGTGTCTCAGCGATTTTCCTAACAAGACTCCGTTAACGAGTTAGTTAGGGGAGTAAGACTTATGATGCTCACTGTATAATACTTAGACACTAACTAACAATTCTAATTTATTTATTACAATTTTACTTTTCTGTCTAACACTTTTTACTAAACTAAACTGTGCGCCGATGAGTCGGCTATTTATACCAAGCCAATTCTGTGCTCGTCGTTTCTGGGCGCTCCCGAAAATTCTATCTCTATGACTCAACGGCAGTTTCTCGAAGCGTCAGCGGCATACCTAGAAGATTTCGTCGTTTCTTGTATATTCAAAACGCGGTCCGACTGTTTTCACACGTCAGCGTTGCTTCGATCATGAATCGAGTGGCAGATTTCCAAGGTCGCCCGTACACAGGGTTGGCTCCGCATAACATTAGCTTTAAAAAAGTACTCATAAGCATAAGAAGTACTTTGGCAAATTTTAGAGAGTACTCGTGAAAAAATCGAGTATTCTAAATAATTCTAGTTAGTTACTTATGAATAGAAAGAAGAAATTATAGTAATTAATAATAGTAAATCACTAAGTAACAAACAAAAACGAGTTGAATATGGATCGTCTTCAGTTTTCGACACTTCATTTGCCCAATTTTGTAACCTAAAAATATTATAAAAATGTCTTTCACCTCTAAATTCTTCGCTAGTTCATTCTAATTTAAATGTATACTCTTCCATGTAGGGTATAGTCTGATATTTTTCTAATGTATATAGGGTATTGCACGACGTACCGTATAAACTTATTTTAAGCAAAAAATGCCCCATGAAATAATATCCAATTCTTCGTGGTTACCGAGCTACAAGCGTTGAAAGATCAAACGATATATTAGTGTAATATGCCATTTATCAAAATTTGTTTCTTGTTTATCAACAATTTACTTATAAACGTCAGTTGATTAGTCAGATCTACACTTGTTAACTCTATTTTTAGGCAAAATTAAAGGTTCCGTTAGCGTCTCAACTCTTGGTGCAGTATAAGAATCATTGGTTAATGGAGGGGTATTGTTTGTAATGTCCGTGGTAGCAGCTGGTAAAAAATCAACTTCGGTAAAAAACGTTTTCATCTGAGGGAAAAATCCCAGTTTTGCAAAATCCGTTTATCGCTGTTTTCATAGTGGTTGCGTTTAGAAAGGCATTACCAAAAAGCGTGGAAATTTGAAATATGGTTATCACCTTTCCTGGATTGCAACGCATCTATGTCCGAGCTTCATGTTCATAAAAAGTACTTAACGGTTTCATGAAGGAAACGTCCAACGGTTGAAGTCTATGACTTGTGTGCTTTGAAAAGCATAATAATATTACACCATTCTCACGTGCATGCAAAATTAAGTCAAGATTTTTGGTATGGGTTGAATGCCCATCGAGCAAAAGAAGAGCTGTATTTTCTTTTGTTGCTTTAGAAAACGTAACAAATAGCTTATACCAATTGAAAAACTTCAGTGGTTATCCATCCAGAATCACTAACTTCTAGTACTGAACCAGGTGGCAAACCTAACTCAAATGACAGTTGCTTCCGTTTCCGTGGAAAAATTAGCATAGGTGGCATGTATGCTCCAGCATCAGAAAAACAGATTTCAGCCGTTATGGTTTGTCCTCGTTCAGTGAAAGTTAAGGTGTCTACCTGACGTTTTCCTTTTAAGGCTAAAATTTTGGTATGGCCCTTTGGACTCACAGTCAACCCCGTTTCGTCACAGTTATAGATGCGTTTTGTATCTAGCTTATGTGTGTCTACTGTTTCCAAAAGAAGGCGGAAAAATTGTGACACCACAACCCTATTAAACCCCATAGCTCGAGCTCCCGAAGTTGATTCTGGTTTTCGTAGCGTCAAAGTAGGGTAGCGTTTTAAAAAACATTGCATCCAATCCTTTCCAGCCATTTCAGATGCAATATTAAATTTTTGTTGACACTGATTTTGTATAGCTAATTGATAAGCCAAACAACTAAAGTCAATCATATTCAAGCCAAAAAGTCTTGATTCCATTAATTTTAAATAGTCGACAAGTTATCTTTCCTGTTCTTGTGAAAACACGCAGTAAAATTTCCATGTTGTTCTGCGGCCCTACTGTACCCCATTTTTCCAGTAACAACGGCATCAACGGCTGCGTTCACAGATTCGGTACTCCATTCCTGGCGCTTTGTCTTCCGAACATAATTTCTAACCATCTGAAAAAATACTAAATTGTACCCCAATCTGCCCCATGTGCAACGTTTACTTTTAAAGTAAAATTTTTGAAAAAAAAAAAAAAAAGACCTAGAGTAAAGCTATAGTGATAAAAAAGTTGCTAATCAACGTTCTTTGCATTACATAATTGAAATAGATTAAATTTTATTAAGCAAATTACTTACGGTGGTTAATAGGGACGGCAAAAGTTACAAATCAACACGAACTTTCCAGATGTTAACGAGACTAACCTCTTGCTTGACGTTTTTCGGACAACTGGCGTATCTAACATGTAACCGAGGCTTTTAAGTGAACTTCAGTTCAATTTCGCATATTTCCGTTCACACGTTCGGTTTTTAATGGCATACCCCGTTCTACCCCGCTACCCTGTTCTGCCTTGCTTTCCCCTACGTCATATCTTCGGAGAAGATGTAAAGCCATTGGTCCCTAGTCCATAGATGTTGAGCACGTAAAAGATCGCTACCTCTGGTTAGAATACCTCGTTTTCCTAAAATTCTTAGTTTTTGACTTATAATGAATTTAAGATAATGACAACTTTCAGTTTTTGTCCACTATTTTGACTCTTCCTGTAGATATCTTGGGTTTCTTGGCAACACTTCAAAAAACACAAAAATACGCAACTTTTGTCTAATTTAATCAACTTGCTATCTTTTACCGTTTGGAAAATAGCGATACTGTTCCTAAGAAAAAGAAAAGACCCTGATTCCATTAATTATCGACGATTTAATAATTTTTGATGCAACCTGCAGAGTGAACAACTAGAAATAAAATTATTTTTAGATAGTAAATGGCTACCTGTTTTTAATTACTTGGATAGACAAATTATTAAGAAAATAAATTGATTTCAAAACTATGGCTGTAATTTTGTTTGTTATTGAGTCAAGCAAAAGCCCATATCAATTTTCTTAATTTTAAAATAACAGGATTTGATTTCTACTGATGTTGCAATGACTGTTGTATTGTTAGATCTTACTGTGAGGTTGCTCGCATATTGGAAAAATTAAAATCAGTAATCTATCATAATGTTAACAGGTAAAAAGACGAGGTCAAGGTAGAAAACGTTTAAGCATGGCTAGGAAAGAGAGATTCATAGTGTTGCAAACACTAATATAGAGTCGCAAATACAGCACTTTAAACAAGAAATGAATTGAACGAAGCACTTGGAGCAAGTCTTTCTGATAATTATAGAAGAAGGCCCAAAGACGCTGATTTAAAGACCTATAAATCAATAAAAGCTTAATATCTTCAGCCTCGTCATAATAATTGTAATAATGACCAGTGGGTCAAGGTTCTGTTCGTAGACAAGAGCCGCTTTTGCAAAAATTTAAACTATGGCAGGGAAGGAAATTATAGTCGTTGAGAGGAAAAATATGAACAATTTCATTTTACTCCCACTCTCATATGGTGGAAACTCAGTTATAGTATTGCTTGGGTGTTTTTAGGGGCACGAACAGAGTTGGTTGTCATTGATGTCGATTTAAATGCAGATGGTTACACACGAGACGTTCTGCAAGAGCCTGTAGGGCCTTTCGCGCCTTATATCGGACAAAACTTTTTTCTTATCCACGACAACGCCTGTCCTAAAAATTGGATCGTTATGTATACAACTTTTTATTTAACGATGGAATAACAATAATCGATTGTCCAGCATGTTCTTAAGATCTTAATCTAATCGTACATGTCTGGAGTATGCTAGGCAGACTATTATTGTCCAAAATTCCTGCTGTGCAAAATACCGAGCAAATGATCTGTTTTGCCTGAGATTTTGGATAATCTGTCTCTATAAATGATTAATAAACATTACACTGGCCAACAAAATTACACTTTTTGACTGTTAAATGACTTGTCATATGATGTTTACTAATTTTAAGTCGCTGAATCTAAATATACCCCCACTTTATTTTCTGACAGTTCTTGTTTACGAGTTATAGCTTTCACTAAAAATTCGCTATATTGTAGTGTTTACTTGCAGTTTATTTAATAATAATTATTGAATTATTATAAATATTTAACTTTATTTGAAAATACCATTAATTTGTAATCCTCTTTAACGACCCCTCTGATGTACAACCGCGGACACCCCCTGTAGTTTATTAGAACATACTTATAAAGGTAAAAGTATCTCTCTTTAATGACCGGTAAAACCCAATTTCAGAATTTTTAAGAAATGATATTTTGTTATTTTAGGGCAACGTTTGGTAAGACAATAGTGAAATTTTCTTTCTTGTTTAAATTATTGTTTTATTTTGTAATTTGTTATGGCATCGTCAAGAAGAGTATGTGTGAATGATCCAAACAATTTTTGTTTCATTTGCGGAGAGTATGTATTTAAAGAATACCGTTTAAATATGACAACATTCGTAAATGAGGCTTACAAAAATTACTTTGGGCACCCGCTGGAAATTAAGAATAAGCCTTGGATTTCGCAAAAGGTATGCAAAAGGTGCGTTGAGTTCCTACGTTTATAGACAAATGAGAAAAGACATGTACAAAACCGTTATGATTTGGAATGAACCCATGAACCGTCATGACGATTGTTATTTTTATTTGGTGAAAATAACTGGTATTAACCGAAAAAATCGAGCCAAATGGGAATATCCTTCCATACAATCGACACATAGACGTGTCCTGAGCCCTAAGTCTACACCTACTTTACAAGAAGAGCCAGAAGATTTTGAGACGAAAAACGACAGTAGTGATAGTGACTTTGAATGCGACCTGAGAACGCCAAAACCATTCAATCAAGATGATTTAAACGCCTTAATTAGAGGTCTGAGACCGCCAAAGTCAGCTTCAGAAATTTTGGCTTCAAGGCTAAAAGATGGTAACGAAAGAAACCAAAATTTCTTATTACCTTACAAGAGAACAGAATATTCTCAAATATTTTGCCGAAGAAGACAATTTCGTATTTTGTAAAGATGTACCTCGATTGATGGCTGCAATGGGATTACAAAATGATGTTTCTAGTGAGTGCCGTTTATTCATAGACTCGTCAAAACGGAGTCTAAAATGTGTTCTCTTATACAATTAGAATAAATTAGGGTCGTTGCCTATTGCACATTCTACAAAAGTAAAAGAAGAATATACAACTATTGCTCTGGTTGATTTAAAAATGGTCAACTTTCTATTAGGCCAGCAAGGTGGTTACACAAAGTAAACTTGTTTCCTTTGCTTGTGGGATAGTAGTGCTAAAAATTAACATTGGGTTAAAAAGGATTGGCATATTCGGAAAGATCTAGTTCCAAGACAACAAAAACGTGATAAACTCACCTTTAGTGTATAATTTTGCCTCCGTTGCATATAAAATTAGGGCTTATAAAACAGTTTGTCAAAGGTCTTAACAAAATTGTTTTCTATTTCTATCTAAAAAATTCCCAAAACTGAGTGTAGAAAAGATAAAAGCGGGGATTTTCGATGGGCCACAGATAAGGTTATTAATAAAACATACAAAATGTACGGACACTATGACAGAAATTGAGAAAAACGCATGGAATGAGTTTGTTTGGCTTGTTCAAAATTTTGTGGGAAATAAGAAAAGTTCTAACTATTATCAACACGTTGAACGTTTAATGGGTCACTTTCAAACCCTTGGATGTAACATGAGCATTAAGTTGAACTTTCTTCACAACCACCTAGATTATTTTCCCGCTAATCTTGAGGATCTAAGTAAAGAACAGGGCGAGCGATTCCACCAGCACCTTTGTACGATGGAGGAATGGTATTAAGGCTACTGGAACGCACACAAGGGTTGAACCTCTGCAAGGAAGTCTTATAAAAGAAAGTTTTTTCACCTTAAGAAATAAATAAAATATGATTAACTTTAAACAAATTTTGTTTTACTATGAAACGGCCATGTGTCATATTTTCTAAACTAGAGCTAATAGAGAAATTTAGATTACAGATTTGAAGTCTTCAAAAACTTTTTTTGTTCAAACGTTAGATTACCTGCATATATTTTTTTTAAATCTTTTATTTTATATAATAACTGAGATGTTAAAGTGAAATAAAAGAAACTGATCCGAAAACTGATCCGAAAAGATCACAGGCTACCGTTTGATATATTTTTAGTACTTTGCTGCTCACTCTACAGGTTGCTTCAAAAATTAATAAAAAATCGATATTATGGACGCCGCCCCCTGTATACGGTATACAAATATGTTAAAACGATATCTAATAATAAGCCAACTGCATTTCCAAAGAATCAAAGAACGTACGAACATATAAAAAAATGATCGGAGTTGAATGAAAATTGTAAGAGAAAAATGATGTATAACTTTTCTCGTTTCCCTAAATTTTGTGTCTATACCATTTTTTTATACCGTAAATGTATTAATTATTAATTGTTTATCTACCTATTAAATAATCTTCGTATTATATTCAATACTCTATTCAAAATTTGCTGTTTTCTGTCTTAGGTTACTAAAAGAAGAAGTATGGATCCAACCAGGGAACTGAGATATTTAAATGGACCCAACAAAAACGACTTTTATACATTGTCTCAACTTCTAAACAACCAAAAGAGCTCAGAAGGAATGCCGGTATACCGTCGATTAGTTTTGTAAGGAAATTAATATATTGAGCGTCATATCAGAGATCTGAAGAATGGTACCCTTCTTTTTATCTATATAAGATTTTATTGTTCTAGACTCAAAAACATAAATTTATTGTATGTTATTATTATATTGGTGTATATTTTTTGAAGTAAATTATATAAATGGCAGTCAGTATAATATAAGTGCGAAATAATTAATTAATGTACTATACATGTTGTACTTATTAAAGATATAATAATAAATTGTGCATCATTGCCACTATTCATTATTTAGTTCTCAACCTGCATATTTTTGAAAGCATGCTAAAATTAAAAAACAAAAAGTAATCCCAGAAACATGTTAGATTATAGATTGTACAATATTATTGACTTATCTATATACTGTAAATAAAAATGTATATCATTTTACAATGGCAGTGAATTTAAAAAAAAATAATTTTAATTTATTTGTTGTTACTCATTACATTCCTCACGACCCACTAAACATGAAACCACTCTTTTTGTAACGTTTTTTACATAGACTTTTCTTGATATATTTTAAAACTGTACTAACATATATAATATATGTTTAAATGTTAACATTATAATTATTAAAATACCTCGCAACTGAAGTATCATGTATGCAGCAAAACCAGAGATAACAAGAGATGTAACTACTAACAAATATCGTGCGGTCCTGAATAAGACATATTCTAAGGGACACAGGAGGGTATAATATCCGCTGTTGTCATATGCCTATTTCATTATTCTCGTTTTGTTTACGAACTTATTTTCATATATTAAAAAAGCTAAAATAATTGAACCTGTTTTATTGCAACTAAACCCAAAACATTTTAAAATAAATTAGATGTAAATTTACTAAATTAAATGTTATAATTTTCAATAAATTCCAAAACCTAGTAGTGGAAGTTGGAAGTGGCAACAGGTCTTATACCGTTACGTTACGTTGTTTATTATTAGCGCACATCGGTTACACATTTATTCATTGATAAAATAAAGTTGTATCTGCGTAAAATCCTTCTCTTTATCCCCTCTTTTACTTTTCACCTTTCGTCTTCTCACCGCAGACCAACAAATAGAGTGTTAAGGCGCGTCCACATTATACCGAAACATGCCGGCCTATGCCAGGCGGCACGTTGCGTTCGGTTTACGGTGTTCGGCAAGACGTCCACATTGTTCCAGTAGTCTGGACACAGGTCTGGACGTCTCGAATTGCCAAACAGTACCGAACCAAAACGCATCAGTGAAAAGATGCGCAGTGCGCACTTTGTTGGAGAAATGTCGAGTGATGATGATGATGCCGTTTTAGCTGCTTTAGCAGCAATAGTTATAGCATTAACTGCAGGAAACCGTCGTGCCCGTTGCCCCCGGAGATTTTGGATTCGCCGCAGCATCCTTCAGGGGAGGAAAAAGTACAGGGCCCGTGAATTAATAAATTCCTGGAGGTACTGTATCTATAGTTACTATCAGTTGGTTAACATATATACTGTAGGTGTTTCAAAAATTGCATTTATTTTTTCGTAATGGGTTCACGTAGTAAGAAAGGTGAGGAAGAACTGCACCAATCGATTAAAACAATAGTGAACGCACTCTGTACATCTGACACGTTTATTAATCAATTAAGTGATACATTATTTAATATTATTTTCAATAAATTTGAAGGCGAATTTAAATTTTTAAACGATAAAGTCACCAAACTTAAGGAATCTTTAGAAAATCAAAATCAAGTAATTAAACTAATGTTGTTTCGACAAAAAAAATATGAACAACGTGTACGACGCCTAAACCTGCTAATGTATGGTGTGTTAATGAGATTAAAGAAGAGAACTGTTCAAACAGTGTCTTAAATACTTTTCATAAAATGCAATTAAACGTAGGCTCGTCTGATATAGAATGTGCTTATAGGATTTGAAAAGTTGTTATCGGTAAAACAAGACCTATATTGGTAAAATTTTATAACGCATTCGCAAGAAATACGGTATACTCCAATAAGAAATTGTTGAAATCTACAAAAATTAATATAAGAGAAGATCTTACTCCTGAGCAATCAAGACCATTAAAGATGGCGATAACAAAAATTGGTAAAAATGGGAAAACCTGGACCAATTCTGGTACAATTTTCATCAAGCTGGAAGGAGTTGAAAATGTATACAAAATTCTTTCAAGTGAAGATCTTTTGAAATTCTGAACTATTTATTCAGTTCTCATTTAGCAAAATGTTATTTTTTCTTATTCGGTATCCTTTCTTCTTTAGGTTGTTTAGTTTGGAAAATGATTATTTTTCTAAATTATACTATTTTTTGGTATTAAATAGGTTTAGCAGCACCTAATGTATGCAGTTAAATCGTACTCAGTTTCACTTCTGGTAAGCAGGTTAATCTTATCAGTAGTCAAGTTTTTGTTATACCTATTAAACTTTATTCGTATTTAATGGTAATTTGTATTTATATTTTTGAATTGAATTAAATGAATAATATTTTGTATATAGGTTGTCTCAAGGCAAGATCGTTGTTGCCATCTATGCATGATGTGCAATTGATTGTTGCGGAACATTTTTTTGACATTTTTATTATATGTAAAACCTGGCTTAAGAAAATATATTCAAATGAGTTAGTTAGATTAGAAGGATTTACTTTATACAGGTTAGATCGAGGATCTGCCGGGGGGAGGGGGGGGGCTTGTGTATTTACGTCAAAAGTAACATAAATAGTACTAAATTAAACTGTAGCGGAAAATTTTCTGAGCAATTTTGGGTGAAGCTTAAAATTAAAAATATAACTATTGCTTTAGGTGCTGTATACAAGCCCCCTACGGTGAATTCTAACTCATTCATTGATGAAATGGAGGACATGCTTAGTACGCTATGTCCAAGTTTTGATAAAGTAATTTGTGGAGGTGACTTTAATATAGATTTTTTAAATTTTGAAAATACTACAGTGTTAACTATTCTTCAATGTTTTGGGCTCTATCAAGTTCTTGATACCCCAACACGAATAACAGATACAACAGCCACACTTTTAAATGGTATTGTGACATCTGAAGATTGGCTAGTGGAGAAGGGTGTCATCCCAGTAACAGGTATTATTGCTGATGATGATATTGCTTATTGCAAATTAAAAGTTTATTTGGAGAAAGAGGGACCGAAAACATTAACTTATAGGAATTTTAAGTTTTTTAATGAAAACGACTTTCTGCGAGACTTGTATAATATGCCTTTTTTTAGAATATATGATCAAGAGGGGGTAGATGAAAAAATTAATTTTTTGGTAAACTGTTTGAATAATTTGTTTGATAGACATATGCCACTAGTGACAGCACGAATAACTAAGCCGCGAGCTCCTTGGCTTACCGGTGCAATAAGGGAAATGATGGATATTAGAGATAAAGCCTTTAAAAGGTATAAAAACACTAAGTCAGATGCCCATTTCCAATTTTATAAAGATATGCGAAATTACACAAACAGTGCTATAAAACGGGAGAAAAAAGCTTTCTTTACATTTGAGTTTAATAATAAAAATTCTAAACAATTTTGGAAATCACTGAAAACATATAGAGTCTTGCCTGTTAAAGAGTAATCCATTCCTGATCGTCTTAACAACCCTGTTGACATTAATAACTATCTTATAAATTCTGTTGCTGGATCTCAACCCCCTGAAAATTTAACCTTATTTTATAATAATAATAGTAGAATAGATTCTAAATTCAATTTTACTGAAATAAACGATTTATTTGTTTCGCGAGCTATTGCAGAGATAAAGACTAATGCTACGGGGGGTGATGTAATAAGTATAAGACTAATTCGATATTGTTGTCCAAACATTGTTCAATATATTACGCATATTATTAATTTTTGCCTAACTAATAATATTTTTCCGCTTTCATGGAGGAGAGCGGTGGTGAAGGTGTTGCCTAAAAAATCAGATCCTCGAGAGTATAAAGATCTTCGACCTATTAGCATGTTGCCAACATTATCTAAAATCTTAGAGAAAGCTATTAAAGTGCAACTTAGGAAACATATTGACTCTTTGTTACCTGTAACTCAATCAGGTTTTCGTAAAGGCTATAGCTGCACAACTGCTTTACTCCATGTGGTGGATGATATTATTAAATCTCTGGACAAGGGTCATTGCACAGTTTTGGTCTTACTAGATTTTAGTAGGGCATTTGACACTCTTAACTATAAATTAATGTCATCTATTCTAAGTTATTTAGGTCTTTCCCAGAATGCAGTGTCGTACCTTACAAATCGACAGCAGCTAGTTACGATCAATGGTCAGTCTTCTCCTTACTTAGATCTCCAATGTGGTGTACCTCAGGGTTCTATTTTGGGTCCCTTACTCTTTGCTCTGTATACATCCAATATTTTAAAATGCCTTCAAAGCTGTAATGCTCACTTGTATGCGGATGACACTCAACTTTACTACAGTTTTGACTCCAATAAAGTAGATGATACATGTGCTTGTATAAATAGAGACCTAGAATTATTTGTAAAATCAGCTTCTGACCACTGTTTGAAAATAAATTGTAGCAAATCTAATGTCTTTGATACTAGATATAAACGCGATTCTGTGTTAGAGAATGTAAACATATTAGTTAAAAACGAGCGTCTTGAATTAGTAAATCATGTTGAAAGTCTTGGTGTAGTTTTAGATGCTGATTTGCGATTTGAAAAACATATAAATAACTTAATTGGGCGTGCATACTCAACAATCAAATTGATATATGGAAATAGGCAGTTCTTATCTTCTGATATCAAGAAGCTTTTATGTGAAAGTCTTATTCTCTCGATCTTTAATTATGCAGATGTCCTGTATGGGCCATGCTTAACCAGCCAATATAAACAGAAAGTTCAAAAGGTACAAAACTCTTGTCTTCGCTTAATTTTTGGTATTCGAAGAAGACTGCCTATTTCTCACAAATTAAAGGAAATATGATGGCTTAACATGTACAATAGAAGAACACTTCATGCTGCAAGTACATTTTACAAAATTATTGTTAGTAAAACTCCATTATATTTGTACAGGAAAATCACTTATCGAACTGACGTGCACAATTTAAATATAAGACATAAAGGTATACTGTCTCCACCACCATTTAGGTTAGAGCTGTTTAGACGATGTTTCTCTTATTATGTATGTGCAATTTATAATAATGTTCCATATTCACTAAAATCTGTCAGTCATGAAAAATTCAAGAAATCATATAGAAATGTGTTATATGCTGCATAGTTGTAAATGCTCAGATAGTGTTTAATAGGTATATCTCATGTCTTTCTAATTTCTTTTTTTTTTATTTATTTTTCTTTTCTGTGTTTTGAACTGTTCAAGCGATATATTTATAAATATAATATAATTTTATTTTTTTTATTGTTTTGGGTTAAGTGGAAGAGCAATTCAGTGGTGAGTTTCATCACATGAATTGAACTTCGCCCTTTATTTCTCATTTTGCATAAAATGTAGCGAATTGATATGTAATTTTGTAAATATTCTGTATATTCAAAATGAAAATAATAAAGACATTTATTATTATTATTATTAATGAGGGACTTACCACTCGATAAAGTTGACGAGTCAAATTTCGAATACAGGAACGACGTGGGATTCTGCAACTTTTTCAGAATGAAAAGTTCTGATTTTGAACACCTGTTGCCCTTGATCGAGTCGAAAATTAGCCAGAAAAATACCTCCTTCAGAGAGATTATTCCTGCAAGTGAACGCCTAGCAGTCACCCTGCGCTTTCTTGCGACTGGAGATTCGTACCATCCATTGATGTATACGATGCAGATTTTCAAACAAGCTATTTCTTGTTTTGTGCCGGAGGTTTGTAACGCCCTTGTCGAAGCCCTCCTAGATTACGTTAAGGTAAGAAATATAGTTATTACTAGTATTAAAAAAATAAAAAAAAAATAATTTTATTTCCTTTAAAATAAATGACAAAAATTAACGAGAACGAAGCGTCAGTGCTGAATGTTATCTTCATGTAGATAAGGGGTTTAAAGGATGTCACGTGAAAACGGTTAAATAATGCAATCAGAGAAAATGGATGCAGGTGAAGGCGATTGGGAATATGAACGTGAAGGCGATTGGGAATATGAAGGTGACGCCGAATAAGATGGGTAAGGTAAATGATTTTGCGTCTGGCTGAGTGGTATGCCAGGTGACGATTGGTACGACGAAGAGAAAGCAGAAAATGGCCTGGTTGAAGTAGGTGGTTGTATATTACCCTGCGTAGCTCCCGATTGTAAAGTATGAGGTTCGTACATCCCTATTTCCGCATCAAATAGGACTTAATTTATGGAATTTTTCACCATAAATATTGTTCACGGAGAAGGTAGTCTGCGTAGCTTCATTGCTACTTGTTAGCCAAACAACGAATATTCATCTTTGCTGTCAACTCTTCTTGAGTGGATCGATCTCATAAGTTTCACCGCTTCATCCAAAATAGATGCATTGGATGAGGCAAGATTATCTGTAAGCTTACGTTTAGCGGATTTGGTCTTGGGTGTTTTATGCGACTTGAAATCCTTAGTTTTTGGCACTTTCGTTGGGGTAACCACAGCTAGCTGGTCCTGTTGAGAAGTTGATGGTTGAGATGAAGCTTGGTCTTGACTTTTTCCTGTTTCAAAATCTTCAACTTGTTTTTTCTTTTCTCCCTCATCATGGGCTGATGAATCCTAAAACAGATTTTTTTTAATGTTTAGATGCCCCAAAGAAAAGACGAATGGGAAGTAATCGCCCAAGAATTTAACGAAAAATGGAACTATCTAAACTGTATCGGAGTCATAGACGGCAAGCACATCGCTATGCATGCTCCTATTCATATGGGCTCAGAATTTATCAACTACAAGGGGTTTTTTAGTATTGTTTTGCTTGCTGTAGTTGACCCTACAGTGGGTTACATAACAAAGGATCAAATAAAAGGATATTTCGCTACAGATTTAGCGGGGCTCGCAGGGTTTCAGAAAATGCATTTGGAGCGCTATCAACCAGTTTTCGAGTGTTTCGATCTGCCATGGAACTAGAACCTGACACGGCAAAGAAAGTGACCATGGCTGCTGTTTACCTACACAATTTTTTTAGAAAAAGCACCTCCGGTAGAGTTCCAAGAAGAAGTAATTTAAAGGCTCAAGCAGTCGGGGACGAATTTGCGAAATATTTTGTTATTCCGTTTCCAATACGACAAGTAATTAAATAATTGTGTACAAGTATACCTGTTAATGGAGGCTGTATTTTTACAATAAAATGAATCTGTTTGTAGTGTAAATAAATTCTAGCAGAATAAATCCTACCTAATAAATCCTAAAACGTTATAACTTCTACTAAAAAATACGAACTTGCCTCAACATTTTCCACGGTGTTCCTTGGTTTATTCTTTTCAGACAGGAACAGCATAGCTTGGTAAGTAAACCATTTGCTCACGTAGGGTTCGTCAGCGCCACTTCCAGTTCTTCTGGTTTCGGCTTCTTTCTTCATTTCTCTTGCAAAATGGCTTTGCAAATTTTTAATTTTTCGCTCCACGTCTTGTTTCTGTATACCGAATGAAACGGCAATTTCCATTGTGGTATCACGTCTCCGGTTCTATTTTTGTACTCTGAGTTGATGAAATCCCAGAGTGACGCACGTTTGCGATATAAGTCAATAAATGATAATGTCTGTTCATTAGTCCACTTGTCACTCATTTTCACACTCACGAAGCCAGAAGAATAAAAACTAGAAAAATATTTTCTAAAACAACAGACGGTTAAAGCTTGACTGAAGCCGATCAACACGTCCACACGATGAATTTTAATTCGGTTCGGTTCGGCTTTCTTTGTACCGGACCGACTTGGATTAGTTTGGGTTTGGCATCATTCGAGTCGGGTTTAGGTGAGTCGGTGAGGCCGACCGGTAAGTCTACATTAATTCGGCTTTGCCGATCGGCTCAAGCCGAATGATGCCGATCGGCATAATGTGGACGCGCCTTTATGATTGTAGTGTAATGTGAGCCATTTCATTATTCAGTCATGCTCTAATACTCCAAGTCCCTCTCTGTATTATTTGGCCTTTGAGTCTCAACTTGTCCGCTTATTATACATAATTAAACCCCTTAAGACCAAACCTATGGGACGACTATGGTGGAGACACTTTCGCGAACATCCCTGAGTCAACGAGATACTATTTCTAGTCTAAATATAACGTGATAACGTTTCTGGTAAATTCTGGAAATTTTGGTGGAGGAACATTCTAGACCACCAATTTGTATATAAATTGGTGGAGGAGAGCCATCAGAGTTAGTAGTCAGTTGTTATATGGACAGTGAAGATAAATAGTAATTAGTAGATAGTGGTGAATATAAATAGTGATCAGTTTAAAGACATTCGAAGTATATATAAATTAGAATAGTTGTGTTATAAAATAAATAGGTGTTTAAATAAATTATTAATAAATAAACGGTTGTTTTAAAGTAAACAAACATCACATTGGTGTCGAGAAGTGGAACAGTGTAAATAAATAGTGGACAATCATGGCTAAAAAACTGTGTGATTGAAAAGTGGCCGAATTGCGTCGAGAATTAGAAGATCGTAATCTGGAGACGACAGGGAAGAAAGCAGAACTGGCAGAGAGGCTTAAAGAAGCACTGGAAAGTAAATGTTTGGATCCGAAAACGTTTCTATTTTCGGATGATGCATCTGCTATAATTTCTTCAATTTCTTCCGATATGAAAACCGAAATATCTTCTATGAAAACTAAAATTACTGCTGATGTTTCTTCTATAAAAAATGATATTTCCTCATTGGAAACTAAAGTTTCTGCAGACATTTCTTCCTTAGAAAGTAAAGTTTCTTCTGACATTTCCTCATTAGAAACTAAAGTTTCTTCAGACATTTCCTCTTTAGAAAATAAAGTTTCGTCTGATATTTCTTCCTTAGAAGAAAAGGTGTCTTCTGATATGTCTTCCGTGAAAAACGAAATATCTTCTTTAGAAATCAAAGTCTCCTCTGATATCTCTTCTATAAGAAATTAAATGTCTTCTGTCGAGGAGCAAATAATGTCTTCGGTAGAGAAGAAAATAAAAGAAATGGAAAAGAAGATAGAAGAAATGGAACACGTAGACCAAACCAAGAACGATGAAATAAAGTGCCATGAGGTGGAGTCGAAGTTGAAATTGGAAGGAGCTGTAAACTCTCCTCGTGTTAAAGCCCCAACTTTTGACGGGAAAATGTCTTGGACGAACTACCTTAAGCAGTTCGAAACAGCTGCCAGAGCAAACGAGTGGTCTGAACGAGAAAAGGCAATAAATTTGACCATCGCTCTTCGAGGAGACGCTTTGGATGTCCTTCAGACTATACCCGTGAAAGACACAGATGATTTTGAGCAACTCAAAAAGAGACTAAATATGCGATATGGCCACGAATACTTGAAGCAGGTATACATATTACAGTTGAGGAATCGCAAACAGAAACGTGACGAGAGCCTTCAAGAATTTGAATTAGATATTGCAAAGATGGTGCGATTTGCCTACCCGTCAGCTCCAGAAAACATGATGGAATGTTTGGCTGTTTAAGCATTTGTAGATGGACTTCGTGACCATGAAATGCAAAGAACACTTCGTTTAGCCTGTCACAAAACATTGGTCGATGTCTTGTCTGCTGCTCTTGAATATGAAGCGGCTATGCTGGCTTCTGGTGGATACAGTGAAGTAAGGACTGTAAAAGAAGAACAACAGGAAAATAAATTGGACCAATTGTTTCACATGATAAAAAGCCTTATTGAGAAGCAACCGAAGACTATTAGGTGCTGGAATTGCGGTGAAATGGGAAAAGTAAGCAGTTTGCGTAAACGTCCAAAGAACACTACGAATCGAAAAACCGTGCCGGTGGCTGTACAGGAAGGAACGGTGTTACCTGAAAGTAGTGAAACCATACGAGTAAGGCGGTTGCAAGGAACTGTAGAAAAGGCAACGCCTGTCATGGCGGAACCTTCGATGCGCAATAAAGGTGTTGGTCAAGGAACTCTGATTGGAAAGGGGTTGGCCACATCTGATAAAGAAGTTACAGTACGAAGAACGTCGGTTGTCAGCGATGAGTGGGCCCCTGTCAAACTTAGGGAAGAACAAGAGAATGATCCCGTCTTAAAGAAGATACGACAATGAAAAGAGGAAAATCGTCGACCTACTTGGCAAGAAGTATCTAATCTCTCTCCAGTACTTAAGTCGTATTTGGCTCAGTGGAACTCCTTTATCCTGGAAGATGGCTTATTAAAGCGAGTACTGGAAAATGATGACGGTTCCGAGAACAGAAGACAGTTGGTCATTCCAAGAAGTAGAGTAGCTGAAGTACTCCGTCAGTTACACGACAGTACATCAGGAGGACATCTCGGTGTTAGGAAAGGTTTTACTGGATGAACAGTTCCGATGACGTAAAGGACTGGTGTAAGAAATGTACCACCTGTGCTATGAGTAATGGACCTCAAAAAGGAAGGCTCCCATGAAGCAATACAACGTTGGTAGCCCATTTGAGAGGATCGCCTTAGATATTGCTGGACCATTCCCCGCGACCGAGGATGGTAATAAATACATTTTGGTGGTTATGGATTATTTTACAAAGTGGGTGGAAGTCTATGCCATTCCAAATCAAGAGGCGGCAACTGTTGCAGAGATATTGATAAAAGAGTTTATCTGTCGATTTGGAGTGCCCTTGGAGATCCAGAGTAACCAAGGCAGAAACTTTGAAATAGTTGGACAAATCCGTCCCATATGATGCTGACAGCAAACATGTTGCCATATTTATACAAAGAAACGGCAACTCTTAATTATCCTTCCTCCATGGGTGGAAGAACGTGCTAATGTTTCTAGTTTTGGCGAAGAAAACTCTACAACCTTCACCATAATTTTAATTTGTATATAAATATTGGTGGAGGATGAACGGGCCAATCAGTTATTATATGGACAGTGAAGATAAATAGCGAACAGTTTAAAAGACATTCGAAATATATATAAATTAGAATAGTAGTGTTATAAAATAAATAGGTGTTTAAATAAATTATTAATAAATAAACTGTTGTTTAAAATAAACAAACAATAACAGTTACAAAAAAGACTGGTAATGTTTCATGTTTAGTGGGTAAGAATATGAAGCCTACTGATTCTGAATAAATCTGAATTGATAAGGAGGCGTTGATAGGATTTAGAATATTTAAAAAAAACCTAACTCAAAAACGAAAAAAGATGTCAACTTTAAATTTTTAGCAAGAATCAAGTTTTAAGAGTTGAAAAAGTCTTTTGATTTTGCATAAAATCTGAATAAAAATGGGCAGTTAAAGGGGAGTTAAAATTATTAAAAATCATAAATCAATAAAGGAAAGCGATATACATAATTTTTTTAGTAAAAATCAAGCTCTACAAGGGAGTGAAGCCTATTGATTCTAAAAATCAAAATTAGAATCAAAATGGGGGGAAAAGGGTTGTTGAAATATTTAAAAAAGTTTAAGTCTTTACACTTATTATATTCTTAACATATTAGAATGCGAAAAGTATTATGTATTTGGTTCCGTCCGTCCATTTGATGTCATTTTTTTTGCACGATAAATCAAAAATAAAAAACAATATCAATCTGAAAATTTTAGGAAAAATCAAGCTCTATAATAGGACACAACCTATTTATTTTGAAAAAAATCTGAATGAAAATGAGGGGAATAAGGCTCATTGACAATTACATATTGGGACGGCAGCGTAGGTATCTGAGGCGATTGTATTCATTTGTAAGCAATTTAATAGTAGAGAGACAGAAGATCATGTGAATTTACTTGCATGGTTCTCTATAGGATTTGATGGATGCTATATTAGCAGAAACTTAATTTCTGTGGATATTACATCCAGATTATAAAAAATGCCATGCGCTACCGTTTCGAATGTGGTTTTTCTTACTTGTAAGTCAAATGGCACAATCAATCATCTTTAAGTCGCCCCGGAGCGCCACGGCAAATGATAATAGGCGTCCTTTCTCCTACACAAGCCGCTTAGGGGGCCTCAGGGGTTAAAATTCACTCGTATGGGGGTGAATTAGGGAGAGTACTAATAATATTATTATTATATTGTAACAACCAACTCGCCTAAAGACTATTTGTAACTACTGATAGATCTTTAACAACTGTTGTAAATATACTATTAAGGGATTTAAGGCATCAGTGTCTCCAGCCAGAAGGTCCTGGAGTCTAGAAAGAACATCCATTTACCAGTGGCAAATAAAAATAAAAAAATTAAATTAAAAGATCAAAAATTATCCCTTATTATTTGGAGTGAGGGTAGCCATATGTGAGTAGTAGGGATTAAGTGTAAAGGTTAAAGAAAAGGTTCTTTATTTCTCACAAGTCAATTTAATTGGATATTATAGATATCCAGTGGATCTAATATGGATATCCAAATGTCCGTATATATCCAGGATATAGAAAATATTCTATGGATATCCAGCAAAATATCTAATAGGTACCTTTAGTAGAGATCCATAAGTACCTAATGGATATATCCTATAGATGTTTAACATATCTAGTGTACATCCATTATTTGATATATTTAAGATATCAAAAATTATATACCTATACGGTGTTGTATTCAATGCTTCATTAATTTTTTTTTAAAGATAAGTGGAACAATGTACTACATAATCTAAAAACATTCCATATGAAGAAAATCAGCATTTCAGTAGCATAACATCGAAACGTCTTGTATTTTTAATTAGGTATATACCCCTATAGAAGGTTTACTATTCTAATGTTATCTATTTTTGACGCTACACAGCAGTTGTAGATTAGAAAGTATTAAGATTTTATTTTTACAATTAAATATTATACACCATACCTAAAAACGTCATTAAATATGTGAAGTGAGTTTTAAATTTAATACAACGCACGAGTTATCTAACATTTAAGCATCTTACAAATATATCTTATTCTTTATTGTTGTTATATTAAGTATAGTTAGGTAAAACAAAGACAAATATTATGAGCAGGCTAAATATATTTTAAAAACTCTGATGTGTCCAACATATTTTATGACTTTCCTATCTCGTTATAACGGGCTTTTTTCGGTTATTTTTTACAACCTATTGTAGCACGTCTGTAAATATTTAGAGGTTAACTTAATATTTACATTTTCCACATACATATAACTCTAAAATTTTGAAAAATTTAAATTTTCTAATTTAGTGGAATGTTTAGTGTAATATATTGTAATGGTGGAAAAATCCGCCAACGGTCGAACGGGCTATTTTTTTGTTTTTTTTTTTTCTTAAACGATTTTAGACCTTCTAAAACACATTTCAAAATACTTTTTTTGCCCTGCAAACGCAATAAAATATTTTTTTCTTACCTTAAAACTATTAAAATGTGTCCTCCAATTTCGATCTTGAAAAAATTTGAACTACATCATTTTGGGAAATTTCTTGTTATAGAAACTGCTAAATAATAATACTAGACCAGCCATAACGCAATAAACCATCCAAATTTTTTCGTTAACAGTTTATTTTTTTAAATTTAAGCCCATGTTTAGGTTCGTCGGAATTTTTTAATTTTCGTAAACACTATGACAATTAACATTTGCAGTGTGACATGTGTCCAAAAGAAATACAATAGAAATATCAATTATCTATTACATAGCAATGGTAATTTTTACCGATGCTCTGCGTTGTACCAGGCCAACCAATTGACTTCAGTATCAGAAAAATTATATAAAACTAACGATTTAAAAAATACCCATATCAAGTTCTTTTTCCTCGCCCTCATCGGCAGAGTAGTCTTCGACGACCTAACCTAAACTAACAATATACAATAAGAAGATGAAGTAACGACTTCTTGTAGGGTGGCGGCTTCGCCGCTACCAGAAAATTTTTAACCTATACCTGGCTACACCGACCGGTATAGACTCCAACGGCCTGGATACAGCTCAAATTGAAAAAAAAACCTAACCTAACCAACCCTCATTAGTGTTTGGCCAGTGAACCTCGATCCCAACTTTTAATGAACGTGTCTTGTATCGTGGGAATCTAATAATATGAAAATATACAAAAAGAAAACAAAGCAACGAATTCTTGTAATTTAAATTAATATTGTTCATATCCTCTAAAATGATAATAAATCGTAAATAAATTCATAATTAAACTCGTTTATCTCATTAAAAAAAAAAAAGAAAAATATTCTGAATGGACTATTGCTCTACCTATTAGTAAATAGAGAAATTAAGTTCGTTATTCAGTTTCGATAACCGTTCGATGGATCGATAAAAGACGACAAAATTATCAAAGACATGACTTGGACACCAAGGAGCTTGCTGCCATCTACCGATACTCTCCATTCTACTCCAAGAAAATTTGCATTGATATTGTTTTATTAGTTGATCTAAATACAATGCTACTAGTAGTTTTTCATATTCAAATTCATATACAACTCTCCATTTAAAATTCACTGGTCCAAAAATGTCCGACGGTTTCTGAAAGAACAGCTTGCGCCCTCTCATTATTTTGAGCAGAAAATCAGTAATAACCGGAGGGTAGAATACTGCACTAGGATAAGGAATACTACACATAATGTTAAAAGAATTCTTTAAAAAAATACCGTTCTTACATGGAATGTATACATTTAATGTATATATTTAAAACTTAAAATCTTCAAAAGCAGATGTCAGTTAATGTATTAGAAAATGATTTTACAAACAAATCTTGTAAGGTCGATTCAAAATAAAATTATTATTTTTGTTTGCGTTGTACCAATTGGTTCTTATTCTTAAATTTATATTGTGTAAATTATAAAAAAATTATTGACAAAAGAGAAAAATAATTTTTCCTTTAGGAAAATACCTATCTTTAATATCAAATAAAATAAAAAAGTAAGTTACATATATATTAAATTGTAGTTACAAGATGCTTGGTGTAAAATGGATCCAGTGTCGCCTGTTTTATATTGAAAAATGTTGTGTGATTTTGTAAACCTTCAGTTTCTGAATTTTAATTTATACTTATTATTTAGAATAAACCTCTGATTTATTGTAGCGAACAGAAAAAATATAATAGTGTGAGGTCCGGTGCCAGAACTGGCCGTTCTGTCCCTCGTCTTCCAATCCATCTACCACGATATTCCTAATCTAAATAACGTCTTAAGTACTCGACCATAATAGTGTGCAGGTACCATCTTGTTATAACTTCATTTCTAAGTGACCAAATTCCTCTGAATTGTCTTCCCGAATTTTAAGAAACCGCCCTGAAATTGGTGGCAATTAAAATTTTAACAGAATTCAAAATTTTACGTATTCAAAAACATAATAAAGTCCCTAGCAAACAAAAAATCACCCGGAATAGATAATATACAAACAGAATTAATAAAAGAGAATTTAGAAATATTTACCCCACTCTTAGCTCATTTAGTTAATAAAATATTACTACAAGGAGAGTTTCCCATAGAACTAAAAAGATCGTTAGTGATACTAATATTTAAAAAGGGCAATGAGACAATAGTATCAAACTACAGACCAATATCTTTAATCACCACTTTTGCAAAAGTTGTAGAGAAAGCACTAAATTTAAGATTACAAGAAAATACCTTAATAAATATAAAATAATTTCTACAAAACAATTTGGATTTCGAGAGGGATTTTCTACAACTCATGCAATTCTAGAGTTGGCCAAAAGGATTTATCACTCGGTGGACAGTAGTAAACCAAATCTAACTATTTTCCTGGAATTAGCCAAGGCCTTCGATACTGTACATCACGAACAGTTATTGCTGGCCTTGGAAGATGCAGGAATACGGGGAACGGCATAAAAGCTTTTTGAAGACTACCTTAATAACCGATATCAACAAGTTAAAGTAAAAGATGAGTTAAGCGAAAGCAAATTGATTAAAACTGGTGTACCACAAGGGACAGTCCATGGTCCTGTACTATTTTCAATATATGTAAATGACTTGTATATTCAAAAGACCACAGGCCAAATTGTAAGCTTTCCTGATGACACGGCTATTTTTTTACGAAGCAGATACCTGGGAAGAATTAAAATATAAAACAGAAAATGACTTAAAAATTATAGATTGGTGCACTCATTAAAATCTTACTATAAACTACAATAAATAATTTTTTTTTGCCTTTTGCAAGCTATAGTAACAGCTTACCAGACTATAATAAAATTAGTATCAATTATAATGACAATCAGGAAATTACCTTACAAAAACAAAATAAAATAAAATACTTAGGTGTTACTCTAGACTGCCACTTACGATGGGATAAACATTTAAATAATCTAACCAATACACATTAAGAATGTTGCTGTTCAAATTTAAATTCCTTAAAAATATCTTAAAATTATTTACTACGCACTTGTTCAAAGCAGACTTCAATACTCCTTTATCTGTTGGGGGGCTACTACAAAAAATCATCTGAATAAACTGAAAATACTTTAAAAAAGAGTACATAAAATTATATACAGTAAAAAAATTAGGTATCCAACAAATTTACTATATGATGAAGTCAAAATTATGGATATCAGATTTTTATATATTTATGCCATTTTAATGTTCACTTAGAAACATAAAGATATTATACAAAAAATTAACTTTAACTATCAAACAAGAGGTAAAAATACAGAAACGGTATATACTCACCTTGTTAATAAGTCAACTTCACAGAGAGTTTTCTTATATTTAAGTGGAAAAATATTTAATGTACAAAATATATTTGCTTACAATAAACTCATTTTAACTAATCAAAACTTTAATAAGACAATATATTGTAAATGCAGACAGAAAAACTTTGAGAGCATTGATTGAATAATATGTGGGTACGTCAGCAAAATGTGATTAAACTATTTTATGTATTTGATGTATTTTATGTATTTTATGTATTTTTTAACATTTTATATATATTTTAACATTTTATGTATTTTTTAACATTTTATGTATTTTTTAACATTTTATGTATTTTTTAACATTTTATGTATTTTTTAACATTATATGTATTCATTAACATTTTATATATATTTTTTAACATTTTACTAAATAAAAAATAAAAATAAAGAGAAGAAAAAAATTGTTATTTTTATATATGAACAGTCATATACTTATTATTAAAGAACCTAAATAGTTCATATTAAATTTTGTAATTATTTAAGTCGCATATATTATATTATATTATATTATATTATATTATATTATATTATATTATATTATATTATATTATATTATATTATATTATATTATATTATATTATATTATATTATATTATATTATATTATATTATATTATATTATATTATATTATATTATATTATATTATATTATATTATATTATATTATATTATATTATATTATATTATATTATATTATATTATATTATATTATATTATATTATATTATATTATATCTATTTTTAAAATCTTTTTATTCAATACATTAACATTAATGCACTATATACTTAAATCATGTATAATAAAAGTAAATAATTTGGCAGCCTATGCGCAACCGTTAGGTCATAAATAGGCAGGGCCGACTAAAGGGGGTGGTAGCCGGGACTAATTTCCGAGGCCCGGGCTTAAATGGGGGCCCGACAGCGTTGTAAGAGGGGCTCGACAACAGCTTATTTTGTTGTGCATGAGAAATTCGACACATGATGAGAGAGGGTAGTTAAGTTTAAATTGAAATTAAATACAGTTGAGGAAAAGTTTTAAGGCTGGAGAAGGTGTTTTTTTTAGAAGAAGAAGTAATTGAAGTAAGGAGAATAGTTTTTTGATGTCAGGGCCTTTTTTTTTTTTTTTTTTTTTTTAGAAGAAGAAGTAATTCAAGTAGATAGGAGAGTTTTTGTGTTTAGAAAAAAATCTATAATTCTATTTCAGTAGAAGAGGAAAAGTTTAACAGTTTTTGGTTAAACATTTTTTATCACGGGGCCCGATCTAGGGAATTGTCCTGGGGCCCGGCCTGACTCTCGGCGGCCCTGTAAATAGGCTACCAGGTTATCTACATATAACATGATCCTTTGTAAAAATAAATGTACTAATAAAAGTGTATTTATAATGTATATATGTATGTACATCATAATGCTGAATAATAGTACATTATATACCAAGGGTGAGAAGTGAGCTATTATTTACCGAGCACTTTTATATCCTGAGGCGCGTAGCGCCGAGGGATATAATGTGCGAGGTAAATAAGAGCTTTCTCAGCCGAGGTATATATAGAATTTTTTTTACTACTAACATTAATGTATTAGCAATTTTAATTTTGACATAAGTAATTTCCTAACAATTTGTTAAATATTTCGAAATATCAAGCAGACTGGAGCGTGTTTCTAATCAGACTGGCTTTATTTATGTAAAAATTTGGCATGTGTCAAATTTTGGTATGATTCTAGGAAATATCCCATTGCATTTTTGATATTTTAATGACATGGATTTATTGTTATTAATTAATAATTTTTAAAGCCGGTGTTGAATTTCCTAGTTAATATATATTTTTACTATTAACACTGATATATATTATCATATTTGATTTGATTAGATTTTAATAAACCCAGCTTTAGTTATTTCCTACTTATTTTTCAAATATTTCAAAATATCAAGAAGTCTGGGAGTTTAGTTGTCAAATTAACAAAATGAAACTAATGAAATTTAGTTTCATTATTTACCTAGGTTTTTTTTATTATTATTATTTACCTAGGGAGAGAAATATTACTTCTCATTAGAGGAATGGAGTAAATAATGGTGATTTCTCATGTTAGTAGTAAAAAAAGATTATTATTTTATATGGTATATACCCTACAAGGGAATATCCCCACGATTTACTAATATCTAGGCTCAATCTTTTTGAGCTTGTAATACGCAGAAATTTCCAACCGGTACTCCTACTTTATAATCTTTTAAATGGCTTAGTCGACAGTATTGAGTTGTTAAATTACGTTTATCTAAAAATTCGCCGTGCTGGTTTAAGAGTATACTTGAGATACTACATGCCAACTTCTACAACTAATGTTTTGAACTCATCTCCAATGTACCATTTTATTCAGAAATATTATGAAATTCAAGACAGCTTGGATATTTTTGCATGTAACAAATATGTTTTTCTTTAAGAATGTAAAAAAATTATGTAAAGCATGCAATGCAATGTAGACAACCATTTTTTTATCCTATGTTCGGTCAGTTTTTTACTTTCCTATCTGTATACAGATATAAGGAAAGTCTAGGAATCATGATTTTTTTCGACCTCGAGTTTTCGACGGATTTTTAAATTTTGAGGTCCCCTGAATCCGTTTTGACTATTTTCGCGATGATGCCTGTGTGTGTGTGTGTGTGTGTGTGTGTGTGTGTGTGTGTGTGTGCGTGTGCGTGTGCGTGTGCGTGTGCGTGTGCGTGTGCGTGTGGGTGTGGGTGTGGGTGTGTGTGTCTGTGTGTCTGTTTGTCTGTTTGTCTGTGTGTCTGTGTGTCTGTGTGTCTGTGTGTCTGTGTGTCTGTGTGTCTGTGTGTCTGTGTGTCTGTGTGTCTGTGTGTCTGTGTGTCTGTGTGTCTGTGTGTCTGTGTGTCTGTGTGTCTGTGTGTCTGTGTGTCTGTGTGTCTGTGTGTCTGTGTGTCTGTGTGTCTGTGTGTCTGTGTGTCTGTGTGTCTGTGTGTCTGTGTGTCTGTGTGTCTGTGTGTCTGTGTGTCTGTGTGTCTGTGTGTCTGTGTGTCTGTGTGTCTGTGTGTCTGTGTGTCTGTGTGTCTGTGTGTCTGTGTGTCTGTGTGTCTGTGTGTCTGTGTGTCTGTGTGTCTGTGTGTCTGTGTGTCTGTGTGTCTGTGTGTCTGTGTGTCTGTGTGTCTGTGTGTCTGTGTGTCTGTGTGTCTGTGTGTCTGTGTGTCTGTGTGTCTGTGTGTCTGTGTGTCTGTGTGTCTGTGTGTCTGTGTCTCTGTGTGCCTGTGTGTGCCTGTGTGTGTGTATCTGTATGTCGCATAACTCATGAACCGATACACAGAAAAACACCAAATTTTAAACCTAAGCTTTATTCCAGCATCTAATGAACTGATTAGATTTTGGACAGAGTCAGAACATCTGGGGGGGTACTTTATGGGTGGTCATTTTTATATTTTATGGAATATATCTGTTATTTACGTTTGGAGAAGAAAATTCTTTAAATAAAAGTTACTTCTAATATAATTATCTATAATTTTTGTTTCATACAAAATTTTCCTTAAAATGGTCCATATTCGAGAAATTTGACAAAATGTAAAAAAAATATTTTTTTATAAAAATTGTTCAAATAAAAGTTTGTAATATAATTCTCTATAATTTTTATTTTATACATAATTTCTCTAAAATGGACCGTATTCGAGATATTTGAGAAAATGTGTAAATTTCGAATTTTGAAGAAAACTCAAAAACGGACAAAGAAAAATCATTAAATTTTAAACTTAAAGTTTATTTCGGCCTGACGTGAAATGATTAGATTATGTACAAAGTCGGAACATCTAGGGGGGTACTTTATAGGAGGCCTTTTTTATATTTTATGGAATATATCTGTTATTTATGTTTGGAGAAGAAAATTGTTCAAATAAAAGTTACTTCTAATATAATAATTTTTGTTTCATGTCAAAATTTGAATGGTCCGTATTCGAGAAATTTGACAAAATGTGCAAAATTCTGATATTTATGAAAATTGTTGAACTAAAAGTTGTTTGCGATATCGATCTCTATAATTTTTGTTTATACATGATTTTTCTAAAATGGACCGTAATGGAAAAGTGCTAAATTTAAATTTTTCAGTATTTTCGTTTTCAATGAATATCTATAGAAAAATGTTTCGAGGTAGATGTATGTGGACAATGTATATATTTAGTTTATCCTCTAAACATTTATAGAGATGCTGCAATAGGTTGTACAAAATAACCGGAAAAAGCCTATAATAACTAGATAGGAAAGTCATGTGTTGGACACATCAGATTTTTTCTTGAATGTTTACATTTTATTCTATAGATTTTTAACAATTTTGTATTTGTATTATTATTCTAATGTTCTCTTTCTCACGCAGTAAATGGTGATTACTGTTGGGTGGTGTAACAATAAATAAATAAATAAATAAATAAATAAATGCAATAATTTTTTATTTTGTAATCTTATGGATTAGGAAAAATAAAAAAAATCTCAAATGGTTTTAAATCGGTTCAACACTAGTCAAGTCGATCCTATAGCTAACTACAAATTTACGCATGTGTTACAAGAAATTCTGAATTACTTTCTGAACTCCTGAAAATTGTTAAAGAAAACAAAAAAAAATATTAGTGTCAATTTTACGTAATTAATAAAGACGTTCCAAAAAAATACAATTATATTTTTAAAATATAAAATCGTTACGCCACTGATTTATCACATTTACAATATGGCGCTAAATATGACGATACTTTCGCGCATACCACTATGACACAGCTCTATTTTTCTCTAATGAAACATATTTAACCTCCATTAACACAATACAAATAGTTCGTAGTAAATGCCTTCGTGTTTTCTTTTCTTAAATAATTTAAAACTTACCTGTGCCCCTGAATAATAAAAATAATGATTGAAATTTACAAGTATCAATCCTCTATCCCCATTCCAATGATGGCTGGCTTACAAATTCACTTAGAATGGTATCAATTTGTAGAAATTCCCTGTGCAATAAGCTAAATTCGGCCCTAATTCAATCTGGAAGTCCGGAGAAAGGTGGCCGTGGAATTGTGCAGACAATGGACAATCGAGTATTCGCATCTGGGTAGCCATATCTGCGTCCCCTGGGATCTCTCCTATTTGGACCCTTGTTAACTTCGGTTTGTTGCACTGGAAAATTTTAAGACTTTGGAAATATCCAACTTGGAGTGTTTGAAATTGCCGTGGAAAGTTATTGGGTTGACGTGAGAATAATTTACATGACATTTTAGTTTAGCGAAGATATTTAAATTAAGAAAATTACAAAAAGATATTTAACATTTGCAGTGCACTATGTTTTAAAAGATTTGAGATCATTACTAATATTGCCACCTTTTTATGTTACAAAATAGTACCATCATCAACAAATTGAGTGAAACTTCATGAGATATGTATCTTTTACATAAATGAAAAACAGGGTGGGCTCAAGAACAGAACCTCGAGGTACCTCATTATGTCGTTTGTTTGTGAGTTTAAAACAGTTCGGACTAGATGTTTGAAACCTAAAAGTTTGAATTTCATCCAACTCAAGGCTGTATCTCTTATACCGAAAACTTCAAGCTTTCGCAGCAGTACTCCGTAGTTAACACAGTCAAAAGCTTTAGTCTGATCACAAAATACTGCAGCTACGGCCTCGTTGAAATTTATACTTGTATAGGCTAATTCCAAAAAAGAAGAAACAGCATCCGAAACGTTTTTATTATGTTGAAAACCGAATTGATTTGTACAGTATATTATTTTGGTCTAGATAGTCAAGTTTTTACCAGTTTTTCAATTATTTTTCCCAATGTCGGAATAAAAGATATGGGCCTAAAATTAGACGGCTCAGTTGTATAATGGAACCACAACACTTGTTTTAAGAACAGAAGGAAAATTTCCTTCAGCTATTAAAATGGATAAAAGGTTTTGAAATATTTTTACTAACATTCCATCCTAATGCACTTTTGTTGTTTATGTCATTACAAACTGTTAATATTTCTAAAGAATTTGCTTCTCTTAAGAAAAATGAGTCCTTATTTAATAGATGACGACTTTACAAATTCTATAATGGGTCAATTGTTCGATTTAGATTAATTGTTAGATTTTCAGCGATATTGCAATAAAATTGTTAGGATTTATATTTTCATTACATAATTTGCGGATTCTTTTGCCTCCCAATTCGTTAATAATTGACCAAGTTTCCCATACTTTATTCCCAAAAATACCATTGCTAAAAAATTTATTTATATATACATTTATGATATTATTAGATATTGTAAATATTAATAGTGTATTATTAATGATGTATGTATAAATTATTTTCCACAAAGGCAAAGCCTGTCCATCGTATATAGTGTATGTGTTGCTTATACAGTGAGCATCATAAGTCTTACCCACCTAACTAACTCGTTACTGGAGTCTTGTTAGGAAAATCGCTGAGACACATTGATTTTTGATTTCTACAATGTACATTTTTGTATGAATAGTTTACCCTTAATTTCATCCCTTACTGGAGGGGAGCAACCCTTTCGAAAAATTTAAAAAATTTTAAAATTTGCTTCAATAATTCTCGACTATTTATTGTTTCAGAATAACGGAAATTAACGTAGCGCAGTCATCCTCAGAATTAAAATTCGGCCCTGCATGATATCGGTTTTGGTTCAGACGTGAAGTAAGACTTTTTGCCATTAGATAAGATCACTGTTAGTTTAGTTGCTTTCCTATTTGTGATGTTTTGTTATTTTTAAACATTAATAAATCAACACTTAATGAAGCAAATTTAAATTTTCTTTGCACAGTTGAATAGAGAATAAAATCTCTTTTCAAATGAGCTATCACTAACCACCCCATGCCATTTAAATTTTTCGAAAGGGTTGCCTTCCTCCAGTAAGGGATGAAATTAAGGATAAACTATTCATACATAAATGTACATTGTAGAAATCAAAAATAGATGTGTCTCGGTGATTTTCTTAACAAGACTCCAGTAACGAGTTAGATAGGGGGGTAAGACTTATAATGCTCACTGTATGTTCATAAAATATAAACATGTTCAATTAATAACAATTTTAACTTAATCATCTGGTGTCTAAGGTTTTTTCTCCTAAAATAATGTCCTTAAAACTTAGAATTCTTAGCGTTACATGTCAAACCATAAAAAAAATCAGAAATTGTTTTTAAGCAAAATTTGAATTTATAAAAAAAAACACCAATATTCAGGGTGAATATTTATAAAATAATCCAATATCTTTCCTTAATAAGGCAATCGGAACTTCGAACCATCATGAGTTTAGTCGTCATCAAATATTTTGGGACCTTTTTTAACATGGTAAGGAAAAAACACGAGATTTCCGTCAAGTCCTTTCATCTCATCCTATTAGCCGTCACTTGAAAAAATCCCTCGCATTACATTTGTTTCAAGAAATTTGCAGAAAATTTTAAGTATTCCAAATCCCCGAATCCTTAATTCGCTTAATATGACTGAAAGAATCCAGAGGAGATTTGCTCAAGAAGCCAAAAAGCGTTTTAAAGAATTTAAAAATTGTTCTCGTTAGGATGTCTGTGAGCGCCATTTGGTTTAATACACTATATTAAAATGATACAAAGAAACTAGAAATATTTTAGAAGAATCTATCACTTGTATTTTCTTTCAAAAGATTTTTTACGAAACCTTATTTATTGTTTAATCCTATAAATATTATATGGTTTTCCATACCATGCAGGTCCGTTATTTTATTCTTTTCTATATAGCTTTCTGTTATTAATTTTTTCCCATTCTTTTTACTTTTCCTGTAGGTCTTACATAATATATTTTCTTAGTTTTTGAGTTAGTTTTGTCAATTTTAGTTCTAACTACAGTTCTGTAGTGATTAATAGAAATATTAACCTCAGTTACATCGACCCATGCAACGAAGACTATAGTAACTCATTTTTGAGTTTTTGAGTTACCGTTATCCAGCGCCTGTATTTGCCAAAAGCTTTGACCTAAATAAGTATCGTAGGTCTAAACGAAGAGGTTAAGCAACCAGAAATACTACCATAAAAATAAAGTAAATCATTATAGGCCATAAAACACTACGATTACTATATTATCTTAGATTTTCTCAAAACTAGAAATAATGAGTCTAACCTGTTGAACACCGGTTTACTTAGGATGTTGGAGTTTCTACTGACAGGTATTGTTTTAATATAATTTAGAAACAATAGTGTTATATTTCGTTGCATATGTCGTTCTGTATCTGAAATATGTAGAGGGTGGATTACCCAACAGCACGTAGGCCTCACTAGGCTCATTGTGCATTCTCCTAAGAAGATAGGTACCTCCTAGCTCATGAGCCAGCCTACAGATTAAATGTAGTTGAAAATGTCGCCAAGAGGTGCTTCTCTTATATCGGCCGTTCCTAGACAATACTCGCCGAAGACAAATCCTCTAATAAATCAGAGCATCGTACAATTAAATAGAATATGCACGATGGTCTCATTTTCTTGTTCGCATCTCCTGTAAAGTACGGATTCAGCCCTATGACATGGAGAAGTTTCCGTACTTGGCCCAAATCCATAGATAAATTAATAAAGAAGATAGTCGGATCCCGTGTTAATTTTTGGAAACAAACAGTGCTGCGAATTAGTATGAAACGGATTTTTTTTTAACTACACTGGCTGATTGACTTGCCAGTTAGAGGCCGAATTAGAAAGAGAAGAATAAAAAAAGAAGAGCTTTAAGCGAACCGCGGTTCATTCAAATATAATTTATTATTTATTTACATTTTTTTGGCATTCATTACTCTAAAAAAACTAATATTTACATCAAAATAATGCATTTAACATAAATATTAGTTTTTTTTTTCGTAATAAAACCCCAAAAAATATAAACAAAAAATATTTACATTAAAATAAAATATTTGAAACATATATTTTAATTATTTATTATACAGTAATACATACATACATGAGCTCAATAGTAAATAACAATTGTAAGTAAAATGAATAGTAGGTAGTCTCCCCCATTCTTGGAAAAATGGACCATATTTTGTTGGGTGTCCCCTGTTTCCTATAAAAACAAAACAAAAAGTGTACATATGTCTTATTGAACAATTTCTCTTATCAAATATTAATAAAAAAACAACTTTTTCTCTTTAGGACTTAAATTTCTGACTACTTTTATTTATTTATTGTTTTTCTTCGTTTCAAGGGTCCTTCAAATTGTTCATCACTAATTATTAAGTTTGCAACTAATTTCTTGTTTTTCTTATGCTGCTATATTTGTGCTTCGGCCTCAACTTATTCTAAGATCTAATTCTCAGGTTGTATATTGGAACTGGATACTGGATGCACAATTATCTAATAAAATTGGTACATAATGTCCAACTAACAGTTTACGTTTTGATGAAACCCTACTAAGATTCAGGCAAAAATGGTCCGCACAAAGATAGCAAGTATTTTTATCTAAAGTTAAATTTAAAGTCTTAACCAGTTCTGGCAAATTTTAATATGTGAAGGAAAATGAAAAAGGTTTAATATTTGATTAGGTATCCAACTTTCTGAATTTTAGAATAATACTTATTTAAACAATTAGGAGCTGAACAAGAATACTCTCGAGAATACTTGACTATACCCGGGCCAGACATTTCTTGTTTCAAATATAAAAACAGAATTGAAAATATATGAAATATGAAATTATATAAGGTTAAGAAAACAATGATAAACAAAGTCCTTAAATAAATCTACACACCTTTAATATTAAATTAAATTGCTAATAATTACTAATTACATCAAATCAACACTGTTTATCTTCTTAAAAATAACTTACCGATCTTTAGAACTTTCATCATAATTCATAAAATAAGTTTTAACATTTCATTATCATATTTGGCCTTCCGCCTTCCGCCATAACGGTTTTCATTTTTTACGAGGTTGTCATCTCCTTCTTTTAAAAATCCTAGCAATAGTATGGCCATTGTATGGATGCTATGGTGCGCATGTAGATTGATAAAAAATTAAAGTAAGATTGAATTTGAAATAACTCTCATCTCGTGAAAGTTTACGGAAACCGGCAACATCGCTTTCATACTATTGCGACGGTGGCGCTAACTAATAGTATGCTGGGAACTACCACGTGTTGACAGTGGCGTACATTTAAAAAATTCATCTTGATTTATTAATTTATCTATGCCCAAACCAGTCAGAATACCTGTGATCAGGCGCAGATTCTATTTAATCATAGTCAATGCCCCACGGTTCTGCAAAATTGTTCATAAGCAATGTAACTATGCTCTTTTGACTCTTAGTTACTATATTTTATTTTATTTTATTTTATTTTATTTTATTTTATTTTATTTTATTTTATTTTATTTTATTTTATTTTATTTTATTTTATTTTATTTTATTTTATTTTATTTTATTTTATTTTATTTTATTTTATTTTATTTTATTTTATTTTATTTTATTTTATTTTATTTTATTTTATTTTATTTTATTTTATTTTATTTTATTTTATTTTATTTTATTTTATTTTATTTTATTTTATTTTAGCAAATAGGGAGAAGGGTTGTTATATTTCGTGTTTCATATTTCGAAAGGTATTCTGTTTATTCATTTGTGTATTCTCTTGTTTATATTTAGTATGACATCTTAGAACTTTATAGAAATTCTAACCTGTTGAACACCGGTTTACTTAGGATGTTGGAGTTTCTACTGACAGGCATTGTTTTAATATAATTTAGAAACAATAGTGTTATATTTCGGAACACACTGAGAATGTAGTATGGCCAGGCATAGGCAATGTATTTCCAATTGGAGACCGGCAGATACTATGTTGCCGTCTTTTCGAAAGCTGTGACAGGGTCGGACCAGTAGTAGTAAATGTTAATGGAGCATGTATTCTTGGTTGCATATATAAGGACCGTTCGTCTTTCTTGATGTCTAACTGGACGACTTTCTACAGAAAGGAAGAAACCCACAAATTAGTGATTTTTTATACTTTCGCATATTGCATTTAAAACCGTAACTTTTAATACAAAAAAAATCCTAGCCACATTTTGGTACTTAGCGTTGTTTGTTATCCAATGAATCAATCAACTAAATTGACTAAGCAAGTAATCTGCCGGCAGAAGCAAACCAAGCGGCTTGGCTGATGAAATAATAAAATCCAATGAAACCAGAAGGTGGAGAGTGGAGCTCTACAAAGGTAACTAGTTAACCCCTTGAGTTTGTGCTCAAGATTTGATTTAATAGGTTGAAGTGTGTATAACCTACGTACGTTTTAAACTACATATGATTATTACCGACGACTAAATTTAATATTACGCGTGGTTGCAGCCCAGGGTAGCTATTATTGAATTCGAGGGAATAGAAAACCGGGTTTTCCTCTTTATCTGCAACGCACAAAATTTGTATTTTTGTCTTAGTCTTCTTTTAAAATTTCTACTGCCTGAGATTTAAGAAAAGGTACCCAGGTCTCGATCCATGCGGGGAACAACAGTACGGATGTCGTCGTCTGAACTACTTACTTCCCAGGAGACACAGGTCAATACCAACCACCTCCTCCAGAGATATTGCGAGAACTAGTTGCCTATTGCAAGAGGAACAACAAACAGTTTATCATTGGGTGCGATGCTAACGGTCACCAAAGGACCTAGGGAAGTGCCGATATAATTATTTAATCAGCGAAGGGCTTATCGTCAACAACGTAAGCTCGGAACCAACTTTCGTGACGAAAAATCGTGTGGAAGTTTTAGACATAACAATCAGTACGCAGTTTGTTAGTACCAATATTAATAACTGGAGAATATCCACCGAACCCTCATGCTCTGACCACAGATATATTAGACTGGAGTGGACACGAAAAGTTCTTGCAGGAGGGACTGGGAAACGTAATTGAAACCATTAAGATTAAAGTGGCAAATGATTAAATTCAAAATGCCCTTATGACTGCCTATTACGACAACTGTCCACTAAAGGAGAGAAGAGACTTAACGGGAACTCCATGTTGGAGCAGAAATCTGGAAAAACAACGAAAAGAAGTTCGGCATCTTTTCAATCAAGCTAAAAAATTAGGCTGTTGGGACAAATACTGCAGGTCCCTAACGGAGATCAACAAGGCCTTTAGAAGGGCCAAACGAGAATCATGTAGGAAGTTTTGTCACAGTACATCAGATTTTTCTGTAAGCATCAGACTTGACAAGATTCTCACAACGAGACAAGAAGTCGGCTCGATAAAAAGACCGGTGATACCTATAGGTTGTCTCCCCAAGCACAGTGAACTAAGCGATGAATTTATTCTCCCCTTTCAAATCACCTGGAAAGGATTGCATATTTCCTGCCCTTCTGCAAAAAGGACAAGAACCCTTGCTACCCCTCCTTGTGAGGCTGTTAAGTACAAGCCTTGCGTAGAGCTATATTCCGATAGGTTATATTATTACAAAAGTTGTGTTAATATACAAGGCTGGTAGAGTAGATACCTCCGTACTATCCTACCGTCCAAATTATCCTACCGTCCAATCTGCCTAACATCCTTTCCTTTGAAAACACTATAGACTTCTAGATAGGCATTTTGGAAAGGTTGGCTTTGGGGCATGCCCGTTAAACTGCTCCCAATATACCTACCAAAAATGAGAAAGTAGGTATGTCACAATTAAGATAAAAAAACATCACTGAACTTGGCACAAAATTCGATCGTTGGGCACAACATTCGATCGTTGGCCACAACTATTTTTTTTAAATAATCTACTAAGGTTATTTAAATTATTTATCTAAAGGTAAATTATTCAGAAACAATAATAAATGTACTTACCACCAATAGAATTTATTATTAAAATTTTCTCAAAAGCATCGGTGCTTTTAATATAATAATGTGTTATAGGTACTCGTATATATTGTAATGATATCGAACATTGACCATTTATTATGTTTATTTTAATTAAAGTATTTTTTTTTATTTTTTTTATTTTTTTTTTATTTTTTTAATTTTTTTTTATTTATCTCAGGGGTGATTCCAAATTATAATATTAATACTTTTTATTTTGTTTAATTTTTTTTTTTATGTAATCTATTTGAATTTTGTTTTAATTTTCTTTTAATTTTATTTCAATTGTATTTTAATTCTATTTTAATGTAACTATAATTTTATTTTAATTTTATTTCAATAATCAACAAAATAAAAATTTACGACTTGACTTGTTTTATACCCTGTATTTTTTTAATAAAATAAACATATTTTCAAACCAACTTATAAGATTTATTTGAAACAATTTTAAAACTCAAAATAACAAAATACCCCGCTATTTATGCTCATGGGGATTCTAATCTCCTATGTTACTAAAATTATTCTAAATCCATTCGCTCTTCATTCATACCGACAAAACTATTTACTAAAATTAAATTCTATAAAAAAATACCGACTACAAATGTCTTTTCTCACAGTTAACTATTTTTTGTTATAATCGTAATCAGTTCATAAAAGTTACTCACAGTTCATCCATTAATTGTCTATTTCCATAAGTATTCTCTCCTCTTCGGTTTACATGTCCTCTTTTCGGCTGCTTCTATGTACCTATATGTATCTGTCCGGAACACAAAATTACCACTAATTTTTCTTAACTATATTGTACCTGGCATATATTTGTATATTTGGTTATTAAAATTTGTCTATTTTACTTGTCTCATAGATAAGTTTTTCCCTATTTTTCCAAAACTAAATTTTTCTTCCAAAAATCTTTGACATTTATTTTTTTTTTTTAATTTCAAAATTGACAAATCCATCATTCCCAAATCTAGAAACCACCCTTTTCTACCTAATTCCCAAAGTCTCCTTCACTTATGACTTTCTTGTATCAATTTCTAATATACAGGGTATAACATTTCCAACTTATTATTATTATTATTGTTATTATTATATTATTATTTATTGTTATTATTAACATGGTTATTATTATTAGTAATGGTATTATTTTTAGTTTTAATATATTTTAATATAGGGTGTTATCATTACAATATACTATGCTTTGTTATGTGAACATGGCGAACGGCTACTGCTGTCTGGCCATTTATGAGCGACGTCAAAAAACGTTGGCCAATAGCAGAATTCTATTTTGTTCACATGACTTAGAATTTCTACAATATTATAGAATATTTTTTAACAAAATTGAATTTTTTTCATAAGAAGGGATGTAAAGTATTACTATTTTTTGTACAGAAAATTACTATTTTTTGTAGAGAAAATTACTATTTTTTGTAGAGATAATTATTAATATTTGTACAAATTTTTACAGAAGTTAGTAGTAGTAATTACGATAATTGTAATAAATTTCTACTTCTACAAACAATAATAAAATATACTAAACATTGTGGAATTCTTTCCTATTGTTGTAGCATTTTATTCGACAATTCAATTGCTACAATAATGAATAGTTTTTAACTATAAATTGTAGTAAAATTTTCTACAAAATGTTAAGTATTTTTTTGCAAGTCTACTACTACAACATTGTAGTGAAATTTTCCAGTCACATTTTTTTCCGCGTAAGTGGATCAAAAGCATGCTTGCAAACCTGAACATCATTTTATCGCTGCAGGGAGAGAAAGTCACTTTCACGCCTGCCAGAGGATGTCCACAACGCGGCGCACTTTTACCCCTACTGTAGATCATTCTGGTGGATAATCTGCTGGACGATCTTTCTCAGCAGGGGGTAGATTTCTAATGCTATGCGGACGATCTGTTTATTGGAATTAGGGGGAAGTACGAAGAGGTGATCTCCAACATCCTTCAGCAAGCCCTAATTACGATCAACAGATACTGCTAGAGGAAACAGATGTCTGTTAACCCCCGCAAAAACTGTTATCATCCTCTTCACCAAGACAAAGAAGCTCGGTAAGCATCGATAACCTACCTTGGTCGGGGAAACCATTCCTTTTGAGAAGAAGGTAAAATATCTGGGGATTATCCTACATAAGAAACTCACCTGAAATCCCCAATTGAAATAAATCATCCAAAAAGCCTTATTATCTAAACTAAAGGATCATTTATCATATTTTATTACGCGTTAATTTGTTTCACTCTTTTTTTAAAAACCGCCAACTTGACTCACCATAATTAGACTAGGCGTTTATTGGTCTTATTTTATTTATTTTAGGCGCTTATTTGTATCTTATGTATTTGTCTCGGCGCAAATTTGTCGCATCAAACATGGGTAGGATCCTAAAATGTGAGAGAGGCGGAGCTACACTTCAAACATTCTCTATATAGGCGTAGTCAGAATAATATTTATTACGCATTATTTCAATGAATTTCAAAAATTAAAAAACATTGTTCGATACGAACTATTTTGTACCTGCGCCATTTTGTTTTGCACCATTTGGCCCTGCGCTATTTTGTCCTGCGCTATTTTTTCCTTGCGCTATTTTGTCCTGCGCAATTTTGTCTGCGCTATTTTGTCTGCGCTATTTCATCCTGCGCCATTTTGTTCTGCGCTGTTTTGTCATGGAGCCAGTTTTTCTACTTCCGTAAATTTTCGTTTCGATGAATTATTCAATTAAATGTATCGTGAAATGTGGTACAAGTTTGATAATTGCAAGTAAAAACATGTAAACGAATAGGTGGCAACTTTAAATTTGAATTATTTGATGAGACATTTTCAATTAGACTGTTTTCTGAAACACTTAGTTTACGGTCAAAATCAGCATTGTAGCCTTCGCAATAAGGGTATAATAACTATCCTCAAATTCAGTACGTGAATTTTCTTTAGAACTATCTAATATTTCTAAGTCTGTTTTGATATCTTTTTAATTAAGTGTAGGTATTTTGAATGTGTTTGTCTCCTATATAAAATATTATTATCTAAAATGTATATATATATTTTTTTTACTGTAATGCATTAATTTTATTTTATATGTATAAATTTGTTTATTTTTTATATTTATATTTGTTCTCAAAACAAGTGCCTTATTGGCACTTATTGAGTATCAATATTTATTTATTTGAAATTGTTGTTCTGTTACCTTACCTTGTAACTTGTGTTATTTCTTGAATAAATATTATTATTATTGATTTTTCTTATTAATTAACCACATTTCAAAGATTAAAATAATTGTATATAAACAAAATTTTATTTATTAACCTATCATTAAAAAAATAAAAGTACCTGAATAAGATAAACAAAGTAAAAAACATTTTATTTACAAATAATAAAAAATATATACACAAGCCCTAAAAATAATGGAGATGCACAAATTAAAATTTCGTCTAAAGATTCATTATCAAATTCAACTTGTATCGACCTCATTATTTACTCTAAATGTGAGAGAAACAATGCAAAATACTTTATATTTATGTGTAATTATTCCGTTTACTGTGCAAATATCTCCTTTTCTCAAGTTCATGAAAAATATTTATTAAAGTCGTGAGTTTTTTTAATATTTTCAAATGTACATTTTTATGGATTCCTATTTTTTCAATTTTTATTATTTTCTACGTTCCAAATTATTTCATAAAATATAAACATATTTGTGTTTTTATTATTTCAATTTAGTAATATTATCGTAGATTTATTCATGTAAAGATTAGACATGTGTATAATAGTTGCAACACAAAAAGTTTGTATATTTACAAAAAGTAGTTATTTATACACAAGAATGTACTTAAATTACTATTATTTGCAATGACATGTAGCAAGTAGGTAATCCTCGACCAAATAAAAATAGTAGTAGAGTAAATACATGTGCACTACCCTTCTAAATACTTTTAGATGATATTTAGTTTTAATTTTTGAGGTAGGCAAATTGTATTAACTGGTTTTATACAATAACAAATTTGCTATTTCTCAGGTAATACATAATTATAATTTTACTTATAAATATAGAAATAATACCAACAGCACAGCTTTAAACGTCACTCTCTTGCTCAAATTAGCCCTTGTTACTTCAAGGTAGAGATATATCGTCTCAATTTCTAGTGTTATATTTGTGGATATTAGTGTACGCTAATATATTATAAGAAAAATATATTTTTCTTATACATATAAAATAAAATGTTTATTTTTAAGAAACTGTTACTGTTCGAGAACCCTATTGATCTGAGATAAATATGTTTTTACTATAAGGTGTATTGCTCCATATAAACTGTAACTATAAATAAAGTGTTACATACCTTTCTGTCTTAACATGCTTAACTTTGGCACTTATAAACTGAGTATTGTTAAAAATGCAGTAATCATATATTGGTTTACAATAGGTAAAATACTTGAATCAGCTTTTATAAATCCAGCTGAAAAACTCATATTAATAATAAAATTAAACCAATAAGCAAAGACAAAAGAAATAAATCAAGAATTGAGAAAAAAAAAACAACAACGAATGTTAGGTTAAGTGGTGTCAATTTTAACTGTCACTTCGACAATCTAAGTGTCGGTTTGGTATAGGATATAGTACATAAAACATATCTAGAATTTTCTGAAGAATTCAAAAATTGTAAAATATACAGGATGTTGTATTTGAAATAAGAAAGTTAGTATTGGCCACCGCTACATTACACACTCTGTATAAAAAGTTTGTGTTAAAATAAATGTGCAACCTAAAATACCAGTTTTTCGAAACACAATTCCATTTATTTATTACCGAATTTATTCCATTTGGCTGTTAGATCTAGCATGGCTTTCTTATTGGAGATAAATTTGCATATATTCTTGTAAAAGTAAAAAGTTATCATTAAATTAGAGTTTATTTATATAAAAAATATAAAACAAATAAGTTAAAATATGTTTTTAATTATTTCTTTGCCGAAGGTAGAGTTCATTTTGTATTTTATTCTTCTGAGGGTTCTATTCAATAAAAAATTGTGTTAAAATTTACCGTGGGTTATAACTAGACGTTACTTTTAATTTTGAAATAAGGATAATTCGGTTAAAATTATAACTAAGGCGATAATTACTTTAGTAACTAATGTTAAAATGTCAAATAAATTCTTTTTCGCAGATTTTTTAATGCTCTGTTGGGCTTAATTCAACCTACAATATTTTCTCTTCTACTTTTTTCAATTGGGTCATATCTGAGCTTTATTCCTTGTGATTGAATATCGGTATAGCATTGTTGTTAAAAAAATTATACTATTGATAAAATTATACTTCAAAGCGAAACCTGAAAACATCTAGTTTTTACGGAAAAATGCTTTTACCTATATACTAAAATAAAAATGTTTAAACCATAATGGGGAAAATGTATCACTTCGTTGGATTGCTTTTAAAAGAATGCATTTATTATTGTCATTTGTTAACATAAAATCGGGTGCTTCCATTTCAGTTTTTTGAGCTTGGACAAAAATACTGAAATATTCAAGTTTAGATCATTCTAACAAAGATAAAATAGAGGTTTTTTCCGAAATGAATAAGGTTTGTAAGGTGATTTTAGAAAGGTCATAACACACGAGATAAAACAGTTGAATTATAACACTGTTCAATTTTAAAAATAGCGAATACAGAAGTAAAGTGATCGGTAAAATCGGGAAACACTATATAGGGTGTCCGGGAAAATGTGGAAGATCTCTCGTATGTAGATAAAACATTAAAAAATAAGATGACAAGTTCACATAAATTGTTTCCTAGCGGCCCTCTCTACGGAGATACGGCCTCCAAAAGGACGCCATTGGAAATCAATTTTTCTTGAATAACTTTTAAATTACGTAATATAATTTTTTGAAAATTTATTATGATAAAAAGTAGTGAGAACCTCTTAAAATACTGCCCTTAAAACATAATTAGCTTGTTTTGTTTATCAGAGGCGGACTAGGTTGTACATTTTAATGCTTACATTTTTAACTTCCTGCATGATAAGGATACCTTGAACATTAAGCTAAAAAAAAAGTACTCTTCTTCATTGTTGACAAAAAAAAATTAATGTTTTATTTTTATTAAAAAGAAACCTTGATTTCCAATTTTGTTTGTCTGCAGCAAAGTGTAATACGAAAGTCATTGAAATAGAACTGTTATCAGTATTAAAAAACACACTGTTTTTACAAACGTTACTACGAAATAAATAAATAAATGAACAAATGCATTGACGTGTGCATTTTAAATCTTGTTAAAATGTTGATCTTTTAGTACTCCGATATTAATTTATTGAATTTTGAATATCTTGGTAAATTTAATTAGATAATGGGACACACATTTAGTGAATATGCAGATATGCATCTTATGTACGGTCTTGCATCCTGCAATGCTAAAGCATGTAACGTGATACTTGATTTTTTATCTATTTGTTATAATGTGTTTAAGCTTAATTCATTTTGGGCGTGGGTTAGGTCATTAAATAACTCGAATATCTTTGAAAAAGAAGTTGGGAACCACTATATTTAAAACTTATTATACTTGACTTTAGATTAGTGATAAAAATATAGAAAATCACTAACCACTAACAAATTATATTTAAACCAAATTTTAGATAAGGTAGTAGCAAATTCTAATTCACATAGTTTTACTAAATTAAAATTTAAGATGATTTATTTTAAAACACTTATCTTTGGTTAGAAGAAGGTAATGTAAGGAATGTTTAACGCATGGTATATCTTCAGGCAACTTCAAAGGGATTCGGTATCCTTATTCTTAATTCTCGAACTTGAATGATATCCTGAAATTTGATATTCTAACTTAAACTCGAACGTGTACATCTTCTATAGATGAACCAAACCAAGGTCTTCAGATTGTACCAAACTTCTAGGTATAAAAACCATAAAACTTCTTGATAGAAATTAAAAACGTCTAGATATAAATCCAAATAAAATGTCTTAAAAGGAATTGAAAACTTCTAGATATAAATGCACATAAACTGTCTTAAAAGGAATTCAAAACTTCTAGATATAAGTCCACATAAACCGTGTAGATATAGCCATGCTAAAAAAAGGAAATGCTATGACAGGAAATAGGAAATTTGAACAGGATTTAGATAAAATGCTTTAACGATTAAATGATCAATTTAAAACTATTAAATGAATAATTTCACAGTGACTAAAATTAATATGAAAAGGAAAAATCTTATTTAACATATTTAAACATAGTAAAGCATAATATCTTATTCCAAACAAAATAATATATAATTTTATATAAAACCATGTGTTACCCATTGTTCAGGTTATGTTCAAAATTTGACATTTTATTTAAGAAATTCTTGTACAAAATATATTGTTAGAAACGAAGGGGGTATAAATATTAATTACAATTAAAAATCCAAATATTAGTAAATACCACTATAATCGTATGAATATTCAATACAAAAACACATGTAATGACGTAGGAGTGGCCAGTAATTCTGCGCAGAGAGATCGACCACGTTAATTGTACTTTTCAGAATGATCCTGTGAAACACCAACATGATGCCGACGAAAAAGGTCGGGGTATTTACGCATCGTCATCAATACGTGCTTATCTCCCTGACCAGAGGCGACTCCAGGTAATATTTCTAACAATATATTTTCAACAATATATCATATTTAAAACTTACCTTATAAAATCAGACAGATTATACGATAGATAAAAATTATTCGGTACATCGGATGAACAAGATATATTAAAATTCAAATCAACTTGATTCGTTGACATCCCAATTAAAAATAAATCTCACAAGGCTAATAAAAAAAAAGAAGAAGACGACAAATGACATTTAAGTAGAGGTGAATGTGTCAAAATAACGAATAATGGTTCTAACCGTTACAAGCAAGGAGGTTGTATGAAGGAAGATATCCTAATCGCAATATTCCAAATGAGAAAACATTTCAGCGACTTGACCAACTTCTAAGAGAGACTGGTGGGCGATTTTTAGGAAGTTTTGGGCAAACAAGTACTGATGCTAGTGTGACAAAAACAGTACGTACGGTGCAATTGTAGAAAAATATTTGTAGCAGATACTCCTTCAATAAGCACTCGAAGATTAGCCGCGCAGCTTCATGTGTCAAAAAAAACGACAATTACTAAAGTACTTAAAGAACAGTTGTTATACCCTTATCATCTGCAAAAAGTGCATCAACTACTTCCTGAAGATTTTCCTCGAAGAATCCAGTTCGTAAACTGGCTGTTACATCAGCAACAAGCAAATTGAAACTACATTAGCATTATTCTTTTTACTGATAAAGCAGGGTTTACTATAAATGGTATTGTAAATTTACATAACTCGCATGTATGGGCTGATGAAAATCCTCATGTCACTGTTGTTCATTATTATCAGCATCAGTTCCAATCAATTAATGGTGAACTTTATTTACAATTTCTTCAGAACGCTTTTCTGGATTCAATAGAGCATTTGCCACTTGACACCCGCTGAAGCATGTATTTTATGCACGATGGAGCCCCACCTTACTTTAGCGTCGCTTTACAGGACCACCTGAACAACGTCTATCGAAACCGTTGGATAAACAGAGGAGGTAACATTGCCTGGCCTCCACGGTCTCCCGACCTAACGCCTATGGATTTTTACCTATAGAGTTATCTCAAAACCTTGGTGTATTCCTCTCCAGTTGATACTGCTAGGTTGTTGTGGCGAGTACAGCGGTCCTCTATTCGTCGGGCCCGCGAGTGTATCAGAGTTCACGGAGCACATGTTGAACCCACTTATAAATTTAATAATAATACTCCAAGTTGTATTTTAGAATTTACCAGTTTGAAATTAGCTAATTCTGGGAATTTAATTTCTTAATAAAAACAAGTGTAAATTAAAAATTAAAAAAAACCGACTTCAAAAACGTGCGGATGCCATCACCACATCTTAACAAAGTTTATATGGGATCACCCCTGAGGTACCCCCTTACTGACAAAAAAAGAATCATATAAATCGGACAAGGTGGTAAAGCATTATCGCTAAACATACATAAAAAATGAAGAGTTTGAGGATTTTCTCATGGACCCAATTTTTAGATTTTGACCAAATTCATATGGGACCACCCCTGAAGTAGCCCCTTTCTAACAAAAAAAGAATCATATAAATCGGACAAGGTGGTAAAGCATTATCGCTAAACATACATCAAAAATGAAGAGTTTGAGGATTTTCTCATGGACCCAATTATTAGATTTTGACTAAATTTATATGGGACCACCCCTGAAGTACCCCCTTTCTAACAAAAAAAAGAATCGTTGAAATCGGACACCGTGTTAAAGAATAATCGCTGAACATACATCAAAAATGAAGAGTTTGAGGATTTTCTCATGGACCCAATTATTAGATTTCGACTAAATTTATATGGGACCACCCCTGAAGTACCCCCTTTCTAACAAAAAAAGAATCATTGAAATCGGACACCGTGTTAAAGAATAATCGCTGAACATACATAAAAAAAAAAATATCGCGACGAATTGATAACCTCCTCCTTTTTTGAAGTCGGTTAATAAAACATTAATTCTTTTATTTTTTGTTTTTTTTTTTTCGAAAACGGTTCATTTTATTGACAATGAAGAAAACTATCTTTTCGTTAACTTATTGTTCAAGGTATCGAAATTTATTTTTTTTTACTCCTTATCATACAGGGTGTTAAAAATGTAGGCATTATAATGTACAACCTAGTCCGCACCTGGTAAACTAAACAAGCTAAATATGTTTAAAGGGCAGTATTTTAAGTCATTACTACTGTTTATCACATTAAATTTTCATTAAATTATATTACGTAGTTTGAAAGTTATTTAAGAAAAATTAATTTCCAGTGGCGTCCTTTTGGAGGCCGTATCTCCGTTGGGAGGGCCGTTAAGCAAAAAAATTATGAAAACTGGTCATCTTATTTTTTAATGTTCTATCTATGTGAATATGGGAAAACTCATTTAAAAATCATAATTTAAGGTAACTTTTGATAAACAAATACGTTTTGTTAGAGTAACAACCCTACCAAGTTTCGTTAATATCGATAACGAAATAAAACAATGGTAGCCAGAAAGTAATTTCGTAGTACAATTTCAATACGAATGTGTTTGTTTTTTTCTTTATGACCAATCAGAAGATTAAGAATATGAAGAACAACGTTACGCAATCTGGATCTATCAGAAAATGGTACAAGTATAACAGTTTCAAATAATCCAACTACAAATACTTTAAACTGCAATATCTTTAAAGCTCCACTTAGCGCAAAACTTTCTGGTAGTAAAAAACATAAAGTTCTTGACAATGAAAAGGGTAAATACTAAGCGTATTTTTTAAAGCTACACGTAGCAAATCTAATGCTTGTTCTCTGAAATACTTTGCCAGAAACTGAGACCATTGGACAGGAGTACGCATGACATTGTTACTCATAAACTGTTCAACAACGAGTTCCATCATTTGCATATATTACACAACGAAAATCAATACATATTTAACGGTTTCGTATGAAGCTATCAAATTATATGGAGACGTTATGTCTCTATGATTAAGAGCTATATTACGACTTTGGTCATGGAACTGAATGGAAATATTTCAAATACACAAAACTCAAAAACATGTTTTTATAAATCTTTTCACAGAGAAGCAAACGAACAACAAAAATGGAATTAAGTAATATACCAAACGATGTATTTTAGTAAATATTTTTAGACAGAGAATCTGGATAGAAGTGAAGTGGAGTTTTCCGTCGTTCCCTTTTCCTTGAGAAATTCGAAAGACGTATGTCCAGGATTAGTTCGGCAGAGGTCGTCATTAGCTCTGACTTTAATGATGTTTCACGGTAGGAGGAATCAAGACGTCGTCTTCGACACTCTAGTTAAGTTTTAACGATTTTATTCAATCTCAACATCGTATGTAAGACTTTTAAATTTTCTCTTTTCCAGTTTCCCAAATGAAAATGTTTAATAAGTATATTTGTTTTGTTCTGTTTGACTATTTGAACATTTTACCTAATAAATAATGTTTAGATATTAGATACTAGCTGTTAACACTTTTTAAAGTTGTATGGACTTTTATTAATTATGATAAACAACATACGCGTAAGCAGTGGAAGGCAGCAAGCATAATAATAATAATAATAATAATAATAATAATAATAATTTGCTATGTCGAGAACCGTAAGAGTTACAAAGTTGGTTAAATGGGAAAAAAGTTGAACTATTGCAAGACTAATTTAGTGATGTTTTAAAAACGAAAACTTTAGGACCGGTTTCCAAGATATTTAAGAAAAACCAAATGACTCTATTTTCGATTGTATTGCCTTTATTTTACAAATTAGAAAAAAATTGTGAAAATATTTTTTAGTAGTTTAGGACGTTTTGATACTTTTTATTATTGCTATTACAAGGTAACTATAAATTTTGTTGTTTTAACACAGACCTGTATTTTTTATTATGCATTTTTACTTAGATTACTGTCAAAACTACACTCCTAAAATTATTTTTAAATTAATCGCCGTTTCGTTACATTTGCTTCCTTTACCAAAAATTTAATAGCAATCGTACCTGAGCCATACCTTTTGTGTTAAAGAGGGCTGGTGGTTAATGACGAGTATTTTTTTCTATTTTAACATACCGTAGTTCATCAAAGTAGTTTTGTCTGCCCAAAGAATATTATTGTAGACTGGTCTATCACTATTTAGGCGTGTAACAAATAAAACAAATATTCTAGAGTGATCTAATAATATTTACACAAACAAACTAATTTACAAAAATTGCTCAAAATGGCCACCATTATTAAGTCGTATTCTTTTACATGTGTTTTGCTGCACTGGCAATCATGTGTGGATTAATTTCGTTAAATGCCTGATTAACTTTTTCTCATAGGGGAGAGTGGGGGAATCCCAGTCGGGTGGGTAATTCCGGTCACTAGTAATTTTCCGCTACAAACGTAGTGACCTCGTTAACTATGTGGCGCCATCTTTTATGCAGTGGTACAAGTTAAATCCACCGGGTTTCGCCTTCAAGGCTCCAGTCTTAGATATCTGTTGTTGTGGTCAAGTTATTGCCAGGATTTCTTGTAATATTTTGACGAACTTAAACCAACGTAAGTATCCAAATAAGTTATTTTTTGCACGGAATTATAAGGAATGTCTTAAGAGGCATTTTGTCGTTTAGATCCTGCTTTTACAGGCGCTTAAATAAAGATAAATAATTTTAGGTTAGGTTTATGACGTCGGATTGCTTTCGGGAAATGCCGGTCAAAACGGTAGGGGTAATACCAGTCATGACCGGTATTACTGCACAGGCCTTCCTATGACTAAGTCGGGTGTATATTTTTAATTTTAAATCAATGTGTTTTATTTGTTACAGATGCCTAGGACTTACATCAAAAAAGAAAACAAAGCTAAGTGGACACCCGAGCAACTTCAAAATGCCTTGCAATTTATCGAAGAAGGACAGTCAATTCTGTAATAATTGGCATTATTATTATTTAAAAAATATAAAGAATTTACTAAAAATTCTAAATAAGTATTTTAATGTTTAAATTAAATAATTAAAAAAACACGTATGAAAATGAAACAAACCTTCAGGTTGAGCGTGACATTTTTTAAATACAACCCCATCATGTACATATTGGTTTATATAGAGAGGAGACAGAAAGAAAGGATCACTTGGGTAAACTCGCAGTCGAGTTCGGAATAAGGTCCCGAACTTTCGCCCCTTGGACGAAAGTTCTCCTCTTTTTATGTGATGTGTAGAGTATAGTTTTGTGTACGATGAGAATTATGGGTAAATATTTTAACTTAATTTTAAAGTGTTTTGTTTATTAATAATTGCTTGATTGATTTACATATAAATGCCAATTTTACATTTTCGTCCCAAATTATTATATTTATTTTATGCATATCTTTATTACTATTAGTTATAGTGCTTTATTCCCTAAATGGAATTTTATTCATTTTCTTCTTAAGACTATTTGTCAAATTTTATATTAATTGTTAATATACATTTGTTAATGTTTTAGTACTTATTATTAATCTCTCCTCTCTTTCCAAACCAGCAAAATACTTCGAGCATTTGAAAAGCCTCGGCGTTTCTATTCCCTTAGGAATAAAAGAGTCTTAAACTAGTTGCTAAGAACCGCTCGACTATGCTATTAAGGGATGATTTTTTTATTCTTTTAATTTAATTTTTTTATTATTTTTATTTACCACTGATGAATGGATGTTCTTCCAGGACTCCAGGATCCTTTGTCTGGTAACGGCGCTGCCCTAATCCCTTAATAGTATATTAACAACAGTAGCCAAAGACCTATCAGTCAAATGGTCTTTAGGCAAGTTGGTTGTTACAATTCGATCGGCAAGCAAAAAATTCCATATTCCTTTTAGCATACTGCAGAAAAGAAAATCAAAAAACAAGACAACCGTTCCACGTATGGGAAGACAAACTACGTTATCTTTGGAGGAAGAAGTCGTTCTAGCTAACCGTATAAAATATCTTTGAGATCTATTTTATAGTGTTAGCCCCCAGCAGGTCCGACGAATTGCTTATGAATATGTAACCAGTAACAATATAAAGCACAATTTTAGCCATTTATCCAAAATGGCAGGAAAGGACTGGTTTTATGCATTTTTAAGAATAAATCCTACGATAAGTGTTCGAAAGCCGGAAGCAACCAGCATTAATAGGATAACCGCCTTTTATCGAGAAGAGGTAGCAAAATTCTACAAAAATTTGGACAGAGTAATGTCTAAAACTCAATATCTGCCAAACCAAATATACAATGTCGACGAAACTGGGATATCGACCGTTCCTGGTACCATTGTCGCGACCAAAGGAAAAAACGTATTGGTTCTGTAACAAGCTGGGAAAGAGACAAGACCGTTACAGTTATCTGCTGCATGAATGCAGCTGGGAGCTATATACCTCCATTTTTTATCTTTCCTCGGAAGAGGATGTCTTCGCTTTTGGCAAAAGAAGGACCTTCATATGCTGCTTATAAGTGTTCGCTTAATGGCTGGTCAAATGATCAGTTATTTTACGAGTGGATTGAACACTTCATAACATATTTGAAATGCAGCAAAAAGAACCCTGCTTTATTAGTATTAGATTCATAGTAGCCATATCACATTGCAAACTTACAACTTATGTAGAGAAAATGGCATCTGCATGTTGTCTCTACCACCTCATGCATCACACAGAATGCAGCCCCTTGATGTTACCCTATATGGGCCACTAAAAGCTGCTTTCCGCAGAGAGTGTGATCTTTATATGAAGTCAAAGGCATTGTTAAAAATAACACCTTACGATTTAGCAGAAGTTTTCAATAAAGCCTATTCAAGAATTGCCACGATGGCTATCGGAATTTCCGGCTTTCAAGCAGCCGAAATACATCTAGTGAATCCCAATATATTCACCAGTGAAGACTTTTTAGCAGCATATACTCTTAACAACCGGAACGATACCTAGCGAAGAAATAAAGATGGTTAATGATGTCGATAATTCTATTGATGATTCCATCAATGAGGGCTCATCAACATTAAGTCTGGATGCAGGGCAATTCGACAGAAAACTAACACTGTTGGGGCAAAAAAAACTACTGCTTCGGATTCTCTTGGTCCTACAATAAATAGTTCTCCAAAACTACACCCTTTTCCTATAAGGCGCAACCTTCCACCTCCAAAGATTTTAAGCAACCAGATAATATTATAAAATCTATACCTGTTTCAAAGTTTTACAGTCTTTTGCCAGTCTCTTCTGCCAGTCCTGCTAATAAAAGATCAGTCACTCGAGCTAAACAACATTCGCAGATATAAACCGAGAGTCCTTTAAAGACGCTGCTTAAAGAACAGGCGAAGAAGAAAAAAGAAAAGATAGAGAAAGGAAACAAAAAAGACGAAAAAACAAAAAAAGGAAAGAAACCAAAGGCAACGTTTAAAAAGAAGGAGAAGTTCAAGAAAAAATTGAAAAAATTGTTACAAAGCGATTTATTAGATCAAGAAAATCTAGACGAAAATACTCTGTGTCAGGATGATGAAGTGGATGACATGGAGAGCGAACAAAGCAATGAAATATGTCTCATTTGCGAGAAATTTGGGAGAGATGGTGAGTTGTGGTACCGCTGTATGGTGTACGGCCATTGGGTTCACGAGTTATGTAGCGGTTGGGACACTACTGAAAACTACAAGTGCGATGTTTGTCTATGACAGTGGAACTTTTCCATACTTCTTTTATCATATATATTATTATTATAATGTTTTTTATTATTGTTTATGTCGTTTTTTGAGTTGTGACTTGTTTTTTTATTATTGCCTACAATAAAATACCTTACTATGCTTTCTAGCAACAACTACTGTTTCATTATTTTCTGAAAATATGTCATCCCCATTAAAAAAGCATTGAAAATTGGCTGACCGGTATTAACCGCAGAGTGGGGAAATAGTGGACAATGTTATGACATTTTTTCAGATCTTACTTCTCTTTTGTTGTGTACTATTTTGATTTAAGTAGTATATGACAGTCTAGTAACACTATTTACATTTGACCACAACGCTGTATTTTCTGTTTTATGTGAGATCTGGCTTAACTGACCGCAATTCCTTCGTTCTCCACTAATTCAATGATATTTTCAGATTCATTATAGTACACTTAATTTTTTAGGTATCCCCAAACAAAATATTCCATTGGATTTAAGCAAGGTAAGCGTGGTGGCCATCTTATAGGGCCTTTTGTTCCAATACATTTTCTTTCAAATTGCTGATTTAAATAATTTCTCACGCTGTTGGCATTATGGGCCATCTTACATAAACCACATTTTTCTTCTAAGCATTTTTCGTCTAATATTTCTTCTAATAAATTAATATAGTTTTGAGCATTTAAATTTCCTTGTATAAACTTGGGGCCAATAAGAACGTCGCCTGTATACCACATCATAAAGTTAATGAAAATCGTACCTGAGAAGGTACCTGCTGTGTTAAATGAGGATTGGTGTTTGAGTAGTAGTGCCTATTTTTTCTGTTAAATATTTCACAATTTGTAAATGTAGTTTCATCTATCCATAGAATATTTTTGTAGAATTATCTATTATTCAATTTTCGTCGAAACCAGTTACAGCAAGTTAACCTACGGACAGAATCTTCGGTGTAGTTTTTGTACTGTGTGGTATTTGTAATCGTAATATTTATATTGTTTTTTTTTGACGCCCGCTTTCGATATCCCGCATTGTGTTGCAATGTTCTTTGTTAAATATTCGGGATTTACATTTACTAATGCCAATAGATTTATATCGTTTACAGTTCCTCTTCTGTTATGTTTTTTTTCTATACCCGTATTATATTAATGCACTTATATGCCCATAATCCGTTTCAAAATTATACCCATTATGATACAGATTTTTCATAACGATACAGATTTTTAATCAATAGAAACCCATAATTTTCAATCAAGCATGGTATGCATTTGACGTTTGTCCTAGGTTCCTATGTAATTGTTTTAGTTGTCAAAATCAGTACGTATTAAATTTTCATAGATAGCTAAACTTCTATAATTATATTATCAAAATGTCTGATATCAGCGATATAAAAGACTTACTTACCATCGACTCCTCTACATATCTCGGAGAAAGCAAAAAATGCAGTACAAACTATTTTGCACCAAAAATCTATGATAATACCAATACCCGAGGCAATACCATTAATTACAATTTTGTAGAATTTTTTATAGAAATACGAGTAATAATTACTATGCAACTCTCATGTAATGCTTATTAATATACTTGCATAAACCATACGAAACTCGCCTTCGGTTCATTTCGCCTAGACATGAGGGACACCATGAGAAAGCAGACCTCCTAGCAAGGAAGAGAGTGGAAAAAACTCTTATTGGACCAGAACTCACATGTGGTATCTCATACCTACATATCAAATAGGTGTTAAAGGAACAAACAAAAAGAGAACACCATAGGCTCTGGTTGGAATTTTCTGGACTTAAGAGAGTCCAAAACATTCATAGAGGGCCATTCACGAGTAGACAAAATGAACTGGTTAACCTCAGCAGAAGCGAACTCAAGGCCGTAATAGGACTCCTTACAAGACACTGCGGCCTTAAAGACACCCAAATCTCTTAGGGATATATGATGACTCCCTATGTAGAATATGTGAAGAGGAGGACGAAACTCCTATTCAAATACTATGCCACTGTCAGAATCTTAAATGGGAACGGTACTTCGGGGTACAATATCCGGAACCTAAAGAAATCGCCAAAGCGCCCATCACACATATTCTTGTAATCATCAAGAAAATCAATCTGATGGGATAGAAACTAAGAGGGGTACAATAAGCCTAGAGCATAAGTACGAGTGAGCTTTGAACCACGCCCTAATTTAGATAGAAGGGATCCATTATTCAATGTTTAGAAGTACTATCCAATATATATCAAGGAGTAAATATAAAAAATTAAACGAAACTACCAAAAAAGGCTAGTACTCTCTCAAGAAAATAATATTTTTAAAGCATCAGGCGACAAATACCTTGCAGAAAAGGGCCTACCTCTGCTGCAAGGTATTCATTAAGGTTCATATATTACAATTAAATATTTATTTATATAAATTGCTAATAGAAATAACGGGTCGGGCTAATGAGATGTATTTTATGAAAATTAGTGATATACAACTTTTTTTAGTAAGCATTAATCTATTAATTAGGGCCTTTCTTCATATATTATAATTAGGTATTTATTTTGATAGCTTGTCCGGTTAATGAGATGCATTGCATAAAAATTAGTGATTTACAAGAAAGATTAGCTTTTTTAGTAAATTTTCACAAAACCCAAACAAAAAACTCGAAAATTTTTAAATACCGATAATTTTTAATAAAATACATTAGTAGTCGTCCAATACTACTACCGGCTTTCGGTCTTTTGTTTCAAGTTAAATCATTTCTCGTTTTTTTTTTTACGCTACTAGTTTACCCTTGTGGGAAATATAGTGTGTGTAGTCATGGTTATTTAAAAGAATGTCTTCTGATATCCTGATTATTATTGTAAAATATATGCAATTCCTAACTTATCGAAAAGCAACGGTGAGTTCTTTAGAATATTAGTATGATGTGCAACTTTCAAATTAAGCATAGTCTGTAATAGAGATTCGCATTTTATTTGATTGCTTATGACCTTATATAGAGTAACTATAGAAAAATATTTTCGCCTTACATCGAGACTTGAAAATCCATGCTTATTTATTAAAACGTCACAAGATACTGACCCAATCACTAATATCGTCAATTTTGTAGTTATGAAAAAATTTTGTGCTTGTATCAGTTATTTTTAATATTATGTAAATTATTTAATTTGTTTTTAACTTGAACTTATAACCTTCTGCTTGGTGGTCTGATAAGTAAATGCAATGAATGGCAAATCAGGTGTTATCAAAATTGCTGTGTAAATTAATAAAACAAAAGTTTTACACATGCTCGTCTCATGGTATGTACGAAAATATAATATTTCTTAAATGTAAATTAATTTAATATAGAGATTAATGCACAAGGGTAACAAAAAGGTTAAAAATAGTTTGTTAAACCTACATTATCTACATTATTCAAAACTGATTACAAAAGAATACAGATTTCTGAAGTTACAAATTGATTTTTTTCTAATAACGTTTAAACAATTTATCATGAAAAAGGACACATGGTCTTCGGCAACTTTGCCAGAAAAAAATAGTATGAAGATGGTTATCATCTAGACCTCTCAAAACTTTCGTATAAAGTAAAAGTCTTAAAGTAATTTTAAAAATCCGACTCCAAAATGGTGCTAACGTCATGATAAATTGAGTTTGCTGATTTTTCATAGATACCATCATCAGAGCTTGACCAATCGTATATGGGGCCACTCCCAAAGTACCCCATTTCTAACAAAAATACGGACAACGTGGTAAATAATTATAGCTGAACATACATAAAACAAATATTCCGACGAATTGAGAACTTCCTCCTTTTTTTGAAGTCCATTAAAAAATAGGTTATAGCCGCTAAAAATTATCAAGCATATGCGTTTGTAAAAACATTGAGATCTATCATACTATAAAAAGAAGGTATTGTGGTGGAAGGCATGGCTTTTACGAATTTGACGTATCAGCTGATCGAAAACAGTGCAAGAAAATAAATTTTAATGGGCTTATGGCTAATCAGATAACAATAATCCATGCGCGAACTCAACGAGATTTCGTCGGTTAAGCTTTTTGTATGATAATCGAGACCAGTCTTGTAAAAGCAATAATGATAAATGGGTTTGGCACTGTAGAAATATTTTTGTCGTTTTGTTACACAAAAAACACGTGTTCTATATTTTGGTTGAGATGGCATACCATTAGTAAGTTAAGATTAGACGAATCGTGTTTATAGGAAATTTTTCTTATTTTTTTGGCACGGGTCTTTATCAAAGGAAACCTGCAAGCACTTAAAGCTGTTCAAGATTGACAAATGAGATGACTATTGGCATCAAAGAATTATCCTGACAGAGTTATGAGTCATAACTCATTACCAGGTAGCCCTGCTATTTAACAATGCATACATCAAGGCAGCTAGTTTGATAACTACGCACAAAGTGGATTATCTGCAACCTGAATTTTTCCTCTCAATTCTGACGATGTTGAAGAATTGATGTTTGTGCCATCGACAGTAGAGAAGGACGGGATTGAAAATTCCGATTTTTATTGAACCATTAAAAAATATATCGAAGCAATCTGCAATCCCTGTGACTTCTGTGGCAATAAAACATAAATTATCATAGTATCAGACTAAATAATAACTCGTGGTGAATTATTAATAGCTGATCTTACAGAACAATTTTATCTCGAGAAATCAAAGCGGCAAATTGTTCCCCTTACATTTGTATTACTTTCTGTTCGAATAACGTAATATTAATGAACAACTATTTTTTCGAATTCATTTATTATTTCTCAATTTTAGAAATAAAACAAAACAAAACAGAAAAGCAATTAATAAAAATTCCTATGTACTAATGACACCAATAACAAAGAAAAGATTATTTATCGTTCTCATCATCTGAATTGCAATTGGGGCAAATATAAACCTTATTGTCATCTCTTTCTAAACATTTTAAGGGAGCCCAATTTTTGCACATAATGCATTTATTTTCGAATTTGAAAAGGAATCGTAGCAAATTAAACAATATCATTCTAAATCATATTTCATTATCGCTTTCAACGCTTTCTTGGAAAACTCGCCTTTTCACTTCGATTTTCCGTTTCTTCTATATTCTGCTTCCTGCTGAGCTTTTTTCCTGTCCTTCTTCAGTTCCGTTTCTTTTGTTTTCTTCATTCTGATCTTCATCTCTTTTTCTTTTCTTATTAGCTTGCGTCGCCTAGAAGTAGTCGACAATCTTGATGGTGCTTTCGGGAACGGTTTGACTATTTCTGAAGAAAATATTATATGATCTATTGTTGTTGGTATTGTTTCGGTTTTGATTCCATCGATAAGTTGTTGTTAGACGGTTCTGGAAAAGGTATAGATTGTCGCACAGTGTGTTGTGAATTATAAATATTAGAGGGCCCAGGCTGATCATTTAGCTCTGTTTTCTGAAGAAAGTCAGCATTAGGCATTAGCCTATCCGTCACAAAAGATTAGGCGAAGTTTTCGTCCGTAAATTTGTTGGGGTCGAAAGGGCATATTCCTACCTTCTAAAATGAGTTTATGATATTGATAAGAGTTGCTGATAAAGGCCAAGCATATTTCAGAATTCCTAGTAATTCATATATAGACAACGTCTTTCAGTATGTCTGCATTTATACCAACATCAAGTGGCTGAAGACGATGTGTGCAATAAGGGGGAAATGACCACACCTATATTGATATGAGATTGATGGTTATCCAGCAGTAACAACACAGGTTCCTCTGGGGTTGGTTTAGTATATTTTATAAAGAGGTCCATCTAAAGAAGAAATTCAGTAGCCGTCATCCACCCTGAGCTATTTCCTGCTCCAACTAACTCAGGAGGACCATCACGTAGAACTAGTTCTTTGTATTTCAAACACAAAAAATAAACATCGGCGGTATCGTGTTACTTGCTGCATTGGCTGCTAATTCGACAGTAACCAAGGTACCGCGGTCTGCAGAATTAATAGCACGCACTTGCTTCATACCTTTTAGGGCTACAGTTTTTTTGGGCTTTAATACTGTCGTTACTCCTGTGTCATCTAAGTTCCAAATTCTAGAGGGGGTAAACTATATCTGAGGAGAATGTCACCAAGTTTCGTGAAAAACTCGTTCACATTATTCCTATTGAATGAAGATGCGCGGCCTGCACTTGTTGCTTCTGGAGTTCTTATAGCCAATGATGGGTTCCTTTTCAAGAAGCCGGTAAACCAATCAGCTTCTGTCTTATGGTTTTTATGCCATGGAGCTGAAATATTTGGCATGCTAAATTTTATGGCATAATCGTAAGCCAACTTTCGCACTCCGCCTGGCAAGAGACCGATGTAGATTGAGGCAAATTTTAGAAGATAATCTGCCATTATCTGCTCATGCTCTTCAGTAAATACCAGTCTTGGTTTGTAACCCACTGAAGGCACCTCACCACCTCTGAACTTTTTGATAAATCGAAATAATGTCATGTGGCAGATTTCGAGTTCTCTTGCATCTGTTTTGATTTTTTTACCATCTTTAATAACAGCATCAGCTGCTCTGCGTAGAAGTTCTTTTGAAGTTTTACGTCGTTCAGTTTTTCTATTGTACGTACGCATCCTGAAATTAAAAAAAATGCATATTATTTGTTTATCGGGGTAAGTTGTTTCGAGACACAACTAGGCCTAAAGTAAAGGAACTTCTAACCCCACATTCTATTCTCGAATCTCTGTCAAATTTATTTTCAAGAGTTGAAATAAGTCAAATAGCGATAAGATTTCTGAATATTTTTACATCAATTCAGTTCAAGTTGTAAATCATTATCTTCAAAATTAATTGAAATAAACCCAGAAGTTTATTTACAAATATATTTACTTACATGTCATTCGACGATCTCTATTCACACACCTAACACACCATCTTTCCGTAATAAAACTGTCAGTTCCTTCCATCTAATCAGCCCGCAATGGCAACTAATGTAATAATGCAGCTATAGCCAAATGATGTCCATATTATGAATAATGAGGTGGAGGTTATTACTACTAAAACCTTAATAAAAATTCAGAAAATCTGCCGAAGATTTTAATGATTGTGAGGCTCCAATCACTTCTAAAGGTCAAAAACTTTTTGATATATCAATTGAAGAAATTATCCTCTTACCATAAAGACTTAATGCTAAAAAAGAAGCCACAGTTTTAACGAAAGCCGTCAGATCTTTAAAAAAGAAAATCTTTGTCTTTGAAGACATGTCACTTCAGCCAGTGCGATTACCTTTGAGATCATCAATGTACATTATCATGTATTTATAACTTTCATATTACTTCTTTAATTCCAATCATAATCTGTCGTCCCTAGCGTTCAATGTATTTATCATTACTCGCGACCTATTTACCAGCATTGCTGATTGGCTGCAAACAAAAAAGGGCTAAAATTTACACTCAAAGGTTAGATACCTCCCAGGGATAAAAACTCCCAGGCCGGATATTTTGATAAGTAAAAGATATATATTAATTCTGTGAAAGCCAGTTCACAGAGCATTAAGAGAGCTTCAGTTTTAGATATAAATTAAATTTAAATAGGTGAATGTGTAGATGGCGCTGCGCTCAATAATTTTTTTTTTTTGATTGGAGGATCTTTCTTGTGTAGCGCATCTTGTAAAAAATGCATTTTTAAGCAGATTTTGTTCTATGAACTAATTCGATAAATCTAGCCATTTTTGATATAAAAAGTTGGTCACTCAAAACAGTTTCATCCTGTTTTTCAGCATTACTCATTGGATTTTAAGAAAATGCTGAAACCAGTGGCGGCTCGTGGGGTGGTTCACAGTGACAGAATAAAGGTATCAATACAGACGTATGAAAAAACTTTCAGTGTTTTAGAAAGTTTATAATATACCTTTCTAAAACACTGACAATTTTTTACCTATATCTGTACCGGGATCTATATTCTGCTACTGTGAACCCCCAAAAATTTGGCCACGAGCCGCCTTTGGCTGAAACAGAACAATTTTTATTCAAAATTAAAAATATTTTTACAATACAGGCATCTACCATGTGTCAACTCCTTCCCTTCCACTTGTCCAACCCCTTAATTTTAAGTAAGGAATGTACCATGTACGGCACATCTTCGAAAAGCTAATTTTATGGAGAAGTCAGAAATATGACTATTTATTGCAATACTTTTACAAGTCCTATAACAAAAATGTTCGGATATCAACTGATTTTTCGTAAAAGTTTGAAAATTTCCTTAAGGGATTCAATATCATGTTTTTCATTTATAAGACATAATATGTATTGTTTTACATAATATTTATGATATTGTTTTCAAATAAACTGATATTGATCAATAAAACTAAGCTAATGTTGATAATAATATTTATTGACACATAAATGTTCGGTCAAATCACATCAATAGCTGGTTCCATCTCCCTTTGCCTTAATAACAGCTTTTATTCTATCAGGCATAGTTTTAACAAGCTTTTTGCAATCTTCCGCGGTAAAACAATTCCATATATTTTGCAATTTTACCCGCAAATCAGAAATGTTGCGCTGTGGATCATTTCTTAATTGCTGCTTCATCTTGTGCCATACAGTTTCGATTATATTTAGATTAGGGCTGCTGGAGGGCCAGTCAAGGACGGAAATATTGTTGTCCTGCAGCCACTTTCTTGTGGTCTTGGTCGTACGGCAGGAAGCTCCATCTTGTTGAAAAGTAAAGTTTCCATCAGGTGATAAAATTGGAATTGACACTAACAAATTGGTTTCAAGAATGTTCTAATATTTTTCTGCGTTTACAATTCCATCTATAAAGTGAAGTTTTCCAACACTGAAACCAGACATGCTTCCCCATACCTTAGGTTTGTTCCAACTTGGTGTTTGGTACCGTTCTTGTATCATACCAACATCAGTTTATGAACGATGTACTGCGCAAGCCCATCTCTGAATGGTTTTGGAATCGAAAATGAGTTGAACGCTTTTAAAACTGCTGATGGTTCATAAATAGATAAAATAGAAGAGGAAGAAAATTCTAACCAAACTTTTCGAAAAGAAAATAAAAATATACTAGTTGTGTTTTATAATTATGGATGTTATTGATTTTTTATTGTATCATTCTATATTCTAGAGCACAATGGAAAATATTGGTAAATAATGAATATATTCTGTTCAAATAATTTTGTTTATTATCCTTTCTCAATTTACCATTAATTCTAAATCATCCTAGCATCATCATCATCAAAAAAATCACAGTCTCCTATATTACTCATTTTCCAAATACGATTTATAAACCGTATTTTCTAAATAAAAATGTATATTTTGTTATTATCTACCTATCAGAACATAAAAACGCTGTAAATTTGTATGTTTAGTTAACTAAAACTAAACCTCTATCGGCTCTATCAACATATATCGATCGCTTTGCGCAAGTCAGTTCTAACAGTTCCACAAAAATTTGTGAATCGATATGACGGTACAGAAACGACTCCGGAATCATCCATTTTTTAGTTGGAACGAATTCTGTATCAACCCGCACATCGTACAAATTAAGTTGGAACGCTTGGAGTGTAATACGCATGCGCTGTACCGTTACTGAATGGTTATGTATCAAGTTGGAACAAACCTCTTAACACCTGATGGAAATTTTATTTTTCTCACGCAGTCTTTGTGAAAGGCATCATTTTTGTTTCTTATAACATGTGATCGATGGTCATCCACGCAAACATCAAATTTTGATTCATCGCTAAAAATGATTCTTTTCCAGTCTTCAAAAGTCCACATTGCCCGTTCCTTTGCCCACGCTAATAGTCATTTCTTTTGTTTTTCCGTCAGCAACGGCTTTTCTATTGCCTAAACCAATGATTGCACTGCATAAATATAAGATTTTCCTTAAACGTAACCTACGTACCTTATAAAAATGTAAACCAGACTTATGTATCCAGCGACGACACGTTTCTCGTGAAACATTTCCAATTATTTCTTCATTCCATTTTGCTGTTATTTCCCTTACAGTACTTCGGCGATCAGTTTTACAAATCCGAACAAGAGATCTTTGCATTCGGGAAGTGACTTTGCGTTGCCGACCAGCACCATGTCTTGAAATTTGAGTTGAACCCGTTTCTGACAATATCTGACACCGTGAACTTTGCGACATTTATTTGTTTAGCAATATCCCGAAATGTTTTTCATTGGTTAAACAGTTTTACTATTAATTCTCTAATTGCACCATTTGTTGCTTTACCACGCGACATTTTGGAGCCAATTGATTAATTCTCAAGTTAAAATGTCAAAATAGAAACACTTTTTTTGTTTCCATGGCTTGCTATTATTTGTTTTACTAACGTGTCCGAACATTTATGTGTCAGCAAATATTGCATTTTTATCAACATTAGTTTAGTTTTATTAATCAATATTAGTTTATTTAAAAACAATTTTATAAATATGATGTAAACAATACATATTATGTCTTATAAATAAAAAACATATGATATTGAATCCCTTAAGAAAATTTTCAAACTTTTTCGCAAAATCAGTTGATGTCCGAACATTTTTGTGTTAGGACTCGTAATTTTAGCGCCCTCTATCGGAATAAAAAAAACCTGTAACGTATAACGTGTGACACTTCATTTGAAAGCCAATTTAAATACTAATTTAAAGCACAACAAAACATTAATATAAATATTTCCATATAGCACTGGCAACAAAATAAAGTTAGCAATAATTTTTAAAATAATGCATGACTAATTTTTGAACTATTGCAAGTGCCATATGGAGGATATTTTTATTAATGTTATGCAGGACATTAAATAAGTAATTAAATTTGCTTTCAAATAAGGTGCCAGACTTTATAATACGTAGTTTTTTATCCCGATAGAGGGCGGTGCAATTAAAAGTATCGCAATAAACAGTCATATTTCTAAATTCCCCATAAAATTACCCTTTTAATAATGTACTACACATCGTAGTATCACACTTTCTAATACGTAGTAGTTTTTTATCCCGCTAGAGGGCAATAAAATTTAAGTAACGCAATGTACAGAAATATTTCGGTATCCCCCATTAAATTACCGTTTCAATGATGTGCCATTCATGGTCAGAGCTGCTGTAAGTACCCGTAAAATGTATTTAAGTCTCAAGTACAAGTACTTTTGAAAATTGCGAGTAAATACCAGTACAAGTACAATTACATCTATTTGGTATTTAAGTACCTAGTAATTAAATCCTAAAATTTAAGTACATTAGCCTTAAGTACATAAAAACGTACTTATCTACTTTATAGAGTAGTTACCTTCTGAAATATACTTCAGTACAATGTAGGATAAATACATTGTTTACTTAAGTACCTATACAGATGTACTTAAGTATATTTAGGTTTAAATAAGTAATAACAAAACACTTAAGTACATTTGTGTTTACTTAAGTATATAAAAATAATAGATAATATATGCTGGTGTTAAGCTTAAAGACCTAAGTCAGCTCAATTTAAATTAATAGTATATTATGCAACGATCATGTAATGATGGTTATTAATAAACGAGCATTAACCGGGATACGAAACGAGCCAAATGCGAGTTTCGTATGGTTTAGGCGAGTGTATTAATAACCATTACATGAGAGTTGCATACGCTATTTTTTCTACACCCGATAAATAATCAAGAACTATAAATATTATATTTATATTGGTATTGAACACAATAACAGTAATTACTCGTATTTCTATAAAAAAATTCTACAAAATTGTAATTAATGGTATTACCTTGGGTATTGGTATTACCATAGATTTTTTGGGCAAATTATTGTGTACTGCATTTTCTCCTTTCTCCGATATGTGTGGAGGAGTCTTCTATATCGCTGATATCAGACATGTTGATAATATAATTATCGAAGTTTAGCTATCTACGAAAATTTAATACATTTTGACAACTAAGACAATTACATAGGAACCTAGGACAAACGTCAAAAAGAATGCTTGATTGAAAAATTGTAGGTTTCTATTGATTAAAAATCTGTATCGTAATGAAAAATCTGTATCATAATGGGTATCATTATGAAACGGATTATGAGCATATAAGTGCATTATTATAATACGGGTGTAGAAAAAGTATCATTGCTAACCGATATTAGACATTAGTAATAAGTATTTATTAATAAACAATTCATATTTTACGTACAATTTAAAAATAAAATAGTAGTACAAGGTAAAATAAATATTTCCATCTAAAAAGGAATACAATTGATATATAACAGGTCAAATTAAGTAAGCAGATTTATATTATAAATTTGTAAAGATTTTACGAACCTGGGTTGTCAAAATTTTGACAATAGATTTTCCAATAAGTAAAATTGGCTGTTATTTGGAATAGCAGTTATATAACATTGGACTGGTGCTGTATTTTCAACAGATTTCAAAGTTTGGAGGTGCTACAGGAGCTGAAATAAATAGAACTCTGTGAGTACATTTTATAATCAAAATAAACAGTTAATGGTGTTACTTGTGAATAATACTTACAAAACTTGTACATATTTGATAGAATCCTTGCTTTAGTATATTTCATAAAGAAAGTAGAATTCATATTTGGAATTTTATATATTTTAACCAAATTATTTCTTGAAATAATATATATGTCATATGTCAATTAGAAATGAGGAATTGCTAATCGATTCATGAAAAGGAAAGAATTCTAATTTCTTGAAGGTAAAATAAATCGAATTTAAATCGATTTTTATATTAGTTTGTGTTATGAATGAATGATGACAGAGTGGGTGAAATAATTTCATTGATATAGATATAATATAGATTATATAGTTTGATAGGAAATTTTCAATGTTATTTGTTTTCTAGTTTGAGAAAAGTTGTTAAATAAACTTAAATATCTTGATTTTTAAAAAAATCTGTTTACTTAATACGTACTGGTAATTCATAAAAGAGTAATTTATTCATTTTACAACAATTTGAATTCATTCATAGAAGTGACTTTAAAAATAAATTAAAAAAAAATAAAATAAAATTGACCATTCACTGTTGGGTTCTAATTAACAGTGCTGTTCCTAAAGTGGCGCTGGGAAACAGTAACAAAGCCTACACAGAACACGAGGCTAATGGCCGTAGTAGTCGACGCCGATGACACCAAAATAAAAAAAAAAAAAAAAAAAAAAAAAAATAAAATAAAATAAAAATAAAAACAAAATAAAATAATAAAATAACATAGTGAAATTAAATAAAAATAAAATAATAAAATTAACAATATATAAAATATTAGAAATTTTAAAATAAACTTACCTGAACTCACCTGAGTTTAAGAAAATCTTGTGCTCTGGAAGTAAAACTCACCTTAAGAGGAGTTAAATAAAGGCTATTCGAAGGTAAATATAATAGTATATAAGTATTTTTTTTTTATTTTGAATGTAATGTAAAAAAAAATAAATTTAATATACAAGGGGATAAAAAAAATAACATTACAGTACTTAAGTACTTTTAAAGCACTTAGTTATCTTCTTTCTTCCCTATTTTAAGTAAAAAAGTTCTTAATTCCAAATTTTACTGTTTAAGTATAAGTACAACAACAAAAACTTAAAAATGTAAGTACAAGTACTGGCATTTTTGCAGGTATTTAAAATACAGTATTTGAGTACTTTTTGTACTTAAGTAATTTTTTTAAGTACATAAAGTATTTAGCACTGCAGCTCTGTTCATGGTACATTACCTATTTAAAATTTAGGTGTTTGAGAAGTACAAGGGAGGGGGTTGACTGATGATAAATGTCTGTATTGCAAAAATATTTTTAATTTGGAATAAAAATCTACCTGTTTTAGCATTTTCTTAAAATCCAATGATTGATACTGAAAAACAGGATGAAACTGTTTTGAGTGACTCATTTTGTATATCAAAAATGACTTGATTTATCGATTTAGTTCATGAAACAAAATCTGCTTAAAAATGCATTTTTTACAAGATGCGCTATACAAAAAATATCCTCCCATCGAAAAAAAATTATTGAGCGCCGCGCCATCTACATATTGACCTATTTAAAATCAATTTATATCTAAAACTGAAGCTCCCTTAGTGCTCTGTGAACTGGATTTTACAGAATTAAAATATCTCTATTACTTACAAAAATATCCGGCCTGGGTGTTTTTATTGGTATACCCTGTATACGGGGGGAGTAATGGGGTAACTATCCTTGCGATAATTTTTTAACCCAGCTTTTTATAGGTTTTAAAATGCATTATTATCAAAAATAAAGTCTTACCCCTCAGACTTAAACTTCATTACCACTACTCCCACCATACTTAATCTCTAGATGCGCCACTGATCTTAAATGTCTTTCAAAAGTATCATTTTCTTCCCCTTCCGTAGACTAGGCTACAAGCGGATATAAATCATGGTATTTTTATTTTAATCTGTATATGAACGGATAAATCAAGGATCTTTGACTGAAAATTTGCCAAATCTAGATTCATATACCTACCGATTTTCACATTAATAGTTTTAAATTAGAGGCATGATTATTAGGCTGGATTTATTAAACTTTTTATCCAACTATAAAAGTTGACTTTACACGGAATAATAAATTATTGCTCTTCGTCTTACTTGATTTATTTTGTGAAAGATCGCTCATTAGTAATTTGGAATTTTATCGAAATTCACCAAATAATTAGGTTATTAACGATTCTGATAAATAATATTTAATAAATTTTTGACCTAATAACCTAATAATAAGAATATTATTGAATAATGGCAGATATTGTTGTAAAATGAAAAATTAAATATATATCTATAATTAAAAAATTGTGCAATGTCGAGTTCGAAAATACTTTAATGAAATTACCTATAAATACCGGGAATAAAAAAAGATATATTGTTTAATTTTGACGACAATGATGTTAACACATTATTTAATTCTCGTTTTATTCTTATCGGGAAGTTTTGCACAATACGATCCTCATTTTTCAAACCAACATAATGTGATTGTACAACTATTTGAGTGGACTTGGAAAGATATTGCTGAAGAATGTGAGAGGTTTTTACAACACCACGGATATGGTGGTGTACAGGTATGTTTAAACAATAATAGTTTCTAAAAATGTTTCTATATTTAAAGTAACATTTTTGGGCGACTGTAAAATTTAATGCAGCAATACAGAGTTTACGCCACATACATTGCACACAGTACATTTGAAAATTAAAAAAAATTAATAGTAGTTTGTGCAACAAGAGTGGATTTGAGCACGACGTCGTAGGCGAAGTGCTTAATCTTTTGAATGCGATGTGAACAATCTACTCGAGTTGTACAGAATATTTTTTTACGACCTACTAACGAAAATTTACAAACCAAAAAATATTTTAGGTTATTAAGACAAAATAACTAATTTTAAAAAATGACTTTTAATTATTTTGAAAATAAAATAAAATAAACGAAAAAAAATTTTATTTAATTTTTCCCCATCCGAGAATCGAACTTGAGTCTTCAGTGTGGGAGGCAAGAACGCTAACTACAGGACCACCTATTCTTTTATTTTTTTGTTGCTTTAATACTCGTAATTAAATTGACTTCATATAGTTTTATTTCAATTAACAAATTATTTATAATTATAGACGAAATAAGAAAAGAAATGATATTATTTATCGATTCTACACAAGAATAACTAATGTTAATGTATGTTTAATCTCAATAACTAAAAAAATACTGACAGTTTGACAGAATTTTCTCATTTATTTAAAATTTTAAAAATAATAGCAGTCGGTTAATAAAAAATATAAACGGTGATTTGTGGATTTCATTTTTTACAGAAAATGGATATGAAATATATTCGTTCAGTTGAGGGCAATAGCATATTTTTTCGTTTTGTAATCTGTGCGTAGATAAGGTAATATCCATGTCCCATGTATGTGTAGAAAAAAGCGTTTTTAATTTTTGACAAATTTTGAATTTTGATTTCAAACGTTTAACACCCTGCATCTTGGTAACTAAGCCCTTTACGGGTTTATGTTCCTGTAATAAAAGTCATCAATTAACAAGAGCTCTTGGGGGTAGAGCGTTGTCAGTCAAATATACTAACAATTTAACCACTCATAACCATTCATACCTTAAATTAATTGAAAGTATATGAAAGTGCTGAATTGGTCTGTACCTAAGGGTCATTATGAAAAGATTCCTGATCTGACTGGTACTCAGGTATGGATCCACAACATGTATTACATCCCGTTGGTGGAAGCAATTATGTTACCTGTGAAATTCATAGTTTTTACTGGCAATGAAATATATGATTCTAGACGGCAATACCAATAAAAAAATCCATTTACAAACATTTTCTGCCGTCCGGTTTCACTACTTCCAGTGTAGAGATTACGGTCACGTGACTGAATGTTTATACTTTTCACCGAAATCCGTGATATAGCTTAAACCCGGCTTTTCTGAACTAAAGATTATTGCATACATTCTTTTGGGTCGGTGAAAGGATTGATTTGCAAAAAAATGTAACCTTGAAATAGGTGTAAAATCAGAAGTAAAAGTCAAAAAGTGGTTTAATTGCTTTAGTTAACTAAGAGTATTGCACTTAGAAGTCTTTTTTATTCAGCCTTCTACTTACCCTGGGTTTTCTACAAAAACATATACCCTAAGTTGAGAGACATACAAATATTTTGAGGTAAGATAATCGTGCTCGAAGATACAGATTGGCAGCCTTTAAAAACATTTTCGTTTTCGTTAATTTACGTCTGTCATTATTTAAACAGATTTCCTTAAGATAGTCCTCTAATGTATTTTAATGATCCGTTTAAATAATGACAGAATTAAAGAAGAAAATATTTTTAAAGGCCGTTAAAATATAAAGGAATTGTTACAGAATAGACCCCAGTCTCAGTTTCAATTTTAAATGGAACTGGCAAAAGTTTTATATTCACTAGCCCACAATAAATAGTTACAAAATTAAAATGATAACCTCATCTACACTAAACAACCAAAATTAAAGCTCGCTTGTCGTACCCAATTTAAAAACTAGGTGGAACCAAAAGCAAGGCTGGATATTTTTTAAAAAAGAAAGGGAAATTAAAATTGTTGTCGTGTTAAGTCCACTAAAATTTTGGATTTCTAAAAAACAGCAAGCATTACGATTAAAACAGACGTAAAAGTCAGGAAGCGCAGGTGTTGACGTATTGATGCTACCGTTTTTTGGGCCAGTTTCGTTTATGAGTGTGTAGTTGAAAAATCATTTAAAAAATCATAATTTCAAGACTCCAGGGGCTCCTCTAAATATTATTTTAAATATTTAAAATTGTTGTACCATCATATACAGGGTGTACCAATAAAAACTCCCAGGCCGGATATTTTGGTAAGTAATAGAGATATTTTAATTCTGCAACAGCCAGTTCACAGAGCACTAAAGGAGCTTTAGTTTTAGATATAAATTAATTTTAAATAGGTTAATATATAGATGGCGCTGCGATCAATACTTTTTTTCGATGGGAGGATCTTTATTATGTATCTCATCTTGTAAAAAATGCATTTATAAGCAGATTTTGTTTTATGAACTAATTCGATAAATCTAGCCATTTTTGATTTACAGAGTGGGTTACTCAAAACAGTTTCATCCTGTTTTTCAGCATTAGTCATTGGATTTTAAGAAAATGCTAAAACAGGTCAATTTTTATTCCAAATTAAAAACATTTTAACAATACAGACATCTATCATGTGTCAACCCCCTCCCTTGCACTTCACAAACACCTTAATTTTAAATAGGTAATGTACCATGTATATCACTTAACGGGGAATTCAGAAATATTTCTATACACTGCATTACTTTTTTAATTTTATCGCCCTCTAGTGGTAAAAAAATTATTACGTATTATAGAGTGTGATACTACATTGTGTAGTACATCATTAAAAAGGTAATTTTATGGGGAATTTATAAATATGATTGTTCATTGCGATACTTTTAATTGTAATGCCTTCTATCGGGATTAAAAAAACTACGTATTATAAAGTGTGACACCTTATTTAAAAGCAAATTTAATTACTTATTTAATGCACTACATATTAATATAAATATCCTCCATATTGCACTTGCAATAGTTTTAAAATTAGTCATGCATTATTTTAAACATTATTATTGCTAACTTTATTTTGTTGCAAGTGCAATATGGAAATATTAATATTAATGATATGTAGTGCATTGAATTAGTAATTAAATTAGCTCTCAAATGAAGTATCACATTTTATAATACGTTACAGGTTTTTTTTATCCCGATAGAGGTCGATAAAATTAAAATAATCGCAATAACCAATCATATTTATGACTTTTTCACAAAATTACCTTTTCAATGATGTGCCGTACATGGTACATTCCTTATTTAAAGTTATGGGGTTGGAGAAGTGGAAGGGAGGGGGTTGACACATGACAGATGTCTGTATTGTAAAAATGTGTTTAATTTGGAATAAAAATCGACCTATTTTAGCATTTTCTTAAAATCCAATGATTAATGCCGAAAAACAGAATGAAACTGTTTTGAGTATCCCACTCTGTATATCAAAAATGGCTAGATTTATCGAATTAGTTTATAGAATAAAATCTTCTTAAAAATGTAGTTTTCACAAGATGCGCTATATAAGAAAGATCCTCCCATCGAAAAAAAATATTTAGCGCAGCGTCAATTACATATTGACCTATTTAAAATTAATTTATATCTATAATTGAAGCTCTCTTAGCGCTCTATAAACTGGATTTTACATAATTAAAATATCTTTATTACTTACCAAAATATCTGGCCTGGGAGTTTTTATTGGTACACCTTGTATGACTCCAAAGGCAAGTATTCCGTACTAGCGCTTTAAGATATTTTAAAATTTATAAAAATCTTTTAAGTTCGCTCCACTCTATTGTACACGGTTATGTATATCTTATTATTTGTTGTGTTTAAAAAATGAACTATTTAAAACCATTATTCTATTCTAATATTTTTTATATTTAATGTTCTTTTACTGCTATTATCTTATAAACGTGTTTGTAAATAAAATCACGTTCTTAATTTCGACAAAATACAATAGGAAAAAAAAACACCTTAAAAATTATTCAATTAAGTATATAAAAAAAGCAAATCTAAATCCAGCCACCTTTTGATTAAACCTTTATAGCTAGATTTCTTTGTTCTACATTTTTTTGATAAAAATATTTTATGGTCGTAGAAAATAGTAGTTTGTGCAACAAGAGTGGATATGATGGCCAAATCGCACGAAGAAGAAATTTGAGCATGCCCATCCGAGAATCGGACTCCAGTCATCCGCGTGATAGGCCAGAATGCTGACCACAGGACCACCTAGCCTTTTATTTTTCTTGCTTTAATATTCGTTATTAAATTGACTTCATATAGTTTTATTTAAATAAACAAATTATTTATAATTATAGACGAAATAAAAACAGAAATGCCGTTATTTATAGATTCTACACAAGAATATGTGTATGTAATGTATGTGTAATCTTAGTAACTAAAAAATATACTGATAATTATTTTGACAGAATTGTCAATTATTTAAAAATAATAGCAGTCAGTTGATCAAAATATGAATGGTGATTGGTGGATTTCAGTTTTTGCAGTGTTCCTACTACCTAGAATGGATATGAAATATATTCGTTCAGTTGAAAGCAATAGAATACTTTTTCGTTTTGTAATCTGTGCGTAGTTAAGCTAATATCCATGTGGGTGTAAAAAAAATATTGTACGTCACTTATGTAAAAGTGATTTTTCCACACTCGTAAAGTAATATAATATTTCCACCTATTTACGAGCTCATAAACACTTTTTGACACCCTCATTGGTAAAAATTTAATAGAATGTTTTCTTTCAACTATCAACTATAAATTTTGATTTATTTATCATTGCAGATTTCTCCTCCGAATGAGAACTTAATACTAACAAACAGACCATGGTATGAAAGGTATCAACCGGTGAGTTACGCTCTTAAGACCAGATCTGGAAACGAAGAAAATTTTAAAAACATGACAAGACGCTGTAACAATGTGGGCGTACGGTAATTATCTCATAATTTACATAAAGTAGTATAAAGCTTAAAATTAAACCATTTAGATTTTTAAGACCTAAAATTTTGGTTTTTATTATCCAGGATTCCTGGATAAGTGCTATTGTATCTTGTAGCTCATCAAGGCGGCGGCATAATGTTGCCGTAGCTGCAAGTTACATTCTATAATCGTTACCTCTTTTATTGCTTCCTGGTCCTCCGTTGAAAATTAGGCAGCAAGATGGTTATTTATTCGACCATCCCTTCCTCCGAAAGTAGAAGTGGTTTCTTTTGGCTCCTCGAAGTTTTCTTGTTGAAGGTCATCGATTGCCATTTTTTCTGGCTCGACGTCCTCCACTGTTGGCTTAAATTGGGTAGGAAGAGGGTCCTTTACCAAGGAGTTTTCAGTGTGCCCCGCATCAGCCACTTTTTCGACCTCATAATCAATAAGGTGAACGCATAGCTCATCCTTATTGATTTGGCCTTTACGGTTCCCATGTCTTCGTCTCCGATGCCGAAGACGATGAGATGGCCCTTAGTATCTTTTTTGATTTCATGGTGGAAGGTGCACCATTTCGTCACATGTAAGTTTGGGTTTTGCCCCTCAAGTCGCCTGGGCACAACCTCTTTCTTGTCAAGGTCAGCTTGCGCTTCACCTGGGATCCAGAGAGAGGCTTTGGTGAGCTTGGGGAGTTCGTCCATCCTTACAACTGCGAGTGTTGCTCCTTCCCATGTTTTTAAGGTTGGTACCTTAGTTTTTAGAAATTCCAACAATAGGTCATCGTCGCAGGTTACTCTGATGATTTCACCAGAGTGCGACCAATACCTGAATGTGGATGGCTTGGTTTTGCTGCAGGAGGCGGACAAAGATTGTTTTCTCCAGCTCTCCCATCAGTGTATTTTTGACAAGGATTTATTTTTTGGTAGTTATTTTACCGTATGAGTTATCCTTGTCTATTATTGCTAGTTTCAGGTGGCTCGTAGCTGCATCCTTATTACTTATCCCAGTCAGAACTTTGTGGTCCTGTCTGGGTCTTTCCCCTTCCGGGGCGTTACCTCGGAAGAGGTGTGAGGTCGCGGCTTTTTCTTTTCCTTAGTTGCGTCGTGTTCCTGGCCTCTTGTGGAAGCAGAACTAGCGTCGCTGTCTGGGGACTTGTAGGCCGCTTTTGTTTTGTTTTGTTTGGAGTGAGAGGGTTTGCTGAGGGTGGTGGTTGCCGTAGCACTGCCTGCCTACAGCTTATCCCTCTTCCTCCTCTTTGCTTCAGACCCAGCCTTTTTCTTATTTTCCGTGTGTGTAGAACACGTCCTCTTTCTCCTCAAATTCTATTGCTGCTGGCTTGGTAAACATCTTTAATCTAAAACACTATATATATATATATATATATATATATATATATATATATGTATATCCCAGGCGTTCTTCCCTCAAAACTATAGATACTGAAGAAGTACTTCCCTCTTATATAACTTACTTCCCTCCGATTTTGGAGGGAACAAGGTTTTGCATTAAATTTCAATTTAATGGACTACTAAACCTCCTTCCTAACAACTGAAGAAAAATTGTCTGGAGGGTCGTTTGTATATTTTTGTCGAGGAAGTGGGCAGTTTAGTTGGAGTTTTAACCGGTGGCGTTGCAATCGTCTTTGTATGTTGGAAATTTTGTTCCATGTTCCCTCCACAATATTTTATATAATTTTAATTGAAATAGCGGTTCTTGTTCCCTCCGAAATTCGGCAACATCGCTATTCTATTAGATTCAAGTTAGCTTTAAAGTTACACGTTTGGAGAAATATTTGTGTGTGAGGTGAAAATGACTTCGAGGAGCGAATTACTTGTTAAATTAGCTTTTAAAGAAGGTAAGTCGCATCTATTTTTTAATTATTTATATATTAATAATAAGATGCCTGCATACGCATGGAAAGTTTTGTTTTGTTTTAAGATAAACATTTGCATGTCGAGTGTTTTGGTTAGGTTACAAATATTTTATTTAAATTTTGTTATTTGTATAATTATTGTCCATTTTTTACTATTATTATAGATTTTACAGAAATCAGATGAAATTTGGATGCAGTTTTGTGTTCAAAGATAAGCATTTTGTATCAATGCGTCAATTTATTAACTATACAGAGTAACCTTTAATAGTATAGAAAAAATACTCTATATGACAAATAGATAGATAGATAGATATAATTACATATTAATAATTAAAACGTACTTTTAAATTTTAAACAATTTTTCCTAATCATAATTTTTGATATTGTTAGAAATAAAAGCCACACTGTTGCTCAAAATATACTACTTGTCTTCTGGTTTATAGGTTTTTTATACAATTCAATATTTATTTATTTTTTTGATAACGTATTACTAATAAAGTTGTCGCCAGACTAATGCTAAAATTTTCAATGTTTATAATTTAAAACTACGTTTAAAAATCTCTATATCCCTCTATTCTGAAGGAATTACTAAAAATATTTTGTTATATAAATTAAAATAATCACACGTAAAACCAAATGTCAAAAATTATAGGGTAACCTACTTCCTTTAAAGAACAACTGCTCCATTGGCGAATACCGCAACAGGTATTGAATTATATACAAAGGAAAACAACAGATATAAAAATTTAATTACAACATTCTACCTTTGATTTTGCTTGTTAAGGAGATCATTATTGGACCGAGCGGTTTCGTCCTTAAATATATTTTTCTCAGTTCTAGTCTCTTATGAAATTAACAAGAGCACCAAAATGAACCAATATAATGCTAGTTACGAAGAGACCAAGTATTCCCGTGTTGAAAATGGTAACTCCATCTATTCTTAGTAAGCAAAATTAAAGGTCGCTTGCTAACAAAATGAAAGGTAGAGTGGTGAAATTAACTTTCTATCTTTGTTGTTTTCCTTTGAATTTAATTTAATACCTGCTGCGGTATTAGCCAAAGGAGAAGTTGTTCTTCAAAGGGAGACGGTAGCCCTATAATTTGTGTTATATGGCTTTGAGTTTGATTATTTTATTTTACGTCTTGTTCACATTTGAGTAATTATCTTCCTATTTTCTTCCAAATACTATATAACTAATAAATATGGATTTCTGAATTTTTTACCTGTATATTTTAAACCTTACAGAAGATTTTATGAGAAATATTTATTTTGATACCGTTTATAGTAAAAAAGTTTATTGAAGGGTTCATTATGAATTTGTCAATTTTTAATCACCTTGCAAATGCGTATGTTTTATACTGTTCTTTAAGAAATTTCAGATGTTACAATGGGTAACTTTTTTTGGTCACACTCATTGATTTAAAATGTCTGTAATTCAGAAGTTCAGATTTTTTTATATCTATAATATTAATATAAGGCGAAAACTGAATTTACTTATATTTTCCTAAAATTTTCCAAACTAATGTGTAATGAAATGTATGTAACGTGGAAATATTATTGCATTAGCAATGTTTTCTTTTTAGTTTGTTCTGGTTTAGACGATTGCAACTCTAGTAATGTGCCAAAAACAAAAATCTAAAAACTCTTTATCTTCAGATGACGAAAAACCTAAAGACTTACTTTTTTTCTACAACTAGAGACCATTTAGGATCTACTAACGAGTTGCCTGAACTAAAATCTAACTTCTTAAGTTCTGTTTGTGTCTTTTTTATATCCATTCTGTATTTTTATTAGTACTTTTTTCTACACACAATAAATTTTGTACACATAAATGTTCATAGCACTTTTCAAACGTATTTTTTATGCAGTCACTTTTTTTCACTTTTATGATCGGAAACAAAGAAACAAGTAATTTTAAAACTTGGACTTTCGCAAAATAAACAAATTTTCGTTTCACGCTAAGCAGTAATTGCTTTTTGCTAGAAACGAAAAAAAAATGAATGTCCAAAAATTAAAATTGTTTGTTTCTCTTTCTCTTCTCCTGCTTCTCCTTATCCTTCTTTTCTTCTGCAGTTCTGAAAATATTTATTCTAGTCAATCCCGTAACAAAATAACCGCGTCATACATATATGAATGACATGGCCCCACAGAGTAACTAATACAATATTTTTCTCTAAGAGGCCGCGTCGTTCATATACATATACTCGTATTAATATGACATTAAAAAAAATGCCAAAAAAAAACAGAGAAGTATAATGTTTTTATCAAAATCGAGTAAACATAATTACGCTAGTAAAACAAAAAAAAATTAGTTCTCCGTTTTTACAATTGTGGCTTGGAGGTCAACGTGATTAATGAGAGACCGAAAACTATAATAATCTGTAAAGGAAAAATATATAAATATTAGATTTCTTTGGTCTTTGGCATTCTTTTATTTTTATTTTTAGATAATTCAGAAAGCTGCGATGATTTGCCTTTAACCAAAAAGCACGAACACTTTCAGATCTTGATAATATCTCTGCAAAGAAAACAAAACAGAATATTAAAAAGGGTAAAGTATTGTCATAAAACACAAATTTATAATTTACTTTACAAATGCTAAACACTTAAGTTCCAAACTAATAATAATTATATTATTCGCTTTTATCAAAAAATAAATTAAAAGGTATTATATATGTATTAGCTTTTCTTTTAATTTTTAGGTTGGAGACCAGAAGAAGTACAAATGATTAAAGAATATTTTAAAAGTGATATGGCCCGAAATACTTACCCTTCTGGTGAGAGGATAAAAGAGTTTATTCAAATCAATAAACTTCAACGAAGCGTTCCAGTTGTTAAATCCAAAATTCAACATTTACTTAAATAGCTATGTTTGTCTTGCGTTTTTTAATTTTTATTTTTTTATTTTCAATAACATTGCTTTAGCTGAGAAATGAACATTTATTTAAGCGCAGTTAAAATAAGATGTATTAAGAATTCTTATAAACATAAATAAGTACAAAAATTATAAAAGAAAATGTATTAATACTACTTACCTACTAAAAATGACTCGTCTTAAATATCAATAATAGTATTATTAGCAAAATTAATAACGTGACGCGGTTATATGGAGGTGGTTTTTGAGATATTTGTCAAATACAAAGAGCTCTTCTAGCCAACCCAACTTTGGGCACTATTATGATAATAATCGGTAAATAGCCGTACCAATACACAAATTTCGAAATCTTTTGTTTAAAGTTAAAAATCAAAATATAAAACACCATGTTTCCTTGTTTCCACCTAATTTTCTTTAAGAAATATGTCTACACTATTTAAAATTTCTTTTAAAAAACTGAAAGATGTAACAACATGCCTGCTACTTACGTACCTCTTTCGCATCAGCTAAACTTTAAAAAATACACAACTTTATTGTAGCATTAAATAATATAAAAGGAATAACAATATTAACACGTAGTGCCCTCCACAATATGGCAACAGCGCTGGAGGGAAGTGCGACTAATTATTACATAAAAAATACTATAAAATCGGAGGGAACTAACACTAAACAATATCTTTAAAATATATATGAATTTTATTGATGGAATTCTTTACCCCTCTCTTGAGGGACATATAAAGAAACCTCCCCTTAATATATATACAGAAGCATTTTGCTATATATGCAACAGAAATACTGGAGGTCGGTCCGTCTGGTGTTTATAATGGAGGGAAGAACGAATTAACGATACATATATATATATATATATATATATATATGTATTAATATTTTTTAATCCGCAAAATTTATACCTTAAAAACGATATACTCCTAAAATAATTAAAAAATGCCAATTTTTCATTAACCCTACTTTCTATACGTCGCTGTATATGAAAATATCTACTAATCATCCAGTTCTCATAACCTACCACAAATTTGGTAGCAATGTACTTTTTACAATGCTGCATTTGCTGAAATTGAACTCTTAAATAGTATTTATGTACATCGGTCAATGTCAATTTTTATGTAAACAGTGACAATATTTACTTTTAAATTCTGTATAATCTGAAATATACTTTACATCATCCTATTTAATTATTGCACTTCGCAATTCTTATTCAATTTCATAGTTATTTTTAAATGAATTAAAATTTTCTTTATTATTGAAATTCTGACTTTTTGTACACAGAGAAATATAATATAAATAAAATTGTATACTATTTTCGACTTGACCCTATTGTTTGTTGTTACAATTATTTCCAATGTCAATGTTTCTTCACACAACTACTTAGTTGAAACATTAAATCATCACATTACCTTTCTGTTTTTTTTTAATAATTCAGTACGCTAATTTATTTAATAAAATGAAATTTCTTTTATTTAAAAATTTAAAAATCTGATGTGTCCAACACATGACTTTCCTATCTAGTTATTATAGGCTTTTTCCGGTTATTTTGTACAACCTATTGCAGCACTTCTATAAATATTTAGAGGATAAACTAAATATATACATTTTCGACATACATCTACCTCGAAACATTTTTCTATATTCATTGAAAACGAAAACACTGAAAAATTTTAATTTAGCACTCTTCCTCAAATTTTTCCATTACGGTTAATTTTAGAAAAATCATATATAAACAAATATTATAGAGATCGGTATCGCAAACAACTTTTAGTTCAACAATTTTCATAAAAATCAGAATTTTGCACATTTTGTCAAATTTCTCGAATACGGACCATTTCAGGAAATTTTGACATAAAACACAAATTATAGATAATAATATTAGAAGTAACTTTTATTTAAAGAAATTTCTTTTCCAAACGTAAATAGATGTTCTCACTGCCCAAAAACTAATCAGTTCATTGGACGATGGAATAAAGCTTAAGTTTGAAATTTGGTGTTTTTCTGTGTATCGGTTTATGAGTTATGGTGGATACATACATACACACACACACACACACACACACACACACACATAAACACACACAAACACACACACATAAGTACACACACACACACACACACATAAGTACACACACACACACACACACACACACACACACACACACACACACACACACACACACACACACACACACACACATACACACACACCACACACACACCACACACCCACACCACACACACACCACACACCACACACCACACACCACACACCACACACCACACACCACACACCACACACCACACACCACACACCACACACCACACACCACACACCACACACCACACACCACACACCACACACCACACACCACACACCACACACCACACACCACACACCACACACCACACACCACACACCACACACCACACACCACACACCACACACCACACACCACACACCACACACCACACACCACACACCACACACCACACACCACACACCACACATCACACATCACACATCACACACCACACACCACACACCACACACCACACACCACACACCACACACCACACACCACACACCACACACCACACACCACACACCACACACCACACACCACACACCACACACCACACACCACACACCACACACCACACACCACACACCACACACCACACACCACACACCACACACCACACACCACACACCACACACCACACACCACACACCACACACCACACACCACACACCACACACCACACACCACACACCACACACCACACACCACACACCACACACCACACACCACACACCACACACCACACACCACACACCACACACCACACACCACACACCACACACCACACACCACACACCACACACCACACACCACACACCACACACCACACACCACACACCACACACCACACACCACACACCACACACCACACACCACACACCACACACCACACACCACACACCACACACCACACACCACACACCACACACCACACACCACACACCACACACCACACACCACACACCACACACCACACACCACACACCACACACCACACACCACACACCACACACCACACACCACACACCACACACCACACACCACACACCACACACCACACACCACACACCACACACCACACACCACACACCACACACCACACACCACACACCACACACCACACACCACACACACACACACACACAAAACGTATTTTTTAAAAATTGATATTTCTCCTGATCTCTTTAATAACTTAAACTTTCCCTCTTCCAACCAGTCAAATACTATTAAAAAGCACCGTCTTGTAACCAAATGTAACAACCAACTACTGTATACTATTCAGGGATTAAGGCAGGGCCGCCGAGAGCCAGGTCGGGTTTCGGGACAATTTTCCAGGTCGGGCCCGGCGACAATTTTATAAAAAAAATTTGGCCCTTACAATATCACATTTCTAAAAAAAAACAAAGAAAACCAAAAAAACAAAGAAAAAATTTCTCCTCTTTAGTTAAATCTCTGAAAACAAAAAACTCTCTGATAAGCCAAGAGTTACGGACTTATTTTTAAACTTAAAAGAACTCATTTCTCTCAAGAAATAGTCTGCGAGTTTTCACTGGCTTTAAAATTACTGTTTTTACGATGACGTATGACATTTCTCATGAACAGTGAACATCTTGAGAGAAATCACTTTCTCTCGAGTTTGAAAATAGCTCCCCAGAAATTGCTTATATTATCGCTTACCGTCCGTAACTGGCTTTAAAAGAAAAAAATACCTCTCATACAGTAACCTTTTATCGCTATATGGATAGTTAAGTACTTTCTGTACGGACAAGCATATAATAGCTATTTTTCAATGTAGTTGCGCCATTTATTTTAAAACCATTTGTCATGTCATTAAACATAAAAAATCGGCAGGTTGTGCCCAGGTACCTACTGAAAAGCATAGGTATAACTTTATAGACAACCTAAATGGTTTTTGTATAGATTTATTTTATGTTAAACCAACTGTGTATATTTTTTCGTTAACCGTGTATTAGTATATTCAGTTAATGTTAACAAAATTGGGCCATTAATTGGTATATTAATGGTCTACTGCCTATTAGTAACCTTTTATTTATGACTATACTTGCATTGTTGTAAACTATCCTTAATTATACTTTTTACATAGTAGTCTGTGAAGAGTATTATAGGTTTACTTTTAAGACCCCAACATTTTTAATATTGATTCAAATTTAAAAATATAATACTCATATTTTAAACAAATTTTAAAAATGTCTGTCCATCCTTTCGTCCGTCCGATGCCACGTTTTTTTTTTGTGCGCACGATAAGTCAAGACCCAAAAATGGCATCAATTTGAAAATATTCAAAATCAAGCTTTAATTGGTATACACAAATTGACACTGTCAAATCAAACATTGAGATTTGAACCATGATTTTTTCATTTTAATAGAGATTCGGTCGCCAAAAATCCTGTTTCGAACTCTTTTATTAAAAGGCGAATAATACACTAGGTCGCTAAATAACTATTAAATTTCTTTATATACCTATATCTGTATTTTAAGACTAGTTAAAATTACCTGTGAGACTAATGCTGAAAATTAAAACCCCTTCTTAATTAAGTAAAAAATAATTTCATCATTAGAAATAAATCCGGCACTGTTGTGCATGCTAAGTAGTGCCGTAACGAGTTGTTTGTTGATGCCAAAAGTAAATTATGATATTGGCAATATACTGGAGACAATATGTGGACTAAACTTACTCTATATTTTTTCTCAAATATTATTTTCATAATTTACAATATATTATGTTCATATCTACATTATTTTTCTCTGTACACCAATTGGAATATTGTGATTGTTCCTATTATGTACTTATTGGTTTCTGTTGAGCGGTGTAGAAATAAATGCATAAATACTTAATATTCTGGATACTTTCTACAAGAAATTCAACTCAGAGCTCATTGTTTTATTTATCTGTTTTGTTACACCCATTTATATGCGAGTTCGAGTTAAACTGGCTCCTTTTTTGGCTAGGAGGTCTTCTTTCTCGTTTCCCGACACCAGCAACTATTTAAGAGTAGCCTCTGTTAGGGCGTGGAGAGACTATAATTTGGATAGTACTCCTACCCTGTAGTACAATTTAAATATTGTCTGTCTTTCATACCAAATACAGTCATTTAGGAAGATTTGGGCATAGACATTTGTTGCTGTTACACCATTGTGTACTGTCATAAAAGTGTTCTTTATGTACACATAATTTCTTCAATGTCGCTTTATTGCGCCGTCATTCTATTATTTTTATTTGGTGCCTATTCATTAAATTAGATTCTCTGTTGATCGAGCACCTAAATAAGTTTCTAACATTAATATTAATATTTTTTTATAGAATATATGCAGATACTGTTATTAATCACATGTCAGCATCTGATGGGGTTGGTACTGGAGGAAATTCAGCTAATAATGGATATTATCCTTCCGTACCATATGGACCGGGTGACTTTCACGATACTTGTGCAATTAATAACTATAATGATCTAAACAATGTCAGAAATTGCCAACTTGTTGGTTTAAGAGATTTAAATCATGTAAGTAAAGAAAAAATAAGAAATCTGCATCAGCGTTGTTCTAAAAATATTTTTGATTTTTTTCATATACTTTAATATTTGGAAATCGTGCATAATACACTCACCGACTTAACATTCGATCCATTCAAAATAATGATTTATTTAAAAATGCTCTAACTTTCAAATGCGAAGGCTGATTTATTTGAATTTTTTAGCAACTTATAGATAAAATACTGTGGCTATATTATTCGCACATTTAAAAGTATTTTACTACTCGCTGCATATACAGGGGAGAAGACAAAACAATTTTTCCTCTACTTTTGACACACCCTGTAGGTTAATTCTGCTATTAGATCTGCACACAATTAACTTTATCAAGAAGACTGATTTATTTCCAACATTTTATTTTTTATTTACCCCGATATCTTAAGTTGTATGTGAAATGTGACGGTTTAAAGAAAATGCTACATTTTAGAAACGGTCATAATTTAAATGACGGTAGAGAATAAACTACAAAATAGGTAGAGTGCTGTGGCCAACTCACAATATGACAACTGTCAAATATTCGTTACTTGGCAATTGCAGTTTAATTATCAGCACAAGAAATATTCATAATGAGCATAACGAGCAGTTGCTCTGGTACAAGACGGTAGGTCTTAGTATTATGCTTCTAGAATATTGGGTGTTAGAAGGTGTAGGATGCAGAGAGCGTACAACGTTTCAATGAAACTGGTAGTTTTTCGAGATGAAGAGGATCTAGCAGACGACGTTCTACAAATGTTCGAGATGATCGTTTTGTAACATTTAATGTTTTGCGAGAAAGAAATACTACTGCTGCCATGGCTCGAAATCGTTTAGAAGAAGTACGTCAGAAATACTACTGCTGCCATGGCTCGAAATCGTTTAGAAGAAGTACGTCAAGTAGCTGCTATCGAAATAACGATTAGAAGGCGATAACTAGAACATGTATTTTGCTCCATAAGGTCTGCAACTGGTCCGGAGTTACTTAGGAATCACAGAATAGCACGTCTTTGATTTTCCAGGGCGCATCAACATTGGAATGTCGATGACTGGATGAAGATTTTATTTTATGACGAGTCAAGGTTTTGTTTACGTTCTCCTAATGGCCGTGAAAGAATATACCGAAGAAGAGGCGAAAGGTTTGACCAAGCAAATTTTTCCACAAGACTCAGTTATGGAGGAGGATTGGTAATGGTTTGGGGCGGCAGCGGCATAAGCATAGAAGCTCGTACTGATTTAGTCATTGTTGGCGGAGGAGCAATGACAGCTAACCGATATATTCGTGATGGGCTAGATCCACATGTAATTCCATTTGCACCGTTTATAGGAAATGAATTCATGTTTATGCATGACAACGCTCGACCACACATTGCGAGGATTGCAACTCAATATTTGGACAAAACAGAAATTCAAAGGATGAACTGGCCATTACGTAGCCCAGACCTCAATCCAATTGAGCACGTCTGGGACATGATGGGCAGACTAGTTTATAACCGAGTTCCTTGTCCAAGTAATTTGAATTTTTTGAGAGATGCTTTGGTCTAAGAATGGGATCAGATTGACCAGATGGAGATTTAACATCTAATAGAGGGTATGCCACGACGCATTGAGGCAGTTATTCGCGCTCGTAGGGGAAATACCTGTTATTGATTTGTAATAATTTTTAGTTTATTTGTTGTTTGATTTGTTTATAAAATTATGTATTACTCTGCTAAAACTGATTAAAAAATAATTAAGAATGTTGCATTTTCTTTAAACCGTCACATTTCACAAACACATTACGATATCGGGGTAAATAAAAAAACAAAATGTTGGAAACAAATCAGTCTTTTTAATAATGTTAATTGTGTGCAGATCTACTAGCAGAATTAACCTACAGGGTGTGTCAAAAGTAGAGAAAAAAATTGTTTTCTTTTCCCCCTGTATGGCGAGTACTAAATTACTTTTAGATGTCTGAATAATAATCTTACAACTACAGTATTTTATCTAAAAGTTGCTAAAAACTTTAAATAAATCAGCCTCCACATTTGAAAGTTAAAGCATTTTTAAATAAATCATTATTTTGAATGGATCGAATTTTAAGTCGGTGAGTGTATATTACAAATACATTAGGAAAATTAAATTTGTCAGTCAGGTAATGCACGTTTCTTGTAAATATGATTTTGAGTTCGTTCATTTCCTTTTCGATATGATCTTTTTTTCCATAGCTTTGTTTAAAGTACACTCTTGGTCCGTTTTGTCTGGCTTTTGGTTGTAATTTATTATTTGCGTGATCATGGAACGATAAAAAACCAAACCAAAAATTAAAAAATTGAACAAAATTTTATTCTAAGTGGGGCTAGAACCGCATTAAAACTTAAAACTTGGACGAAACGAGAGCCATATATGTAATTGTGGAAAGGTTGAAAAATAAAAAAAAAAAATCTGATAAACTGAGTTGGGATTGAATATAAACACTTAAATTGCTAGAACGCCAGATACATAAGCTCTGGTGGTCTAGCAGAAGGAGGTTTAAACGGAAAATCAAAAGTTCGCAGGATCAAGCCCCGCCAGAGCAGAATATTTTTAACTTTTAAATTTTTCGTTGGTTTCTTATCGCCCCTCGTTCTATCTAGTCTTTTTTTGGCAATTTATATTTGCGTTTTAAAATAAATTTTTTACCTTCGTTTCTAGCAAAAAAAACATGTTAGTGATAAAATCGTAGAATATATGAATCATCTAATTGACTTAGGAGTAGCTGGGTTTAGAGTTGATGCTGCAAAACATATGTGGCCAGCAGACCTGAAACAAATTATGCTCAGAATAAAGGATTTAAATACGGAATTTGGCTTTAAACCGCATAGTAGACCATTCATTTATTTGGAAGTCATTGACACAGGTAAACAATATTTAGACACTATTTTTAAATACTAGGACATTCCTAACATGAAAATGATCACACAATATTGTTAGTTTATAATTTGTTGTACTCCACAATCCAAGGGAACTTCGAAGCATACCAAATAGATTGTACATAACTTGGAGCCACTCCAAATCCTACACTTCCTTAAGAAGATAGGATTAGAAAGATTATTACAGGTATCGAGACTATTCCCTTGCTGCATTAGCGATAGAAGGTGGCACAATGGTCTTTTAAGTCACAGTGTATTATTAATACCCCGTACTAAAGATAACATAGTTTAGGACACAGAATAGATTAACAATACAGAAAAGAAACATAGGGCTGAAGCCAAGACCCTAGTCACTGTAGCAACGCCTTTTTGATGGCGAATAAGTATTGTCAAAATATAATAGAAATAAATGCAATTTTCGCAGTATAGTTTCAATGCCTAGTTTATGTTCACGTGCATTAGTTTTGCCAGAGTAACTCTATGGTGCAAATGAAGGTCAAAGATTTTTAACCCTTCTATTTCAAACTGCCGACCGTTAATTTCCTTTCTTTATTGTTAACCTATTATATATTTATGATCTATTACATTATGTTTAAAAATCGTTCATTCATTGTAAAATAATTTGTTATTAGGTACCGAACCAACGAAAGCTAGCGACTACAAACATATAGCCACCGTAATGGAATTTAAATTTAGCAAAAAAATTTCAAACATGTTTAACGGAAACGACAAATTGACTTACCTTTCAAACTGGGGAACCTCGTGGGGTTTTCTAGACAGCAACTTTGCAGTCGTTTTCGTAGATAATCATGATCTTCAAAGAGAAGACAACCATTTGCACTACAAAGATAGCAAGAGGTACAAGATGGCGAACGCTTTTATGTTAGCACATCCGTATGGTATTGCTAAAGTCATGTCTAGTTTTCATTTCAATAGTCATGGTCAAGGTAATTTTTTTGTCATTTTATTATTTAAATACTGAGACTCTACCCATTGCTTATTGTATTAGTGCCGACGAAAAAATATTTATGTAGAAAAAATAAAAATTAAAACTGCATAAGAACGTTTTATAAAAATTTGGAATATGAAATAGATAACATTGGCAAAAAAAGTGAAAAAAATAATTTTAGAAAAAATAAACTTAATTTAACTGTATATTATACTCTTAGAATGAGTTATTCAAGACAAACCTAATGTAGGGCAACAATAACTAGAAGGTACTGGGCAAAATTATCAAAATACTGAATTTTTGACTTTATTTGACATTAAGAATTTTTTAATATACGCTGGTGGAACACCGAACTCGCCAAACTTAGAAGAAAACCACGTAAACTTTTTACTAAGGCTGAAAAGACGAATGAGTGGGGGGAATACACCGAAACACTCACAGAGTATAACAAAACTCTTTGGAAATCTAAAAGGAATTTATGGAGAACATTCTTTCAGGATATTTAAAATAAAACTGAAGAATTCTAGCAAAAGATCCAATGAATCCTGTGGGGACTTTAAAAACTCAAACAGGAGTATACAATAAAACTGAAATGGAAACATTGGAACTACTTTTTAAAACTCATTTCCCTGATTGCACAACAAACTCGAATGCAGCAAACCAATCCCACACGAACTAGAACTCTCAAAAAATAGTCTCCAGCCAAGAGTGGGAAACTGCTAAACGGGTAGTCACAACAGAAAAAGTAACATGGGCAATACGCACCTTTAATCCATACAAATCACCGGGACCAGATGGGGTACTGCCTATGCCTTTGCAACAGGCCATAAAAACGCTGGCCCCCCATATTTGTAGGCTCTACAGGGCAAGTTTTATGCATAAACATGTACCAAATACCTGAAAACAAAGCAAACTTGTTTTTAGCGGGGCGTCCAACGCATTCGGTATCAAAGGCATATAGAACAATAATAACTCTGACGACATTTCTATTAAAATGATTGGAAAAACTGATTAATCAGCATGTCCGGCACACTACTTTGATAGAGAGGTCATTTCATACAAATCAACATTCCTATCAATTAGGAAAATCTTTTAAGTCTGCTCTGCATCATCTCATTACCAAGATAGAGGAGGTACTCATTAGCCAAGAAATAGTCCTAGGAGCATTTCTTGACATAGAAGGAGTTTTTGATAATACCTCCTTTAAATCAATGGTAGCTGCCGCTCGCAAAGAAGACACCATCTGTTGGTGGATAGAAAACATGTTACGCGGACGGCAAGTACAGACACAAATGTTCAATGAAACCATGCAGGTGAATATCCACAGGGGATGCCCACAGGGTGGAGTCCTTTCTCCTTTACTGTAAAACCTAGTGGCAGATGAACTACTGAAAACACTGAAAAATCAAGGGCTGTACGCCCAAAGATATGTCGATGACATAGTCATGTCGATGGCATAGTTATCCTTATCCTAAGGTAATACCAAACCACAGTCTTTGAACTCATACAAAGAGCTCTTAAGCTGACAGAAATGTGGTATGTTAGGGAAACACCTCTTGGTAAACCCTGACAAGGTAAAACTTCTGACCTTTACTCGGAAAACAAGGCTGGAGGTTTTATAAACTCCAACTTTGTTTGGAAGAAGGCTGAACAAAACGAACCAAGTAAAATATCTAATCCACGATAAAAAAACTTACTTGGAACCAACATTTACAAAAAGTGACCAACAAATGTATAATGTAAGGTAACGGGCATTTGAAAAAACATGTGGATTAAAACCAAAAATGGTCTACTGGCTATATTTGGCAATAACAAGACCCATGATAACTTATGGAGCGGTTGTTTGGTAGCCAAAAGTAAACCAGAAAACATTCTAAACCTCCCACCCCTTGACCTAGTCATAAAGGGGAAGGCCAGAATGACTGCATACAGACTGGAAATCTCTTACAACTGGAACCCACTGGGACATATAAAACATACCAGAATAACACATAAAGTAAATGACTATATTAAACATGAGATCAGATCACATGACACCCCTCCTAATCTTCAACAGACTCTTGCAGGTCAATTGCAACTAAAACGAGGTAAATAAGGAGATAGATAAATACTTGCTTAGCAGTCTCGTATGGTATACGAATGGATCTAAAACTAACAAGGGAACAGGCTCTGGCGTACATGTAGTTAAACTCAAATGCGACATCATGGTCTTACTGGGAAAATATACCACTGTATTTCAGGCTAAAATACATGTAATCGAATTGCATGCACGAGAAAATTTAAGAAGGAAGTATAAAAACAATCCATTCTAATTCTCTAAGATAGAAAAGCAGCCTTAAAGCCTCTTGATTCAAACATAATCAAGTCAAAGCTTTTCTAGAACTGCCTTGGAATACTAAATGATCTGGCAACCCACAACAAGGTAAAACTAGCGTGGATACCAGGGCACAAAGGTATCCAAGGAAATGAAAAGGCTGATGAACTTGCCAAAGAGGGATCAGATCTACCATTCATAGGACCCGAACCTGTATTTGAGAGAAGCAAAACCTCTGCTCGACAGGCAGTGAACAGGTGGATAACCACAAAACACTAAAATCACTGGCGACAGATAAGAGGACACAGAATCAATATGCTCATGCTAAGGGGACCAAACCCACGCATTGCTACTGAGGCACTACAACTCGCAAGGCCTCAGATATCCACCATTGTGGGATTACTAACGGGACACTGCTTGCTAAAACACCTTCATTTGATGGGATTACACAATGATCCCACTACGTGTAGACTCTGTATGAAAGAGGAAGGAACCTCATACCATGTGATCTTTGAATGCGAAGCTTTTACTAGGCGATGTTTCACCCTTTCCGGCCTAGAACCTTCGAGCATATATATTTTATAGAGTCCGCATTCAATAGGGTTTGTTTACGTTCTGAGGGGAAATCTCAAGACACTGTTAACAGTGTCGCATCATTTTTACGGGGTTTGCAATTAATATAAATAATAAATTTGATAAATACCTTCAAAATTCTTTAAATTATGCACATATTTTATAAACTTGCATTATTTAAGTAGGCACCTATATAGTAATAGTATATAATAATAATTATTATTATTATTAATTTTATTATTATTTATGTTGGAAACATCAGATTTTTGAATTCAAACATCGGAAAAATGAAGGTTGAAATAATAGGCAATAAAAAAGATAAAATGCTTATATTTAAAAATCAAAAATATAAATAAATAGTAGGTATATTTATTATACAAATATTTATGACCTCTTGACACACGTGTACAAGAATTACAATACAAGAACTTTTTCCAATAATTTATTAAATATAAAAATATTGTTCGTAACCAATGTATGTTCAATTACTAAACGATATACTACAAATAGAAATCAAACTAATACTTAGGTACATTTGCACTGCTAGTCGTTAACAAATAAGTGAATCTTCCTTCATTTTTATTGGAAAACTCTCTTAAGCTTCGATTATTTCTTAATGACTAGGAGTGCAAATAATAGAAGCTTAAAATGACTCTTTTACTGAAAAACTCACATTAGGTTTTGCTGATTTCTTAACTACTATTAGTCTACTTAATTAAAGAACATAGGTACATTTAATAAAAAATAATTATTGTCAATTTTTGTGGTTTATAAAAAATATGGGTAGTATTAGGTAATTATTATAAAATAAAATGTATGTTGTATTAAAAAGTACTTCGTTATTTACATGCTTTCTAATTCTGCGTTTTCTTTTTCTGCAACAGAGGCTTGATGGTTCAGATCATCACTGAAAAATTAAAAATTTTAAACGATTAGCCCACAAGAAAAGTGCAGGGTTCTTTACCTTTTAGATTCATCTTCTTCTGGGGTAAATTCTGATGGCAATGCACCTATAATTAATCTAGTTCTTCCTCTACATCCAGTCTTTGACATAAATATATACCCAAAAAAATGATTGGAACATAAAACATCACTATTTGAAATGTTTTCTGGGGTAAGTTTAATATGTTTCACTAAATGCGTTTTATCGGCAGGATTAGCTAGAAACCTACAAAAACAAAAATTATTGATTTAACATCTTCAACATTATCATGATAAAATGACTTAAAAACAAAAAGCTTGTTTATATTGAAAAATTATGATTATTTTTTTTTAACTTTTCAGTAGAGTCCAAAATCAAAAACAATATTCCTGATACATATTACAAGTTCTTTAAATTTATTTCACTAAATTTACCATTTATTTTAAATTTATGTTTAACGGCCTTTTTCATAAAATGTAGGTAGTGTTTCTGTTAAAAAAATGGTGTAGAGACGCTAACGGTTACTAACCTGTGAAATGCCCTTGACTATGCCTTTTCTTATTTCTATTTACAACTTACACAAACTCTCACCATTGTTAAAATTTGTATCAGTAAAGTAATAAAATACAAAAAATCACTTATAAACTACAAAAATAAGCTAGAAGTTAATGAAAATCAAAAATCAAATGAAAGTTCTGTCAATTTTGAACGATTTGACATGCCAAGCAAAACGAAACAGACCAATGGGAATGCTGGACACTATTTTTCCCCCCTGTACCAAAACAAAGTCAATTTGAACGATTGCTCTAGTAAATATATGCTCGAAGCCTAGAACCGGAAAGCACGCCCAAGAAAGACTTAGTAGGATATTTATTAATACTAACCAAAGACACAGGACTATTTAAAAGAGAGTACCTGAATACGGGGAAAGCAGAGGAATAAAATAGACCCAAGAGGCCGCAGTATTCTGGGCCAAATCTAACTCTACCTGCTTATAACCGACACAGATAAAGATATACGCTATTTTTATCTACTCTTTGAGATATGACGTCATAACCTGTCGAGATATAACGTCATTAATAGTCGAGATATGTTATGAGTAGCTTTTTCAATTATCAATAGCTTTTTCAATTATCAATAGCTTTAATATATTTCCAACTGGAAGAGTACATTTTTTGCTAATGGATACTAAATTTTGTGGTATGTTACATAACATTATTTTAAAAAAAAATGTTACAAAACTTTATTTATAATTCGTAACAATTATTAGACATTTTTTATCTTAAAAGTATTGATGCCTCACTACGCAAAAAATGTGCTCTTTTAATAAGTAGGTTCCTTAAAAAAATTTGTGATGGCGTCATACCTCCAAAAGTGATGACGCCATAAAAAAACCACTATAAAAAAACACGCATCTAAAAAAAAAATCAACTTATGCATGCTATTGTTACTTTTCCAATAAAGAAACAAATCTAGTGTTGTTCCAATTTTCCCCAAAACCTGCATGTTACTTAAATATTAAGTAGTTTCTTCTTTTACCTTTTACGTCTTTTTTCTTTTTTTTTCATTTTTTTTCATTTTTTTTTCTTTTTCTTCTTTTTCTTTTCGTTATCTTTGAGTATCATCGAAATATCACACGTCGTAAATTGTCAGAAAATAGGATTTTTATAAGTAGCCCACTGTTTTAATCTAAGTAGGCTCTGACTTTGAAGTTAAATAAGTAATACGTTTTCTTTCATTAAAATCATAAATCTGTCACACAAATTGTCGAAACCTGTAGTAAATGGCAGGTATTTAAATAAAGAAAAGTTTTATATGTTAGCGCTGTACTTGCAGTCATGCAGAAATGCCGACATTACCTCAAGAAGGTATTTACAGATGTACCCCGAACGACGGCAGCCTCATAAAACCCAATTTAGAAAAATCGTAGTTAATTTAATTAACCATAAGTCCTTTGAACAAACTAAACTCTGATACAATATTGAGAATGAAAAACGCGACAGAAACATTTTACAAGCTAACAATGAAAACCCTAGTGTATCAGCAAGAACTGTAGATCGGGTGTCAAAATCAACGGTCCAAAGAGTATTAAATAAGAATAAGTACCATCCATACAAACCCATATTAGTTCAAGAACAAAAGGAAACTAATTTCCCAAGACGCATGCGCTTCTTTGGGTGGTGTACCAGAAAGTGTATTGAAAATCCCGATTTTGTGAATCATGTCTTGTGGTCCGATGAGAGTAGTTTTACGAATTGTGAAGTTTTTAATAAGCACAACACTCAACATTGTGGCAGAGAGACGTCTACAGACCATTTATTTAATCTAACTTACTTTTTTTAATTGGGCACCTATTATAAATTATTAATCATTTCGGGAAATCGACTCATAGGACCATTTTTGCTTGATTACAACCTAAACAGACAAAGCTGCTAGAGCTTGTGCAAAACCAGGTTGTGCCAGCTTTACGAGCTACTCTAATGGAAGATGAATTCAGAACAACCTGGTTTCAACAGGATGGTTGTCCGGCTTACAATACCATTCAAGTCAGGAACTTCTTAAGAGAGCATTTTGACAAGAGTTATTTCATTACATGGTCCAATATCTTGACCTCCTAGATCTCCTGACCTTTCGCCTTCAGATTTCTACCTCTAGGTCACACAAAGAATGAGGTCTATGAATTTAATCCTCCCGCGACCATGCAAATGGACGTCATTTTGCGAACCTGTAATTTAATATCTAGTTACGAAGCACTTAAGAAGATAATTAGATTTTACATTACATTACAACTTAAAAAATATTTCTATTGCGATTTTAATTTTTAATTTATATTTACTTGTAGGTTGTTCAAAGGTTTAAGTTTTAATTAAATTAACAACGACTTTTCTGACTTGTTTTTTTTAACAAACAGTTGGGAATTCATCTGAAAATATCTGATTTATTTTCTAACAACTAAATCATGGCCTCCTTAGAAAAAATAGACCTAACTTTACGAAGTGTGATATTTCGATGATACTCAAATATTTTAGATACTTGTGAGACATCACAAGACTGAAAATATTACGATCTTTCTAAAAATCGAAAAATCTAATATGGCGGTCATAAGAAAAATGAAAATTGAGGCGGATTACAGGATAACAAAAGACGATTGAGACATGTCATACACGCTATCTTATTAGTCTTAAAAAAGTGTAAATCACGTCACATTTTGACAGCTGTTAAATTATTCGTTTCGGATTTAGAGGTGAAAAACAAAATCCGCTATTTTCGGTTTTTCGCAGATATTTTTATAACTAACTGACCGATCGTAAATCTGAAGCCGGTTATCAAATGCACTAAGTTTCCTTTGCCAAGATCCCTGTAAAGAGAAGCGAATCTGGGACACACTGCATAACATAATCTAATTTATTAAAAGACGGATATACAAACTTATGCAATTACAAGTAAGACAAGGTTTCCAAAAGGGCAAAAATCTAAAATTTAAACAGTTATAAAAAATCATGAGACAGGTGGAATTCAGAAGAAAATAAAATGGAACGAAGAAACACTATAAATTAAAAAGATGGCGTAATGAGGTTTTACAGAAGAAAATTGTGGCAAAGAAACCCATTTAAACAGCTGATTTCGAGGAAATAAGACAAATGAAGTATATAGTCTAAGATTTAATCAAGGATAGATTTGGAACGAATTTAGAGAAGAAGTGAGTGCAAGCTGTAAACATGAGTATCTATTGAGCACAGGAAATAAAAAGCTACCGGAGGAACTAGTGGATAACGAAGAATAAAAATAAGAAACAAGGAAAAACAGTTAACGAAGTTAATGAAAAATAGAAAGTGTTGATTCTTGTCAATATGATTGTCAAATTAAGGACAAGGTACGTTTGAAATATAAATTTTCTCTCTGTAGAAATTTTTCCATGTTATTGCTGCAAAAAGAATAATTTTTTACTATTGCCCTGAAGGTTCAAAGTTTTTTATTTTTGTGCTTGCATCAATTAGACTAGAAAGGAAACTTTTAAATTAATTTAGAGACTTATCGCGTTGGTTCACTAAGAAAATGTGATCCAAATGAAAGGAGTAAAACAAAATAAATTTTTGAGTCCTTTCTCTCATTTGTGTTTTCAGGAAACACCAAAAGCGCTTGAATCTATTGAATGCCCCCTGCGGAAATAGAATATTAAATGAAATGAAATGATTAGGTATTTTTACCATTTCTTTTTTAATAGTAAATCAGTGCGGATAGAATCTAAATTTTATTTAAATGGTTTCTTTCTAGTCCCATTATCACAAAACAATAAATTGAAACTTAAGAAATGTTCTATAGAGGATCAATTTATATTTAAAATGTACCGTTCTATAAGAAGCTTTTTCTCATAAAATAAATCCGAATAAACATTTAAAGGAACATTTCATGTTTTCTGTATCATTTCAGGACCTCCTATGGATAGCAATGAAAACCTATTATCACCAAAAATCAATCCTGATAATACTTGTGGTAACGGATACGTTTGTGAACACAGATGGAGACAAATTTATAACATGGTAAAATTCAGAAACATCGTTGGTGATGCTCCACTAACCAACTGGTGGTCAAATGGTGATCAACAGATTTCTTTTTGTAGAGGTAAGTTTATTAATTTACAAAAAATGGTTACTTTTCTTTGATCAACAATTTTATACTTACTAAACATAATATCTAAATAATAATGAAAACATTTATTAAAATAACTCATATTGTTAATTTTTAATTCTGAATTTTAAATAAATAAAAGTGTTTTTGTTTTTTGTTGGATTAAAAAATTCCAATAGGTTGCAAAATATTTTTCAAAAGATAATTCAACCAATATTAAATAAATTTATATTGACATTAGCTCTACAACCACAGCCACAATAAAATAATGGCATTATAATAGAAAAATTAAGGTACCACCACCTATCAAAATTGATAACGTCCAAAACTTTAATAAACTCTCTATAGTAAGGTAAAACAAATACCAAACTTCCAAATTAAAGTCATCAACGACAATAATGTTAAAATAAACGTTCCGGAAGGACCAGAATATAGAATGCTTTCTGGAGCATTAACAGAACAAGAGTATACTTGTGGTACTCGTATGAGGCCAAACCAAATAGACCAATTAAATCAATTGCATACAAACTGCACCACTCTTGCGATCCAGAAAATATAATTAATGATTTGAAAAGTCGTGACTTTAACATTATAGCTGCTAGTTCAAAACTAAAATATAGGACTAAACAACCATTGAATATGATTATGCTTACATTCCAACACGACGAAAGTATTGAGAAAATAAATAAAATCAGAGAAATTATGGGAGTATACGTAAAAATTTTACCTCCCAGAAAATCCAAACTAGTACACTCAGAGGTACTGCGCGGAAGAGCCTCAATGCGTAAGATGCACAGGGAAATATGTAACTATATATTGTGCAAAACCAAAGATGCTCGACCTAAATGCGTTCACTGCGACAAAGGAATACTTGTTAGCTACAAGTGATGTGAAGTAGCCAATGCGATGCAAAAACACAAAAATAATAGCACAGCGAAAAAACGAAACTTACTTAAATAGCCACAGCTAGTAATCCAACATAAGCCTGCTAATAAAAACAATATAATAAAAAAATCTAGATTATTTAGCCAGATTGTATCTGGTAAACTGGAAGAAAAAATAACAATCAAGATTCATCCACCAAATATTGGAAAAGCTAAATAAAATAGACTCACGAATTACTAGGTCAGAATATAGTAACAGAGAAGCTCTAAACACAAGAGACAATAATATATAATGCTAATAGATTGCTGCAACACCAACAAGAATTGCTATCAATCCTAGATATAGAAAACATAGACACATGCTTAATTTTAGAGATTATCTTTACCAATAAGTCCTTTATTAAATTAAAGGGATATATTGTTTATCATACCATCTATCCTCAAAATAATTAGAGAAGCAATTGAGTATCATCAAGAAGCGAAGCGGGATGCAGGACTGAAGAATTTCAAGCTAATTTAGTAATGACATAATCTAAAACCTATAATGTTATGGTCACTTCTATATATTGTCCAAGACATACCGCTAAAAAAAAGATTTGTCAGTGGATGCGACTTCAATGCAAAACACACCCATTGCGGCTTCATAATAACAACAGCTAAGGGTAAAAACTCAAAACAAGCAATGACACAGCTAAAATGTGAGTCGCATTTACCTGACAAACCAACTTATTGGCCCACAGATAGAAATAAAATACTTGACTTACTAAACCTTTCTGTTGTACGAGATATTTCAGCAAACTATATACAACTTAATGAGGCACAGGGCATAAGTTCATATCATTCGCCCATCTTCTCACTTTTGTTGACACCATTATCCAAAAGGAAAGCCATCTTAAACTAATAAATATGATAACAGACAGGCAATACTTCAGACTGGACCTTGAAACGAAAATTATTCTTTTAGTTCCGTTAAGAACAAAAGCAGAGCTAGATGAAAAAATAAAACTACTTTTGTCCAACATACAGCAAGTAGCATGGGATAATAACTTCACTCATTGTTTAGCGAACAACAGAAAATAACTGTCCTTCAGAAATGAGGGACCTAATCCCTGCAAAAAGAAAACTAAGGAGGAAATGACATCAGACCAGAGCTCCATCAGATAAAATCAAACTTAACGCACCCAGCAGTTAAAAAGAGAGATTAAACGAATAAAAAATAAATCTATTTGTAAGTGCCTTAGTCAGTGGATACATGATAAAGCCACTGATTATTCTCTATTGAAAGTCACAATACGATTAAAAAGGCCCACTGTGCAGAATGTTCCAATCAGGAATACAGATGGCAGGTGTGCTAGAAATAATATACAGAAAGTTAATAGACTCGCAAAGCACTTACAAAATACCTTCCAACCAAATAAAGGAAAATAATTACCAAACCGGGATCTTCCAGAAAGAGATGACTCAATCATCAGACCATCCTCTCCAAAAGAAATTGCAAAATATATTTAATTCTAATAAGCTCCTGGTTTTTGATTTAATTAAAGCCATAATTAAACTTTCATACCTGTTTAATGCCTTATTCAAACTAAGTTATGTCCCCAGGTTGCAGAAAGTAGCTGAAGTTATTATGATTCTCAAACCAGGAAAACCTCTAAAAGAAGTTTCGGCATATGGGCCAATATCTCTATTGACTATAATATCGAAACTGTTTGAAAATTAATATTGAAAAGACTGAAACCCACCATTGAAGAAAGGAAACTAATTCCGTGATTATCAGTTCCGCTTTAGAGAAAACCATTTAACTATAGATCAGGTTCAGAAAATCTCAAAAGCAATAGTAAACAAAGACGTCTGTTTAGCAACCTTTCTCAATATTGTGCAGGCTTTTAATAAAGTATGGCATGATAGCTTAAAACATAAACTGAATGTTCTACTTCCACAGTCGTACTCAGAGCAACTGGATTCCTATATTTCAGATAGATTCTTTAGAGTAAAACAAGATGAAGCATACTCTGAATTAAAAGAAATTAAAGCAGTATTACCACATTGAAGTTTCCTGGGACCCACTACATATCTGTTATGCCCTTGTGACATACCCCAACTAGAACAAGACAATAGCTACAGTTGCAGATGACACTAATATCCTAGCGATAGGAAAAAATCATCAAGAGGCTGCAAATAAACTACAAACATCAGTTAATAAAATAAATAATTGGACCAAAAGATGGCGTATTAAACTAAACGAAACCAAATCTGTTAATATTAATTTTACTAACAAAAATAGTCAACAAATACCAATTAACATAAATAATACCCAGGTCCCTGACAAGAAGACTCAAGAGAGTAAAACCTTTTGAGTTAGCCAATTGATTCTGTTAATAACAAAGCGAAGCATTGTGTAGTTTAGTGTTACACGTTAGTTTAGTGTAATTAGGTTATCAGACCCTAAGGTATGCAAACGAGTAGAAGTTTAGTTTTCAAGGCTGCAACCATAGATAAGTTAGGCTATAACAAAATTACTCATTGATCAATTCTTGATTAGATTGTAACATTAATAAACTCCCTTTATGGAGTGTTTCTTAACAAAAAAAAAATATTAACATTAGTTGTTGGTAGGACGTATTTTCTTGGCGACAATATTCTTTTTAATAATTTTAGGATATCTACTAAATATCTCTATTAGGGTTTATGATTAATATCTATTTGACTTGATATATCATTTTCATGCTACGCATTCGTTGAATCGTTGTCTTTCTTTATATTTCTTGAGAATAAAACACAGATGTAAAATAATTGTTATGAATTGTTTCCTTAGTGTGTATTAATACGTATTTTCAATTCGTTAAACATTTTAATTATTGTTGCTAAAATAAACATTGCACAAGGAAAGTAAAAAAATAATGATGGCCGCGTCTACTTAGACAATTGACCAGAAGATTGAATATCAACCGAAATTAGAAGCCGGTTGAAGCTACTTGACGTAGATTCTTTTTCTTGACTTTTGCAGGCTATGCCTGTGACTGGTTAAACAACAAACACTTGTTTCATTAAGGTTATTAACAATATCTTCTTTTTTTTTGAAAAATAAAGATAGACTTGTTGGTCACTGAATGGAGTGTGTTAATCATTAAGATTTTTATGAATATGTGAAAGTAGATTGAACTATTTACTGTTTGAAAGGAGATTGAAATATTTACTGTTAAAGAATTTAGGTATGCAAGGTAATTTAATGATTTATTTTATGATTGGAAAAGAAAAGTATTGAAAAATGTAAATTGGTTTAGTTTTTTAACGGGCCCAATCAGCTATTTTTGCTAATAAATTTGAATGCGATTTTAATTATCTATTTAACATCTATTTGATTTTGTACTTATGGTTTAAATAGGTAACTTTTAAGTCTACGGAAAAAACTACCGTAGATGTCCCTGCGAAAAAAGAGATAACATTTTAATATATATGTTTCTTCTTAGTTGACCATGACCGAAAGACAGAGAGTTATGACTGAAATAAATATGTGTACACTCCTCAAATCGTTTTAAAAAAATGCAAATTCACTTATATTTATCCAATTTCTTCTATTTAGCGTTATTGTTCTTGATCTTTTAAATGCACATTTAAAAGTACTTCTTTACTGCATTCAAACATAATCTAGGATGACCTTGTTTTACGTTTCGCGACACCACAGCCTTTGAGATTTATTGTCATTCTCATTTATTCAACACATTTTAGATAGTTATGTTATGTTGAGAATGGGGTGTTAATACACTGCGACCTAAAAGATCTATTGTGCCCCCTTCTGTCGCCACTGCACTAAGAAAATGTCTCAATGCCTATAGCGACCCTTCCAATCCTATTTTCAGAAGGAAGTGTAGGATTTGAAGTGGCTTCAAGTTAGGTATATCTCCCTCTTCTATTTGATATCCTCCTAGATATAGTGCCCTTGGATTCTGGAGTGCTACACACTTAAATGTGAATGGAGGTTTTGTCCTCCTCCTTACAGAATCTGCAATCACTATCCTCTAATATTCTCAGTTTACTTAGGTGTCCTTTTAGTTGGCAATGCCCGGTAAGGATATCTGTTACAAAACGTAGCCTGTTCTTGCTCAAGCAGATACAGGCTTTTGATCTTTTCTGGTTATATTCACCCATAAGTATCTTGGCCTGTCTTAGCCCCAAGAGATTGTTCCAATTATCAGTTCTTCTACTGCCCAATTCTTTTTTAATCTCTCCTAATATTATGTTACTACTGATACCGCAGAACGGCTCAGGTCCTACAAAGGGTGTTTGAGCCCCTTTCCTTGCAAGACTATCTGCAATCTCTTTACCCTGTACCCCGTTATGTCCCGGGACCCAAGTGAGAATAACTCATTCAATTGTTCTAGGCATCTCCAGACCATTTTTGAGCTGATTACGTAAGAGCTCAGCGCTTTGATGGCTGCTTGACTATCGGACATAATGATAATCTCATGTCTATGATAGTTTCTCTTGATGTTAAACACAATACACTTTTCGATGGCGAAGCTTTCGGAGTGCTTGGTTCTCGACCCATACACTCCTATTCCAGTTCCTTCTATGGTTTTGGAACCGTCCGTATACCACTGAATAGCACGTCTTTCGGTTGCAAGCAGATTCTTGGCTCCAATCTTTCTTGCAGTCCAGCTATGTGGTTTTGAAGTTTTTCACAAAACTGTACTTCTTTTGCATTTCATCCTGGGGCATGTCTCAGGTATCTTTAGTCCTGAAGCAAGTAGACTTTTGTCTGATTACTCTGTTTCTGATCATTCTATATCGTGTCCTTTTTACCACATTCTCTATCATTAAATGTAGAGGGGTAAGGTTTAAGATCACCTCCATTGCGGCCGTGGGTTCTCATTGCACCAGTAATACAAATACAGGCTAGTCTTTGTACTTTTGAGATATTAGCTCTCGTAGTAGCTAGACTAGTTCTGTTACTCCAGGCTATAGCCCCGTAAGTGATGATTGGTCTCACTATTGCAGTATACATCCATCGCAGTATGTTTGGGTTACATCCCCATCGTTTACCTGCAATGTTTCTGCATAACATTAGGGCTTTTGTGGCCTTATTTACTACTTTCTGCTCATGGATGTTCCAGAGAAGTTTGTGGTCCATGGTTCACTCGATACCATCCAGTTTTTAACTAGATCCTTAATGCTCGGTGTGCCTTACACCTTGGCTTGGGGTATTGATGGAGTGCCATTTAGTTAGTTAATAGTGTTGTTTGTAGAGCAGCAATATTAACGTATCCAGAGGTGCTACGAGGAGGCAGACACTCGATGATTGCATTTCTCCATTGGCATGCAGAAAGAGTTACCTACAAGCGAACAAGCAAACAAGCGCGCAATCTAAGTTACAAAGCTATGGCTAAACTACAACCAACTCCGCCTTTTTAGATAGTTAAAAACAACATGATAAGCGATGATACCTATGGGTTCTAACTTGTACCATGTGTGTTTGTGAGGAGTTAACGAGTCACTCTGACTGGTCTCGCTACTGGTAAGTCCAGTATTTACTAAATCTAATGATATTGGGATCATTTATTAGGAGGATTGCATTTCTATGAACGACATTAAGGTTAGAAAGTATGCTGCAGCTCCTTAAATCTGTGAAGAATATGTGTTAATTTGTTAATCTGGCGACGATATGTTAAATGAATATTGTTAATTTGCGTTTTCTTTCAATAGTAATTCTAAAAAAATATGATATTAATGGAAGTATAGTAGAATTTTCCTCTGCCCATGGACGAGTTGTAGATGGTTAAAAACATGTATAACCAGTGCCGAACCTATAAAAATGGAAAACAGAAGAAACAAGAATATCAACAAAAGTTGCACCGAGTTAAATACCAACAATATAAGGGAAGTTGTAAAAGGTGTAAATATAAATTTTTTTCATTCAAAAGCAAGAGGATATCACGTTACGATCAAAATACTGATATAGAAGTAAAGAACAGACTTAGCTCTTCTCATACAAGTATATGATGTCTTATAAAATACGCTTAAGTTTGTTTTCCTGGATAAAATATGTATAGGTATTTGTGAATGGTCATTTAAACGAACATAACAATGTGTAGTTTAAAGAGAGGTCTCGAAATTGCGGCTAAACGATTTGAAGTTATACATGGTGGAAATAGATAAATTTGTTGAAGATGCAGAATTACAATTTTCCATAAAATCAAAGAGTGCAGATTGTCATGTTCTATGAATATGGAATTATTATAACTTTTTTTAAAATTATTTTTATTATTTCTAAATAGCCTCAAAATATGTGTTAAAAAGTGACGCATTATTATTTCTTTTACTTTCAAATTTTTATATTTATTATTTCAGGGAACAAAGGTTTCGTGGCCTTTACGCAGTGGTTGGACCTAAAAGCCAAACTACAGACCTGTTTGCCACCAGGACAGTACTGTGATATTATTTCTGGTGATTTAAAAAATAACAAATGTACCGGAAAAACTATTACTGTAAAGAAAGACGGCAAAGCATCAATTTCTATTTTGTCCTCTGATGAAGACGGCGTGATAGCTTTACTGAAAAATGTTAAAGTAGTTTAATAGTAATATTATATTAAAATGATTTTATTTAAATCATTAAATAAAATTATACATTAATAAAATTTGTTAAATATTAAAATTTTTAATAATCCCATTAGAGGTTTTTTATTTATTTGGATTTGTATTGTTTCTCATCACAAAATAAATTATTCATATTCATATCCAGGCTTTGTTTATTTATATTTATATGCTGCGAAAATTTTATAAGTACCTCTTGGTAAATTACAAAAAAGTTATCCATCTTTTAATGCTTGTTGAATATACTTATTACCGTAATAAGCACGTAAACATACAGACATGTGAGGCTCAGTTAAAGATTATCAAATTCTTTCTAAGAAAGGCATTGGCTTGTTGTATGTACCGCAATAATGTTACGTTATTTACGTCACGTCATATCAAACGGGAGAAGAACGAAAACCAAGATAGTGCTTTATAGCGTACTTTACTCGTAATTTACCCACTTTACCTACTATATACGTGTTAAATATTTGACTTTGAATACCTCTACAATATTAGATACAGAAAAAGACCACAAAGAAGCTGGTAGACAAATTTAAATATATACTAAACAGATTCATGCCTGGACTAAAAGGTGGTGTATCAAAGTGAATGATAAGTCCATTTATAAACTTATAAAAAAGGAGGTAGCTCATTCCACTCAGAATAGACAATGCTGATATTCTGCGTGATAATACAGCAAAATACCTGGGCATGATTGTAGATGCTAGGCTTTGATGCAGAGTAAAATCAAACGAGAAAAAAAATATATAAAATTTACTGGCAGCTATAAATAAATTCCAAGGTCTATAAAAATTGTTTCTCTACAAGCAAATCCTAAAACGTTTCTGAACATATAGCATCCAGCAAAAACAACATAAAAGTTATTCAGCATCAACAGAACAAGATACCAAAGAACATCGTAGATAAACTTTTCTACTGATGCAAATCTGAACTAGGAATGGAGTGTGATAAAAAAACTATCACCAAGTTTGTCAAACCATTTTGTTGGGAATGTTTAATTAATTACATGCCTTTTAATGCCGCGGCAACGTTTTATCGCATATCATTGTGACAGGTTTTCTGGCTTCACCTGTTGTGAGGTGGAAAACGTGTGAGGTGCTAAGGCTAGACAGTTTTGATATCGCAGTTTGTTTTGCGACCGTAAAGTATACTTGGAGGTCCTTTCGCCACACCTCTCGCCTCCAATGTTAGAAAAAAGTTATTAGATTATGACTAAAATTAATTTTTTTCTAATAGTTGAAGTCCTTATTTATCTAATACTGAACTTTTAACTATACCTTACCTTGCAAATTTTTGAGAATTTTTTTTTTAAATGTGAGTATTTGTACAGTGCCTCACGAGAAAGTAAGTCCTCAACAACAATTCTCGAATTAAACTATTATCTATTGATTAGATGGAGTAGAAAACACCTAAAAATAAGGTTTTTGAAATATTTAGATTTTGTTCTATACAATAAAATATATATAGTAAACCGTGGAACTTATTGAGAAATTAATATTAAAAAATCACAAAAAATTTTCAAGTAACCTAGTTGAAAATTTTTTGTGATTTTTTAATAATAATTTCTCAATAAATTCCACGGTAACCTATATATTTTATTGTAAAAAACAAAACCTAAATATTTCAAAAACCTTATTTTTAGTTTTTTTCTACTCCATCTAATCAATAAATAATAGTAAAATTAATTATAATTCGAAAATTGTTGTTGAAGTTTTACTTTCTTATAAGACACTGTACACATATTAAAAAAAAAAAAAATTCTCAAAAATTTGCACGGTAAGGTATAGTTAAAAGTTCACTATTAGATAAATAAGGACATCTACTATTAGAAAAAAATTAATTTTAATCATAATCTAATATTTTTTATTTAACATTGGTGGCGAAAGGACCTCCTTAAAGTAGTAGTAGTAGGAGTAAATTAAATTCAAAGTAGTTGCTGAAAAAACTTTTGTACAAAAGTAAAAAAAATCAACTTTTTCGGGCTATGAAATTATTTCTTAACGGCTACGTCGACCAGTAGAATAATAAAATAAATTTTAATTAAAAATTAATGAGGAACGATTCCTATCTTTTTGACGTTCGTTAAGTTCGCTGTGTTTAAAAATGTACTTTCAAAGTCGTCCTTTTTTTAAAAATCTGTTATAATTATGCACCCAAACCAACATGCATAAACCCCAGGCAGATCTGCTGATTCAGCCCTTCATCTAGTTGCTGGACGGATAGAAAGATCCCCTAACATGCTCTCAAAGCGAGCAGTAAACATAAGTGTAGAAGATGTGAATATAAGAGGTTTGGTTGCGAGGTGATGTCCACAGAAAGGGGTACCTCTACTGTAAAATATGGTCCTCGATATCCCCATCAGATATCTTAATAATGACAGTCACTACATAATAGCACATGCAGATGACCTGGCCATTCTGCAAACATGGAATTTTAAAAACATACTCCCCGAAAGAATGTAAGTAGCTCTAAAAATTAACAGTGGTACAAGGGCCATTCACTGTCTATCAATCCTAAGAAGACAGAAATGGTCCTTTTTACAACGAAAAGGATGAGAATGGAGTTAAAACTTTTAGAACTCCTAAACACAAAACTAAACTTTGCAACAGAGGTAACGTACCTAGATCTCACATTTGACAGCAAGTTAACATGGAACTCGCATTAAGAAAACAAAGATAAAAGAGCACACATTGCTTATGAACAAAGCCGCCGAACCATAAGGCGCACCTGGGGTTTCTTCGTAAGAGTCGTCGCATGGACTTACACAGCTACCATAAGCCCTATGCTAACATACGGTGCAGTTATCTGGGTACCGAAAACCCAAAAATTAACAGCTATCCGTAAAACTAGAACAAATTCAAAGGACAGCATGTCTCAACATAGTAGGAGTCATAAAAACAATACCGACCAGAGCCACGAAAGTCATTCTCACTGCCCTTGATATATACATCAAGGAGGTTGCTCTGACGACAATGACTTGCCTTCTCACGGTTGGAATAGAACCTGATGTAGGATTTGGTGAGGAGAGACGTCGCTTTTGGCAGGAGGCGCTCGATACGCTCCCACTGCTTCAAGCGAACACGGACTCCATCTCACCGAGATTATAAGTCATATAAAGTTATAATAGAACAAATAGAAGAGCCGGAAGAGGCAGGTACGATTCATATATACACTGACGGTTCTAAAACAAAACAAGGCTCAGGATGTGAAATATACTCCAGATTCTTAAATCTAAACATACAATGGGTTGTAAGCAATAGTGCCAGTGTAGTTCAAACAGAGCTAGCGGGACTTCTCATAGCAGCAAAGGAAATAATCAGAAACAATATCATTGGAAGAAACATGCTCATCTATACAGATAGCAGACAAGCACTACTCACCATGAACAGACCACGAATTTACTTAGGGTTAGTATGAATCTTTGGTCGAAGTATCCATCAACAATGTGGTCACCTTAAGATGGATCAAAGGTCACGCCACATCTAAAGGTAACCGTCTTTATGATTGGCTAGCCAAGAAAGCAGCCAACCAAATACTTTTCGGACCTGGCCCTTCTATTGGCCTGACAAAATCGGTAGAGACAGACCTAATTAAAGAACATTCCCTTGTGAAATTCAAGGAAAGATGGGATAAAACAAGAAACTACAGAGTTGCCAGGGAGCTTTTAAGTTATCCTGAAAACACTGCAGCAAAAAAATACTTGACTATGACTAGAGAGAATCTGCACCTAGTCACAGACATTCTGACGTAATTGCCAAGTACGAAAGCATCTCCATATCATGGGGCTGTCAGAATTCGCATTCTGCAGAGGGTGCAAACAAGAAGATGAGACCATCGAGCATATCCTTTACGATTGCTCGACGCTCCCATTAATTAGAAGATTTGTGTTCGGCGAGTATCGGCTAACACCGGCCGATATAAGAGAAGCATGTCTTGGCAACGTTGTCAACTACAATAAATCTGTAGGTTGGCTCACGAGCCAGGAGAAGCCTATCATCTTAGGAGGAGGCACAATGGGCCTAATGAAGCCTAAGTGCTGTGGGGGTAACCCACTCTTCACACGTTACAGATACAGATGCGCCTCATTTTAACGGAATGCGCTGACGTTGTTCGTTCTTATCAAATACATTTGTTATTAGCGCAATTTTGCTCTCAGTTTTTGTTAGTTATCTGGCCAATAGCTGCAGTTTTTCAATAAACGGGATAAGAAATTAATAGATCTGTTCCTTCTGTTTTTTTTTCTTTTATAAATGCCTGGTTCTTCATTTTTTAATAACTTCAGTGTAGCAATTCGTCTTCTTTATCTTCAAATTATTTTTTTAATAATAGATACTCCAGAAAATCTATATTTACGATACGAGCAATTATTCTTACAATGTAATAATTTATTAAATATAAAAAGATTGTTCGTTAGCAATATATACTACAAACAAAACTAACTCATTTAAAAAAAAAGTATATAGGTATTCAAAACTCACGAATAAATAACACATATTTTTCAAAAAAGTTGAGTTTTAAAATAAATTTAGTTTAGAAAAAATCTGATGTGTCCAATACATGACTTTCCTATCTAGTTATTATAGGCTCTTTCCGGTTATTTTGTACAACCTATTGCAGCACCTCTATAAATGTTTAGAGGATAAACTAAATATATAGATTTTCCACATACATCTAATTCGAAACAGTTTTCTATAGATATTCATTGAAAACGAAAATACTGAAAAATTTAAATTTAGCACTTTTCCTCCAATTTTTCCATTACGGTCCATTTTAGAAAAATCATTTAAAAACAAAAATTATAGAAATCGATATCGCAGACAACTTTTAGTTTAACAATTTTCTTAAAAATCAGAATTTTACACATTTTGTCTTGCCCGAATACCAACCATTTCAGGAAAATTTGACATAAAACAAAAATTATAGATAATAATATTAGAAGTAACTTTCATTTGAACAATTTTCTTCTCCAAACATAAATAACAGATATATTCCATAAAATATAAAAACGGCCTCCCATAAAGTACCACCCCCGATGTTCCGACTTTGTCCAAAATCTAATCATTTCACGTCAGGCCGAAATAAACTTTAAGTTAAAAATTTAATGTTTTTTCCTTTATCCATTTTTGAGTTTTCAAAATTCAAAATTTACACATTTTCTTAAATATCTCGAATACAGTCCATTTTAAAAAAATTATGTATGGAATAAAAATTATAGAGAATTATATTACAAACAACTTTTATTTGAACAATTTTTATAAAAAAATATTTCTTTACATTTTGTGAAATTTTTCGAATATGGACCATTTAAGGAAAATTTTGTATAAAACAAAAAATATTGGTAATAATATTCTAAGTAACTTTTATTTAAAGAATTTATGCAACAAAAAAGGAACGAAAAAGAAGAAAAGTCTGATATCGATTCAAACAGGTAATTTAAATTTTATATAAATTTTACCTTTGCTACATATATTTTTAGGTAGTGGAAAAGCTACTTATCAAAAATTATTAAAGCTGCCAAAAATAGAAATGACATAGGTAGATATGATATCTTAATTAAGTGGCTATGAAGATTTATTGGCGTTCGATGCGAAATACCACAAATTATGTTACAGCCATTCTATATATCTCCAATAAACATAAATTCTCACAAAAATAAGAAAACTGTTCCCAATATTATCACAAACTCACCCAAAAATAATTCGACAATATCCAACTCCTCAGCAAGTATTAACAGTAATGATACTGATGTTCAGAAAGATATTTTCCTTCCTAAAGAAATTTCCTAAATTCAAATTTTATTAAGAGCTGTTGCCATATTACGTAGTGCAATACCTTAATTTCAACCAAAAACTGGATTTCCCACACCAGATGATATTAATAAAATGAAGTTTCAGAATGACGTTCCAAATATTTTACTTCTGTTCGTGTCATGGGTTACAGATTCATAACTATTTGCCGAGGTAAAACAAGAAATCGATGATAAAGAAGATATATATGCACCTAAATGTTTGGCGAAGGTTTCACCTGAGAAAAAAATTACATTCGGGCAGAGTTGGGTCGGATACAGGAAAAAAGTATCCGAGTATCGGATACGGATACTTACAATGTATCCGGGTACTTTTTAGGATACTTTCACCTAAAAAGTACTCGGATACAAGTATCCGCATACTTTTTAGGATACTTTAAAGGATAATTTTAAATTGAGTTAAAATAATGTTTTCACACCAATAGCTATAATTATGCAATAAGATTGATTACGAGTAACAATAAACAATACTGGCATAAATAAATGATCGAAAATAGAAAGCGATATAATAGAAACAGGAAAAAAAAACTACTCAATAAATTGTTTATTATTTTTATTCTGTGAATATAAACATTAAAACAAAATGAACAATAAAATATAAAGGTGCGTGTAAATATAACGAGTCGCGCCTGAACCCCGCCAAAAATCAGCAAGTGTCGTGTCCATATAAATCTAACGAAATAAGCTCGTTGTTGGCGCGACTTGCCGAGTTTATACAACCTCTCGATATTCTCTTCAGTGTCAGATGTATTCGAGAATCCATTTTTTGTGGATTCTCTGACGAGCGGTACTCGGTAGAGTGGAGAGCGTCGAAAGGAGGAGGAGTGAGAGATTGCTGAATGTTTCCTTCTGGCATAGGCAAAGCAGACTCGTATATTTGATCTTGTAGATCTGTATACTTTATTGATGTTGATGTTGATTCATAAATAACACATGATCAGTAACATTATGAGCAACAACGTCATACATGTATTTTCTCGATTACATTTTAAGAACTAATAATGTAATTAGACATTTTACAAAACAAAAAATTAGAGGTTCCTACACCTACTTACCTTTGCGTATAGTTAGGCACTAAAACTGATACAGAAAGTTTAGTTATATTGCCCTATAAAAAAACACAGAAACAACTGTCTTTGGTCTTTGCCAACTGAAACATAACTGGGCTAATGGAACCTCCTCAAGTTCGTGATGCTAATACCGGACAAGGGTTTGCAGGATTTTTCCTGTAAAAACGTGCTGCAAGATGCTGAATTCCGACCGTCTGTATACTTGGAGAATCGTCGAATTCATCCTTGGCGATGAGAATTTTTTTTGCGTTATTTTAAATTTTACAGAGTGCACCAAACAAAACTACAAATTATAATAAAATTATTATTTTACTATTTTTTATTTAAGTAGGTACCTATTGCAATTGTGTCTTAAACATTGTAATATTGAAAAATACGTATTTCATTTCTAATTATACAGGGTAGATCAAAGTATTTTGATTATATATTTTAATAGAGATAATATGGATTGGATCAGTTACGATTATGGTAAATAATTTAAAAGTATCCGAATGCCGAAAAAAGTATCCGGTATCCGGATACTTACAAATTTAGTCACGGATACGGATACCGGATACAAAATTTGAAAATTATCCGGATACAGCTTTCGGATACACATAAAGTATCCGGATACTGTATCCGGATGCAGAATTATCCGGATACTACCCAACTCTGCATTCGGGCAAGTATTGATAATTTTAACCTCAACAATTAGGTACCCGATTAATGAGGTAAATTCGTTTTAAGCATAGAAGAAACGGACATAAGTCTGCAGCGACTTGAAAAATATAATAAGCCTAAACCCCTCGTGTACTTCATGAATTAAAGTTACCAAAAATATTTCGAGAAAATTCAAATTGCTCGACAAAGATGAATTTAATTTGGCGATTGTTAAAATTACTCGAGAATAAGTATTCTTTTCTGTATTCCAGTTTCATCAATTACATACCTTTTTTTTTAATGCTACCCCAACATAATTAGACACAATTTTTACCGAAATGGTAAAAACTGAATCAGGATCATATTGTAATAACCGCAAACTTAGCAATTTATTCCAAGACACGCGAAATACTGTGGAACAAACCTCCAGAATTGTCTGGCAAACTGACTTTGCAACTTAGTGGGATGCACCCAACAATGGCATTTATTGCCATCATAGGTTATATTTTTGCTGATGGTGGACTTACTTCGATTCTTGTCGAAACAGCTATTTACTCAGAAAATTCTTGTCGTTTAATGCTCGACGGAGAGCAGTGCTATCTCGCTATTCGAAGCCTAACATTAGCCGCCGATGCAATGTCTCGATTATTTTATAAGCGACTAAATAAATAGTACGAAGAAAATAAAGGACAACATTTTTTTACTGATGAGCTGAAAAAAGAAATGGATAGAGTAATAAAATCAAAAATTGACGAAGCAGGTAACTTAGAAGATCTTTCTTACCTTATTGAAGATCACAACAAAGTTGTAGCAGAATTTGTAAACTTGAGTTGCGGTTCATCAAAAACATTTAAATATTGGTACTTTTTTTGGAGACAATCGATTTACTTTGGAGAATGCTAAGTGTTGAAAGAAATTGAGATTGTAAAAGTCATCTGTGACAATCGAAAATGTACTTGTGTTAAAAAAGACCTAAAATATTGTAAGGAGTGTAAATGTCATTCCTGTAACAACAGTATTAAAGATTTTGACGTAGATCCAGAAGATGACAAATTAGAGTGCTATTAATGTAGCATCTAAATAGTAAATATGTCAACAATAAACCTTACTTTATTCTTACATTTTTAGTTTTATTCAATTAAAAATGCTTAATATACTACTAATTAGGTAAGTATAGGGGGTTAGTTTATAATACTGATTGATATTTATATGTATTTATATACCTATCTTTTGGATCTCTTTTTGTATTTTTTACCTTTGCATCTGCTTTATATCCCTACCTGTTTTAGAGATATTAAAATTGAAATAAGTTTGACTAAATATCAGAACCTCAGAACGTCCCGACCGACCGGGATCATAATCACTCGCAGGCCGGAGCCGAGCGCGCAAGAATATGATTTTGGCCGACTCGATACTACTATAACCGACACCTAAAAAGTTTTTATTCTAAAAACTTTTTTCGACTATTGGCTTCAATTTGTTAGCAGCATATATGTACAAATTTTTAGAAATAAACTTTTTTTTCGATTGCTTAAAAGTACGCTACTGAAAATAACAAGTTTGAGTTTGCTGTTATTTTAACAAATTAACAATTTTTTTTTGGGATTTAAATGGGGTATTTTTCAAAGCGCTATTGTGTCTAATTTAATATGTAAAAAAAATACCTCGATAGCACGATTATTTTCCGAGATATAGCGGTGCAGGGGTTAAAAAACATGTTTGATAAAAAATCGATTTTTCTCGAAATAAAAAAGTTCTCGACCACCAAAAAATGTCGTCAAAAATGATTTCGTGTACCCGATTACCTTATTAAAGAATTGCACTAAGTCTGGTTTGGTTCTACGCTGTTTTTTTTTTCAGAAACTAAGCTTTACTCCGCTATAAAGACTAATTCACAAATTTTAAAACTAAAACGTTAATATACTTAGAAATAATGTCGACAACAAAACAACACAAAATATAAAATAATATTTACTTAAAAATTCACACCTTTGATGCTTTGAAGATTAATTGGTTTTATGTTTAAGTTTGTATACCTCTATAAGAATATGGGTGATACAGTTTTAATAAATGTAGGTCATCAATTTCAGTTATGTATGCTTTATTTAACATACATTTTAAAAGTTTTAGTACCCTACTTTAAATTTAAATAATAATCTGCTTTAAAAACTACATGTATTTCAAAAACGCCTTGCATTCTAGTAACGTAGAATTAGAAACGGGCTCTTCAATGCCCTTCACAATCCGATTTATCAAGTTGTAACCTTTAAAAAGCATCCTGTCGTTACCCTCTTTGAAGTTTGATAGCGTACCTACTTTTCGGCGTGTAGCCTTGAGGTTTACACGTGTATTCCCCACATATCCCCCACGTACACATGCAAAAAGATATTCCCAAAGGATGCATTTTCACGTCAAGAGGATATGTAGACGGGACTACGTGAACCGCCAATATACATATATTCTCGAAATTACACGAAAGCATACGACATTTTTTTATATGCTGAACTGTTGAATATTTCATAAGGAGCTGCCGATGTTTTGTTTCTTTGTTATGACTGCATAATATACTCAATTTAATATTTTATTATTTACTTTATTATTTAATGCAAAGGGAAAAATAGATATAATGTACTCAATTGTCTGAGTGCGATATGGATAATCTACTTAAATTGTACGGTATAATATTTCTACGACCTACTAAAGAAAATCTAAAAAATTTGAAAAAATATTCTGGAGCATTTTAAAATAAAAACTTTTAACAATAATTAACACAAAAATTTTAATTTATGAATATAATTTATAAAATAAACACCTGACAATTTAATTTTTAATTTATAAATATAGACGAATATCGCTTGGATTAATATTTATCGACTGTTCACCAGAATCATTGATTTTTAGTGTGTCATTCCCAATTTGGCAAAAAATGAGACCATCTCGGTGTATGTCAAAGTCGTTTTACTTAAAGACTACTTGATGTACCTGATCTACACATATACACACATACTATACACAATTAAAATGTTGTGGTTAGTAGCCCAAACACAAGCTCAAACTAAAAATGTAAATTTTCTTATATTGGCGATCAGGTATGGGAGGGAAGAGGATTTGAAGTAGAAGATTTTTTGAGTTTTTTTTCTCTATTACTTTTTCGTAAAATTGCTTATTTCCAAAAATAACGCTTAGAAAAATTTGAAAAAGTCAACGTTGAGAATGTATACAGGCAGGAAAGTAAAAATTAAGGAATTATAAAAAATACATGAGGTGAAAGAATTCATGAGCTTGTAGACAAAGCGTCTCCAACTATAAAGTAAAGTTAATTTTTGTACAATGACGCCAGAACAACTGTATAGAATAAGCGTTAATATTGATTGGACAGAGGTAGAATAGTACGTCTCACGCCAGGCAGTCGATTTACGATAGTCTTTCTTTATTTCTCACACGTACAAATAGAATTACTTGTCTCATATTTATTTCGAAGGATCTACAGGTTAACATACTGCATACACCACTTTTGTTTCAAAGGTCAGACCTTTCAAAAATATTTAAAATATATTTTAATATTAGAAATGAAGTGGAAAAAATCAATCATTTAAAAATGGACTATTAATATCCATAATTATAAGACGCACATTCCTGAATTATAAATTTGAAGTTAACAGATATAATAAAAAATGTTTCAACAAGAAATGCCCCAAGTAAAGAAGCATTTACGATTATTACAATCTGATCATTAAGATCAATTAGCAATTTTATTCTAACCTAACTAGGAATAAAAAACTTCATAGATTAAGATTCTACTCATTAGTGTGAAGCCAGAAATAAACTTTACAAATATGATCGACGATTTTACGATAGGAAAACGACAGAATAATCTCGAAGATGTGTTTCATCGAGCAAAAAAATACCTGATAGCAATGTCCATTTTATTTGACTCTCCTTCGTTAAGCTGGGATTGTGGAAGGTCCAGGCGTAGGGTTTTCAATGGTCGAAGAGGGTCCAGGCTTAGGCTCTTCAGCACTCGTAGTGGCAGACTGGGATGGCGGTTCTTTAACTGAAAACAATGTCATTGAGTTTGTGTGTTGTAAAATAACGCATACTTTACCTTCTGAAGTCTCACTTGCCCCTCACAGTGGTGCAGCAAACAGAGGGTCGTCTTTTTGCTCACAGAGGTCGGTTCTTTCGTCCACATTGGTGCAGGAATCTGCACAATTGATGCAAGTTTGGGTGCAGAACAGACCTGAGCGCCTGTATCCACAACGCTTACCACAATCAGTGCGGCATTTGCATGATATTTGCTGCTTTAGTTTGCCAGGTTCCGGGGGTTTCAGGGTGATAAGTGGGATTAGACCATTGACTTTCAACCCCACAGCTTCGGATCCAATCTGTTGCCGAGCCACTGCTGCACTTGTAAATATACACGAAAGCTATGCTGGTAGGCTGCTGTATCGGTGGGAGAGATAAATGCAATGTTGCTGGAAAACTTGAAGGCAGATGTCACGTACTGCTTGTATCCCAGTGCATTCAAGGAAGTTGTTAGATGGTTAGCCCCGTACAGGGCCACTAAAATTTTTTCTTCAGCAGCAGCAGCAGCAGCAATTGCCGTTGGCTGGGCTGACAGATCCAAGAACTTCCCGATGGTCTCTTTAAGGTCTCGATATTTATAGAGAGTCTTTAATACTTTAGTCTTGTCTTGGTTATATAAAGATGACGTCTAGTCGCATCCACTCATGGCGTACAGAAACATTATGTGCTTCGCAAGATTTTGTTTTACTGCAGACTGGGGTTGGTACAGCAACTGATGTGCTTTCCCTTTCCCTGGCTTCAGCAGATCTACATCTTTCCCCACAATCGCAACAGTTTGATGGGTTGGATTGCTCACTGAACGCAAAATTGTATGATTTACAACTTTTGTTCTACGAGTTTTTCACGTAGAGTGGCTGTTTTCACATCACAGACGTCTAAAAGTGAGTTTCTTGCAGTTTTCACAAAAGTTGCTAAAAATTGGCTTTTTCGACTGACGATGGCGACCTTATAAATCAGTCTAATTTTAAAATTAGGGAAGTTTTTCGACGCACAATTATGCTCTTCAACTTTAAATAGAATGACATTTTCCGTACGATGCATCGTTTCCATGATATGGGCGGAAAACCAGAAAAACTTCAAAAATTTCGAGGATTTATGCCTTTTTCAACTTGAAGCGGCAATGTTACGAGGCAGCAAACTTCATATTCGTGTTCAGCACCTCAAAGAACAAACAATTCCGTTGAGAAACCATCTACCGCACTCATGTTACGAAACAGGCACTTTTGAACACCATTTGATCAGACTAATGGTATCCTATCAAAGAGTACCGTTTTAAATAAAAGTCAACCTATTGAAGTTGCTATAGTTTACCCGACCGCTCGGATATCAATAAATTTTTTCTAGGTGGGATCTATTCTGATGACATTTTATTCATTCTCGTAGTTTCATGTTTTTCAAACTTCGTATGTCTTTTGTGGGAAACAAAAAAATAACAATTTTTTTGCTTACTGTATAGTATTTACAGTTGGGTACAAAACCCATACCTATTCTGAAGTAGTCTTAAACATTGAAACAAAAAACAAAATATAAGTTACTATCGTAAAAATAATTTATTGTATAAAATTGCAAATAAACAAAGAACATAACCTTAAAAATACTTTTATGCTTAAATATTAATGGTAAATGCTTTACCTTGAAGACGTTTTTGGATAAAAATCGTTGAATTGACACAGTCTTATTTAAATATAATTTTTAAATTAACACAATTAAAATTAATTATAATGTATTTAGAGTTTGAAAAATTAAGAAAAAATGAGGTAGAGACGACATAAAAATACTTTTTTGCGAAATGACAAGTGATATAAAGTGTATTCAACATAGCGACTTAGAGTCGTATTTTGATGAATTTAAAGTTAGTCATTTTAAATTAAAAAATTGACAAAATAAAAGTGGTTTTATATTATTTAAATCACGCTATTTTTAAAAAAAATGGCATTTATTCTCATAAAAACTGACTAGCTCGAATTAAAGTGTAATGCAAAAGCGCGGACACTTTTAGTATCGTCATAGCATCTCCTCTTTATTCTTAACTAAAGTATTAGAAAGGTTCGTATACTCGTATACTTGTTTATGTACAATACACAATATAGCGTGGTTTTAAGTAATCAAATTTTTTTGTTTCACGCATTTATTGCCTTCTCTTTCTAATTTCAGGCATTTGCGGAAACTTCTGGTCCTTACTCAGTATAATGTACTAATACAGACGCGACGAGCTATAGCGGAGTGGCGTACCACAAAAAAAATAGAATACAACATGTATGGAAATAAAAAAGATTTTTTTCATTTAATTTAATTATTTAAAATTAATTCTGATGCCTTGGTAGGATTCCCCACTTGACCATTGACTGTTGGGTACTAATTAACAGTGCTGTTCTTAAGTGGCGCTGGGAAACAGTAACAAAGCCTACACAGAACACGAAGCTAATAACCGTAGCAGTTGATGCCGATGACACAAAAAAAAAAATAAAAATAATAAAATTTAATTTATATTTTTATATTGCTCATGTATTTTTATGTTCACTGCACAAATAATATAATAGAGAAACGCCCCTGTTCTCTTATCCATTTTTGTTTATGCGAAATATTCTTTTGGACCTTAAGTAAACCTTGGCCTTCCGGACCAAGTTAAGTTCTTGTGCGGAATTTCAGCTAATTAATTTTGAGCATATCTTCATTGGCTCCAAAATAATCAACATTTTACAACTAATTTGTCTGATTAAACTTTTAACACAAAACTAACTATATGTGTGAAATGTACTAGAAAAATTAATTAATTAAACTACACAACAGTTGGAAATATTTTTGTAACGGTAAAGTGAGTTTTATATCTGATAAATAATTATTCAAACTTCAAACCCCGTAAAACCACACACCGACGAAATAGAAATACCCCCATGAAACCTTAATTCTTGCAACTAGCAAAATTAAAATTAACGATATATCACCACCCTCTTTCAAGCCATACGTTCATTAAATTTTCATTTGCACCGTGTAGATCTAGCCGAAAATAATTATAAATAAATGGATTTTAAGTATGGAAAATTTACTTTCTAATCTCTTTTCACATGTACCCTCATCAACGTCTATTAGCACGTTAGATTAAGGAAAAACTCAAGAAAAATCTTACCTGAATTATTTATCAGGCAGTTTCAACTACCCTTAAATCGTGCGAAAGGGGATGGGGTTCTGACGTATATACGAATTTAAAAGCGCTTGGGATTTGAGTTTTAGTTCGTCGTTAGGTCATAGATGGATTTTCACTTATTCTCACTCCTTGAATAGAAAACAGAAGACCGATATTTTCCGTATTTAAATTGGGATGATGCCATGATGAATCAGGCATATCAACTACCCCAAAAAATAGATTTTCACTTCGATTAACATAACTACAGTTCATCAAATTTCTAGAGGTGTTCGACGCCCAGACAGAGAACGCGCTACGTGTGACTAAGACAGCTATTGTACAGTCTACTAAACAAGTTATTTTAAATAGTTTTTAATATTTTTAGGTAATTAAATTTTAAAAGTGTGGAATAGTTTAGGGATTAAATTGGTCTGATTGGACTTTCTTAGAACGTTTTTAAAAGCAGCTAAAGATAGTATGTAGAATTGAAAATAATTATTATGCCATAAAAGGTGTTTTGGAATTCCTTCAACCTTTTGGAATTGAGTCAGAAAATATAAATTTTATAGGATAGCGGAAAATACCTATAATTTTTTTGTAGGCCTTTGTAAATCGTGGAAATAGTTTATATTTTATTTCTACCTTATTAAGGAAAATGGTACCTATTATTAATAACGGTTGTTTCTGAAACTAAAATTTTCGAAATTTTGTTTTTCTACAAAATAATAAACTATACTATTTAGAAAAAAATTTATTTCTCTTATAATTTTATAAAAAATAACAGGGGATTATTTACATTTCTTGATCTATTAAACAAAACGATAAATTATCTCGACGAATGACACCATGTTCTAGTACGGAAGCTAGCTTTACATTTTTGTTGGTGGTTTCATGGGTTTCATATCAATTTTTTGTAATTGTAGTTTACACGTACATATACCTCTTAACACTTGTTTGCTTTATTAAAAAAGTGTGTTGTTGTGATTTACGTCGAAATAAGTCAAAAACAACTTGAAACCCCATATAAAATCAAAAAGGAGAAACGGAAAAAAATTGAGCCTGTAAATGAACACAACTCAGAAACAAAAATAGCTATCTAATAATAAAAAAATAAAATTTGATTCTTGTGCAGCTTCATCTATATCATTAACTGTTTTTGGTTTTTTAATGGTTTTTCTTGGTGATGAAAATTCCGATATCTCACGGTTATCGATTCTTTTTTTCTCTCCAGAAATTTGGACGACAGTGTTTTTAGATACTCCTGTGGCTGCAGCAACACGATCATTTACATTTTTAAATGGTATTGAAGGTGAATTAAAGTTTCCTTCTCTTCTCATAAACTCTATAACATTGGCTATTATTTCGCGAGATTGACTGTTAATCACGCGGCCTCTTAATTTGCTATTAAACTCCATACTTAGTTTCTATTAAACTGTAATGAGCCAAAAACAAACGAAAATAAAAGAAATGTTTTAGCGAAATTTACATCTGACATTTACGTCTGAATGAAATAGTGAAATACTTGATGCGCAGAGTGTACTTTCATTGCGTAAATCCGTCGGGATGCCTGTCAGTAATGCTTTCTCTGTCTAGCCGTCGAAAGCCTCTAGAAATTAGATGAACTGTATTTTGTTTTTAGTGAATGAGGAAATTTTGGACTAAGCATTTTTTTATTTTAATTTAATTTACAAATAGTTTTTTTATACAGAATGTTTATAAATCCATGTAAAAAATTCAGATTTGTTGTTAAAAATCATAAGAAATAATACCCCCGAAAATATGAGTTATTTTACTCCCCTGAAATGTAGAAACTTGAAATTTTGAAGAATATAGACATTCGTAAAGAGATAGTTAGGGGTTTTCTTTTAGTATTACCACTATGTTAGGAGGGGGTTAAATTAACAACTTATTTTATTTTAGAGCTTTCTGACAGATGTATCCAACACATGACTTGCCTAGTTAATACAAGGTTTTTACCGTTATTTTGTATCTGTAAATGTTTAGAGAATAAACTACATACATACATTTTCCACAAACATCTTACTCGAAACATTTTTTTATGTATTATCATCGCCGACGAAAATACTAAAATATTAAAATTTTACACTTTTCCACAAATTTTTCCATTACGGTCCAATTTAGAGAAATCATGTATGAAACAAAAATTATAATGAGACTGATATTGCAAACAACTTTTATTTGAACACTATTCTGAGAAAATCGAATTTTACACTTTTTGTCAAAAGTCTTGAATACAGTTTATTTTAGAAATATTATGTATAAAACAGAAATTATGAAAAATAATATTACAAGCAATTTTTATCTGAAGAAATTTGTTCGCCAAGCGTAAATAATAAATATATTCTATAAAATAGAAAAACAACCCCCTATAAAGTGCCCCCGTGCCATCTACGAGTAAATGCCGATTATACCCAATATTTAATTTGTTCACCGCAGTATGAATTAAAGATAAAGTTTAAAATTTGGTTTTTATTTTTTTAGCCGTTTTTGAGTTATCTTCGAAATTCCAAATTTGCCCAATTTCTCAAATATCTCGAATACTGTCCTAAAGAAATTATGTATAAAACAAAAATTCATATTGTTAATGATTTTTATAACATCGTTAATTAGTGATTGATAAAAGTGTATTTGTTGTGAAAACACCTAAATCATTTTATCTCTAAATCGGAATCAGAGAACCGTTGGCGTAACATGGCGACCCGCTCATCATCATCAGCTGCTGTATTGAAAACATCCATAAGGGTAACAGTCTTAAGAGCAAACATGACGGGCACTCCTCCGCCAAAAATCAATTTTACATTTGAGGCAGTTAAAAAAAATTGTAAAAAAATGGTTCAGGCCAATCGTTGTAAAAATGAACCAAGAATGATGCTAAACTGGGCAAAACTTATATTTTTAAAGAAAAACAACAAAAATTTCAACTTTTTAACAAATTGAATTTTTTGGCTCTTTAGCGTCATTCTATAACAAATATCTTAACTATTTTCTAAATAACTTTTTTTCAAAAAGATTACCAATTTTAAACAGGACCGAAGATTAACATAGTTTTCATTCCGATACTAATTCTATTAAAACAATGATACCAGTGAATATGGCAACGCTGCTAGTCTATGAAGCCCGTGGTTAAAAGGGTAGCTGCTGTTTAGTTAAATTTGTTAATTCCTGTGTCGAAAAATAGGTAGTTGTTTTTGAAGAGGTGCGAAATTATTGTGATCGTCTTAGTTTGTTGTTGAGGCGTTGTTAGGTTTTTGTTTAATTTAGTTTTTAGTTAATTTATGAAATGAAAAATTCTGGAGGGCAAAAATGCACAGCTGACAAATTTCTATTTTATTTGTTTGCTGCCAGAGTTAGTAAATCCTAGAGAAATACGACATGTGCCAATTAGGGAAAAGAGATTGTCAAGAATTTTGCCCGCTTAAAAAAATGTGTAATATACAGGGTGTTTCTAAATATATGCGACAAAATTCAGGAACTGATTGCTTGTATGAAATTAAGATGCGTCTTTCCTATAATGCAAAGCATCATAATTGTCGCGTCACAAAAACCACTTGCTGCCAAGAGAAAATTTTGATTCAACGGTATTGTATATTTTGTGTTGTAAAAGAGAAAAAATTTACATTTTAAGTTTTAATTTATTTTTTTAATTTAATAATCTATGTGAAAAAAATTTATTTTGATACAGACTTTAAAAAATTGTTATATTAATATACTTATTTAATTGTACTTATATTTGTTGTTCCTTTAATACAATAAATACAATTTACCTATCACCAATTCATCACTTTCCGTATCCATAATCCATATACCTAGGGTCCGATTACAATTAGAAGAACACCGCTATGTCATAACTATTATTTTGAATTTCCAATATACATGGTGTCCCGAAATTAGACGGTCATATTTTAACAGCGTAATCTATATCCTACAAGTATAAGAAATTAAAAATTAAAAAAAAACCGAATTCAAAAACGTGCAGATGCCGTCACCACATCTTAACCAAATTTATATAGGATCACCCCTGAGGTACTCCCTAACTACAAAAAAAAATCATATAAATCGGACAAGGTGGTAAAGCATTATCGCTAAACATACGTAAAAAATGAAGAGTTTGAGGATTTTGTCATGGACTCAATTATTAGATTTTGACCAAATTTATATTGGACCACCCCTGTAGTACCCCCTTTCTAACAAAAAAAGAATCATTAAAATCGGATACCGTGTTAAAGAATTATCGCTGAACATACATTAAAAAAAATTAAAAAAATATTGCGACGAATTGAGAACTTCCCTCCTCCTTTTTTGAACTCGGTTAAAAATAGAAGTAAAAGTTTATATAAACATAGGTCCGAAAACGTTTTGTTTTAGAGATACAGGGTATTACAAGTGAAGTCCAGATGAAACATTTTTTTTAAATATTTTCTAAAATTTCTTTAGTTAAAAAAAAATAAAATTTCTAATTCTACAGACCTACTAATTATTGTTTACACTTTCGAATAAGGTGACATGCTTTTCTCTTGAAAATGGCGCGTCCTAGCGAGATACAACAAATGTAGCTTCATTATACAGAAAATATTGGTTTTCCAAATTTTATAGTCAAAAAATCTGATATATCCAACACATGACTTTCCTATCTAGTTATTATAGGCTTTTTCTGGTTATTTTGTACAATTTATTGCAGTACCTCTATAAATGTTTAGAGGATAAACTAAATATATACATTTTTCACATACATCTACCTCGAAATATTTTTCTATAGTTATTCATTGAAAACGAAAATACTGAAAAATTTAAATTTAGCAATTTTCCTACAATTTTTCCATTACGGTCCATTTTAGAAAAATCATGTATAAAAAAAATTATAGAGATCGATATCGCAAACAACTTTTAGTTCAACAATTTTCATAAAAATCAGAATTTTGCACATTTTGTCAAATTTCTCGAATACGGACCATTTCAGGAAATTTTGACAAAAGGCAAAAATTTTAGATAATAATATTAAAAGTAACTTTTATTTGAACAATTTTCTTCTCCAATTATAAATAACAGATATATTCCATAAAATATAAAAACGGCCTCCCATAAAGTATCCCTCCCAGATGTTCCGACTCTGCCCAAAATCTAATCGGTTCATAAGACGATGGAATAAAGCTTAAGTTTAAAATTTGGTGTTTTTCTGTGTATCGGTTCATGAGTTATGCGACACACAGACACACACAGACACACACAGACACATACACAGACACACACACAGACACACACACAGACACACACATCATCGCGAAAATAGTCAAAACGGATTCAGGGGACCTCAAAACGTAAAAATCCGTCGAAAACTTGAGGTCGAAAAAAATCATGATTCCTATACTTTCCTTATATCTGTATACAGATAGGAAAGTAAAAAGAGGACACGTATTGTGCTACTGCGAAAGTTTATCAAGACTGAGATTCTTTACAGAAGAAAAACCAAGGTCAACTAGCTACGCCGGAGAACTACTTCCTAGTCTATGGAGTCTATTACAAAAAACCAAACTAAACGAGATACTCTAAACAACTATTAAAGGATATCTACAATAGATCTGAAGAGATCGATGTGGCGGAGGCCTAATTAAATCTATTCAATATACTGCCTATAACAAGGCCTTTTAGAATGACTTTATACCTACCCTATTAAAAACAAAATATTTATGAAATACCCTGAATCTAAAATAGCGTCACGTGACACAGGAATTTAAATCTCTTAGTATAAGTCATAGTAACAAAAATTTTCATAGTCTCTTCTAATGTTTTTGAATATACTTTACTTTTTAACTCTTTCTTCTAGGAAACCAGTCTCTCCGATGCGATATGGAGAAAGAGAGACAAACCTCTTCCTGAGCGGGTTTTGACGTGTGCAATCAGAATGGCGAATGCGAACAAATGTTGACTGATGTACTCGTCGACTGCCGGCAGATTGTGACATGTTTTGTGACGCGGTGATTGTTGTTTTTCTTTTACAAATTGCATGCTGCACGCTTCCGCCGTTGAGGGTTCTGCGTCTTCTTTTTTGTTTGAACAGGGCAAAGTGGTAGTTGTTGCGTGAAGGATATCGAATACTGGGTGTTTGAATATTAAAAAAAAAAAAAATTAGGTATACATATACAGGATAACTAAAGTTAATATCAGAAAAGTAAAATCTATTATAAACTGTTTATTTTATACTCCTGGACTAACAATATTTGGAAATAATTAATTTAAGTAAATTTATATAGGGTTTAAATTATGTATTATTGGGTTATGAGTGAATTGTGTGTAGATAGTTTATTAAAAAAAAAAAAAAATAGTATTTGTAGCAAATGACAACATTTTTAAAATTAACAAATATAATATAAAATAAAATTATTATAATACTGTGGCATGGAATATATATGTTAACTCCAAAAAAAATGGATTTTTCTTAACTCCACTAATATAAATATTTTTTTTAAGAATTTTCATTTGATCTAACTATATTAAGTCCAGCACTGCTAGTTAATCTGTTAAAGTCAACTCTATTAAATTTTTGTTTGGTATAATCTTGTTAATGGCTATTTATATAACCAGTTACGAACTGTCTTATTTTGTGTAACAGGTAAATATTTCTGAAACTTTAGTGGTCTTATGTCAAAATAAGATAGTTGCAGAAACTGTAAAGTACCAACAGGAACTATTTCGCTGCCTATGTTGTCACTAAAATGCAACGATACTTTAAAATTCCAAGTGATGATCACTGAAAGTATTCTGGGATTTTTTTGGCTCTCTTTATATCCAGGCACTGGTGGGTGGCATTAACTGATTCACTGGTACTATATAGTTTTTGCCACTCTAGAGTAACAATAAAATGATAGTTCCCTGTTACAGTAACTATTCAAATAGTACTTTGACTATTCTGGAACCTTTTTGCCTCTCTATGTACCGAGCTGCTTTATTTAACCATATTAGTGACGCTGGTGGGTGGCAGTAACTGATTTACTGGTACTATATAGTTTGAGTGTTTATACTTTCAATAAATAGTATCGGTGTGATAACAGTTACGTAAAAAAACCATAAAAGTAGCCATACATAATAAAGTAGCAATATTAGTACCAGGATGTATCCCAGGAAGAAAGGCTTCGTAGGAAAACCTAAACCAAAAGGATGTGGTACCCTGGGTATTACTTGCGCTTATATTGAAATTCCTTCAGCATATAGCGAGCCAATAACTATAGAAATATTAAAATATAAAGATATTCTTGATCTATCATTTATTGAACCAATCTATAATGAATTTTACAATACAATAAAATCACAGTTAAACCAGCACACCACAATATGTGAGTGCCAGTGATGCAAATATTGATGAATAAATGTCTTATCAATTTATTCATTACATTTGTTTGAATAAGGCTCAACATTGATTTCAAAAATAAAGGATTTGGTCAACGACTGGTTAAAGTTGTACACAGATTTTAATTGTTACATCTAAAGTATTATATAATAAAGTATTTAATGATCACTTCTTCACATGTGAGTTGGGGTTTTGCTTGTGCGCTACTCTTATGATCCAGAGGTATGCTTCGGCGAGCTTGGTGTTTTTGGTGAACTCGTCCACCCTCACAAGGGCAAATGTTATCTCTTTCCAGTTTTTGAGATTAGTATCATGGTTTTTAGCCATTTCAACGTCAAGTAATCCTAGCACGTTAATGATAATGATAATTTTACAAAAGTACATCCAAGGCCTGAATGTTGGTAACTTGGTTTTGCTGCAGGAAGCTTTCAGCTTTCCCATCAGTGTCTTTTTGACAAGCATGTAATTTTCGGTAGTTATCTTAACATAAGGGTTATTCGTGTCTATTATAAACACTTTTAGGTGGCTCGTGGCTGCATCCTTGTGGCTTGTTCCAGACATAACTTTGAGAACCTGTCTCAATTTTTCCCTTTACGATGTGTTTTTTCGGAAGGAATGTGATATCGCGGCCTTTTCTTTTCCCTGGTTGTGTTTTGTTTCTGGCCTTTTGTGGAGGCAGAATGTGTCGTAAGTTGTCGCTTTAAACGATTCCTTAACCACAATAATTTCTTATTTGAATGTTCTTATGTTTTATTATTTATGCTTATTTGAATCAGTTTTTATAACAAAATACAATACAGGCAACGCTACCAAATTGTTTTAACACATTTTGGCCTCAAAAATACCGATACCTAAATCTCCAAATTATATCTCCAGACTATTAAATATATTCCATATTTAAAAATATATCATTTAAAGAAAAACAGAGTTACTGAATCAATATGATTAAGATTGAAGTGTGGTTTAAAAAATTATAAAATACAAATCGTTTATTTTAAGCGGCAATTCTCTTAATTTATTTATAAAAACTGTGTATTATTAATTTATTCTACTAATTCAATATAAAACTCTTTATTTTTATTTTTAATTGCACACCAATATAAAAAAATTAAAAATATATTTTTTTAAAAGTAATTACAATAGAGTTCGTATTCAAACTCTTGAAATTAAAAGTTAAAAGCAAAATTCTTCCAAACTTCTTTCTTTTGTGTTTATTTCCCTTCTTAAGTTAACTGTTTACACAAGTTAATATAATGATCCAGCTGTAGTTCTCCTGACTGACGTACTTGAATTTGTAATCCTATCCAAAAGAATACTTTCATGGAAAATGTCGAAGTAACGTTTCGTGTTCTTAACAGAAGAACCCCTTATTCAGATGTTTGCCCTAGAAATGTCAACTGAAAGGTAACAGTTTTACTTAGTTTTAAAATTAAATTCAGTCTTTTATATAAAGACGACAGGTTCGTTTAAAGAGGAAAATATTTACGTAGAAATCCTTTTTTTTGTAAATAATTTTAATTAAAAAATGTTAATAAAGATTTCGCGATAGCCAAATGCATAATACTTTTTTTAACATGTTCGAATGCACCTAATCAAAATTACTTAGCATTTTTATAATAATCTAATTTACAACCAAATTTTAAATCTAGATTTTACTTGTATTCAATACCAGTTATTAACATATTCTGTAGTTTTCAATATTGTGGCTCTTAGCACTAATTCTGCACTTTTGCAAGCTCAAAAGGTTTGACCCTTTTGAGTCTGCGCACTATATCCTGGTATTTTAATATTTATGTATTTGTGGAGCATCTTCTCATGTCTCTTGTCAATTTTTTAAATTTCTCCTGGAATTGATGTAACTTGGAGTTCTCGATGAAGGAGCATTAACTATGTTCCTGAGAATTTGGTTTGAACTATTTCTAGGCAATTGTAATTGCTTTTTCTGGTACACACCCACAATTGTAGGCCATATGTCCATACTGGCATTAGAACTTGTTTATAAATGAGGATTTTATTTTAAGTGGAAAGTGAAGAGTACCTTGCTCTTAATCAATACATATTTCTTTTATATGAAGGCAACAGATTGGTTTAAAGAGTAAAATATTCACGTAGAAATTATTTTTACGTTTTCGTGACTGAAGGGTAACCAACAGGACCCTATTAAGCCTCCGCTGTCTGTCCATCCATCTGTCTCTAATCGGGTTGTATCTCATAATTCGTAATAGCTAGACAGTTGAAATTTTCAAAGAATATGTATTTCTTTTGCCGCTATAACAACAAATAATAAAAATAGTTATAATTTAAAAAAATAATTGGGACTCCCCTAGTAGACATGTTTTTTTGCTTTTTTTGCTCAATCTTAATAAAGTATTTAAAAAGAACCTACATAGCTTAAGTCTTGTACGATGGTGCGGAAACCTTCATACGCGAGTCCGACTTGCACTTGACCGGTTTTTGTGTAAATAATTTTAATTAGAACAAAATGAAAAAAAAATCAGAATTACATAATTAAAACGTCTATATTATTGTTAAACATTTTCTTATTACATAACAAAACAAATCTAAAAAATATAAAATATAAAAAAACAATAGCCATCTTACTGGATTTTAATATAAATTGCAGGAGTGAAAAAATAGGTTTTGACTTGCTTCAAAAAATTTTTTTTGCCTACGACTACTTAGAAAAGTGACACCTACTTTTTACCCGTGTGTGAATATGAATATAATGTCCGCATAAGTTGTCAAATATGTCAGACGTCCAATTTCTATTTTGATTTATGTAATGTCCATTTAAATAGTAAAATCGACTTGATGATTAAATTGTTAACATAAATTTTTACTTTCCTATTTGTATACAGTGTATACAGTTGGAACCGTTATTCTTTATTTTGACACATTCACCTCTACTCAAATGTAATTTGTCGTTTATGCCTTGTGTCAAAAGTTCGTATATCATTTGATTTGAATCTGTCAACGAATTAAGTTGATTTTAATTTTTTAATTATCTTGGACATCCGATGTACTAATTGATTTTTAATATTCTTATTGGCCGTCTGATTTTATGAGGTAAGGTTTAATACTATTATATTATTAAAAATATATATTTTGTACAAAGATTTCTTAATTAAATTGTCAAATATTGTACATAACCTCAATATAAACAATGGATATCACATGTTCGTTTTATATTAATTTATATAGTATTTGTTTGGAATAAGATACTATGCTTTACTAGGTTTAAATATGTTAAATAAGATTTTTCGTTTTCATATTAATTTTAGTCTCTGTGAAATTATTCACTTAATAGTTTTAAATTGTTCATTTATTGGTTAAAAGCATTTTATCGAAATCCTGTTCCAATTTCCTATATCCTGTCTTAACATTTTAACCTTTTCTTTTTAGCATTGGCTATATTTAGACGGTTCATGCTTTATGGAGATTTATATATTATGGATATTTATGTTTATAGAGTTTTGTATCTAAACGGTTTATTGGAATTTATATCTAGAAGTTTTATGGTTTTTATACCTAAGAGTTTGGTGCAATCTGAAAAACCGAGGTTTGGTTCACCTATAGAAGATCGACACAACATCGTTCAAGTCCAGAATTAAGAATAAGGATCCCGAATTCCATGCAAATCACTCCTTATATTACTATCTCCTATTAACAACAGATTAATGTTTTTTTTTTTAAATAAATCATCTAAATTTGAATTTAGTAAAACTACTTATGTGAATTAGAATTAGCTGCTGCCTTATCTAAAGTTTGGATTAAATATAATTTGTTAGTGGTTAGTGATTTTCTATATTTCTATCACTAATCTAAAGTCAAATATATTAGGTTTTAAATATAGTGGTGCCCAACTTCTTTTTCAAGGTAATTCGAGTTATTTAATAACCTGACCCACGACCAAAATCACTAGAGCTTAGACACACTATACTAAATAGATAAAATATCAAGTATCATGTTACAACAGATATAAGGAAAGTATAGGAATCATGATTTTTTTCGACCTCGAGTTTTCGACGGATTTTTACGTTTTGAGGACCCCTGAATCCGTTTTGACTATTTTCGCGATGATGTATGTGTGTGTCTCTGTGTGTGCGCGTCTGTGTGTGTGCGTCTGTGTGTGTGCATCTGTGTGTGTGTGTGCGTCTGTGTGTGTGTGTGTGTGCGTCTGTGTGTGTGTGCGTCTGTGAGTGCACGCGTATGTGTGTGTGTGAGTGCACGCGTATGTGTGTGTGTGTGTGAGTGTGTGTGTGTGTGTGTGTGTGTGTGTGTGTGTGTGTGTGTGTGTGTGTGTGTGTGTGTGTGTGTGTGTGTGTGTGTGTGTGTGTGTGTGTGTGTATGTGTGTGTGTATTCCAGCGTCCCATGAACTGATTAGATTTTGGACAGAGTCGGAACATCTGGGGGGGTACTTTATAGGTGGTGATTTTTATATTTTATAGAATATATCTGTTATTTACGTATGAAAAAGGAAATTCTTTGATTAAAAGTTATTCGTTACTAATATTATTATCTTTAATTTTTGTAACATACAAAATTTTCCTAAAATGGTCCGTATTCGAGAAATTTGACAAAATGTTAAAAAATTATTTTTTATAAAAATTGATTAAATAAAAGTTATTTGTAATATAATTCTTCATAATTTTTATATTTTACATGATTTCTCTAAAATGAACCGTATTCGAGATATTTGAGAAAATGTGTAAATTTCGAATTTTGAAGAAAACTTAAAAACGGATAAAGAAAAAAACATTAAATTTTAAAGTTTTATTTTGGCCTGACGTAAAATAATTGGATTTTGGACCAAGTCGGAATATCTAGGGGGGTACATTATGGGAGGCCGTTTTTATATTTTATGGAATTATCTGTTATTTATGTTTGAAGAAGAAAATTGTCCAAATAAAAGTTACTTCTAATACTATCTATAGTTTTTGCTTTATGTCAAAATTTCCATATTCGAGAAATTTGACTAAATGTGCAAAATTCTGATTTTTATGAAAATTGTTGAACTAAAAGTTGTTTGCGATATCGATCTCTATAATTTTTGTTTATACATGATTTTTCTAAAATGGACCGTAATGGAAAAATTGTGGGAAATGTGCTAAATTTAAATTTTTCAGTATATTCGTTTTCAATGAATATCTATAGAAAAATGTTGTAGATGTATGTGGGAAATGTATATATTTGGTTTATCCTCTAAACATTTATAGAGGTGCTGCAATAGGTTGTACACAATGACCGGAAAAAGCCTATAATAATTAGATAGGAAAGTCATGTGTTGGACACATATTTTTAAATATAGAGCTTGGATTTTTCTTTTTAACAAATTATTAAAATAATTTTAAAGCATATTATTTTTGGTTTTTCCTGGTTCATGTATACATTTAATTAGTCAAATGACAACCGTGATAGCAAAGTTCTTAGTGTGTATAATTTTTTTAACATGGCATTTCGCGACCATTTCGTGACGCTGGTTCAATTCCTGATGAATTTTCTTTTTTTATTTTTTTATTTATTTAAAATACCTATTATTTATCATATTAACCGCCACAATTTTCTCTATTTTGTACTATTTTTATTATTGTTTAGAAAAAACTGTGAGTTGAGGAGTAGGCAATCATTAATATTAAAAAAGTATTTGTTCACGGTTGTTAAACTTATTTCTTTAAAAAAAATGAATCAATGAAAACAATAATGATGTATTCAAATATTTTTTGTACATTTTATCTTTACCATCCTATAAAATTGTTTATAAATGGATTCACAATATTTTTAATTTTAACAAAACATTATCATTAAAATGTTTAAAAATTAGTCAATAAGGCATATAAAAAAAAAACAATTCTAAAACCAGCCACATCTTGATAAAACCTTAATAGCCAGATTCCCTTGTTTTACATTTTTTAAATAAACTAATTTTGTGGTCGGTAAAAAAATATTGTAAATAAATTTGCTTTAGAAAAGGAATTTCAAGTAATAATCCGACACGAGGAAAATTATTACAGATAAAAAACGAAACAAAACTTACCAATAATCTTAAGCGGCCTTTAAGTAAAATGTCTTGAAAATCAAAAATCCCATATAATATTGTTAACTATTTGTGGCAATAAACAAACTTTCAACATAATCAATGCTTAAAATAATCTTACAAATAATATAACTTCAAACAGCACAAACAAATCCATTAACAATGTTGGCTCCTTTGTACCGATGAGAAGACATTTATAAAATGGGCGTTAAGAATTTTTCGAATTTTTAATTCCCAATCGTAAAACTAATTAATAACTAAAAATACACGAAAAAGACGGCAGCACCTATCAAAAGGATAATAGAAATCTGCGATAGAATGAGCAAATTCATCAACCGGCGCGTGCTTTTAGTCTATCTGACGAGGAAACAATGAATATTAATAATATATACTATTAAGGCCAAATGAAGTAAACGCTTATTTTAAAGATAAAATTCCATACCTGCAAGACAGATAGTGTTATTGCCAAATCAAATCTGTTTAATCAATTGAATTAAAATATTTAAATCAAAGTAATGAAAGAAAATAACCTTATTTTGATTAAGTACTACGGTAATTAATTGATTTATTTTTGTTTTAAACATAAATTTAATCATAGCAACAGTCGTTTAACGCCTCATCATCATATATCATCTTTTTTTTTTTAAATACATGGAGAGCAAATAAAAATATAAAGCCATTTATTATTATTTTTACATGGGTATTGTCAGAAATTTTTTCTACAGGTCAAAAAAAATAATTATATTGCGGACTACCTTTTTTAATGAAATAAAAAACTAAAAACAATTAAGCAGACACATAAATATACAAATGGGATCTTTCCATTACATACCATTTAGGTTACATGTCACGACACCTATTTTTAGCATTATTTGTATAATGGTATAATAACTCATTTAGGAGAGTAATTAGCAACGATTTTATAATATCTGGACAAGGCTAAAATACGTTAGCTTAAGATTGTCAATAAAGATTGTATTTCTTATTTGTCCGAATAAAAAAAAAACTGAAGAAAACTTCTTTTGTGACATTTCGAATGTCATTTTACTATCAACGGTTACTCCTACAAATTCTTGGTGAAGAACCTGCTCAATAAATTCATTTACTGTTATAAGATAACTGATATTTTGTAAAATATATTTTGGGATAAAAGACAAAATAGCTATTTGTGTATTAAGAATAGAAAATAGCACCTTTGGCAGTTGAGACAGAAAGTTGCCGGGCGACGCGTTAGCGGAGCACGGCAATCTGTCAAAGAGAAAAGGTTTTAGTACTTATGTGTCGGTAATTATTTATGATTTATTCATTTAATTATTTACAGAAAATACTGTTAAATCATTTAAAATATTAGGAAATCAATTTAATATTTTAGATTAGCTTAAATTTTGTTTTAAAATACCGATTATTTTTCTTCTATTTCATTCGAATGAAAACAGACAAGCGTTTGCCAAAGTGTCTTTGGCGCACGTTTGCGCCAATAATGTCAAATTACGACAATCGCAAAAAACGTCAACTTTCTAGTTAGATTTAAATGGTCAAAAGCCTACTTTGGATAGTGATCGTAGAAAAAAATTTTTTGAGGTATTAATTACTAAAAAAATAACATGTGAATTATTTGACTGTTTCTTTACTTTTGTTCAATGCAGTTACTATAAACTATTGTCTTCAGTGATAAAATTAGTATCGTCTGGACACAATATACTGTTAATAGATGGACATATATTAAAATAATATATATAAAGAATAAGTATAGGAGCATTTTATGGAAGCAGTTACTTAAAAATGGACAAAACCTTATAAAAACAAATAATTGACACTAAAAATTACTGATGATGAAATAAAATGCTTTCTGTAAGTAAACTTCTCACTCTGGCTTTACTAAAAGTTTTTAATTTATTAAATTCATTATGAAGTCGAATGTTTATATATTTATCTAAAATGAGCTTCGTGCCAGTAATGCAATGGTCATTAATTGGTTCAAAATCAAAAATATAGTTAGAAAAATATCTCATAGAACTCTTTACTAATTTACTTGCATTTTATATTGGCAATGCTAATAATATTATTACTGTGTATGTTCATTAAAATGTTCAATGCATACTAAGGCTTCTTTCATTTTTATAATGTCTTCCTTCACCAAGCATAGATTTTGCAGCCAAATTCTACGTTGAATAATTTCTCTAGGAAATATAGAATATTATTGTGTAAATAAACAATGCTAGTGCTAAATGCCTTTACACTATTAAATAAATTAAGCCTTATTTCTTGTATATGCCTACGTCTATGCTAACATAATCTTACTTATAAAATGACCGAATAACATGCGTATTTTGGCACGCTACACATTTCCTCCCCATCGTAAAAGTCCTTATTAAAAAGTTGATGTTTTAAATTATTCTTAAAAACTACAAAAAAAAACACAAATATCACAATAAAACTTGATCTGTCACTTTGACAACATCAGCAAAATGTCTTAGGTTGCCAAACTTAAAGGATATATACCAGAATGTTTATTATTACCATATGATACACATGTAAAAATAGCTAAATAAAAGTCTTAAATAATTTTAATTAATAAAAATCTTATATTGAAGCTTTCAATTCTTTATTTCTTTTTTTTATTAGAATATATTAAAGGGAATAGTAATTTTTTTAATAAAAATTTAATACTTGATATTTGATGAAAGAGATCTGACAACATAGGAAGAGCGTACCGTCAAAAAGATGTTGCGAACAAGTGTATTGTATTCAAGGCGTATCTATTGTCCGATATCTTTGGTCCCACTACGTGTCTATGGTAACACGGGTCTCAATCTTACTGCGGCCGTATATAGTCCAGCCAAAGATTTAAAAAGGATTTGACGGGGATACAGTAAATAACACTTATAGCATGTCGAGACGATAGAAAAAATTATAAAATAAGCAAATAAATAATACTTTTAATTAGAATTTTATTCTTTGGTATCTCTGGTATTTTTGAGGAGGGACACTCGACCTTGCGGCCTTAAAAAGTAGTTGTCGCTAATAAAATGAGTTCAAAACGATTTTTAAATTAAAAATGTGAGAATAAATTTTACCACCAATAAAAGTACACAATAGGAACTGTAAATGTAAATTAAACTTCCTGTTTTTTTAAATACTCATTATGAAAGTAAAGCTAAATTTTAATTTATTAATGATTTTATAAATACCTAAATATACTTACAGTTATTTTTTAACAAAAAAAGATACATCTCGAATGTTAATATTTCATTCCCTTTATCATTCATCTTACAGAGGGAAAATTAACAAATGTAAAGCCGACAGATTACCATACTTCGAAAGTGACTTATCTCTAATAAATGTAATTGCTTTTGTACCTTCTAGTGCATATTTTCTTAATCCTTAAGGATTTCGTTATTCTTTGCGCAGAAATTTCAATTTATTTATTTATTGAGTTATTGTATCTAGAATCATTTGTTTAGAGATTTGTCACAAGTATATTAGTTTTCTTAAATTTCCTCAGTAAAAGAATATAGACTAGGTAGATCATAAACGACTATCGTTAAATAGAAATGTCAAAATTAGGAAATACGTATTTATTTTCCACAAAATTGTTTAAAGTGGAATTTAAAGTTAAAGAACAAGAAATTTACACTAAATACATATACATACCATATGTTAAAATGAAAACCTCCAACACGTGGTCAAATATTTTAATATACAAATAGGGCTTAAAAATAATTCAACAGCACAAAATTTCACTAAATTAAACAATAAAATCACAGATAATAAAAATGTACTACAAACTACCAAATCTTATGTAAAAATGATAATAGTTATGAAGAGGATAGTTTGTAGAAATATGGCATCATATTTGCTATCAGCACCATATGCGGGGGATTTGTCCAACTATTACTCAGTCGGTAATAATGCGAACTTTTATTTAATTTAAAAATTAGCGAAATTTTGATTGTAGCTCTACTTTAGTTATATCTAAAATTTTCAGGATATTCCTGCTGACAAAATAGTTAAAACAAAAATGGATAGGAGCCTCCTTTTACCTGACAACTTGAACAAATGGAGCAAAAATATTTGGACTCTCGCGAAAAGATGTGCGATGCATGGTTTAACAGCTTGCAATTTAAAATAATTTAAAAATTTCGTTTTCTGAGGAAAAGAGCAAGCCGATAAAAATGGGTTAAAAATTTCATAAAACGGCATAGAGAACAACGTAAGAGCAAACATTTTTACACAAGAAGTGGAACACTCATATTTGGAACACATTTAGTCGAATGTGTCCACACCTGCTTTGGTGTCGTTATAGTTATGAATTATTGTTGCCTTCCCGGTTTCTTCATTTATCTCTGCCTCCTCATGCAATGTTGAAAGTAACAAAAGTAATTTGTTTTTTTTTGGGCATGTAGGATAATAATGTCTTTTTTTTATCAAAACAAAACATTGACGTATTTGGTTTCCGATGTTTCCCATCTAAGAACTCTTTGGGTATCTCTCCTTCATTTTTGCGTATAGTTCCTATTATGTTTAACTTGTAGGGCTCTTGTAGCAACTGATCAGCAAGAGGAACTGATGTGAACCAATTGTCCATGGTAACGTTGCGATTTGTGCCATGAATTAATTTCGTTAACTCTTTGACATAAAAATCAGCTAGACGCAAGTTATTGGTCTTTGTTTTCTTCCCCAAATAAGGGCAAGCATCTAATATATACTTGGTTGAGGAATCGCAAACCATAACAATTTTTATTCCATATTTTACCGGTTTGTTCGGTATGTACATCCTGAAAGGACATCGTCCTCGGAATACCAGCAGCTGCTCATCAATTGTGACGTATGACGATGGACTATATGATGTTCTACAAGTTTCAATAAAAATATTGCATATTTCTCGAATGTGTGTAAAAGGATCATCTGCCTTTCTTTCCTGTCTTGTTTCCTTAGCATCAAACCTAAGACAAATAAGCAGGAACGAAAAACGATCACAATTCATACACGATCTATAAAACGAGCCGGAAATATTTTTATCAAACATGTGCCTTACTGACATGATTTTTTTTGCGGCAGAAAGGATTAAAATACCAAACATCGCTTTCAGTTCGTCTTTTGTCGTTGGGGAAACATTTTGGTGACCGTTGTATTTTTGAGCCTGCAAGGCAATTTCTGCATTTGTATGTTGCACAATAATTTCAATTATATCGTCAGAAAAATAATGTAAACAATAATCATCCCGGTTATAAAACTCTTTCGCATTCCCCCTAGGATCCGATATAAAATAAATAATATTTCTAGCAGCAATTCTTTTGGACATTTTAGGCAATTCCGTAGACCATTTGTGACCATTTCTGCATGGTTGGCTTTTTGTTTTGAAACTTATTACATATTTTGATCTTGTACGTACTTGTGATAAAGGAATAGCATCTTCATCTAAACTAGGTTCTATTTCTTCTTCAGATTGAACTGGGCTAAGTTGTTGTTGGTCGAGAGTATCAGCCGAATTATCTTTATCGTCTTCACTATCGAAGCCACATGATTTTACTTCTACATTATCCTCTTCCCAATCACTGTCACTATCTTCAAATGGCTCTGGATCACTTTCACCATCTTGGACGATACGTTTCGCTTCTTCCTCCAGTTGTTTTTGGGTCATTTTTTTTTTATTTGACATCTAAAAAAATACTATAAATATGCTTATATCAAAATAGAAAAAATATGAATATAACTTACCACAAAATTATTTTAGTAAACACTAAAAAAACTATAGCAAAAAAATCAAGTTGAATATAAAAAAATACGTAAACAATGGAGTTTCGTAAATTTTACGAAAATATCGCCGAAAAGTCACTTTAGAGTCGGAAATCAGAACGACCATATAGCACACTGTCTAGCTTAATACTAGACAGGAAGGTACTCAGTCGGGCGATCCGATTTAATAACCAGAAGAGGTTATTTCAGGACCTTACACAGTCAAGTACACGGCAAACTTAACGATACTGTTTGCAGAACAACAAACTGACCATTCAGACTCCCTTACGAGTAGTAAAGAGACAAAGATCCCGTACCACACGTACACTAGCTGTGCAGAAAAGTCGGACGCATTCGTCCTCAGAGGGTTGACTACAGGGACAGAAAAGGAGCATATTGAAGATTTAATCCACACATATGATATAAGGCCACGTGAAATCTATCAGATGTCAACTAAAAATCGTCCACTGTTCTTAGTAGTCACGGACCCTGCTATCACGTTAGACTTCTTAAACAAAAATGTACGTGTAGTAGAAAACACCAGGATAACGTGGGAATTAAGAAATTCCACAAAAGACATCCAATTCCACAACTATCAGGCGCGGGGGCGCGCCACCGCAAATTGTGGCCGGCCCTCAAAATGACTAAAGTGAGCAGAAGCACATCACACAAGAACGTGCATTAAGACTCGTGACACCCCAGAAATATACGTAAATTACGAGGGAGACCACCCAGCTAATTATAGTCAATGTAAAGCCTACCTGGACCGTTTTAAAAGACTTAAGGAATAGGTAAGGAGTGAGGGCCACTGCCATCCCAACATTAATCGTGTAATGATTCTAACAGGCAGATATGTCTGCCATGGTCCTTGGGCACGCACGAACCAAGAAGCCGAGTGTCGAATTGTTTAAATTATTACATGAAACTGTAGACAAGATTTTAAAAATGTAACTAAATATTTTATAAATATAAGTAGTTAAATCGGTTTTTGGAAAAAAGGCCGATGCCTTAACAGAAAGAGCTTCTGTAAAAGCAAGCAGATCCAAAAAACGGACAAAGACTGAAGACTCCTGAGAAGAATAATCCGAAGAAGAATTTAAAGAACGATTATGTGTATGACTTGGATATTGAGATATCTGACGAAGATCAAGACGCAGAGTGCTTTTACTGTGCTAGATTATTTTCGGACGACCATGATGGTGAAGACAATGAACAATTTATTAAGAAGTAATTGTTTCCTTTTTGTTTCCGTAACGATCATGTTAGTTACTATTCGGAGAAATACGTTCAAGTTTTAAAAATGTATTTTATCAATTTAACGTTTCCTTCTATTTAAAATCGAAAAGATATTTTTGCTCATTAGGTTTCAATATTAATATTTCTGGAAGCACTATAAATAGAGAAAATATACAATTTTTTTCCCAATTCGTTGGAGTACTTTTCAAAGGAGAAAGGAAACAACGTATAATAACGAAAAACAGGGAGGAACAGCAATAAAAAAGTTAAATAATAATCATGTAAGTGATATTGTAAATGGACCAAGTAGAAACAAATTTTATGATATGAATGATATGAAGGAAAAGAAATTATGATCAAAAAATTAAATGTAGAATTAATCAACAAAGATATATACAACATTTCTGATACAAGTTTATGGTATCTTATGAATGACTGTGGATTATATAGTTCACCCTAAACACCAGTTCCCATTAACACTCCTCAGAGTCCCGAAAATGTAATTTTATAAAAATGCAATACCAGTGATGGAGAAGAGCAAGTATATATAGAGAATGAAGAAAATCAAGACAATATAGGAAATAAAGAAACTTTAGAAAGCACAAAAGATAAAACTGTAAACAACAAAAATAATAGAGAAGAGAAATTTACGGACGAAAAAAAGAAAGTAGATAAAAAGAGAACAAAGAATTAGGAAAACTTATAATACTAGAAACAGGATTCATAGCAAATAAAGAATATTTAAGAAAAATAGTACGTACAAGAAAAAGTCTACAAAAAAAAATGTATTACACTAAAAAAAAAGAATTTAAATGGATTCGTACATAAGTGATGTGTATTATAAACCATTTAATACTTTAGAGTTAAATTTTCAAAATGATTTAAATGAAATTAACAAAGTTAATTCAAATGAAATGTTTAGAGTTTTTCATCAAAATATATGCAGCATTAACAAAAATCTAGATGAATTAGAAATACATTTTGCACAACTTAATTATATTTATGACTGCATAGTTTTGACGAAAACTCTAAATATTCCAGATCCTAATTTGTTTCGTCTAAATGGGTTTGCATTAATATATAGTAAAGGTAATAATAACAGAAATGATGGTGTCATATTATATATTTTAGTTTTACACACAAAATTATCAATTTGGGATCCTGCAAAATCATTCAAATCACTGTAACATTTAATAAACATAATAAATTACTTGTAACTGCAATTTATAAACCTCCGCCTGTAAATGAAGATGATTTTGTTCAACAGTTAAGACTATACCTCGATCAAATCAGAACCAGTAATAATATTGAAAGTCACATTCTGGTAGGAGATTTAAACAACACAAAAAGTAATAATGATACGGTTATTTAAACTTGTTAGCTGAACATAACTTTATATCACTTCATATTTTCTTTTCAAAACAAAAAATTAATATTAATAATTGTTATACAATGTATGTATGTGATACACGCATTACGGACTATAAGGCTACCTACTATAGCTTTTTTACAAGTAAACAGATTATTTTTTATACGAAAACAAAAAAAAAATATAAAAAACATTAATTACAAAAAACTTAAAATAAATTTCATTAATAAAGAGTGGACACATTATTATAATATCATTAACACAGAAGATCAAATCCTTTATCTCACACAAACAATTATTAATTCAACTGATAAAAATAGTTTCTTATTAAAACAAAAAACTAAATTAACTTGTACAGAATAGATAAAAAAAGGCCTAATAAATTTAATAATTTAAGACAGTAATAAATTAAACAAACAACACAAAGATGACCCAAAAAATATGACAAAAAACATACATTTATTAACTATAGAAAACAGACAGATTAATAAGAAAAGCAGTAGCCGATTTTTATAAAAAACACATTTTAAAAATAACAAACATAAAAGAAATAACCGGAGACAATAAAAAAAGAAAAAATTGAGAAAATACAACTTGAAACAGGCGATCTTATAAATTTGTCGAAACAAATATCAAATGAATTTAATTTTTGTTCTTCTAACATCGAAGAAAAACTAGCTGCTTAGATTAAAAACCTAACACTCCAAAACCTAACAGATATTATTTACAAAATTTCTTAGTCTTAGAGCCAGTCACAGAAAATGAAATGAAAGCCCTAATAAACTCATTAAAAGATAAAAAATTACCGGGGATAGATAACGTAACATGTGAAACAAAATTCTAGCTGACTAAATAGCGCCATTACTTTTAAATGTAATCAATAAAATTTATAGATCTGGTAAATGGACAAAACAATTTAAAAAAAACAGTTATTGTGCCTATACATAAAAATGGTCCAAAAAAATCTAATTAATAACTATAGACCATTTTTTTTATCACAACTTTTACAAAAATCTTTGAAAAACACTTAAATAAGTGTCAGTACGGTTTTCAAAAAGGCTTATGTACAGTGATGCTATTTCAGCTTTATTACAAAAAAATTATATAGCTGCAGATGAAACCAAACCATCTTTACGCGTATTTCTGAACCTGGAAAAGGCTTCTGACACTGTGAGCCAACCACAATTTTTGGAGGCTTTGGAAGATTTAGGCATTACACTAGAACTCTAGAACACTAGAAACAGTTAAATTTTGAATACCCCAAGGAACAGTATTGGGTCCTTTACTATTTTCAATTTAGCTAAATAATATTTTCACTATTGATACTATCATTAGTTTTGCAGAGCAGACGACACGGCAGTATTTTATGAGGCCAGGGACTCTTTCAGACACAACGGTTTTCTTCGTACGAAAAAAGTTCGTTTTTTTCCGTGTCTTGGTAGAATTCACACTCGACGGTTTTCTTTTTCGTGAACCGTCTTTAGCTATTGCCATTTTATGTCAGTTGGTTATCGACATAAGTCAGAAGCGCACCATTGCCATATGGCTTTTGTACCGTCATATACAAAAGTATCAGAAACGACATAATCGTATAAACTAGGTGCACCCAATTAATCATAAAAGAGAAGAAGTAGGCTTAATGGAAGATTTACGTGCAGACAAAAATACAATTTTTAATTACCTCTGGTTGTCCATTGTATCATCTGATGAGCTTCATAACCGACTAAAAAACAATCTTCAGCGGCATAATACCAAAATAAGAAACTGCATTGAACCTATGGAAATAATAGTTGTGACACTGAAGTAATAGAGTTCTATGTTTGTTTCGTTACTAGTTTATTAACTACAAAATCAAAAAACAAAAAAAAAATCAATGTCAAACTACTAGTTTATAACATTGTCATTCATGGTCATATTGACGCGTAAACCAAAATACAAAATATTTATGATAAATAAAAACCGAACGGCACGCAATAACGGACGGCAGACGGCTAAAAATCATCCTATAAGAAAGCCTGCATAAAGGTACCATTTGGGTAGGCGCGTCAGGAGACAAGCGACCACTGAAGCGACCCCAAGGTCGAGTAGGAAGACAGATACATAAATGTTACGCTTCCTACATTTCGCAAGCTTGAGAAGTGTCGCGCGACATTTACAGAGATAACCATTCGGGGGAACAATCAGCGTTGCCAGACCTACTATTTTCACGTAGATCTACTTTTTTGTCTCTAGCAAATTTTGTTCTTGTTGCCTCTTTCTTCAGCAAATGGTTGAAGAATATTTTCTCTAGTAAATTTTCTGCAGTAAAAGCAGCGTAATAAGCAGCCACTATTGTAGGTTTGTTTTATTTAAACTGCAACATAGAATTAATAGGACAACATAAAAAGAATATGCATGTACGTATTTGAATTATTTGATTCAGACTGATCTGAAAGAAATACCTATTATTTTTCATTAGTTTTTTTTTTGTTTCCTGACGTTAAGTATATAATAAAAATGTATTTTTCGTTTCTTATATAATTATTTGTTTTTTTTTATTTACTACACTGTAAATTATAATTATTTCCACCTGTACTAAAATCTACTGTTAGGATTCAATGATCTATTGTTTTTTTTTTCCGCTAATTTTCATCTGGCAACTCTGGCCGACAGATCGATAGAACTTGTATCATTATTCAGTTCGGGAAGAGTGGTTTTTGTGGAAACATATTATTAGGAGTTATTTCTAATAAAATGATCAAAAGACGAATATTAAAAATGTTACTCGAGGAGGAAGAGGATGATGATAACTTGTTGTATTTTTTATATAAAAAAAGGCGACCAATGAATTCAATGTATAAAAATAGAAGTACAGAAGGAATTTATTCTGTGTTAATAAACACTCATTTAGCTCTAAACGAAGACAAATTCAGACAATTTTTCAGGTTAAATAAAAATCAGTTTAATTTTATATTAAGTTTGCCTCATTATTCAGCAAATGGTTAAAGAATATTTTCTCTAGTAAATTTTCTGCAGTAAAAGCAGCGTAATAAGCATCCACCACTGTAGGTTGGCTTCATAAAAAAAAACATTAAGATAATCATTGTTTTTATTAAAATGAAACAAAGAATTAACAGGGCATCATAAAAAGAACATGCATATGCCAAACACTACGATTTTGAATTATCTGATTCAGACTGATCTAAAAGAAGTAGGTACTTATTATTTTTCATTGGTTTTTTCCCGTACGTTAAGTATATAATAAAAATGTTTTTATTTGTTTTTATTCTTTGTTTACTTTCTAATTTGGGTAGAAAAACAGTTTATTTTTCGTTTCTTATATACTTGTTTTTTATTTACTACACTGCAAATTATAATTATTTCTCCCTGTATTAAAATCTACTGTTCAAATCTACGGTTTTTTTTACCCATACTGTTCCAAAATCTGGCAACGCTGCCTAGATCGAAAGAAATTTCCATCCCAATCACCCTCAAAATGAACCGATGCTCGAGGACAGTGACCCCGAGTGCGACATGCAGCAAACCTTTGCCCCGAGGCAGATTCAGAAGTGTCTTCAGGAAGTGTCGTCTTGACGACACTTCTCGTGTCGCGCTGTGCGAAATGTGTTTCATATAATTCTACGTATTTTAGATGTGAAGCGACACTTCTCGGTCGCGTCGGCAGTCGTATGTCGCGTCGGCGGTCGTCTGTCGCGCCTACCGAAATAGTACCTACATAGGCCACTGATAGACGGCGACGGTACGGTACCGTACAATTCAGTCGTTGACACGGTTGGTTTCAAATCGACGGTATGGAGAAAATCCGTCTTCGTCCAGTATAAAAGCTGCAGTTAATTTTATTAATTTACTATCAACGACGTACGGAAAAAATCCGTACGAATTTTTTCCGTACGAACGAAATCGTTGTGTCTGAAAGAGCCCTAACTGTTTGGAAGAATTAAAAGAAAAAGCTAAAGAGGATCTAAAACATATAATAAATTGGTTTAAACATAAACAACTTACACTTAACTATAAAAACACTTATTTTTTACCCTTCTGCAGCTACAAAAATGCATTCCCACTATACAAAACGCTTAAAATATATCAAAATAATGACAATAAAAAGAGGATTGATTATATCCAATATTTAGGAGTAACTGTCGATTCTCATTTAAGATGGAAGTTTTATGTAGATAATATTGTAAACACATTACGATTGCTACTTTATAAATTTAAATATTCTAAAATGTATATACTGAGTACGTGCCTTAAAAGTATATTCTAAAAAGTAAATAATGGACCGTACTATAACAGGACCATAAGTTGGGATATATGGAATAGCCGGGGTTATATGGAACAAACGTGCAATATATTAAATTTACGGCTTTGTCACGAAATCAGTCAAATATTTTTGAGAAATATTCTTTTCTTAGTATAGGGTTTTGTTTTGACATTGCGCCAAATTGTAAATAATTTCTGGAACTGGGGTTTTTGGGAAAAAAAACGTTAAAAAATAGGGTAATTTTTAGCTGTTCAACAAAACTATAAAAGTGTCCTCTGTATCTTTTTATCCGATAGAGATAGAATACATGCGCAATAAGTTATTTCTAATACATAACCTAAACAATTACCCCACATACTTTAATTATTTTTAAAGTTGTCCCAATTTTTTTAAGGTCTGTTTTATGAAAAGTTGGGTTTTCTAGGGATATATGGAACGACGCCACGAAAACATAAGCATGTCCCTGAAACGACCTATAGAAGATACTGTGACCAAGAAAATATTGAAATGGCCCTGGCTGATAATATTGACCTATACTTGAGTCAGACGTTTTGAAAAGGTGTCAACTCCTATTGAAAATTTATAAAGTTGACCCCTTTTTAAAATAACCGATTCATTTATTTTTTGGTTTTTTGTTTTTTTTTTATTTAAAGTCTACAGGACTATTTTTTGCATTTTGTATTTTGTTTCTACTTATTTTTGAATTCATAATGAGTTAATAGTTTTGTTCCTATTTTTTCTATATCCACACAAGCTGTGAAATACTGTTCATATTTTTTACATAAGCTTTATTACTGTTGCAGTGACATGCTGTTTTTTATATTTTCTAGTTTTTAAAGTTCTAACTAATGTAATAAGCCAATAAAGAGTTTTTTGATTTTTTTACATTTATGTCTCTTTTCCCACTCCTATGATTAAAAAAATTTTTTTTGGTAAATTTGTTCCATATAGACACATGGTCAATCCTATATGAAATAAACATGAGTTTTCATTTATTTTACATGCAAATTGCCCTTGTTCCATATATCCCCAAACTCTGAGTTATATGGAAAAAAGTAAAATTAAAAAAAAAACCTCACTTTATTGCCAGGTTCGCCAAAAATTGCTTAAATAAAACCTAACACCATAATGCAACCACCTAAAAAAATAAAATAAAAAAAAAATTAACAAAAAAAGTTATAAATAAAAATATGTAAAAATCGTCTCATATATCCCCAACTTATGGTACCTCATGTTCTTAGAACGTTCTAAATGCTTAAAGGTAAAAATTAACACCAATTACATGTAAAAACACGTTTATGTACATATTTATATGAATTTTTCCAAGTTGCCGATCTGATAATTCGCTAACAAACGGACTAATGTTGAGCGTTTCAAAAAAAAATCACAACCTTAATAGGAAAGAAGAATGAAATAACCTACAAATTGTTTGATCACGCTTGAGCTTGTAACTTCTAATAGGTAAATAAATTAATAAAAATCAATTGCATCCGGTGTTGTATACAAAAATAAACCAATTTTACTATATTTTTGGATTTTAGGACCTACAAGTGATGTTAGAACACAGGATATCCCAAATATTAATCGCCAGTGTGAATTTATTAATATGGTTAATACTAATGGCGAATTAAAACTAAAATACAGTTTTACCAGAATTACATACACACTTTCTATGAAAAGAATCCTGTGAGGCCAGCTAAGGGAGGCCGAAAACTACAAAGTGGCGGTAAGCAGTTAACAAAAATATATTTAAACTTTCACTTAATAATCATTTATGAAACTCTTGTTTTTGTTAGTGGAATGCCATTGTACAATTTTTAATGTTTTACATTCGACGAAAACATTTAAAATATTCCATTAGTTATGTACATTTAATTTGTATATGTACCAAATTTGTTGATTTTATTTTTGCGGTTCAACGAAGATCCAATGGAAGCAAGCCAATGAAACTCAAGCCATCGATATAATAAAATATTGGTTGGTTAAGACCACAGAAAGAATTTGTAATAAAAATAAGAATAAGTATGAATTTTTGGAAATAAAGATTTAAACATTTTTCACGATTTTCATTATATACACTTATTCCTTAATCAATCATTCAATATTATTAAAATATCCTGTATTAGGGTGTCTAGTAAATGCCTAGTATATACTTATTGTATACTGTACACATATTTGAAGTACATTTTCAGTATCTGCATATCACGTATAAACAACGTCCTGTAACATATACTTAGTATATTTTGAAAATGTACTACATGCAAATAAAGTATATTCTAAGCATATACGTATTCTTAAAAAGTATATGCTAAGATTATACTAAAAATATATAATTGTTATTTGGGAATTTAGTAAAATTTTTGGGTTCAGTTGCAATAAAATAGGTTGAAATATTTTAGCTTTTTTAATATATGTAAATAATTTTGTGACAAAACGGGAATAATGACACAGCGGATATTATACCCTGTGTCCCTTAAAATATGTCTTATTCAGGACCACACGATATTTGTTAGTAGTTAAATCTCCTGTTATCTCTAATTATACCTCTGTAATTTTTTGTATCAGGGGGGATACCACAGAGTGTCATTTGATCTACTGTCGTTTAAAATCACCTACAAATACAGTATTCTAGATCAATTGAAACATGACCATTGTACAAAGAACTAAATAGTAGTCTCACCTTATGGAAGTTTCATTGGAGCGAAATGGATACTACCAATAGATGGCGCTAGTGAATATGGATAAGTCGATATTCGTTTGCAGTGGGCGGAGTTGAGCGTTCAGCAGAAATTTTTAAAAATGACTGAGACCGATCGATGGATTTCTATTTTTAGCACTTGGATGAAATTTTATACACTCGTGATTGAATGTTTGGACTATTTTCTATCTAATGTTTGTTATTGTGCGTTAGTGCGTTTACGGGTAGTAGGTATTGTGAATGAGTTGTGTTTATGTTTTATTACTGAATTATTTAACTGTTAATAAAGGATGAGTTCCCAAAAAAAAATTGTGTATTTATAACTGTTTTGAAATTAATAAAATAGAAAATATGCTTTTGTTTTTCGTTTCCTTTACAGGTTTTTTCCGAATTAATTTAAAATAAATTATATAATAATAATAATAATAGCAATAATAATACATTTCTTAAGTGTTGAAAAAATTGTATTATTAATTTAAATACCTAAGTACTTAGCATAAGTAATTATAAACAACAGGTTATTTCTTTAATCTGGTGCGTAACAATGTAATAAAAAAAAACCCTTAAGATGGTTGGTAAATAATATAAATGAATTCTTAATATTGAAGTAAACACAATGGGTTCTATAAAGATTATTGGTTGGGGTTCGGCTTTGGGGGATAGGGTTGAAATATTGAAACTAAACTTGGTATATGGATGTATTATCCCATAAAAATAAAAATCACTTTAAAAAATTTACCCCTCCCCACCCCTATCTGATATGGTGAAGGTGGCATTCCCAAAAAATTAAGTTAGAACTTTTTAAATAAAATAGTTGAAGTCTACGATTTTTTATACATAAAAACACAAAATTCCAATTTTTTTGAACTTTAAAAAAACTTCAACTTTAATCTTCATAGTTCGGATGTGGGGGCTGACATTTAAAAATAGTTACAAATACATAAAAATCTTATTTTTGGCATATTTACAATAGAAATGATTTGCAACATTTTTGTATAAATATCTTACCACCACCATCCCCTAGGGGGAGATGGAGGGTGTGGCATCCCCAAAAAATCAAGTTAGAACTTAAAAAAAAACAGTTAAAATCTACAATTTTTTATACATATAAACCCAAAATTTCAATTTTTAAATCAAATTATTAAATTAAATTATTTTTTTAATTTCTTTATTATATTTAATATTATTTCTACTTTTTCTAACAATAATCAATTTAAGATATCTACTTTGATTGAGCCAAAATATTTAGTAGGGGAAGTTTTTAATATTATACAAACATACTGTGTGTCCAAAAAAATATATGAATTTGGCCAAACATTAACCTTTTTTTTTAAAAACAGGAGAACAATGTTACTTGAAAACTGTATCTAGAATTAATATTTACCACTATCAAATCCTGGACCTGGACACAATTTTTTTTTAGCAATACGGGAGAAGCGGAAGTGACATTTTTACAAATGAAATTAATTTCAACAAATTTATTTGAGATCATGTACAAGATTATTCATTATTAAAGACACCTTTTATAACCACTATTGCATATTCAAAAAAAGCTTTAAATAAAAGTTTGTGAATATGACTGACTTTTTTTAAATATACCATGAAAACACGTATTCAGATTTCACGGAATACAACACAAATAAACTTTTTTAAATGGGATACACTCTATGTTATTAAATTTCTGGGATATTTTTTTTCTATTTTCACAAATGTATATTATTGATAACCCTATCTTATACCGTCTGTTCTCGAGTAATTTAACGTTGATAATGTAAACATGAAAAAGTTAACATTATTAAAGTAAAAGCTATGAAAATGACAACTATTATGTTTGATAATAAAATAATCCAAATAGGTAGTTTACAGTGAGAAAGAAAAAGTGTAAATATTTATAAGATATTCGACATAGATTATCTATGATATTCGAAGTTTAATTAATCAGGAAAGATCATTTCGAAAATTGAATAAAATATATATCTATGCTATCCTTATTAAAAAATATTCATGTTAAATCCTGTGAAATATGCACACCACTGATATGGTCATTTGATGACATTTTTACAAAATTCGGTCAATGTAAACATTATACAATAATAATTATAGCATAAAGGAAGGGGAATTTATAATGAATAACCCTGTTAGGTACCATACATTTTCAGTAAAAAAAAATTAATTCGCACTTTTTTACGTAGATTAAAGAAAAATGTAATTTTGTGCGTTTTCTTGTTGCAGACATTTTGCGACACACTGTATATTCAAATCCAAAATGAAGTATTTTCTTTTAACACATACCTAATACAAATTTATTAGCAAAATTTAAATACTTGTTATTTTCGGTATATTTCTCCTTTAGACACACACATTTTTAGTTTCATTGTCAAAAGATTTAAATAAAATTACCGGACCTTATAATATTCTATTATAATTTGATGATCCCGAGTGGCCATAGCAAAAAGACGAAATTTGAGCATGAAGATTTAGATGACATTAACGTAAAATTAATGTTTTGAAATTAATTTAAGTTTTACCAATTCAGAAAATAAAATTAAATTAAAAAAAAAGTGTCTACTCGGGGGTTTGAACTCGGAACCCTTCGATTCGTAGACAAGTACTCTAATAGCGGATTCGACTGGTTGCATTAATGCGCATTTAGTTCGACTTTTTTAAATGGTGTCTGTTCGACTGGCAGAACCTAATTAATTAAAAGTCAATTATTGCATTCGACTCAAACTGCTCGGTACCAAGGCATAGTGAAATTTTTATTCGACTGGTAGGCGCTGTTGCTCAAAGTTCGAATTTTTTGGAACTGTACTTTTTTTCAGTGCCAGTGTCATTTTGGAGGTTAGGAATTATTTAATAATTTTAAATATGTTACCATCTTTGTTTTAATTATTAGTGTGAATGGAAAATCTTTGAAATTAACAGAGATTTAACTTTTGGTTTGGCAATTATAAATAAATATCGTTAAAAATTTGTTAGAAGCCTGAAATGTCAAGTGCTAACTGTGCCAGTCGAATAACAATAAAGATGCGCTACACCAATGTCGAATTCTAGCTCGTGCTTGCTGTGTGCACTGCTAGATATAAATTTGAATTATAAAAATGCTGCCCAAAATCAATTCAGAACTAAAAGCGCTTTTTCATCGAGCAAGAGCATTTGAGTCGAATCCACTATAAGTTTTCGTTATGAAGACATGAAAAAATTTTACTTTTTAACGCTGATAATCAGACTGCTTTTAGTTTCTTTAAAATCTTAGTTTATTTCTAAATATAGACGAATATCTTGTGGAATGCTAATATTTATTGATTCTTTACAAGAATCACTAATTTTTATTTATATTTAATCTAAATAACTAAAAAAATATATACTGACAATTAATTTGACGGCATTGTCACTTATAAAGTTCTAACATCTGACGTAGAGGGCGTATCTAACCAGTAAATAAAATCGTTAGTTCAATGATTGTACCAATAGATGTCGGGCGCGATTGCCTCCAATAACTTTTACATGGCGATTATCCTACTATAGTTCTTTATACAATGACATGACAATCGTAATTTCTACCTGCGACTTTCGATAGGTATATAAATTGTTAAGAACTTCATCTTCATATTGCTCTGGGAAAATTTTTTTCATTTTATATAAGTAGTAGGCCTTGATGTCGCACTTTATCAAAGGCTATTGAGGTAATAAGAAATACTACAGAATATTTTGTTTTCATCTATAGATGTATCTTTATTTAATTTATTATTCGATGAGTCTGATCAATCAGTCTTCTTTTTCAAATAGTTTTTGGTATCACAGGTAAAAGCGAGATTGTTTACATAAAATTTTATTTAATTTATTTTAAATAATAACATTTCTCTAGCATTTGTTTTGAAGTACCCGATTTCGTTAAAATAGTGAACTTTTTCAAAAGTGACTAAACATTTTCCGGTTAAACTTTTCTCTGTAGTTAGTCAATTATCGAAATTTACCTCAAATAAAATCATAACACCTTTCAACATAATTCCCTAAATAAACACACAAAGATATCGGATCTGAACTGGATCCGATGAAGCGTACAACGAACGAAAGAAGGAAACGAAATCCTCGCCACATATGGAATCCGCTGTATGACATTTAAGTTTGACGTCCCTTCAGGGAGCTGTTTACTACACCAATCTCGTCTCGTTTTGTTCTACTCTGCTCCCGGCTCAACGAAAAACAAATTTAAGGGCAAATAAATTGAAAAGTGACGTCTTTTATGGAGCAATGGGTCTCGTTCTCTTAGACTGAGGCAAATTTGTTTTATTAACTTGGATATGAGGAGGTTGATATTACGTTTTGGGGTATTTTCGGGGCGTCGTATATCGGGATAGGGACGCTGTACTGTATTGTGTTGACTTCACGGAGTCTAGAAAATTGGATAAGTTTTTACGAGAGATTGTGTGTTGTGATTAAAATCTAATCGTTTTAAACTGTTTTTTTTAAGGTCTCGGGTAAGTCAATAATGCGAAAATATTAATTCCTAACTTATACAAGCTATTCCTAAACTATCTCTTATGCGAAACCGCAATAAATTGTATTCATTATTAACTGTAAATCAAAAAGTAAAATTGGGTTGTTATTAAAATTTTTGTATAACTGACCCACAATTCATAACGAAAAACTAAATCATATTCATAAAACACGATGGTTAATTAGTTTTTGGACCGTTTTTTACTTTTAATTATGAGGTAGTCCAAAAAAATGCATTAAATTTGATGAAAAACTGCAAATTGCACAAAAATTTGTGAGATCCGAAGATATAGCATACTTATAAAAAGAAAAAAAAAGGTAGACGCGCGAGCGTCAACCAAAGGTACATGTGTAGGATATTTTAAGAAAAATTTTAAAAGTCTATTGTCGAACTACAGAAAGGTAAAACAAATTAAAGTGTATGCAATCAAGAATGCCTATTTAAAATTCAGCACGACTCTAATTTTTAATTTAAGCAAAAATACTTTGTACCTTTTATCCCAGTGACTGAGCTGGTTAACAGCATTTTAAAGAAATGTGGAAGAGCTGACCATATTTTTACCTTAACAAACGAGAACAAGATCATCTGCATATGTTGCAAATGTTGAATAAAGGAACAAATATTATTAATAGCTAGAAGAAATAAAGTGGGACTTAAAACTAAACAAAGGAACAAATTTAATATCATTAATAGCTTTGAGAAATAAAGTATGACTTAAAATTAAAGTTTGCGTCACTCCATTCTCAATAGTGCATAAGCAATATCTGGTTTCATTTACAGCTACCTTAAAGATTCTGTTAGATAGGAATTTGCTTATGAAATCAACCATATTACCAAATACTCCGTAGTGTTTAAGCTTATTAAGGATCTCCATGTGGTACCGTAGGCACTTTCTATATTAAAAATAACTGAACTTGAATCTTCTTGAGTATTCATTGCATTTGCAATTTTATTTTGACAAAGACAATATTATAAATTGTATTTGAGACGGCAGGTTTAGAAGATAAAATATAGCTTTAAAGTGTAGTAGCGATTTGATTTTCGAATGTGAGAAGTTTCTATACCTACAACTTATCTAACTTTAGCCCATCCTTTTGTTGTAGGCGTTTCACATGTAATAAAACACATATTTCTTTCATGATTTTCTATTCTTATCCTTCACATTTTGTCTAGAATTAGCTCCAAGTCTTTTAAAATTATTGAGATCATCTATAGTTCTTGTTCGTCGATATTTATTTAGATCTGACTTATATTTTCGAATCGCACTAGCACAAGATTGGTACTAGAGTACAACCTTTCATCTGTTACTCATAAATTATAGCAACGTTAGATTTCTTCATGTCCGTTTTCACTTATGGTTCATTAGTTGAACTACACCACACGTATCTTGATAACTTTCCCGTAATTACAAATTATATCGCATGTTAGTTCATTATACGTTTATTTGGTTTCTACAAAATAAATAAACTCATTATTAGTGGTTACTAAAATCAAAATATCTACTTATTGCAGATATACCACAATCCTCTTACGATGTGAAACTACATACTAGTTTGGTAACTTACCTTGGCTATATGATTGTATGTCATATTTTTATGTTGTTTAAATTATTTAATACATTTTGTATTGTTATTTACGATTTGTATATTTCTCTCAGCTGTTCTGCGTTGACGGATGACAGCTTTTCGGCTCTACTCGCTGACCGGTGCGTCTCATCTATGTCTTCGGGAATGTTGATTCGTTCCCATCAATGACATCTGTTCTTTATAGTGTGATATATCATGTCCATAAAGCTAGCATGGCAAAATCATAAGCCCGTAGATCGACTTATACTATATTTTTTGTAAAATTTTTTGCTATTTATTTACCAAATTTTTAATTGCCTGCCGTTACCTACCAAGAAACATTGGCCATACTAGCTTGATACTTAAGCTAAAATAGTCAGTGCTGTATTTCTGTTTCTATGAGATATATCACAATAGGGTTTGCGGCTCATTTTTTGCTAATTTTTTGCTCTACAAATATACATCAATTCATTTTTTTGCTGGAGAGGTGATATGAATGGAATAGGTTTTGGATGACACAAAGTAACTTTATTTAAAATTGGAGCCATTTTTAAATTAAAATTCTGTCAATAGATGGTAACATGTATACTAGAAACAATTGCATTGACTCGTTTTCATTCTAAAGCAGTCTTTCCTTGTTTGCCTGTCGTTAAACATTGTACCAGTGTAAAACAATGTGCCGGAAAATTGTTTGTTTAGTAATCCTTTAGTTTATTTTTAGTTCATCGCAGAAACATTTCTCTGTGGTAAGTGATATTGTCTTTTACATTTTTTGTTGTAAAAGAAGGATGTCGGGTATCGTATAAAGTTTTGGCATTCGTTATAATATCAGTTACGAATATGACATGATGAATGGGAAGCGATATTGGCGTTGAATGGGACACTTATCGATTGACAGTTTTATTAAAGATGACCAGGCAAAACCTCAAAAAACGATATCGAGTGCCATCAGAACGAATGGAGCTTGCCGTTAAGTATTGTATTGAATATAATATTTCAGTCCGTGATGAAGATGAAATGTTTTACATTTTAAAGTTGGCACTTCATCAAAATATTCAGGTAGCAAAATAACTAGAAGACTTCCGAAATTTCAAGTACAATCTCAAATTAGGGAATAAAAGGATGTTCAGTATCGGATATGAGCATTTATTGGTGGTATATTTGCTTACTGCATCAAAAATGTATTACGGTTTGGGTCCCAGCAGGTGCGGTCACTTGCTTATAAGTATGCCAAAGAACTAAACCTAAATTATCCAGCCAAATGGTCTTATGGTGAGATAGTTAGTAAATATTGTCTCAAAGGATTTAAAAGTCGCTATAGAGTTTTGAGCTTATGAAAACCAGAAAAACGACTTAAAGTAGAGCTATGGCATTTAATCCAACTAATGTCAATAAATTTTTAATAATCTAGAGAACGTATTGAGCAAGCATAACGTTACTCCCGATAGAATATTCAAGTGTGATAAGACGGGACTCACAACAGTGACAGAGCTGCCAAGAGTTTTCGCTAAAAAAGGTCTTAAGCAAGTGGGCCAAGTAACTTCGGCTGAAAGAGGGCAGCTAATCACGGTTCTCAATTTTATAAACGCCTTGGCAACCCTTATCCCCCCAGTCTTTATATTTCCAAGGACAAACTTTAAAAATTTCATGTTAAAAGGAGCCCCCACTGGAAACTAATTTTCGCAGTAGCATTTTGTAAAATACACTAAGCCTTCTAAAGAATCACCTGTTATTTTGATTATTAACAACCACGAATCGCATATAAGTGTAGGAGTAATCAACTTTGCTAAAGACAATCATATAACTCTGCTTACATTCCCGCCCCATTGCAACCACAGGCTAAAAATCTCATACATAGTTGTCTATGGTCCCATTAAAACGTATGTGAAGGTTGATCAAAATGAATGGATGCTGGCATACTCTGGCCGAACATTAACAATTTATGAAATTGCAGAAATTGTTAATAAGGCATTTATTTCATTTTCTCCTACTACTCAGTGTGTACACACCTAAAAACCCTTTGATTTCTAAATTTTTTTACTCCTAATAATATTATTTCCGGAGGTCGTAAAATTAAAATTTGAAGTTAAAGGCAAACAACATAGTTCACACCACAACACTAATGTATAAAACATTGATAATTTATTTCATTTTCAATTAAGACATTCAATATTTGATTTCAAAATTCTCCTACAACTGTGTTAAAACCAAAATAATCTGATAGTAATGATAAAAATGTTGGTTTTTATGAAGTTTTTTATATATTCTGTGTATTTTGAATTTAATTGGTCAATTCAAGGACGTATTTTGAAAACCTTTTTATCGATTCTCATCAATTAATTTAAAATAAAAAGAAAAATGCAGCATTTTTTAATAAATTCCCGATTGAGCAAAGCCCACGCACTCTTGACATTAAGCCACGCATCACAACAATAAAAACAACGAAGCATATCCTGGTTTCTCTTCGTCCGTCTAATATTAAAAAGGAAGTAACGCGCGGGTTAGAAATGCTAAAAAAAGGAAATGTACGAAGGGGTAAGGAACGCCGGAGTTCTAACGTATTCTTCTTGAAAGGTTATGCCGAGCAGCAAAAGGGTTAAAACAAAACAAAAGAGCTTTTAAGCTGAGATTAGAACGAAAGGATTAACGCTGGAAAGGGATAGCTGCAGTGTTGCGAGGTATTAAGAATACGGAAGAATAAGGACAATATGCCCACCAGCGTCGTAGAGATGGGAATTATTAAAATAAACTTGAGTTCAAAAATATAACTTCGTCGACTAATTTATTCAACTAATATTTTTTTATCATCGCTATCTTCTAGCGTCGTGATTGTATCTGTAATATTTTGTCTATATTGCTCTTTACTGAACATCACCAGAACTGTATTCCACAGAGCCAGACTGGTATAAAAAATGTTTATACAATAATCAAATATGCACAGACAGTTTTACTTTTATCCCATTAGCCAATGCATTTTTTTAATATACTAAGTCAATGACTTTTCTTTTTCTTTATATGTCCTTTATTATTTATGTTAAATGGTAATTGGTTTCTTTATTTATTGGCAAAGTAATTAAAATATTATTTGCTCTTTTTTAATCCTATCCCAAGTATTATCTCATCTAGTCGCCTTGTTTCATGCTTGTTATAGGTTATTTATCTTCATTGGCATGTACAACTGCTACGATAGCTGTATCTTTAGCATATGTAGCGATCGTCATATTATGTTCGGTTTGTGATATAACATAATTGTACAGTATATAAAGCAATCGTACTTGAGATACACCTCTATAAATATATTTTCTTGTAAAAATTATTCTTCCTGTTTGAATTGCTGAGTATGTTTGATTCTCCTCATAGGCTTTTTCAATTGTGTGAGTTATGCGGTGATTTTGGTCAATTGTTGAATTCTTGTTTCTAAACCCAAACGGACCCACTTTTTTTAATATAATAGGCGTTAGTCATTTGAATAGCAGTTTTTTGAAGAGTTTAGACACAATTAGTTATAGCGAAATAGGTCTGTTTGACAATCTAACAGTAAGTTACAGTAACAATAACAACAACAACAACAACAACAACAACAACAACAACAACAACAACAACAACAACAACAACAACAACAACAACAACAACAACAACAACAACAACAACAACAACAACAACAACAACAACAACAACAACAACAAGTTTTGTAATAGTGAGTCCAGCTTACTGAAACATTCAACTAACTGCCGCGTTTGAAGCACTTGGCGATGAAGAAAGTGCTCTTTCATAAAAACAATTCATCACGTCTCACCTTAATTGGTGGATGCGATTGTCAAAATTCATGACTTTCACGAATTTCATTGCTCTTACACAGTACTTTGATCCCACAAGTGATAAGTTGCATTTAGCAGATATAACACTTTACTTATTGTTTGTCAAAGTTGGGCAAAACATGCTGTAGGAGAGCTTTCCGTTTTTTGAAGCGTGCACTTTTGCTACCTTGGAGCAAATGTGTTAATCTATTATGTTTGTGAGGTTAGGGTTAAGATGAACATACCAAGTATAAAGAAAATGGAAGTGTTAAATTATTTGACTTATTTGAATTTCTTGTACTATCAAAACTATTTTTTCTTTTATATCAAATAACTTGGTTATAGGAAATATATTTATAGGTAGTATAGGTAGTATCTTAAAACGATAAAAAGCTTTACCCAGCAGACTTTACAAACTATTGCAAATTGTTCTAAAATAGATCTTTCGGTTAAATGCAGCAATGCAGCCTTTTTCATATCGTTTAAAAACCGAAAAATGGTTCGAAAGCAAGTCTTTTATTAATATGTTTGTATATTTATAGTAATGAGATGCTGTTTACAGAAATTGAACTATAAAAGCAGAAACGTGGATTATAGAGAAACAGAACTTAACTTAATGAATGTGAAAAGCTAGGATGGAAAAGGTACACCGAAGTAACTAGGGGTTAAAATTAAAGAACAGGTGGAAATAGTGAAAAGAATACCTTTCTAAAATTAAATGGGAGTATTTAGAATAAAAGTTATAAGATGGATCATCAATAATATTGTTTAAAGATAATGGACGGGAAAAAGTAGAATTAAAAAATTCATGGTGCAACAGTTACTAACAGAAAGCACAAGAAGCTTTTAAAACAAATACTAATCAGTACACATAAACAGTAAAATTTAAAATTCAGAACTATTGCTCCACTGAAAATCCTAGAAAAAACAATCCTGCGCCTCTGATGCAGACACGCGAGTCTTATCGCCTTAAACAGGGTGAAAACTCACCCTTTTGTCGCTCCAGACAGTGCCGAGATACTATGTGACAAATTGTACATTATTGAAATGACGGTGAATACCGGGGCTTTCGAACTGGGACGAAAACTTAAGAAAGAGGTGTAAAATGGAGTATTTAGCGGAATAAAGGGGTAAGAAATTTCACTCACTTCCAAATGTATTTGCATAAGGGAGGAATGATTATTTGGCTTTAAATTCGGCTCGCCTCAAAACCCTGTTGAGGAACGGGCTCGACGGTGAACAGGTATCGTTTTTGTTGTTGGTTTTGATCGAAGAGAATGTTGTCGGAATTATTTAACAGCTCAGAAATGTTATTTTTGATGTAATAATTTGATAAATAAAAAAAATAAATATTTAATTAAGTTTCAGGGTAAATGCACAGTAGATATCTTCTTTAATGCCCCTACCTCAAAATATAGAAACCATTGCAATCATAACTAGCAATCGGCAGGTGTGAAAATATTGTTTTTAGGCCAACTCAGGATACTTTGGAAGAATGCTTGTGCACTTTCTATTGTTCATAGAAATAATTATTGTAAATATTGTATGAGGTGATGTTTGAGATTAAAAATATGGCAAAAAAGGATTGTTATTTAAAAGAAAGGATTTAAAAACCAGCTGCTTTAATTTGAATGGGACAAAAAAATAATTACTTTTAAAAATAAAACACTTAGTTCCGAATAAAGTAAATATTGTTTTTCTCAAAAATTTACAAATTATTATGTTCTTGCATTTAATACAAAATCCAAACAGTTTATCTAGTTGTGTGGCAGAGTATTAGTTTTTCAGCGCCAATAAAAAATAAAGATATAAATTTGAGTTTTGCCGGACATTATAAACATTTCAATAAATTTTAAGTTATTTTCTGTCTCAGTATGTCATTAAATAATTTTAGACTTGCACATCTAAGAGCCCGCGGTTCGAACCTCACCGTTGGCAAAAATTGTGTTTATTTAATATTTAAAAATAATTCTGATGCATAGATAGGATTTGTCGCTCCATTAATTCATCGTTGAGTTCTATCTGTATCTGCAACGTGTGGAGGATGGGTTACCCACACGGCACTTAGGCCTCACTAGACCCATTTTGTATCCTCCCAAGATGATAGACACCTTCTAGCTCGTGAGCCAGCCTACAGATTTAATGTAGTTGACAACGTCGCCAAGAGGTGCTTCTCTTATATCGGCCAGTGTTAGCTGATACTCGCCGAACACAAATCTTCTAATAAATGAGAGCGTCGAGCAATCGTAAAGAATATGCTCGATGGTCTCATCTTCTTGTTTGCACACTTTGAAGAGTGCGGATTCTGTCAGCCCCATGATATGGAGATACTTTTGTACTTGTCAAGTATTTGTTTGATGCAGTGTTGTCAAGATAACTTATAAGAGCTCTCTGGCAACTACTCTGCAGTTTCTTCTTTCATCCCATCTTTCCTTGAATTTCACAAGGGAATGTTCTTTAATTGGGTCTGTCACTACCGATTTTGTCAAGCCAATAGAAGGGCCAGGTTCAAAAAGTATTTGGTTGGCTGCTTTCTTGGCTAGTGAATCAGCAAGACAGTTACCTTTCGATGTGGCGTGACCTTTGATCCATCTTATGGTGACCACATTGTTCATGTACTAACCCTAAGTAAATTCGCAGTCTGTTCAGGGTGAGTAGTGCTTGTCTGCTATCTGTCTAGATGCGCATATTCCTTCCGGTGATATTGTTTCTAGTGATTTCTTTTGCAGCTATGAAATTCCCCGTTAGCTCTATTTAAACTACACTGGCACTGTTGCTCACAACCCATTTTATATTTAGGTTTAAATCTCTGGAGTATATTTCACATCCTAAGCCTTGTTTTGATTTAGAACCATCGGTGTATATATGAATCGAACCTGCCACTTCCGGCTCTTCTATTTGTTCTGTGGAAGCGTATCGAACGCCTCCTGCCACAAGCGACGTCTCGCCTCACCAGATCATATATCAGGTTCTATTCCAACCATGCGGAGGCGTGTCATTGTTGTCAGAGCAACCTCCTTAATGTAAATATCAAGACGATTGAGACTAAGAATTACTTCCATGGCTCTGGTCGGTGTTGTTTTCATGGCTCCTGTTATGTTGAGATATGCTGTTCTTTGAATTTGTTCCAGTTTACGGATAGCTGTTAATTTTTGGGGTTTTGCACAGTATGTAAGCATAGGTCTTATTGATGGCCGTGTAAGTCCATGAGTCGACTCTGGAGGTGAAACCCCAGGTGCGCCAAGTGGTTCTGCTGTATTGTTTATAAGCAATATATGTTCTTTTGACTCTGTTTTCTAAATGCAAGTTCCATGTTAACTTGCTGTCAAAGCTGAGACCTAGGTACTTCACCTCTGTTGCAAAGTTTAGTTTTGCGTTTAGAAGTTCTGAAATTTTTTTTTTTTAATTTGGTGTCATCGGCATCGACTACTAAGGCCATTAGCTTCGTATTCTGTGTAGGCTTTGTTACTGTTTCCCAGCGCCACTTTAGAAACAGCACTGTTAATTAGAATCCAACAGTGAATGGTCTAGTGGGGTTCTGGAGGTTTTAATTTCATTTTCATCCTTTTCCATGTGAAAAGGACCATTTCTGTCTTCTTATGATTGATAGACAGTGAATGGTCCTTGCACTACTGTTTTATAACTTTTAGAGCTACTTGTATTCTTTCGCAGAGTATGTTCTCAAAATTCCCAGTTATAAAGTAAAATACGTATAGCGTTGTTATCCTTACTGCCATAGGTAGGATTTGCACACTCTATTCATTCACCGTTGAGTTCTAATTAACAGAGCTGATTCAAAAGTTGCGCTGGAAAACAGTAACAAGCCCTGTTTGTAGGCGTTTATGAAAGTAGTAGCACTTCTACAATATGGAGTATTAGTGTACTAGTACTCCAAATGAACATCCTAAGTGGTCAAAGCCAACGAAACCAATAAAAAACATATTGGTTGGCAATACCTAAATGAAACTACAATTTGACCAGGGGCGGTTTCTCCATTGATTAATTTGTGCAGTAAATACCCAGTTACATTTCACAGAAACACATTATTTTAAAATAAATAACATAGAAATATTAATTCAATTTTAATAATTTTATTGTTTTCATACGTATTAATCTCTATTTTTGGGAACTCTACTGCGCTCTGGCTAATCATCTCTCCGTGGTGCACTTTTATAAGTGAGCCCTAGGAGCGAGAAAATTAGACCTCGAAAGTATTTAGCTAAAAGGAGATGTCCACACGTCAACAGATCGGTGAAACGAAATGAAACAAATATAAAATTACATAAATCACCTTAATTTACGCAACGCATTCAGTAGCGTCACAGTAGGGCGGGCCATACGAACTTTTCAATCATTGATATAAAATAAAGAGGAGATGCTATAACCATACTAAAAGTGTCTGCACAGTTTAACGTCATATGTTAAGTAGAGCTTGTCAGTTTTGGTGAAAATAAATATCTTTTTTTTAACTAAAATGACAAAAACATTTTCATTCAGTCAATCTTCAACTATAAAATTAATGACTTCATATTAATCAAAATACGACTCAAAGTGCGTTCACTTATCGTATCGCAAAATAGTGTTTATGTCGGTCGTCTCAACTTCATTATATCTTTATATTTCCAACCAAAGTACATTTTTGTAACTTGATTTATAAATTCTCCTAAGACAATTTTAATTGTTTAAATAAAACTGCGACTTTAATAAATCAGAAGAATGTGTATCAATTGAACAATTCTTCTCCAGTACCAGTATTTATTACATAAAAGTGTTTTTGAGATTATATTTATTTACAAATTTTATACAATAATATTATTAGTTTTACGACTGTAATTTTTTTGTTTCAGACTTCAGAATAGTCATGTATTTTTTACCCAACTATAAGTACTATGCAGTGAGCAAAAAATTTGAGTTTTCTACAAAAGAGGTTTCTACATGAAGTTTTAAAAACAAAACTGCTTGAATGGATACAATGTCATTAGAAGAGATTTCACAGAGACCAAATTTAATTATATCCGAGTGTATTAGCAACTTTAGTATGTTATTTATAACGGAAATCTTTTATAAAAAAACTATCAAAATTAAGCGATAACTGAGTTCCATTAAGAAACGGGCTCTTATGGAATTGATACAAAATACCTTATTTTAAACATATCTTAGATTGTAGTTGCCAGCCAAGAAAAATCATTGTACATTGTACCAGAAGGTATTTCACAAGTATAACAATTTCATTATATATTTTATTTGAACAAGGATAATTTTTTGTCCCTAGCACAATTTTGTATAAATAATTGTTTTATTTTGGGTTTGTCCCTAATTAATTTAAAGTTATAGAAATATGTCCTATCTATAAATGCTAGAGTTACTGATAAACAGTTGCTAATAGTTACTAATACTAACAGTTACTAATAAAGGTGTGTGTCGCATCGTCGCATGAATTTTCAAAAAAAATGGAAGCTCAACTTACATTCCAGATTTTTTTTAAGACGATATAAAAAATAAATATTGCACTGGCCTACAATAATTCAAGAAACTAAATGGTTATGTCTTTGTTAGGTATGTACCTATATCATGAAGACTTGATTAATTATTTATTAATATCAGTACCTGGGAGGTAAACTGAACTATGTCGTACTCTTTATAAAGGCATATTGGTGGTATATGCCATCAATTGTTATCAGAACATAGAAATATGTTACCAAAACTATTGTTATTTTTATATACATTTGTTTTTTCTACCAAAATATATTTTACACATAAACCATAATATTTTATTATGGAAGAATATTAAATAAAGTATTTTTAATACAAATATCGATGCACGTCATATATCATTTATAAAGGCACAGCCTCCCAAGCAGCAAGGTGCCGTCATTATGACATGATTTTTTGGATTTACTCGTCAAAAACGTCACTATCCCAATTAATGACGTTATTATGACGTAATTTTTGCAACGTTAATTAGACGTTAATACAGTCTTGTCATTATGACGTAGTTTTTTTGTATTAATTTATCCGAAATACAATATCCTAATCAGTAACGTGTATTTGACGTCGCATTGATGATATAAAATAGGCGTCACTTAGAATTCGTCATAATTACGTTATTTTTCGTATATTTCGGGCAATGTCATATTGTCAATTTTCATTGTTGTTTCCTGTTTCCTCCATCTTCATGATTCTCGTGAGTGACAGTCATGAGTCATGACCTCGTGAACTTGGTGCATTTTTTAGTTGTACTTTATTTGATAAGATGTTTTAGAAAAAGGTGAAAAATAGAATGTGACAAAATAATAAAGTATATAATTAACCGAATTTGGTATTTTACAGATGTATTGCATTGTTGAATTTGAAAAACTGGGTGATGACGGTCTGGCGGTTGTGAGGTGAGCAGAAAATGGCTGACGCTGCGTAAAAATAAAAAACTAGTCTTTTGATCGCCTTTATAAAGAAATATACAAAGAAATATAATATAAGACTGGTGAGTAATGTTTTATTTTTTGATTATGAGTTCTTTTAGGGTATTTTTTTAATAGTTTATTTAAAAATAAAAGATTTGTAAGGGGTCACTTGATTTAGATACCTTTTATCATCTCACAGAATATATGACCTTTTTTTTTATTAACATTATAAACTCATGACTATATGTATACCTCTGAGAAGGTAGTTTTTGGGGCTACTACCTCAATTTAGTTCTTTTATTTTAGACGATAATGATAAGTGATGTATCAAATTAAAAAAAGTCGAAGTTACCTCAGATCTACATTCCGAGGCTGATAAAGTGCCTACTAAAAGAAAACAGGTGCCAAAGGTGTCATTTGATGATACTGAAGAAAATGAAATCGTAAAGCATGCTCGCCCACCCCCAATTAAAATCAAATCTACAATTTTAGGTATTTTGTGTCAGTTCCTCTAATATTCTTTTGTCATTTTATTCCTTTTGGTTTCTTGCTCATGACTTTTTTATTTACTAGTGTTATTTATTTTTTATAATATATTTTTAATGTGTTTTTTTGATTAAATAAATAACTTTCATCTTCTTAGTATTCTTAATAATTCCATCCAACCTTGGGACACCCAATATAGACGTCTCTTTGACGTTAGTTATATTCGTGATAATGATGTCAATTTGCCTAGCCTAGGACACCCGATATACATTTTACTATAGCGTGATATCGATTCGTCAAAATGACGACATGGAATGACGTCATTTCGCTATGACATTCTCACGTTACCATAACGTTATTATCAAATAAAGTAACGCACACCAAAAATTACGTCATAATGACGGCATGGGCTTAAATTGTTGTCTAATCATCAATATAGTCAAGGAATTTAGAAAGTTTTGAAATTGAAAGGTTATGTTTTCTTTTTGTAATGTTATAATAGAAAATATTAAATTCCTTTATACATAATAAAAATCTGAACAAAAATGATGTAAACATATTGCAAATAGTCATGGAAAATAAAATTGTAAGGTAGAATATTACAGATGAACTAAAATTAGCCCAGAATTTGCACAGAAAATATCTAAAATTAATTTAAATTCTTCAAGAAAGTTATTTAACAGAACTACATTTAAGGTGTAACACCCCACGAAATTAAAGGTATTATTGAAAAAATGAAATCCATAAAGGCATGTGGAGAAGTCGCAATATTAGAAGAGATATCTGTACTTAAAGAATTCAAGATTGAAATTGTTAAACTATTTAAATACAAGAATTAAAAATTATTGAGTAGGTACTTTAGTAAATCTCACTTTCAGTAACGGTTGTGTGTCTCAAGTATTTAAGATAGTCAGAAATGCTTCAACTATACACTCTTTTAGCTTCTTCCCTTCATCTCTAAAGTAATTTAAACATGTATGCATAATAGTATCATCACTCAGACATCAATATTCTCCACCCTACCAGTTTTAAAAGGCATTTGAAAACTGTTTTGCTCAGAAAATTCTTTAGCAATGCGAAACTGTGAAATATTCTACTGTTTGCTATAATATCTACTCTTACATATTTAATATTTTATAAAAAAAGAAGCTTATATTTTATTTGTTTTTTGGTACCAGTCTTTTTCAAATCATTGTAAAAATTATTGTAAGACTCGCATAGCGAAACTTTCGAGTCTAATATCATTTTGTTTTTATATATTTTGGAATAAGTAAAAATACAGATTATATAAGAAATATATCAAACTATTTATTGTTATTAAAATAAGCTTAGATAAATGAAACAACAGATGATGCATTTCATTCATAAAGTATGTTTTGTTTGGTCCCAATCATTGGAAAAAGGAAAGAAGATATTTTATGCGGATTGAAAGAAAACAGACTGTAATCAAAAATCTCGTCTGGCAACGCTGTTGTTACTCGCAACTAAAAATCTGTCCATGCCAGTGGCGTATCTTATTAAAGATAAAATCATAACTAATTATAAAAAAAAATAATGAAATACTATCCTATATGGTGTGCAATAAACGTTATAATGATTTAAACTTTAAAACCGATTGGATTTGGAATAAGGGTATGAAATTCAGTGGAATGTAGGTAAAAAACTTAAAAACAAGAATAATACAATATTTATTACATATAAAGATTATAAATTGTTAAATGAGAGATTTTTAAATCAAAATTTAGATTGTTAACAGTAGATTAGATTAGATTAGGAGTTGGACGTTATTTGTCCTTGTCCACCGCGACCTTTTCAGATCTATTGTGAGACTCCGTTTGTTTTAGAGTATGTCGTCTAGCCTGGTCTTTTTTATTAGACTTAGTAGCTTTGACAGTGGCTCCGCATGTAGTTGCATGCAATTGGCTTTTCTTCGCCCAATGTTAGAAACCTCATTCCAGCCAAGCCTTAACATTGGCACAGGACGTGGAATGATGTTTCCTCTTCTTCTTCACAGAACCTGCACAAAGTTGCTTTTTCTGCTGGATTTATGACACTCATGTGCCTTTTGTGGCGACAGTGTCCAGTAAGAAGGCCTACTGTTATCCTAATGATTTGACGTTTTTGATCCAGTAGGTCTTTCGTAAACTTGGCCGATGGTTCCTTGATGAACTGTTTGGCCTGTCTCAGTCTTGGATAGTTGTTCCACCATTCCTGAGACTCTTTTTGCATCCATTGTTTAATGGATGCCTTGCACAATGCCTTAGCAACTTCACAAAAGGGTTCAGGGCCTGTCATGGCCTTATCTGAGCCTTCTCGGGCTAATTCGTCGGCCTTTTCGTTGCCCTGATATCCCTCATGGCCTGGAACCCAGGCTAAGGTCACCTTATTTTGACTACTTAGCTCTGTCAGGTCTTCTAGACAGTCTTTCACCAGTCGTGATTTGATTTCTGGTGAGAGAATTGCCTTTAGAGCTGCTTGGCTATCAGAGTATATGGCAATAGTTTTGCCTGATACTTGCTGATTTAATATTTCTCTTGCACAGTGTTGTATGGCTATTAGCTCAGCCTGGAACACTGTTGCATATTTTCCTAAGCTTAGTGAAATCGTTGATTTCGACTTAGGTCCATAGATTCCAGCACAGGCTCCTTCCTTGGTTTTTGAACCGTCTGTGTACCAGACGAGTTCAGCCTGTACGGGAGGTCCCTGTTTCCAGGATTCTCGGGCTGGTATTTGAATTTGAAAATTTCTTTCAAATTTGTATGTGGTTATGGCTTTATCAGTAGGCATATCTAGAATATTATCCCATTTTACTTGCTGATATAGCCTTGTGTGGTCGGCGCTATGTAGTTGGCTTATTGGGTTTTGTCCCTGCATTAGCCTGTGAATAGTTGACCTGGTTTCTCCTTGTATGAAGATGTGCAATGGCGTGAGATTTGTTAACAGTAATTAATTTATAAAATTTATTAAAACAATACTTACATACAAGGTGGGGATTTTAAATGGAACGCTTCTTATAGCGGATCTGGCGATAAGAATTTTGTAAAATTCGGAAACACGTAGAACTGTACAACAATAAATCTGTGTTAGTATTAGGCGTTGAAAAAAAACTACCTAGTTTTTTGTATGTATATACAGGGTGGCTCACGCTCAACGGGACGGAGCTTTATGGGAAAACGACCAAAGATATAAAAAATTCGTTTGGGAGGAATACGTAGGTTACAGACGGCTACAATTTAAAATTTGTTAGATGTATACAGGATGTCCCACATAAGAGAAAATATACAAAGTTATATTATTTTTAATGGAACACCCTGTTTTTTATTTTAGAATTCAAAACTACATCAAAAAAATTGAATATGTTAGAATCTAAGGTTTTTAAAGTATTTAAAATTAATATATCCAAAACCCCTTCAATATTTTTATTAAAAATATTGTTGGTTTTGTGGAAAAAACGAAAAAAAATTTCTCCCGCTTTACATATGTTGATAACCATATCATTTGCTTTAGTAAGTCTTCCATATGTTTTTCTTTTTTGAAGCTGAGAGGTAACTACATATTGTTCCAATAGATTTAAACATTTTAAACACGAAACATATTTTTTTAACGATTTTACAACAAATCCAGAGATATAAGAAACAATATCAAGAACATATAATGTTAAGTCCCAGGATGGTGACATAAAAAAATCTGATTTTTCTATATCTCTATGTACATAATTTAAAGTGGTTATATATTCCGGAGATTCCTCTAAATTTTCCCCATTATGTGACCTAGTCAACAAGCTACCCGAACCACAAGTTAAAATTGAAATTAAGTCCACTGTGTTACCAGTCTTTGGAGCTGTAATTTCACTGTGAACTAGCAGTCTCTTAAATGCAGCCTCAAACTGCCTAGAGGTTATTATTATAGCCCCCTTTGCTACGTATAGCCCCAAAGAATAACTCAAGGTGGTCTTGAGAAAGTTTATAAGTTAAAATATATTTTAACTTCTTTTGATCTTCCACATATAGCTTATACATTTTGTTTAGGCTTTCAATACATATCAGAAATCCAAGAAAACCGGTTTTTCTGGCAGATCTAACAAATGGTAATTGATTTAAAGTTAAGCCTAAAATATAGTTCTTTACAAATTCCAAATAGTTACAAAATTGAGTGGATGTGGCTTTTGAGAAAGGTTTTTTAAAAGAGTATTTTGCAAATCGATTTTTTGAGTTAAAAATGTCTAAAATATTATTGAAAATTAAAATAAATTCAGAAGTAGCCATAGAATCTTGAAATCCGGGATAGTTTTGGTCTTCTCGAAGAAAATCGATAGCGTCACTCACACTTTTACTAAGGGTTTGCGTTGCAAGACGCACTTTCATTTTTTCTCGTTCCCTTTGAAGGTGCCTTAACTTAATTTAAGTTGCAGCATGTAATCCCTCTGTACCTTGTTTTTCCACCAGGCGCTCAATAAAGGACCATGACACCATATTTCCCTCTTGATTTTGAATTACATGGTTGGCACTTTGAACACCAAAGTAATTTCGTACCAGCTTCAACATGTGGCATGGGTCTAGATATATAAATACCTCGCTACCTGTAACAGGATGGGGAAAACTGGTCTTCAAATTTTTTGGATCACTAAAATCGGCTCCTAGATTTTCGACCATCTTAAAATTAACTGGTGCCCCATCAAAGGTTAACGATATCACAGTAACTCCACTTTCTTGGACAAACTCTACCTTTTTACAAGCCCAGCCTTTTCATTGGCAGCTAATCCATCTAATAAGAAATACCCTACTGGCACCTTCCAAGACCCATTTAAACAGACTAACATACAAACGAGGGCCTTCTGGCTTCTGGCAGTGTGTCTGCATTCAGTCCTGTGCCAATATCAACATACCCAGTAACAGAGTAATCAGAACTTTTAATGTAAATCTTAGTATACATTTTAATTAATAATAAGGTAGGCCATGAAAATAATCAAAGAAAGAGGCATGTAATATAAAAAAGTTTGTCTTTGTTAAGCACCTACAAAATTTAAAGAACTTACAATATGAATATTTCTGTGTAAGATAAACTACCAACTTCCATCTTACAGGATTAACACTTAAACATTTTCGAAACATAAGAAAGTTTTTAGTTACCTAAATGAGTGTTCTCGAAACAAAGAATGACGAAGTTTTGGCAGTGCTCCTGGCTTGAGATATTTAGCGACATTTGCTTCGTGCAGAATATCACTAGGGTCAAAATGCTCCGAGCATAACACTCTTTTTTGGATACCTTCCTTTTCCTCAAGTCCTACAAGTGATAGCCAAATATTTCTTGTATGCCTTTTAGTTGGGAATCTGAAAATCATGCATTAGCATATTTATTTTACTACTATAGTCCAGACTAAAATGTTTCTATTAATTATAATTTTTTGCGAAATTAATAACGTTGAAAGATCAAAGAAAATAATATTAAAACAAAAGTAGATAATACATGTGATATTACGGCAAAAATCTTTAAATCTACACCACTGAACTATGCAATACATAATTACCTAACCTTACTTACTTATAAAAAGATACTTCAGCACCCACATTTTCCAGTTTTTTACACAAAATGCACTCGCGAACCATGTTTTTTCAAAAAAGTCTAAAAATTGACAAAAACACCCAAAATGCAAAAGTACACTGTATCGCAACGTCGCAAACTATCGACGGATAAAATACTATACGTGACGTCCGTGACGTATAGTATGAATGAAAGAAGGTTATTTTAAATTGCGGTAGTGTCACGTTGAACGCTTTTGAAATCCTTGCATTTATTTGCAGGAATAATAATGGTGTTTGTCATAGTGTTTATCTTACTATTTGCAAAGTTTTTATTTAGCAAGCGTATGTATGTAAAAACGATAGGTACAAAAATGCCCTGCTTAATGGTGTAAAAATAGGTGATGTTAAAATATCAAGTCTGCTGAAAGCAGTTAAAATAGATTAATCTACTTTGTACACATTTTATACGTTTTTTGTTTTGTTACAAGTCATTTTATTTAGAGATTTACTATTAGAAATGTTTCGGGAAATATTGCAACATCTCTGTCCACAATGCGTCGGAGTTGGAAACACTGCACTAGGTACGAAAATGAATTGGTGGGGACGCTTGATGTGTCGCAATATATCTCGAAACGATTCTAATTAATAAAACTTGTTGCTATTAGTGAGTTATAGGTAAAAACTATTTTTAAATATGCAAGGGATAAACTACACAGCCTGACAACAGCGCACCAGGAAACGCATGTCGGTTCATTTACGAAATAGCTACGCGCTACGTTTCTTTGCAATGTATGACCGGGTTTTAAATGTAAATAGAGGAGCTTTGAAAATAAGACAATGTTTTTTGTTTAAAAAATATCGTAATTCCAAAAAAAATTCTGTTATTTCTCTTAATCCAAATCACAAGTACTTGAATCGCTATCATCGCTATTGCTGTTAGAGTTTATTATAATAGGAATAATTTTCAATCTATCAAAAACTCCCTCTCTGCTAATACGTTTATCATAATATTGGGGTTAAAAACACAATGAGAGGGAGGAAGACGTAACGCTATGCCATACTGTTCTGCTAAATTATCTACCTTATATTTCTTTAGAAAGAAAAAAAAAATCTGCATAAATAAAATAAATAAATAATTATAATTGCATAAGTTGATAAAAAATGCTATGCAATAGCTTTACCGCGGCAGTCTCCGAGTGCCACACGTATTTTTTTATGTAGAAATAAAAGAAACATAATCACAATTATTTCACAATATGTTTATTTTAAAAATCAACCTCTAAACATAACCTAAAACCTAAATCATTGAAATTCTTAAAAAGCTAATGACAACACAGCAACAACGTATACTAATTGCCGAAATGACATTTCGTCTTTATAAATACGAGTTTCATTGGCGTACAGTATGCCAAAATTATTTAATATAAAGTATGGCTTTTGGGGTACTAATCATGTAATAACATTAATATAAATTTGACATTATCAAGAATAGGACATGTATGAGCTAATTAATTACAATAATTCTAAAATTATCAAAATAATCACCATCACAATTTTCAGTTTTTTGTTCATGAATGCTCGTAAGTCTGCCAAGTAAAATTTTTGGGAACTTTACTCCGTGCGGCTGCCTGTATAAAAATATTGGGCATTTTACCCTATAAGCCAAGCTTTGTAAAAACATTTGGACTATATACTCCATTCTGGAGTTCGTTGAAAATCAGTATATTATTATTTATTTTAAATTAAAATAAATATTTTCACATAGTACCTTAGTTTACAATAAATACCAAGACATATAAAATCTTTAAAAAGACGATTGAAATTCTAAAATAATTTTTTGACGTTTAGGAATGACAACAATATACATATTAAAAGTGCTTTCACCACTGAAAAGCCTAGCTATCTAGTGAAATCTTAGAACACATATAGTCAGGAAGGAGCATGCCATGTCCGCGTTTATCTAATCGATCTGACGGAAGTAGTAGGCATGTTATACTATGGATGACTCAACATCATATGCTAAATGGTTTTTAAAATTGGTTTATAATTTTAGTGATTAAAATTTGTTAATAATTTGGATGTTTTATGTGTTAATTTAAACTTTTATCAAGCGTATGTTTTGTAGATATTTTTAAAAAGTGTTTAGTGGTTTAGTATTTATTTAGTATTACTGTTAATTTTAAATTTTCCGCGTTAAAAGACAATATCGACAGTTTGTGGCTATAGTAGCACAGCTAAAAGTAGTAAGGAATAATATTTCATAAGCAAGTATTTTGTTCTCTCAGTTTTCAACCACATTAAAGATTTTTTAAATTTTTACTGTTTTAAATCTGTAAACAAACATGGTAAGGGCGTCTGCGATCAACTGTTATCATAGGCGTAGTCTCATGTTTTATTTAAACAACTCTTTTATGCAATTTTAAGATATTTATGTGTTTTTTTTTTATTTATTGTTTCGGCCTTTACTTGATGAAAATCCATATTATCTTAAATGAGTAAAACCAAATTTGGTAGATTTTCACAAAACTTTTATTTGAAAAAAATAAAAATTAAAATATTAAAAACACTACACATGACATGTTTCGAAGTACAACTACTTTTTAAAATGTGACTAATTTACAATTCGGTGTCCAATATATATGCAAAGTAATTTAACCAAACAAAGTAATTAAGAAAATACATCAATAACATAACAAAATAAGCTGACTATTTAAAGTAAATAAGGGTACTTAAGTAAATATGATATTAATCAGATAACAATAAGATAGTATCATTACCGGGATTATCTCACAGAAAACTAGGAAAGAGATTTAATAAAGGTAAGTTATTAATATCTAATTGATCATTTAGTAGGTTATCTGAATTTTTAAATCTATTTATTTCAAGTGTTTCTAAATGGTTTAGTTTAATGCCCTTATTTTCTGTATGTAAAATTTCAAAGTTGTTTGTAAAAGCATGATTTTCATCCAAAATATGATTTGAGTAAGTAGAGTTATTTTTGTTTTTTGTATAGCTATTATAATGTTCGGAATAGCGCTTTTTGAAAGTACGGCCTGTTTGACCAATATACAAGTTTGGACAACTACCACAATTTAATTTATATACCCCGATTTATTTTTAGGATTAATTTTACGCTTATTGTTTTTAATATACTTCCCAAGCGTATTATTGGTTTTGAAAGCCACGTTAATATTTTGGTTTTTTAAATATGATGATACCTTTTCACTAGGAGCTCCTATATATGTAAGAGTCCTATATCTGCAATTTTGATCTTTAGTTATGGAATAAACTTGTTGAATAGCATGTATAAAAAGTTTTTTCCCTAAAATGTTGTCTACTAACTTTGAATTAAAATTATTGTTTACTGACATCTGTTTAATGATATTTAATTCTTTTGTGAAGTTCTCTTTGGTAAGGGGGATATTAACTAATCTGTGGATCAAACTGTTGTACTGGAAGCATACAACAGTTTGCAACAGTTTCTTTTGTTTGTATGGATAAGATGAACTATTATTTATTGTAATATCAGTATGTGATGGCTTATGAAATATCCCAAAACTATGGCCTTTATTAATTTTAATAAAAAATTAATTGTATTATCCTTCTCTGTTTCCATAGTAAATTTAATATTTGGGTGTATAGTATTGATAAAAACTAATAAAGAATTTAACTATCTACTAGTACCAGTAAAAGCAGTCAGTATATCGTCAACATATCTATGCCAATAAAGACAATGTTTATTCATAGCAATAATTTAAGTAAATGATCTAGGTAATTCTTTTTTTTACCATATTCAAAGGCTGAGAATTGGTTTTAAAACATTTTTGCTAAAACTGATTCTGATTAATGAGCAGTTGCAAAGCAATATGGCGCAAAATGACCACTATAAGCAATCTATACAGCTGTATATGTATCATTGACCCTGTCAATAACATCAGGCCGCCGGGTTGCCATATCTAAACTGTTAGTTGCCACTTGTCAGCATTCTGACAGGTTGTTGGAATGCAGAATATGAATTCTTAGGCTAGCGCCACATTAGGCAGAACTTCAGCCGCTAAAAATGAGTCGCAGATCTTTGCGTTGTAAATTCAATTGCTAGGCGTTTTAACCGATATTCAGCTTAATGTAGCAAGTTAACGAATTGCTCGTAAGAGATTATAAGATTTTCCTGCAAAAAACGTTCTGCGGCTGAATATCGTCGGCTAAATATCTGCTTTAAGATGGGATTTCCTTGCAATGTACAGCGTTTGCGACCCACCGCGAGACGTCCAGCACTAATGGCTGACCGCGACGATTTTAGGATTTGCTAGAAGCGTCTGGCTTCCGCGTTTTTGTAGTAATGAGATTACACCCACAGTACTTTTTGTATTCCGATAAATTGTAGTTTAATTAAAAGTTGCTTCTTGCCATAAAAAATAGGAATATTTTAACAACATTAATGTTATTGGAAGAAAAAATACGTAAATTGTATAAATATTGGAATAAAGAAAGGTATTACAAGATTATTATACGAAATTAACCAAATGTTAACGATAAAAAATGTCATAGCTAACGTAGCTAACTGAATCAAATGTGACTGCTGGGATCGGCGTTCGCGTCTTGACCAGTTTTTGAGCAGTCAAGATTCGACCGCTGACCGCCAACCGGAGATAAGATGGGTTAAAAGGTTGCCTATTAACACAAGAATTAAATCATTAATAACAATCATTAAAATCGTTTAAGCTTAATCGTTATCTTTTGAAATTTTAGCTTATTAAACTTATTAGCCTCATGAACTCAAAAGTCAAATTTTAGGTCTAAACATTTTTCTAGTCTATACTTAGGGTAGGAAGGCGATTGAAATATTCTTAGAATCTCTTCAATAAAAAACATCCAATATTACTAGACTCTAAACATAATTTTATAAAGCTATTATTTCAATTTAAGCATAAGCTATATCTCATAGGAATCCCAATCACTTCTATACATTATTAGAGAGCCAATAAAGGGATGAAATCTAGCAAGGTCTGTAGTTCACAATTGCTTAAGGTGTTTTCTTTTAAACTGACTCCGATAACACCCATAATGGGTAACTTACCTTCTGAACGTGTAGTCTCTTCTAGTCCATTTTCTGTGGTAAGGTGCTGATTATGCTGGTCCTGTTTTTATAGGACAAAGAAGGTCATAGCTCTTACGCTATAAAGGCATATATTACCTTATTTGTATGCTTTGCCACAAAGACAATTCATTTGGAGTTAGTTTCGGATTTAACGTCCCTATCATTGTTACTATTGCTGAGGAGATTTATCTCTAGGAGAGGTAAGCCTAACAAGATTTCTTCCGATAACGGCGCAACATTTGTTGGAGCACAGAAGGAACTCAATGTGTTCTTTAAATCCAACCAAAATAAATTTAAAAACATTTCCCAATGCATATTCTCTCTATCTTAGAGGTATGTGGGAGGCCGGTGAAAAAAGTAATAAGAACCGTTTAAAGCGATCCTAATGACTTGAATCCACTCTCACCTGGCCACTTCCTTATTGTTAAACTGCTAATGGCTGCCTCAGATGAAGATGTCACCGATATCATTCTAAATCGTCTGATTAGATTTCAATTGGTCTAACGTCTATACCAGCATTTTTGGAATCGATGGTCAAAGGAGTATGTTTCCTCTCTCCAGAACTGAAAAAATGAAAGGACAACTCCGATCCACTTTAGGAAGTGATCATCAAAGAGGATAATTTCTTTCCATCTCAATGGCCTGTTGGTAGAATGTAAGTAATAAAATATCAAGAGTAGCTGCAGTAAGAACAGTTAGATGGTCTAATCAAAAGAAGCTTTTCCAGAATTTGTCCTACTTCCATGTTGAAAGAGGATTCCTTCAAGGCCGGGGGCATGTCTACGCATATGCTGTCGCAGAACGCTTGATTTTAAAAACAGGAGTTTCTGAAGTAAAATAATTAATATAATTTTGAGACACGCTTATCAACCACGCTTTTTTATGTTATAGTTTTTCTTACAATAAAGAATTTTAAATAATTACAGTCCACAGTCAATGCTCTATATTTAACACCTTGTCAAGTAAAATAGTTTCAAATATGTTATCTAACTTTGAGTTTCAAATCTATTCGGCATTTACATATTTGTGTTTAGTTTGTATACAGATCTACGTAGAACCACAAATCCTACCCAAAACATACAAACAATAATTAATAATTACAAATTTTATAAGTAAATAAAGTGTCAAATGGACATAAATTATCAACTATTTATTTATACAAATTTATTGACAGCTTTTTAATTAACAGTAAAATCTCTAGAAAAATAGTAAATTATAGTAAGTAGATAACTGTACACGTCCAAAACAAATATTGCTTTAAGTTCAACAAAACATGGCTTGATAAGTAAAGTTGTGTAGTATAACTTTGAGTCATAAGACTCTTAGATATTTGTAAATTCAAGCTTAGCAAAACTACGTGGAATCACAAAATCCCAAAACACACCAACAATTACAAATTGTAAATGTAAATAAACTGTCAAATGGTCCACATTTCTAACATACATTTTCAACTCTTTATCATGATTTTTTTTTCTAACTATACTTGATGCGCTAATACAGATCGTTTTATATGTAGAAGTATCATATATATGTTTTTAATATCTGTATTAGATATTAAAAGAGTACTAAGTATCGCTAATTCAGTATTTCTTGTAACCTTATAAACTTCATAAGGAATGGCGCAGTCAGTAGGATCGATCGCAGTTTCAAAAGTATTTGAGTTAATATTACCAAAAAAAGTATATTTAATATTCATTCTGTTCATAAAATCCATTTAAGTTTTTTTTCCTCTTCATCTACGTCAATAATGAGGCTATCCGTACAATTTCAATTACCCTTATACAAAAAACACCTGACGACGCAGAGTGGCCAAGAAAGACGGACATAAAAAGACGTCGTAACAAACTTTCTTTCAAGAAAACGAGAAAGAGGAGCGTATCGCTATCGCCGGAGGTGGGATAAGGACGGATAAGCGTAAAAAAGACGAAAAGACGTTTACAAGGGTTGCGCGCTTGCGTTCCAACCCTGGTAAACCTCTAAGAAACGACTCTGGTTTGAGGGTAAAAATCCGCCGTCTTTCCTGGTTGGCGGCGAGAACGGCGGTGGCGGTTCACCTCAACATGCTCCGCCTTCGCCACCCCACAGGCCACCCTCTGCGACCCCCTCACTACTTTTATACTTTCTTAATGTCAGAATAACTTCCGACGCGAAAAGAACCGTCGATAAGGTCACTCTGAGTCATTTTCGCGACCGAGTGTGCTATTTGCCGAGCGTGGGGGTTGTGTCGCGAGGTGGACGATTTTTTCCTTGTGGATAGCAAATGAGGTATAGAGAGTATTGATTGAAAATATGTATACTGGGTGTTCCTTTCTATGACATTTATATTTATGACATAGTGCTTGGTATAATCCTAGTGAATCCGTAATTTCTGAATATTTTTTAAATAAAACAAAAATAAAAAATAATTGTTAAAAATCATATTTTATATTATTTTTGATTATTTTTATTATTGCTAATTTAAAACACACACTTTCTAATATTTGTGACAAATAATGTTATTTTTTATTTAATTAATTTTTTATTGAAATTTATTGTTATGTATTAAACAAAATATTTTGAGAAAAATTACTATCATCAGCATATTTTCTTTTGTTTCGATATTTATATTTATGACGTACTTTTTGGGTTGTGCGAAATAAATATTTTCCAAATTGTTAAAACAATATCTGTTTATATTAATTTTTTTCTTTTTATTGCAAAACGAATTGGCAAATTTATTCCGTATTTCACTTAAATTTAATATTATTGTAAATAAATTTTAAAAAACAAAAAGTCAGTCATCAAAATTTACTTTTCGTATATTACCTTGAGGTACGCCAAATAAATGGAAATAACCGTAATTCCTGAACAACCTCTTCTAAACATAAATTCAATATTACAGAATATTTGTTGACCCAAAATAGTTTCAGATCCTATTTCTTATGAACATTTGTCATAGATAAATTTATGATTAACTAAATGCATTTTTGTACTTAAATTTACAGTAAAATTAAGAAGATTGAGAGAAAAATTAACATTTACTTTTTGTATTTTTGACATTTATATATATTGGGCTACATCGAATAAAAATACAAATAATAAATATCAAAAGAAATGTTAAAAAGCCAAAACATATTTAAATTAATTATTTTTTTAATATTATATTTTTACTAAAATTATCATAATTTTATTTTTCATGTTTCAAAGTAATTGTCAATTAAACTATTTAAATTTTAAAAATCATGGGCTCATTTTTACAACTATCACTAATCATAATAAAAAAAGAATAATATATTTACCGATTTATTTACTTAAGTCTTCATCCTTTTTAAATAATCAAAATAAAACTTATAACAAAGGTATAATGAAAAGAGAAAAAAATTAAATTTCTTGAGAAACGTTTTTGATATTTATTAATTTTGATTAACAAAAACTGAGTAGTATGTTGTCATCATCATTTAATTTTCTTATATCAAAGCTATATAATTTTTACTTAAGTTTTGTCGAAATTGAGCGAAACACATGAATATATAATATCTTTTATTCAAGCTTCAAAAAAAAAACTAGTGTTTCATTAGATCCTATACGTCTACGGGCAGAGAATATAATTTGAGAACTTACATTGGAAATAGTAATTCACCAGAAATGAGAAAACTTTTGTCGATGACAACAACGAAACTGTTACGAGTATCAAAGATAACTTATAGTTTCTAAAAAATGGAGGTTACTACTCGTATCTAAGTAGTAGTATTCTTCACGTGTGGATTAAAATAGTCATATGACGTTTCCATCCACTTGGAGAAAAGTAGATTTTATAAGCAATCGATATTGTTTATTATTGATAAAATGCTTTAAACTAGTATTATATCAGCAAAAAATTATAATATTTACCCATTTCTTCATCGAAGTATCTTAATTAATATCAAAATTTAATGATATATTTATTGTTATTTTTCCGGGTCAGTAGGGTATTATATTAAATATATAATTATACTAATTTTAAAACATGCTACAATTATAAAATATGTCTATAAAGAAACAAGAGAATCAATTTCGGTAGCAGGAAATTTTGTAAAAATTCCAAATATTGAGGTTAGGATTTTATATTATCTATTATTCCCTCTCATACATTCGATACTCCTGCATCCAATGTGGATTTTACGTAGCCTAATACCGACATGTCTCATGATTTACATAATTCTTTCGAATATATGTAGCTTCATCCTAAAAAATATGTTTTTTAAAAGCATTGGATCTCGTTACTTTTTCAATCAATATTTTCCAACATTCAATTGGTCTGTCGAAATTGTCTTTTAAGGCTCCTGAATTATAGTAACTTTTAAGGGGTGCCACTTTTGTTATTTAACATTCTAAAAATTGTTGAATATGTTATAACTTAATGCTACTTGCAGTGAACTGTTATGACAATTCTCTTCCGCGCTAGCAAAACATCTAGTTTCTTGTTTTCTGCTATTTGTCTTCTACTGTCTTTATGAAGGTCTTTTACGTAGCATGCTTCTAAGAATTTCTTCTTAATTTGTTCTCTATTGAGATATTTTTTAGTGTTGAATAAAGCACAAACCTATATGTGTATTTGTTTTATCTCCATAGCCATTCATAATTAGAATTTCAATTCTTTACGTTTCAGTGAGTTTTGTTTTGATAAAAAGATCTTTTGAATACAAAGTATTCAACTATTATCTTTTACTTTTGACCAGACAAATAAATTTCTGAATGCAACAATATTTATAAGAATCACATTTAAAAAAGTAAGAATTTAATGTTTTCTTTTCAGTGACAGCCTTTACCAAATGTTCTTTGGTTTATTACTCTGGATCAATTTTAATCTACTTTTTAACCGACTTCAAAAGGGGAAGAGGTTCTCAATTCGTCGTAATATTTTTTTATTTTTTCCTTATATTTTTATGTATGTTCAGCGATAATTCTTTAACACGGTGCCCGATTTCAATGATTTTTCTTTTGTTAGAAAGGGGGAACTTCAGGGGTGATTTCATATAATTTGTCCAAAATCTAATAATTGGGTCCATTAGAAAATGCCCACTCTTCATTTTAAATGTTAATCGTTAATTCTTTACCACCTTGTCCAATTTCTATGAATATTTTTTTGTTAGTAAGGGGCTACCTCGGGGGTGGTCCCATATAAATTTGGTCAAAATCTAATAATTGGGTCCATGAGAAAAATCCTTAAACTCTTAATTTTTTAGGTATGTTTAGCGATAATTCTTTACCACCTTATCCGATTTTAATCATTCTTTTCTTGTTAGTAAGGAGGTACCTCAGGGGTGGTCCCATAAAAATTTGGATAAGATGTGGTGACGGTATCTGCACCATTTTGAAGTTGGTTCTTTAAAATTACTTTTAATACTTGTACATTTTCTAGACATGTGAGTTATATAAGTCAAGCTGCATACAATGCTTTTAGACAGCTTTACCCAAGCAGGTATTTCTTGTCACCAAAGTTCAAATTAAAGTTGTGTGAATCTTGTATCATCTCTAAAATATCCTGCTGTGATACATTCTATGAAACTGCACTCAATTATCATGATTACAAAAGATCCAAAATTCTTGTCTGCGTTTTTTTTACTGTTCGGAAGTTTGATCATATTTCTCATAAATATCTGGAATCCAAATGGCTAAGGCTCGATTCCTTAAGGAAATTGTATCTTTGTGTATGACCCACAATATAAGAGTAGTTGAGATTTTTCGTACAATGTAATAATTTTTTGATCAGAAACCAAAATACTCTGGTAATTCCTCGCCACAATAAAATCATTTTCAAAAGAAGATTATCTTATTGCGCCTCGTCCCTATGTAGCAAATTGCCTGCTGATTGTAGATTGTACACATTAATAAACTTTAAAAATATACTTTAAATATATTACATTAAGTTACAAAATTTTTAACAAAAAATGTCCCAAGCGATTTATTTGCTGATCCTAACAGTGTTTTATATGCTGAATCCAAAAATGACAACAAAAAATGTCTATCACTCAAGGTATATATAACGTACGAACTAAATAAGAACTGAATTAACTAAAAAGTAGTTGTTGATAATGTTTTGGAATAATGTGCCTTAGGAATGTCTCTTGTGAGAGTCCAACAGTAGTCTGCTAACATATTTGCACTTCACCTTCCTTTATACCTTTTTTCCGTGCTTAAAATATCTTCATGAAACCGTTCCCCATGTTCATCGCTGATATCCCCAATATTTTCCGGAAAAAAATCCAAATGGCAATGGAGAAAATGCATTTTTAAAGACATGTTACAACCAAGATTTTTATAAGCAAGCAGTTGATTGACAAGAATGTCATACATACTTCTTGTTCCCTAAGAAAGCTTCTATCTTGTTTTTAAAATATTCCCAAGCACTTCGTTCCGAAGTATTTAACTTTTCATCAAATTTGTCATCTCGTATAAGTTCTCTTATCTGGAGACCTACAAAGATGCCTTATTTAATTTTAGCGTCATTAATTTTGTAAAACTTATTTTAAATATAGAAATCCAAGTCCGTTTCTGTTTACTGATTTAAAAAAATTTTTCATTAAACTCAGTTTAACAAGAAGAGGTGAGATATATAAGATATAAGGAATAAGAAAACTGCGTAAAGGCCATACCTTTTTCTTGTAGTGGTTCTCACGATCACGGCTGTCCCTAGACAAATAAAACAGCAAAATTTGGTGTAACCGCCCTGTAACCCAAGTAACATAGTGATAACTTTAAGATCTCCACATATGTTCCAATGAAAATTTTTGCACCAAAGGGAATTGTTTGCCGTTATAAAGAAGGACAGTTTTTAAGCTAACTTTGGAAGAATCGATAAATAAGCGCCACTCCTCTGATCGGTGCTCATGACCAAGGGCATCAATTACGACAGGCACATTAATACAGTACATAATATCCCTTTTCATGACGGTTTTAAAAGTAAAATACTTTAGTCTCGTGGTCAAGAAGGTTCAATCTTTTTAGTCAAAGTCCCAAAAGTTTAGCTTGTTTTTTGGACAAATTTTTAGAAACGTTTATCTCAAAACTTAATTCCTGTTGATCTGCATTATTCTTTACACCATCATCTTCAGAGCTCGTATATTTGTCATTAGATAATGGAGGTTCCGGAGTAGAAAGTTGTTAGCTATGAGGAACTGGTCGAATCGCTTAAGGTAAATTTGGATAGTTTACAGTGTGTTTTGATTAACTTTTGATTTCAGTGGTGTTTGTTAAACAGAAATAACAATCTGTAACGTAATTTGTTGGTTCCTTTCAAACCATGAAAAGTGCAAACGGCATATGTCGGGAACCATTTGTTCATCCTGTCAAAAGTCTAGCACATGTTACACAGCTAATATGAGGAGCCAATTTTTATCCTGATCACATACTTTACAACCAAAATAAAGTTTATAATACTTTTTTATTACCGAAAGCACGTTGCTTGGTAACTTTCCGACGCCGCCTGCCCAATCCTTTAATATATCAGTATTTTGATTATTATTTTACCAAATCGAGATATTTAAAAGAAATAAATTTGAAAGTGTGAAAGTTTGACTTTAGAAATTTCATATTATTAAACCTAGTTTACATATGGGGTACACCAGATTAACGTTCTTATTAAATACTGATTGATAATGAAATGGGAAAAAAGAGTAAAAAGTCATAAATGACTGTCTCTACAGTAAACCTTTTTAATAAATAATTATTAAAATAGTTATTTAACGAAATTTCCAATGTTCAGTGTAGGGCAGAGCTGATTGGATATGCTGCGACACGTGACTGAATATGAACGATTTTAATTAGTTATCTATTGATGACAGAAACTTTCACGTTAATATCAACTATTTTTTATACAAGAAGGTTCCTCAAATGTCTACGGAAATTTGTTGAGTTCGATAAATGTCGAATTACTTTGTCGAACAACCTCATAATTATATTATTCCCATGAGTGATTGACATCAAAATTTTCTTGATTACTGCAATATGACATTTTATTTTGACGGAATACGTACTTGCGATTTTGTTTTAAAATGTATTGCGCCATGCCCATGTCAGTCATTTGTCCTAATAATGGTAACTCTTTTTAATTTGTTAGGAGGCTTATTTGAGTTGATAGCGTTGAGAGTCGAGTTAAAGTTTTAATAAAATATTTACTAAGGTTACTAGGTTAAAAGGAACGAGGGCAATTGCCCCCATTTCCCCCCTTTGAATACGCAGATTACAAGAGCAAGAAAAAATATTCACTTATAATAAATATCACAAGAGATTAAATTTAAATTATATTTTATTTAAATTATTTCCAGGAATAATTTAAGATTGCGTGGAATCAGACAATTTTACACCAATTCACACCATAATTTGGAAAAAAAGTGATATTTTAAATTAATTTCACTGCTTTTCAAGTTGGCCATAGTATTGTTGTATTTGACATAGGTTGATTTGTTATTTTTGTTTAACCGGTTCTGTCACAAAGCTTAATAATTAGTAGTTTAAAACGTATGTACGTTGAGTTTAATAAATGTATAGTGAAATGTCGTGATTTGGTAAAAAAAGTCAACAAATAATTAGACAAGAAATTCAAAATATAACACCAGATAACACCCGAAAATCAAAATCAAGTGTAAGGCAACAGTTTGTTGAATTTTATGACAAAAAGTTGTATAATATTTATGAGTGTAGTACAGCTGTCTACTATACTGGAGGACTACGCATTTAATATGAAAAATAAAAATTTAAAGATTATAAGGAAAGTGTGGTCAAAGTGACGTGGAACTCTACTGCTAAGCAGTTACAAGAAATTTATTACGAAAAAATATAAAATAAAATTTAATCCGTTTTCTGATGTGGAATTTGCGACCGCCAGAGCTACAGAGAAATCCATTAAAAAGAAAACTGAGTGCTTTAGCCTTAACCAGTGTCGAATACAAAAAAATTATTGAAATGTGGGATGAAAATACTCCAGATGGATTGCAGCGTAAATTTTTTCACATAGTTTCACACGAGTTGGCATGAAAAGAAGGGGAAGGATATTCTGCGTGTATTCTTCTAAGAAGAAACTAATAATTTCGGAAACCCAAAAGGTTGGATAGAATATAATTAAATATTCTCTGAAACCACACAAGGTGGTTCTAAAAAACTATCGGATAATAAGTGGTCGATTACAAATTTCGACAATCCACAAATGTGCCCGGTTAGTTTGTTTAAGAAGTTGATGGAAAAAAGGGGAAATCTTATTCAGACCGACAGATTATTCTTAACACCAAAGTCATACTGGAGTCAACCTAATTCGAAAGGATGGTACAAGAATCAACCATTTGGTAAGAACAATTTACCTTCATGCTTTAAATCAGCAGCCTCTGATAGAGGAATTGACACGAAAAAAGTTAAAATAACCAATCATTCTGCAAGAGCAAGAGCTGTTTCGAATTTGGCCAAGGAAGGAGTTGGTGAAGAACAGCTCAATAAAATTACTGGACACAGTAATAGTCAATCAGTCAAACCTTACTTACAATTGGACGTTGAACATCATCACCAGGTAATTGAATCCATGAGGAGAATTTCATCAAGTACTAGCAAGTTTAATCATGATCAGAGCACAATTCAAAATAAAACAGAGAGTACTCAGATTCGAAACACTAATTCAAGTCAGCCCTCAAACATTTATAATAATTGAAAGGGTTAGAAGTAAAAGGGTTTAGGTGATATTTTTTTAAATGAGTTAAGTACATAGTTCGTTATTTAAAACTATTGTTTTTTTTTGGTGGTAAAATGATATAAGTAATTTTTGATGTCTTAATGACATCTGTCAGCTGGTAGAAGAAGCATGTTATTGAAAACGTGTAGTTTGATCTAGGTTAAACGGTTTAAGTGCACTTAACTCATTTAAAAAAAAATATCACTTGAATCCTTTTGCTTCTAACCACTTCAATTGTGTTTTTAATATTAATAAAACCTATAATAAATAAATGTATTTTTGGTTATTATTTTGCTTATTAGTCGATATCATTAGAGATTTGTCAATGAAGATATGAAATAAATTCTAAAAAAATTATATAAGTATATCACCATATTTGGTTAAATAAAAAAAAATACCAACTTTGATTTAACCAAATGCCTAAACTCATATGGTACTAGCTCAGTCTATCGCCCTTTGGTAAATTTAGGTAACTAAAGGTGGTAGAAATATATTTTTTACAAGTAACATGATGCAATTTCAAAGAAATTCGTGTGCAGGTGTATCCATCATATTTCGTTAAATGAAAAGAAATACCAACTTTAGTTACACCATATGCTAAAACTCAAATAGGTATTAGTTCAGTCTATCGTCCTTTCATAATTTTAGGTCACTAAAGGTGGTAGAAATTTATTTTTTTGTTAAAGTAATCCATAACACTTCTAATGTAAAAAATTTAATATTAACATGGTTTGTTGCAGTAGGTGGCCGTGATAAATAGGCGGCCATGCTTTTGACAGATGAGGTTTATATTTGTGTTTTCTGTTTAATGAAACTTTACAGCGAATACTAAATAATAATGTTAATTCTTATAGAAATTTTGCATTATTCACAGGTATATCTACATTATTTAATGGTTGTAGATAATATGTTTACCTTTTCAACTGTCAAAAAATTTCCACTTAAATATGGCGTCTCGAAAATATTTCTGGAAATTTTTTGAGTTGCCATGGTAACTAGTCAAAATTTAGACATCTTATTGGTTGAATTGGTAGAAGTGTGAAATTTTTACTCTATCTTCTTTAATATGTTACTTTTGTTATGCATTTTTATGTCTTTCTTATTGCCGTAGTCATCGAGTATTTTAATTACTCCTAACAATCCTAACTCATCAGCCATAATATCTTTGTGCTATTTAATAGGTTCAATACCATCTATAAACCAATACTGAACATCTAGCATACGAAATAATAATGTAAAGTGTTTTAAATTACTTGACAATTTACCGAATAAAAATGTCGTAATCAATATTCGGGAAATAGAAGTTTTAATAGACAATACAATATTCTAGTATGCGACAAAATATGTTACCGTTTAAGAATAGACCCCCTAGCTATAATGCATTTTAAAATATTTACTCATTTATATATTTTTTTTAGAATCTGCTTATCATTAGACTGTGTAATAATATTCAAAAACTAAATAAAAATAAATATTTATTCCTCGTCTCATAAATTCATTACCTTCACGCCGTTTTCTTCTAAAATTCGCCTTTTGACTTCCCCTAAAAACAATCGTCTTTTAATAATGGACCCCACTCGAAAAACCATCATTTTTACAATTAAATCAGTTCGACAGGAGCGGCAGTAACACCCGTAGGCAGGCGTATCGGATATCAAAAGAACACAAGGGTTGTAAAAGATGAATCACAAATCAGCTGATTTGCTTCCCCATTCCAGCTTCCACAGTTAACTGGACCAAAACGTGCGTCGACTGTCAAATGTGCCTCTTTTCACCCTAGTTTACAACTTGGGGGAAACCAGGGCTGGATCGTTTAAATCAGATAAATAAAAAAATATATGAAAGGCTATGCATCCCGAAATTGTCAGCGCTGGCTATAAAGTAGTTGGTTTATTGCTATCATTTTGACAAATAATATTGTGATTTTTTCATCGTGTTTCTTTCTTAATATACAGATACTTTATTGTTTATTAAAAAATTACAATATTAAATGTACAAATCCAACGAGTTACTTTCTTCTTCTTTATTTGTTATACTTGTACAGATTAAGGTAGTTTACTCGTAAAACGGCTTTTCTTAAGAATTCAATAAAATTGAAATATAATGTTAATGAAAGTGTCTTTTACGTAACTAAAGAAAAAAGAAATTTTTTGACCGTCTTTAAAACGAGATATTAGCAATCAGATTGTGCACAATTAAAACTCATGAAGCCTGTCATGTACATAAGCAATCCCCATATGTCAAGATATCTCGAAAACGGTACTTACTATTTTTTTTAAAAACTAATGTAATGTAAATCAAGAATTTATAAAATTTTCTGAAAAACGCTGCATTTGTTTACCATCTTGGTAAAAAGATATAGATTTTTAAAATAAAAATATTTTTAAAGCAGTCGACGCGTATTGGCCTACAATGATAACAACTTGGCAGCATTGTAATCGCTACACTTAACGCGCGGTAAATAGAGAGTTATTGCAAATTTCTATAACGTCAACCAGTAATAGTGACAACGTAATTCGAGGCAAATAAATTTCATGCTTAAATAAGAACTATTGCAAACCTGAAATTTTGACATTAAAGTTCTTGTCCTTATACATATTTCTAACCTCATTTTAAAAATTTTAAATTAGAGTTCATCTCTTTTTTTATTGTAATAGTACATAATATGGAAAATACATTAGAAATAACCATTTTAGAAGATTTAGATGACGATGATATTAAATATTTAATATTAAAAAATTTCGAACTGATACGAATGTTGGCGACCGCAACCGAAAACTATAAAGTCGCCACTAACTGCCGTCCTTTAACATCCACAAATAAGGACAGGCACAATCTTTATTAAAGTCAGTTTAAGAATGTAAGTGATCTGCGCATGCTCAAATATCAAAATAAGAACGGCACTAATAGTGACTGACCTTAAGTGAACTTTCAATAATTCTCTATTGAATTACACTCGACCAGCTAAGAGGTTGTTATAACCCCGCGAATTGTTCTTGAAAAATGAATTCGTCCACTATATTTGAGAACTGGAATCGACGGTTCTGTTTGAACCAAAACAACTTACATGTGTTGTGTATAGTCATTTACAAAAATAAATTTTTTTAGCATTGAGAATCTTAAACTTTTGGTATTCACCATTAGGCGATATTTTCATGTACGACTGTCGCGATTGAACTACCTTAAAACGTCGGTTTTTTGAATTATGTACTTTGACGGTATCATGTCGAAGTGAAGGGTGGAAAGTAAATACTTTCCATCTGCTTCTTCTTATTTTTTTTTTGATAAAACCGGTTAGTGAATATTTACTTTGTAACCTTATCTGACGCGAGATTAGTCATCCATATTCTCGCAAGAGTTTCAGAGTATTCTCTTCGGTTACGCATTGTAAAACATGTTGCGCAGGCTTTTTATAAAGGATAGCATGATAGCTTAAAACCTAAACTAATATGCTCCATCCACAGGCATAATCAGAGCTATTGGATTCATACATTTCTGATAGATTCTTTAGAGTAAAACAAGATGAAGCATACTCTGAATTTAAAGAAATTAAAGCAAGAGTACCACAAAGAAGCGTCCTGGAACCCACTTTGTATCTGTTATATATTTGTGACATACCCCAACTAGAACAAAAAACAATAGCTACATTTGCAAATGATACTGCCATCCTAGCGATAGGCAAAGATCATGAAGAGGCTGCAAATAAACTACAAACATCAGTTAATCAAATAATTAATTGTACCAAAAGATAGCGTATTAAACTAAAATAAATCTGTTAATATTAATTTTAATAACTAAAATGGTCAAAGAATACCAATTAGCATAAATAATGCTTAGGTCCTTTATGCTAACTCGGCAAAATATCTAGGTATTACATTAGATACAAGACTTCGCTGGAAGGTCCATGTTAACAAGAAAAGACAAGAGTTAGATATGAAATTCAATGTACTGGTTACTTAAAAGGCATTTCAGTCTATCTACATATAACAAAATTATATTATATAAACAAGTTATCAAACCAGTTTAGACCTATGGCATTCAGCTCTGGGGTTGTGCCAGCTACAGTAATATTCTAATAATCCAGCGATTCCAAAACAAAGTATTGAGGAACATTGTCGATGCTTCTTGGTATATTAGAAACAACGACCTTCATTTAGACCTTTAGATGGACATTGTTGACCAGACTATCACCAGATTGGCTAGGAGTCACGAACAACGGCTCCATCAACATGTGAACTTTGAGGCGATCCAGCTTCTTGACAACACGAAGCTGACAAGAAGACTCAAGAAAGTGAAACCTTTTGAGTTAGCCAAGTGATTGTGTTAATAAAAAAACAAAGCATTGTACAATTTAGTGTTCTCCTTTTTCGGGTGCGGATTCTTTCATCATTTATGTTTTCAGGTTCATTATTTACCGAACTTGTATTATTTTCTGAACTTTTAGGTTGTTAATAATTTGAATCATCAATTGATTCATCAGAGTATCCAGTTTTTTGTCCTATTTCTAGATATTTCGGGCGGTAAAAGCACTGAAATATTTGTTATTAAAAAAAAAAAAATCAAAAAAGCATCAAATCAATGTCACAAGTTATAACGTGTTTTGTGGTAATGATTAACACCCGTAAGCATAGTCGATCGCCAGTGATTCGCCGGAGATTCATTCCGGCGTATCGCCAGCGATTCGCTGGCGAAATCCCGAAAAGGTGGCGACCCGCTGGCGATTGTCACCGGTATGTCATTTCTCGCAAGTTTTCATGTTCTTTTATAGGGATTATCACCGGCATCTCTCGCATTTTATTATTGATTCATTTCTTAAAACTCAAAAAACAATAAACGAATATCAAATTTTTCTCTATAAAAGAACTTGAAAACTTGCGTGAAATGACATGCCGGTGACAATCTCCAGCGAGTCGCCACCTTTTTGGGCTTTCGCCGGCGGATCGCTGGCGATGCGCCGAAATGAATCACTGGCGATCGACTATGCATACGGCTGTTGGTGTTTGTTTTTTATAGGTTTGTTCCAACTTGATACATAAGCAGTCAGTAACGGTACAGCGCATGCGTATTACACTCCAAGCGTTCCAACTTAATTTGTACGATGTGCGGGTTGATACAGAATTCGTTCCAACTAAAAAATGGATGATTCCGGAATCGTTTCTGTACCGTCATATCGATTCACAAATTTTTGTGGAACTGTTAGAACTGACTTGCGCAAAGCGATCGATATATGTTGATAGAGCCGATAGAGGTTAGTTTTAGTTAACTTAACCTACAAATTTACAGCGTTTTTATGTTTTGATAGGTAGATAATAACAAAATATACATTTTTATTTAGAAAATACTGTTTGTAAATCATATTTGGAAAATGAGTGATATAGAAGGAGACAGTGATTTTTTTGATGATGATGATGATGCTAGTGACGATGATTTAGAATTAATGGTAAATTGAGAAAGGATAATAAACAAAATTATTTGAACAGAATATATTCATTATTTACCAATATTTTCCATTGTGCTCTAGAATATAGAATGATACAATAAAAAATCAATGACATCCATAATTATAAAACAGAAAACTAGTACATTTTTATTTTCTTTTCGAAAAGTTTGGTTAGAATTTTCTTCCTCTTCTATTTTATTTATTTATAAACCATCAGCAGTTTTAAAAGAGTTCCAACTCATTTTCGATTCCAAAACCATTTAGAGATGGGCTTGCGCAGTACATCGTTCATAAACTGATGTTGGTATGATACAAGAACGGTACCAAACACCAAGTTGGAACAAACCTATCATGACCACGTATGAGAAATGTTATTTATTATTTTTAGTTTAAGTCGCATTTATTGCAAAATCAAGTGCTTACCTTCTTGTTATGATACTTTTGCCACTACCGTCTCAATATCTTTAGTAGATGTTATTGTAATATTTTCATCTATAAAAGATCTAAAATATCAAAATTAAATACAACATCATAATGAATTTCTGTATAAACCTGCAAAAAAATAGTCAATTTTTTTGGCCCAGTCTAGTACTTATTAATTTAGTTATATGTTAATATAACTACTGTTCGGCTTGTTGAAAAAAAAAAAATTAAAATAACTGATAATAACTAACAACTTTATTAATTCGAAACAATTAATTATATATACAAACAAAATGTCCCACGTTCAAAACTAAATTCACCAAATTTTATATACCAATTGACAGGATTTAATAAATAGAACTAAAGCACAAAAAATCATTTTAAAAATACATATATATATGCTTACCACATTATTTCTTTGGGACACGTCCACACATTCTTTTTTTGTTAATAATTTTAACTTTATTTAAACAATAATTCGCGGAGCCTTTTCACTGTTGATCACGGCTTAGGACTTTCCTGACTGAATCTTGTTTGTTAGAACATTTACACTCAAGATTCATTTGCTGATTTTGCATAATCATCAAGTTAATACAACTAACGATATTTGATTTGTAGTTTCAACAGTTTGTGAAATCAGCAAAATGGACGTGTTTAGTGTAGACGAATTTGACGAATCTAATACTATTACCTGTTTAAGTACAAAAATACTTTTTTTTATGCAATAGATTTTTTAAATAGATAATAAATAATAAAGTTATAGTATTTTAAAAAGTTCACTTTTAAATCAAATATTTAAAACACTCCATTTTTGCGCCATTAACCGCGTCATAATGAAGCGCCTATTTCTGTGATACCGTAACACTAGACAGTTGATCGTTATCTTTTTCTAATAATGACGTTTATGATAGTTATCTCTTTTTAAAATCACAACTGCATGCTAAAATCGGATTGTTTTCATTTCTCATGATACAAAAATGTCAAAATTTCTAACCTCAAATCGATTGTTGGAAACAAAACATTAAAATGGCTTTTAAAAAGTGTGATAAAATAAACATTTGTTTAATTTTGTGTAACATTAAAAATATCTGGTAAAGTAATTGGTCCCTATGAGAAGTAAAAAAAAACAGTCAATCTGATAAAATGTTTTTAAAAGTTCCTCAAAATCTAGACCTAGACATTCAAAAACGATAGTGGGATAAGGGCTGTTGCAAAATACAAACCACCATCGTGCTTTTGTATTTCGATGTAAGTAAAGATAATCTTGTATTTTTTTTTGTTTCCAATGTGATATAAATTGATAAAACTTATCTAGTTCACCTAGATGATCAACTACTAGTAGGTCAATATAGGTGTACCTACCTTTTTACTTAACACTGATTCTGAAGGTACTACCTAATTAGTTTTGTATTATTTTTTAGGTGGAAGCAGATAACTTGATCCATTTCAAAATTATATGGGTAAAAATTTGATAATAAAACAAGCTGTGCTTCATAAATATACCATCTAAAATATTCTTTAACTGACCCTGCCAAAAAAAGATTGAAAATTTGAATTGTATTGTCATTCCATATATAAATGTTGATTACTTAAATGATTATAATAAAGCTTGCCTGTAATTTATTGTATTCTTTTTAAACAGGAATGTATAAATAATATGATGTTTGTTTATTTTCAAACAACAGTTTATTTATTAATAATGTATTTAAACACTTATTTATTTTAAATAATACTATTTTAATTTATATATACTTCGAATGTCTTTAAACTGATCACTATTTATATTCACCACTGTCTATCTACTAATTACTATTTATCTTCACTGTCCATATATCAACTGATTCTGATGGCTCTCCTCCACCAATTTATATATAAATTGGTGGTCTAGAATGCTTCCCACCAAAATTGCCAGTATGTACCAGAAACGTTATCACGTTCTAGAAATAGTATCTCGTTGACTCTGGAATGTTCGCGAAAGTGTCTCCACCATAGTCGTCCCATAGGTTTGGTCTTAAGGGGTTTAATTATGTATAATAATCGGACAAGTTGAGCCTCAAAGGCCAAATAAGACAGAGAGGGACTTGTAGGGTTAGAGCATGACTGAATAATAAAATGGCTCACATAACAATAAGTTACCTACAATATGTACAAAAACTTAATTTATTAAACTTGTGTTTTATAGGTATATTATGTTCATATATGTTTTTATTATTAATATGTATTTAACAAAAGCTAATAGATGCATTTAAAAAACAATTCCTTTAAAATATGCAAATCATTTAAGTGTTTTTTTTTTAATTCTGGTAGTTTTGCGAATTCTATGCAACTCCACAAAAGTAAATGCCTGGACTATACTGCCGTCATAAGCCTAACCCCCGTAACTGACAAATTACAAATATTTAAGATTATTTGACCATTTTGATACTAAAGCTTTTTTCTTCTTAAAAAGTAAGCAAAATGTAATATTTATTCTATGTCCTAAAAAGTCAACTTGATTCTACACCATAACACTTTTGTAGGAAAAACATTTTAAAACACGAACCAAAACAAAAACAAATTAAACCTATTTTTATGTCTTTGATTCAACAAATGCAGCTATATTGGTACCACCGATAAAAATGCTGGCACTAATAATTTCTTTTATTGCAAATATCTCCATTCTATAGTGTCCGTAGTTACTGGGGTTTTGCTTATGATGGCAGAATACCTATACAGTAAACTGTCAATGTCTTACCATAAATAAACCTTTTTAAAGGATTCTGTTAACGGTAATATAATAGGTAATTTATAAATAAATATGAAGAAAATGACAAAACTTATTTTTATTTGAATTCATTATAAATATATAACAATTCCAAAAAATATTTGTCGGCTTCATATCATTTTGTTCTTGTTCATGAAAAATAAACTTCTATTATTTGAACGTCTCTATTTATTTCAAAATTTGGATATTCCACACAGAAACCCATTGTTTATTAGAAAGCAACATTTGCAGTTGAATATAGAAGTATAATTTTCTGGTCACTTTGCATTCGATATAAATCTATTCACTCTTATTATTTATAAAAAGCACACATTTAATGTTTTTAATTTGAAGAAGAATCGACATCTTCTAATCATTAAAACTTCAAACTTTTGACAACATTGGCCTTTTCTAATAACAAATATTGATGTGATGGAAGGTTGTTCACTTCGATGGTATTCAGAAGCCACAACAAGAAAGCAAAACTATACACCCACCTTAAAAAAACAGAACCTATGTAAAATCATTTAATCCGTATTTTGAGGTTTTTTCATATAAACAGGAATTTAAATTGCCTTCGAAAGCAGAATATTCTGTGAAGATATGACCTTTTCCTTTTGTTTATTTATTACTGAATAACGCTATAAACTTTTTGTCTTCTGGTGTAATTCTAGCTTTAATGTTACAAATGGTAACCGAACATATGATAGTGCACTTCCTTGGAAGACCTACAACCTACAATAGAATAGAAAAAGTTAACAATAGTAAGTAGTTAATTTGTATAATAAAAAAATGTTTCTTCCTTAAATACAAATCTCTTTGAATTCAATAATTCTAGAAAGATTTGGAGCTTAGAAAGTGACACGTTGCGAATTTCAGGGTCAATAAACTTTATATTATTTATATAAAAAATCATTAATCCACCTTGGGTAAGTTGCATAAAGATTCTTCTTTTAATCCTGTTTGTACTTTGGCCATTTCTAAAAAATTAAATCATTTTAAAATCAAAATAACCTCGCAATCGAAAACGAGGTTAGGATTTTTGACATTATAGACGCAGAGATAAAACCACGTTGCCAAATTCAGAGAAAATATTTTGCGATATGGCGATTATGATTTGAATAACATTTTGATTAAGAAGAAAAATTTATTGAAATAGTAAGTGTCAAGTTGCTTCATAAAAACTGAATTTAAACCCTTATTCGTTTAGTTTTAATATATATGTTTTTGTATTAAATTATACGATCTTAACCTTTAAATTGTCCGTTTTCCAGAATTTCAATAATTCTTTATAGGAAGCGGCAACAAGGTACAAACATATAGATTATTGTCTGGAAGGTTATAAATTGGCAAATCAGATTTTAGGGTTCATTATGACGATGCTTAAAAATAATTGTGGCGCGCGTTTCAAATTTGCTTGATTTTTTTTTATTTTTAAAAAAATCTTGTAGGAAAATTTGAAAAGGGAAAAATTTCAAGAAAATATTTTTAGAACATATTTTGTGCTAGCTTTTAGAAAAAATATTTTTGAATTTCACTAAACACGCCTATTACCAAATTTTATTATTGTTAAACATGAAAAGAAATATCTTATAAAAATTGAGAATTGTTTAATATTTTATCACAAAATGTTTATATTACTGGAATTTAAAATAAAGGTAACTATCCTATTACGAATAAATTAAATATTAAACATAAATATATAAAGATTTTTAATTTAGAAAAATGTATTAATTAGAATTTGCGACAGTATATTCACCATGTTATGTCTTTATTAGTTCAACTCGAGGAATACCTAACTAAAAAATTATATTACTTTACAACTATTTGAACGCCAGAAATACTATTTTTCGGTAGCCAACTCTGTATAAATATCTACATTTTGAATAAATCCTCGTTAAAATATTGATAAAATAACTTCCGAAGTCTGGATAAAAACCAGTAGCTACTGAACAAGCTAAATACAAAAACATTTAGAAACGGTATTCTTCTTAAATCGCCCATTATCCTTAGAAAACAAGTCCTCCCCTGCTTCGATCCACCCCAGTTCTCAAGTTAAGGGAAAGGGCTTCAACAAGGGCGGCAGTGTCATAAAAAAACTAATTATGTGATAGAGGAATATTATGTAACACTTGTCTGAGACGTTAGCACGTGTAGACTGATTAATGATAATGCGCAAATAGTTTTTCCTCGGAGGAGTTTTAATAAAATTCTTTTGAGCACCGCTTGGCAAACCGTGTGGGTTATTAATATTAAGTGACAGGTCATGAGACTCGCGACAAGTAGCACTGATAGAGAAATATACAAAACGGGAATAAAGTCACCCTCGACCTCGACGCTTTATTGAAAATGATTTCTTGAATGGTTCAGTGTTTTATTGAATCGATACATATTTATGAACACATTTTAGTTCTGATTATCTACATACAAAATGGGTTGTCTACCACGAACTACATACAAAATGGGTTGTATAAAATTATGATTTTAATAATAGTCCAGCCGTCTGGCGTCCAGAATTGATAATAAGCCTCGTTCTGTTTCTTGACCTACGTTATCTAGGATATATTTGGTTTTATGTTAGTGGGTCAATAACTTTTCTTTTTACACTGTGACCCAATTTAATTTATTTTCTAAATTAACGTCTTGGTTATTTGATAACAATTTTTTGAAGTTTATGGGATCAAGTTGAATGCATCTGGATGTCTGGAGTCAAATTATTTATAGAGTCGAGAATATACATAATATTATGCTAGTTAATCTTCTATATTATATGCAGCCGCACTTATAGTTCAAAGGTTCTGTCAGCGGGAATGGCAACTTCTGAGCCTCCTTAGGACTCTGAAGGGTTGTTATTGCAATTTTTGAGTTTTTATAATTTGTGATTTTCGTTCAATTGTACCCTTGTAATTTTGTTTACTGTATTTTTTTATAAAATTTAAGTAAATTTGTAACTTTTAAGTCTATATTTATACACTTATAATTGTTGTAAATAAGCACTAATGATGACTTTATGCCTAAAGCGTTTTGCAATTTTAAATAAAATTTTACTAAATAGACTTTTTATTGCTTTTCTGGAAATTAAAAATATAAAGAATTAGGTTTCAATACAAAATAAAAATAGTTAATTATTTTTTTGTTTTTCCAATTAATGGATTATTCAAAATACACTTTCTAATTGTTTTCTAATATCATAAAACAGTAAAATTTTAAAAACGTAAAAAAGTTTGCACATCAAGTGTAATTATTAAAAAGATCTATTTCTACATTAAACTATATCAAAAAAATGTTGGTTTTATTGTCCATTTTCCACATATCTTCTATTATTACAACTTTTTCTTAATTAAAAGGAAGATTATAATTCAAAGTAAATATCACTGTAAGTTTATTAATTATAAAACTGCAATACAAAATTTCTAACTTCTGAACTTCATCGTACCAAAGAAAATTTTGTTAAAGTTCAATTTTTACTATATGTGTTCATAATTAGTAAAATAAATTCTAAAAGTTTTTAATTTTACAAATAATTATTTATACACTTTTTCAATTAATTATTTATACACTTTTTCAATCCTCTAATAATTATTGTTTAAATATGTATCTATTTATTACTTAATTAGAAACTCGCTTTTCGTCATCCATTTAAAAAATGGATGAACAATCTATATACCTATATATCATTGTCTCTTGCTCTTCTAGTATGCAAGCGTCATTCTGGCCACTTTTTGAAACCCTATTTATCTGGCCACTTTTTGAAACCCTATTTATAGTCCATTTATTTAGTTAGGTTAATACCAATATTCAAGCAAGTACTAAAATAAGCTGCGAATTACTTATTTTTGATTATCTGTCTCCATAATTCAAAATGGACAGGCAGCAAAAAGCTTCTACCTTCTTTTAATGATATACATTCACCGACAAAATTAACCGCCCACCCAATTATTTTTATTTATTTCTGAAATTTTCAGAGATTTTCGTCACTTTTTAACCGACTTCAAAAAAGGAGGAGGTTATCAATTCGTCGCGATATTTTTTTTTTATGTATGTTCAGCGATTATTCTTTAACACAGTGTCCGATTTCCACGATTCTTTTTTTGTTAGAAAGGGGGTACTTCAGAGGTAGTCCCATAAAAATTTGGTTAAAATCTAATAATTAGATCAATGGGAAAATCCTCAAACTCCTTATTTTTTATGTATGTTTAGCGATAATGCTTTACCACCTTGTCCGATTTATATGATTCTTTTTTTGTTAGTAAGGGGGTACTTCAAGGGTGGTCCCATATAAATTTGGTTAAGATGTGATGGCATCTGCACGTTTTTGAAGTCGGTTTTTTTTAATTTTTAATTTCTAATACTTGTTAAAATTAATTGATGTGACGTGATATTTTGACAGTAAATAAATGTTTAACTGTCAGTGCTGTCACTCTTTCGCTTTTTATTAGTAATTTGGTTCCAATTTGGCTTGTTTAATGTTAGTGTATTTACAATTTTTTTCTTTATTAGACTTAATTAGACTTGTTTAGTGTTCGTGTATATTTTGTAAAATCGGTTTAATTTAAGTTCAAAATAGTTTTATTCAAAACAATGCCATCGCGAGCAGAATCAGTAGCCAAGGCTGTACTTCTATCTGATGAAGGTTATAGTCAACGTCGTATTGCTGGAATACTTGGTGCTGCTCGTGAAACAGTCAGAGATGCCATAAGGCGTTTTCGAGAGACAGGTTCTTACACCAGAAGGCCTAGTCAGGGCCGCCATCGCTGCACTTCAATGAGGGACGATCGTTTTGCTGTTAGCACGATTTTAAGAAATCGGTTCTGTACTGCTGTTGAAGCCCGTACTCGTCTTGCTGAGGTTAGAAATGTGGAGGTCAGCGAAAGAACCATAAGAAGGAGGTTGGCAGAAAGGAATGTTATAGCGAGACGCCCTTACCGAGCCCCTCAGCTTCGTCCGCATCACAAAACAGCTAGACTGCCTAGACTCCGTTTTGCGCGTGAATACAGTATGTGGAATATGGATCAGTGGAAGAATGTTTTATTCTCTGACGAAAGCAGAATTGCTTTAAAATTAAACAAAAACTTTCATTTGATTGGTATTTGTTTGCTTTTTCAAGGTATACTTAGACATTAAAAAGTAAAAAAAAAATCAAAATTACAAATATCTCCAACTAAATAACAAAACATTAGGTGGGCGGCTAATTCTGCCGGTGAGTGTATTTTAATACTTTATAACATGTTTTAAAAACATTACAAATACGATAAGAGTGAATTATGGAGTGTAGAGGAAAGGAGAAAATATCTCATACGGTGGTTTACTTCAAAATGTGTACCCCAAAATGTATAAAATTAAGATAGCGCTCGTGTACTAGAAGGGAAAGATCCAATGATATATAGTTATATAGATAGCTCACCCATATGTGATTCAGTCGACGAAAAACACTATTGTCATCTATTTAAAAAAATTATCTACGTTTATAAGCTCAGTCGTTATTTATGATGGCTTTTTATGATGTAGTTGTCTATACATATGGGTGAGCAATAAATATAACTGTCTACATCAATAGTGTTATTGTGTGATCTGAATTATCGACTATCGACGTCCCTCTGGTACAGAAGCGCCATCTTAGTTTTATTCATTTTGAGGGACACTTTTTGTATACAGAGATAGTTCTCTTTACCTCTACACTCCATAGAGTGAGTCCTAGATTGATTAATAAGATCTTTTTCTGATTAGAGGTCTTCACCTTGTGAGCACATACATTCAAAATAAATTCTACGTGTTAATATTAATACATTAGCAAGTTTTCCTACTTTATTTTTAATCATATTTACGACTTTCAGTTAATATGTGACCAATTCATAATAAATTTTTAATTATGGCTGGTAAAACTTAATTTATTAGTTATACAATTTTATAGCCTTGATTTTTTGACGTTTAAGAAAAAGTCCAGTTTACTGTTGTCCTCGTAAAATCAATCTAGCCGCCCCACAATATTAGATCCGGTGTTAAACTATATATTTAGCATGGCTATCTTATTGGAGATAAATTTGTATGTTTTCTTTTAAAAATAAGACGTTATTGAATAATTTGAAAATTCGGAAACAAATCTCAAAAAAGCCCCTGCAAATTATTAAGACCATACCCGAACCACAAAGATAAAAACACATACTTGGAGATTTAAAAAAAAAGTCTGTCAGTCTCAGGATTTGAACCCAGACACCTTTGTTCTGTACACAAATTTTCAAAAGTCGAAAGTATTCTTGATGCTAATCGTGATGACAAAACAGCACCACATAATTCAAGTCTGGATAATGAAACAGTTTTTACAAGAGCTAGACGACTCTTGGTATAACTCAAGTATAATTAATAATACAGTACCGACAGCTTGAGTCGACTCCTTTGATGTCGTAGTGGTTAGATTTTTATTGAATGTTAACGTTTTTGCCTTTTATTTCTACACTAAGAGAATAAACTTCCAAATATCTTGTCCTTTTGTCTGTTTAAATAAAATATTACATATTAAATGAAAGAAGAAAACTCTAAATATAGTAAAAATGTATTAAAATGTGCATTACAACCGAACAAATAATGAAAACAATTAACCACCATTAATCCATTGATAATTTACATATGACAGTTTGACGTATTTGCCGCTTATTTACGGACATTCACAGAAAAATATGGAACCTTCATATGCAATGAACTGTTGCTACTGTATTTTGTATTTTGACTTTTGAAATATTTCTCCTGGAAAATAAAAATACCTACATTTTTTTTAAACAAGAAAGTTAAGGAATTTTATTAATAAAATCGTGCCACTGATTAGAAATATTTTGCATAATAATTTTTACCACTACTATAATAGGAATAACTAAACCTAATGGATCAAACATTTGAGCTATTTATGATAAAGCTACTCTTTTAGTTATGGAACCATTATTAGAATTTTTTGGGAGAACAATTACCAATTGATCGAAATAAGGATCCCATACAGATTTTCTAATTAAATTTTTTATAAAGATCGAAATTCTCGGAATTTTATAACTGTAATAATTGATTTTAATTTTTTTTTAATTTTTTTAAAGAATCGCTACCATACCAAATATCATCAACATAGCATTGAGTAAGTACCGCATCTGCCCCTACGGGAAAAATAAATTGAAATAAATAAAACGGTTCAATAATTCAGGAAATAATTATGATCCTCCCTGTATACAGAAAATAAATTTACCAAAATTAGAAAAAATTAAAAAATAAATTAAAATAAATAAAACGGTTCTATTATTCAGGAGACAATTATGCCCTGCCCTGTATACAGAAAATAAATTTACCAAAAGTTGAATCAATTTTCAAAAAATAAATAAATTGAAATAAATAAAACCGTTCAATATTTCAGGAAGTAATTATGATCCTCCTTGTATACAGAAAATATAAATTTACTGAAAGTAGAATTAATTAAAAAAAAAATAGTTGAAATAAATAAAAGGGTTTTATCATTCAGGAGACAATTATGCCCTTCCTATACACAAAATAAATTTACCAAAAGAAGAATTAATTTTCAAAAAAAAATAAAAAAAAAAAAAAAATGAAATAAATAAAACGGTTTAATCAATCAGGAGATAATAAAGCCCTTCCCTGTACACAGAAAATAAATTTACCAACAGTAGAATCAATTAAAAATAAAATTATTGGTAGAAGCAAGTTCGTTTAGGACACGAGTAGATAAATACGGATCCCTATTCGTACCATAAGTAATAATCTAAAGTTTCATACATTGTAGGTCATGTTGATGACTGTTTGGCCACAAAATGTTTGATTGGGATTCATTTGAATCATTCTGTAATAAATGAAAACAGAAGGAAAAAGTATAAAACGAGCGAGGATGTCGAACAATTCTGGCTGGACTAGTAAGCCTTTTAACAATATGTTATTTAGGGATATACCAGAAGAACTTTACATATTTCCTATGGCGGTATCTTTTAACCGAAAGTTTACCAATTTATTGTTAATTGTTAAGATGATACCTTTTTAAAGCTAAATGCGTTCAGCCTAAATTTAATAAAAAAATAATTTTTTACACATTGATGTATTTTTGCATACCAATATTTTTATTCTTTAACTATTAGTTGTTTTTTTAGTGTAAGTTTGACACAATCATTAATTGTTCTTTTTTCTTGCAGCCTCTCATCCTTCCGATCATCAAAGCGAAAAGTGTCAGACCCTTAGTTCTCCAAATCGTCCAGAATCAGCATCGGTATTCGTGCGGCGACTTTTTTCAAGAAAAATCGTTCGTTAAAGTTTTAATCCAAAAATAAACTCCGTGGCGATCCTGTCACCGTACCCCGGAGCGAGACAGCATACCCAATTAAAAACGAATCACTAATGAAAGAGCGAGAGAAACACACGTAATTAGAAAAACAAGTTGCAGAAAGAAAGTACGGGATAGAAAATATTCCAGCGCACATCTGCGGCCTGCCACCGAACCAACTGTGATTTTTCATCATATTTTGCAGTGAACGCGCATTCAACTTGTAAAAACCGAGTGCTGCGAGCTTTTTTCACCCAGCACGTATCAATTTGTCAAAAGCGCGCTACTCGAAAAAGTCACACGCATCGCCTCTCTCTGTATTATCAGCGAATCAACGCGAAAGAACAGATAAATCAAAGAAGCATATGGAAAACGCGCGAAAACAAAAGTTGACAAGTGATAAATGACACTTGTGGTGATATATCAAAAATTTAGTGCTTAGTGTTTTCCTCAAAAATCAACATACCTAATATCTCAGAAGAAAAGAGGTATATACAAATTCTATTTAATTTACAATAAAGGCAAATATTATAGATAATATATTTAAAATATATTTAGGTACTATGGCAAATTTGGATTAATTTAAAAGTAATTTGCAAACCATAGCTTACCAGGAATAGATAAAGCTATTAGATCAATTAAGAAGATAAATTTATATTTTTATTAATGATCTGATATTTTTGTAATACAGCTACAAAAGAACTTTCTTTAAAGATAAAAAGTAAAAACCTGTCTAGATTATTTAAAATAGTAACGAAAAGATTTAGAATAATAATTTTACTTTATTTGCGGCGATTCTGAACTTTGAATCCACTATAAACAACTATAAATTGAGAAGATTTTGACATATCAATTATCTATTATATAATTTAATCAAGAGACCTACACTGATCAAATGAAATGGACAAATCAAAAAGATAAGATAGAAATAAATTTTGTTTAAAAAAACAAATATTTAGAACATGAATTAAACGTTATATTACCTGCCGTTTCAAGTAAACAAAGGATTTTAAATAGATATGCCACTACTTAACACACCATAATTTCAAAAATATGCACCTGGGTAGCGAAGTATCTTCAACTACTGGTCATTACGACCGTACTTACTGCAATCTAACTGCCGAGATGTTGGCGGAAAGGACCATAGACGGGCTCCTTGCTGAGCATCCTGGAGAACTGGTCAGGACTGGATCGCCTCACGTCGTTTGTACCGTCTTGCCTCCGCATTGGAGGTCGAACAAGACACTTCCGGTAGCATTTAAGGTGGTAGCACTGGGTGATGTTGGGGACGGGACCGTAGTGACAGTTAAAGCCGGTAACGATGAAAATTTTTGTGCGGAGTTAAGAAACTGTACTGCCGTCATGAAGAATCAAGTGGCGAAGTTCAACGATCTTAGGTTCGTTGGGAGGAGTGGCAGAGGTAAGCGTAAGCATCCATTTTTTTATATTATATAATAAGTAAGCTGTCCTAATACAGAACAAAAGATCTCACACCTTTACTGGGTTTTCTATACAGAGATAATTTTTTGAATCTATATTGTGCTATTGGCGGAGTCAAAGTAAGAATTTTTGCTACACCTCATTATGTAATATTGTCTATTATGTGCACAGACTACTGAACTACAAGAATAAATAATAACCAGAAGGATATCTCTCATTTTATTCCTTTGTAGTTGATGCCGACGAGCTATGACCTCGTGTTTTAGTTATTACTTGTATTTCATAGGCGCACCGAAATAAAGATCAGAAAAATAAATAAAATATTGGGTAGCTATTGATTTATTTTTTAAGTTTATACATTACAAATATAGGCAAGTAAAAGATTTATATTTTTAAAAAAATAATTGCTTATCTTTTCAAATGACAACTTTTTTGTCTTTTATAGTTTTAAAATTTCAGTTAATACATTTAGGAGCATAAAATAATCTTACTCTATCGAATAATTTTATTAAATAATTATGTGAAAATTGTTCACATGGATGTGAAAAACTTGTATTTCACAAAACTTTGAAACGTATCTATTTAGTTGAAATATTACCTCTAAAAATGAGATACATCTTACAAAATCCTTGTGTGGCATGTTTATGTTACCAAATAAATCTAAATTGGAGCTGTTATAAGCTTTATAGTAACAAAAAAAGATGTATCGTCCAAATTTTGATAGGCTTTTGAATATTCCTCGCAATTTTTACAAGAATGTATAGATTTTTTTATTAGGTAACCCGCAAAATACCTTTCGAAATTCGTTTCTAACGTGGACTCTTTTTGATAACTGCTATCAATTTCTGGCAAATTTGATGTATGGGGATGTGTATGAGCTACGAATGAATTTGTATCCTCTTTAATGCCATCAGATACCCGCAGAAGCATATTATTTATGTCATTCTCGCAGTTTTGAGTTCCTGAATTGAGTAGCTTTGCACAGAACAACTTTCTAAAGGTTCTTTGAAATTGAATTGTTATTGGATTAGCACAAGTACTATTTTGCTGTCTTATAAGACCAAACAAATTTTCTAACGGATCTTGGTTTAAACGTCTAGTAAAAAGAAACTTAACGTTTTTTGTTTTAAGAAAATCCCATAAATGAAGAATGGAGCTAATTTTTATTTTAAAACCTGTTATAAACTTCATTTTTTAGGAGGATGTAACTCGCCTAGGTCATTAAAAACTTTTAAGTTGTCCAACAGCAATAACATCTCATTAAAAAATGTTAGTTGAAAGTCGAGAACCTTAAACGACAAATTATATTTTTTCCCGTCTGATGTTTTTGACGAGTTTAGAATATCAAATAATTTGTCGATTTTATCAATAAAATCAGCAGTTGCCTGGGCTTCATTAGACAAGTTACCTAATTCGACGTACACATTTAAAGCCGCTGAAACTGCAAGACTAAATACCTGACTTGCATATTTTACCTTCATTTTTTCAAAATTACTAGGAAATATATGTGAATCAGTTAGTTTAGGCGCTGATCTAGTAACTAACGACTTATCAATATTATAACATTGCGTAATATATGACCAAGAAACTATTTTATTAGAAACAAGAAAAGTATGTTTCAGTAACATGTTTCTCATAGACTTGATGAGGTGAGGTGTATCGAGTATAAAAAAAAAATTGATCGTCAAAAATAAAATAAAGTCTCTTAGGGGTTATTTGCAAAAAGTTTTTACATTGAATATTATTGGAGCCCATATCACTTACGGTAACAATAACGTTCAGTCCAATATTCCTTAACTTTTAAATAGCATCAAAAACTATATACTTTAACTCTAAACCAGGGCATGTACTATTGTAAATAAAATAACTCAAAGGTTGCTTCCAATTAGAGAAAATTCCCCTGATCAACAAGACAGTGGCTGTTCTTGCTGGTTTAAATACTCTTTCCCCATTGCCGGGATCTTCCACGCCTACAACATAATCCGCACTAGGGTTAAAAAAAATTGCCTTTATGCTTATCTCATCCACACACAGTACACAATATTTGTCTATTTCATTAAAATTGTCAGCTTTAATTTTAAGTGTTTTGAACACATTGGAAACTTCCAAACTTGGTGGGATGTCTATCCCACGTAATAAGATTCTAAAGGATTGCGGACCAGGCAAGCAAAATAATTTAGTTAGAAGTGTTTTATAAACCTTTGGGCCAGAGAAATATAGTGATAAACACTTAAATTTAAATTCGTCCGAATACCTTCGACCTTAACTGATTTCATGCTTTGGGTAATCTGAACATTAATAAATTCTGCGAGTTCTTTGGATGGGCACAGTGAATACGTACACGTTTTGTACTGTTTGAAAGTGATCGTGTTTTCCAATTTTTCTTAAAGCTTCTTTTCAAGATTGTTATATTTATTAAGAAGGATCTGGTTGTCTCTTTTTAACGCTTAGTTCTTAAATTTCAGGGCATTGTTGATCTCCTTAAGAGTTTTCTTTCTTAGGCTTCTAAAAGTTAGTTTCTCTGATGTTTGGACATTCCGTGAAGGAAAACGTATTGGAGACCGCTGAATCAATTCTGCCTTTTGGAAGAGTTGCCAATGGTTGAAGCTGATGGTTCCAAAAGCTGGTATAAAATACTCGTACATGGCACTTGAGAGGATTCAGTGCTAGAAGTCGATGTATTTGGAACTGCCTCGTCAATAATGCCATTTGAAACGAATTTGAGTGGAACAGCATCTTTTCGCAGTATTTGTATCTTTCCTTTTTGGAACATCCGTGGAGAAAAATGAACATCACAAATTCCATAGCTCTTGTGAAGAGTGTCTACTTTGTATAATAAATCTGGTCTAACACGCTAAGAGCCAAGATTTCGCTCTGAAAAAAGATTTACACTTATATTTCATTTTATTTAACCTGATAGCTTCAGACTTCCATTGTCTGGATTAAAGTATAAATTTTGAGATAACTAATAAAGATCGGGAGAAACGCACTTAAAAAAAAATATGGATGCAAATATGCACAAAAAACAGTCAAAATATGCACTAAAAACATATATTTTTGAATTAAAATGTGAATTTAATAAGAAAAGTTAGACATTAAATTAACTAAAATTATCTACACTTTGAGATCGAAATCGGACATTTGGGCGCGATAATTATAATTTTTTCTAATTGGTATATTCATTAAAAATTTTGGTCATAAGAGTTTTACTGCAATAAAGTTTAATAAAAAAATAAATTATTATTTTTATTAATTTAATAAAATAAACATTAAGGTATGTATAAATAATAAGGGTATAAGGAGAGTAATTCCAGAAAGATATTAGAGATTAAATATAGAAATGCCGAAAATTAATTAAAGTGTATCATAACAAGCAATTATTACATTAAGGTATTTATAAATAATAAGGGTATAAATAGAGTAATTCCAGAAAGATATTGAATATTAAATATAGAAATGCCGAAAATTACCTAAAGTGTATCATAGCAAGCATTTATTAGAGATAATTCAGTTTTGATAGGTCATTACTACTTGGCATTGGTTTTAAATTCTGAAAATTACCTAAAATGTATCATATCATAACAAGAAAATATTAAAGATAATTTAGTTTTTTAGGTCAAAAAAGAAACACTTTGATTCTTAAAAAAAAGGTATTTTTCTATATTACTTTTAATTGCGTCGTTGTTGTTGCACCAGCATGTAAATATTATTTTCTACTCAAGTACTATCATTTGGTAATTAAATTTTAATGTTAAGTTTCATAATGATATTCATTATAGCACTGGTTTTTCATTATGAAACTGAAAAATTGATCAATAGAAATCTATATTTTCTAATAATCATGTAAGCATCCAGTTATTTTCCCCAAATAGTTTTTGACAGTTTCTGGAAGATTTATGTTCTGTGTCAGTTTAGATCATCGATTTTGAAATATCTAGGTCTTTTAAATTTGAAAAAAGATGTCCAGCAACGATAATGTTTCATGTACACTACTCGAAATTGAAGGTATAAGATGTATAGTCAACATTTAGACTGGAAGCTAACAGAGGAAGTATTATCCTTTTATAAAAATATCTTGTTTTGAGCAACTCTCAACCAAATTAAAATACTCGTTACTCCATTTTAAAAACACAACTAAATATTAAACATAAAACTGATATGTGAGAGAATACCCATAATTGCTATGATATAAAAAGATAAAGTCCAAAGGCTATAGTGGAAAAAAATCCGAAACACTTTTGGGAAATAAAAATAGATTTATTATTTAGTCATAAGAAATTACATTATCTAAAATTTTGAGGGATTAAAAGCATTATATTTTTTTAAATTAATCTATTTTCGATTGAAGAACTGGTCCTTGGTCGTAAAGAAATAGGGCATGCAATCCTTATGTAATGGCTATTAATACATGATCGTTGCATAATATTATTAAGATATACCCTAAGTACTGTGGGACAACCCTCCCTCAGATTAAAGATACAGAAAATATCCCGAAGTAACAGATAATTTAAAACACCCTGTATTTGACTTATATATTATACTTTATTTATATTACCTTTCATCATCTTGAGGAAATCTGTAAAATGAATGTGCACCAATATAAGATTTATTTTTGCAGTCTTTATAACTAAAAACAAATTCAGCTTGTTTTGTCTTCTTCCATAACTCACACTGTCATTAAAGCACAACAAAATCAGAAAATAATCAAAAATAAAAATATTTAAGTAAAATAACAGAAACAAAAGAATAATAATAATTATAAATTCACGATTTCGATACCACCATCCGTGCCGGTCGCTACTGCACTGAAAGTTTCGGTGTAGAATATCGGTGTAGGTGTGCTTGAAGGTCACGAGCCCTCAAAGATCACGTGATCGGAGAGATTCTTCTGGTTGTTATTTATTCTTGTGACTGAACTAATAAATGAGCGATACCAGTCTACTCAACGGATATGTCATATCCATTCTAGTAGGGACACAGTATGGATATGAAATCGACCAATTACAGTTCACATTTCGCAGTCGCATTACTATTCTTTTTAAATATTTCAAATATGACAGTTCTGTTAAACTAATCATCAGTATATTTTTTTAGTAGTTAAGAGAAAATGAATGGATTCTTGTGAAGAATCGATAAATAATGACAATTCACTAGTTTTTTGCTAATTATTTTTATTCTGTTAATTCTAAGTACAGGGTACAGGGTAACGAGATTGCAGATAGTCTTGCAAGGAAAGGGGCTCAAACACCCTTTTGTAGGACCTGAGCCGTTCTGCGGTATCAGCAGTAACATAATATTAGGAGAGATTAAAAAAGAATTGGGTAGTGAAAGAACCGATAATTGGAACAATCTCTGAGACAGGCCAAGATACTTCTGGGTGAATATAACCAAAAAAGATCGGAAGCCTGCATCTGCCTGAGCAAGAACAGGCTACGTATTGTAACAGGGATCCGTACCGGGCATTGCCGGCTAAAAGGACATCTAAGTAAACTGAGAGTAGTAGAGGATAGTGAGTGCAGATTCTGTGAGGAGGAGGACGAAACCTCCATTCACATCCTAACTGAATGTGTAGCACTCCAGAATCCAAGGGCACTATATCTAGGAGGATATCAAATAGAAGAGGGAAACTTACCTAACTTGAAGCTACTTCAAATCCTACACTTCCTTGAGAAAATAGGATTGGAAGGGTAGCTATAGGCATTGAGACATTTTCTTAGTGCAGTGGCGACAGAAGGAGGCACAATAGATCTTTTAGATCGCAGTGTATTCTCAACATAACATAACATAATTCTAAGTAGCAAAAAAATATACTGCAAAGCTTCAGTGGATTGTCCGTATCGCCCTCAAATTTCGTCTTCGTGTTGTACAGGGTATTTCAGAACATAATGTACACACGTTAACTGTAGGTGTCGTACACTTCAATGATTCGAAATACGAAAACGTCGCAGTGGATAAGGAAAAATAATGTCCAACTCCTTTTAAATCTAATATACCTAATCTACCCCGGTAAATTATGAACACACCTTCGAAAATTTTAAATACGAAAGGGGGTGGTGTGATACCTTGTTTAAAAGGGATTTTAATTATATCTTTATCAATGTAAAGTTTATAAAATTTGGTGCAATTATAATTGAGAAAATTAATTTTGAAAATGTAAAATTATGAAAACATTTTCATCACAAAACGTTATGTAGAATGAAACAAATACGATTACATAACATTTAGAATATATTTTTCAATTTATTTTATAATCATTTCTTTGCCTCATTACATTTTCAAAATTAATTTTCTCAGTTAGGATTACACAGAATTTATAAACTTTATGTTTTTAAAGAGATAATTGAAATCCCTCTCTAACAATATTCCACACGATCCCCATTTTTATTTAAAATTTTCATGTGGTGCTCATATTTCAGAACGGGGTGCTAGAGGGGGTAGATTCTCATATTATGAATAGTCAAATAAGAAATAGAAATCGAGCTGTTTCAGGTTCTTTTCCACAAAAATAGCGCTAAAAATTAATATATTTCGTACATTTGCACCGCACAGTATATTATGTACCAAACCCAGATACAATCATATATTCTTAAAATATTCGTTTCTTTTCTTTTTAATTATTTTGCCATTAGTGTATCAGATATTTCTTAATTATATTCCAGTATTTAACATGATCTAATAACCATTTACTGGGTTTTCTCTGTCTCAAACCGAAAATTGGATTTAATTTTATTCTTGAAATCGGTTACACTTTTTTAAAACATGCAAAACTATTTTTATTTCTCCTTTTTAAATATTTCGCCTAAATGTAGGATTTCATAGGAAAAAAAAAAGAAAATAAAAATTAGAAGAACACTTAAGAAACCTATATCTTTACAAGTAAGTTGATATAATTCTTTTTATGACTAAGGGTCGATCTTTTCACCGCTGAATAAAGTTGCATGTAGGTTTACTTGACAAATTAATGAACAATAGCCCTATAGTTTAATCAGAAATTAGTTACTTTCAACTCAACTCAGAGGTGCAAAGATTGGCCCTACTTGAAATAAATACATAGGCTAACAAAATAAAAAAAAATTGTTGGTGTCGGAAATTCAAAAACTGATTTAAGATATATACAGTACTTATTATTTTGTATTAGGTATAGCCGTGCTTTCCCAGCCAACATGTTGCAACTACGACATCCTTGCTATCGCTATGCTTTCTGACTGACATTCGGTTCGGCTAATATCCCATCACACCATGCCTCCTAATAATTCTAGTTGACAACACTGTCTGTTGCCCTGTTGCTATTTTATTATTTTATATACTAGTCACATGCCTAATACGAAAAAATAAGTACAATATTGTATGTGCTGATTCTAAAATTACCAGCAGATTTTTTCAATCAGCTCTAGTTTTTGAGATACAGGCTAATTAAATTTAGTTCCAATAAATAAATACCTCTTTAAAGTTTAAAATAGAAATTTTTTACTCAAAATTAAAATCTAATTAGCTAAATATATACCTGGAATTGTACGTGAACCAGCCTACCTATACCTGGTTAATCGCCATTACTTGATTTAATGCACCTATTACTTATTTTATACTTGGAATTGCCTATAATTCGATATTTCTATACCTGCTTAATTCCCACTAATTAGCCTCAGAATTATAGTACCTTGTCCCTCTTTACCTTTTCGATTTAGTATATTATTGAGTTTTTGCAAGTAAAGTTGTGGTATCATTTTGTGTAAATGTTCGTCTTTTTATAGTGTTAAAACTAAAACAAAGGCATCCAAAGCTGACGTAGAGCTGTATAAACCATACAGATGTATGTGGCGAATACACTTTGAAAGAAAGTAGAAAAAATATTTCTGATTTTTTAAAAAGCGCTTATCTTGTCTATTTTGGCGTTCATTTGGGAGATCAGGATAAATCTTGGGCTTTATATGTCGTGTGTAAAACATGTTGAAAATTTGCGACACTGTACAATTGAAAAGAGGAAGTGTCCAAAGTTTGGTGTACCAATGGTTTGGAGGAAACCAAGAAACCATTATGATGGCTGCTATTTTAGTCTTGTTAATATTAAAGGCATGAATAGAAACCTAAGACACAAATGAACATACCATGATCTACATTCTGCTAAAAGACCTGTACTGCTCTCGAAAGAAATACCCATTCCATCCTTGAGCAGTCTTCCTGATCTCTTGGAAGATAATACGCAAACATCATCGTCAGATTAAGTATATAGGATTCAATAAGAAAACGACAGCGAATTTAAAGCAGATTTAACAACTCTTCAGCTTTTCAATCGACAAGATCTATACAATATCATAAGAGACCTAAACCACTCAAAAGAGTCTGCCTAATTATTGACATCCAGATTAAAAGAAAATATTTTTTTTTTCCAGGTGCTACTATTACATTTCATCGTAAAAAAAAAGGAGGATGTGCTGCCTTTTTTCACTCGGTAAAATAACCTGGTATTCTGTAACGTTCCAAAAGAAAAAAAATGAGTTGGTCGGAATATACTCCAGACGATTGGTACCTTTTTAGTGATAGTTTAAAATGTGTCCTTTTTTCGTAAAGGTAACAAATATGGCTCAATTCCTATTATTTAATTCCTATTATCATTCTACTACAATGGCACTAGTTTAGAAAAAAATTAAATATGAAGAACATCGGTTGGCGATTTGTGTTAATTTAAAAATGGTAAACTTCTTACTTCGACAGGAAAGTGGATATACAAAATACCCCTGTTTTTATGTCTTTGGGACAGCAGAGCTAAAAAAAATTAGTACGGAGTTAACAAACATTGGTATTTAAGAGCTGTAAAGGTTCAAGGAAAACAGAACGTAATAAACGCACCTTTAGTTACAAGAGAAAGAATGTTATTATTACACTTGCATATAAAGATAGGGCTTATGAAGGAATTTGTAAAAGCTTTAAATTGAAATGGAAATTGTTTTGGGTACTTGTACCCTAAGTTTTCTGGGATTAGCACGGAAAAACTAAAAGCTGGTATATTTGATGGTCCTCAAATAAGGCAACTTATTAAAGATTCACAAATTACCACATGAAAGAATGAGATTAAATCTAACGCTTGGTGTTCATTTGTTTTTTATTGGGAATCATGAAGCAGATAATTATATAGAATTAATGAAAACTATGCTTTTAATTTTTAATATTCTCGGTTCTAACAAATGCATAAAAGTTTACTACCTCCACAACCATCGCTTTCCTTAAAATTTCAGATTCCGTCAGGACATTAAAATTATAAAAATAGATAACAAGGACGATGAGATAGCCACATGATGGCCGACTACTGTTGGAGTCTTCAGTGAGACTGTTCTAGTAAACTCCATGCTAAACAGTCGTACTTAAGAAAAATTTTAAGTAATACATATGTGACTTATGTTAGTTTCAATTACCCAGGGATAGTTAAAAAATCGCAGGCACCAAAATGTCTGTGTTATTATTTATTTTTAAATATTCTCTTTAATACAATAATTCGTTTTTTTAATGCATAATGGAAATAGGCACCTTTGAAGCTATGTTTTATCTTCAAAGTATTAAGCTGGATTTAATTTAGAATGTCATCTTTAATAATTAAATTTCTTTGGTTGCATGACTTTGAAAAGCATTTTCTGATTCATAGTGTATAGTGAAGAATGGGACAAAGAAATTAATGTATACTTCTACTTTCCCAATAGTATATTAAAATTTCAGAAAATTCTGTCGATGTGGAAAATCAATTAAAAGTGTGAGATATGTTTTAGGTACTGACATGTGTGAATTTTGAACACTAATATATTTTATCTACGAGCAGTTAGAAATGTTTATTTGTAACTTACGTTTTCCTACAGATACATCCATATCATTAAAGTCAACTTTTAATAAATAGGGTAGTCCAAAAAGGGTTTCCATATTAAAGTTCGGTTTTTCGAAATATATTAATTTTTAAATTTAGTAGGTAGACCGGAGTTGACTGTGAAGAATTTCATATATATTTTTTTAAATATGTGTTCTAAGACTACAAAATTTGATTCAAGATGTAAATTTTATTTATGCATTTTTTTAAAATTTAATAAAAGGTAACAATGAACTAATAAAGCTATACAAAATGTCACAAATTACCCCGGCTTGGGGTTGGTTGCAACACGCATGGGATTGTTTGTGACAAAGATTATTTCTCTATACATTATTATCAAAATCACAATGAGTGCATAACAAAATACGGGGTTTTATCTGTACACACTCACGTTCGTTATGTTGTGGTGATCGTGGCGCCGCTGCAATCTCTAAGATAATTGTAGAAGCCCTGTCATAATCAACCCCAGTCACAACCAACCTCGGTGCCCCCTTCCTATTTAAAAAAAACCAGCATAACTCTAAAACAATTTTTCTTTTCACAAATTTATTGTGACGCTGGTTTCTTTTAAACTAAATAAAATTTAAAAAGAACTTTAATTCAAATGCCAAAATATTAAATATAATTCTCTTTCAAAATTTATTAGATTCTTAGGATTTATTTTAGTAGGGTAGAGTGAAATGACCGGCAAGAGTCGAAATGTGACGACTTCAAATTTACTAATACGACTGTCGTAGCTATGTGTTGTGGTGGCCTATTTGATAAATGCATCAAGGCCCACCCTCAAAAGATCCTGGTTCGATCCCTGGCCATCAGCTGCGTGATTAGATTAATTTTCCACAGATAACTTCTATTTTGGCTCATTTCCAAGTTATAATTCACCGTACAAATCACACCTATTTATGAAGCTTATAACTGAGTTGGGTGAGAATTGTTTAAAGCCGCTAAGCTCTAGTCGGGTTAATTCGAAGACGATCTGCAACCTGGTTCTTTATTAAGCAGAGCAGGTACATAAATGTACTCTCATTATCCGTCTTCCATGTAGTAGAATCAACGACAGTTCGACGTTTAATGTAAGCCTATTATTCTCATGTGGTTACTTAAATGATAATATCCTGTCATTAGTACCGTAAAAATACGTAGATAATTCTAATTCCATTCCAGGATATGAGCAGAGGCATTAATGGAAGGGTTGGTAATAAATGCCTTTAATTGAGTATGCCCTAAGGTGTTTCTCCTGTTCATGTGTGTTACATTCTATGACCATTTTGAGTTCATTCCTTTAACAGTGCTCTTTGCAATACAAAGAAATGGTTTTGGTGATATGAACTCATATTCAGTTCCTCCTTTAGCGAAAGCATCGGATTTTTAATTGCCGGCCATTTCTCAGAACATAGAGCAAATTACTTAAAGGTATTTATACAGTTCCGAAACAGTAATGAGTCAGCTATCATGGTTAGAAAGCCCAGGTTTATTATTATGTCAACTTTTGGCTTCTAGTCGAAAACTTACTCTTTTTTTAGTTTTGGTACCGTTCGTTCATGTACACCAAATAGTCCGAATTAAAGAGTTTTTATCCCCATAAGTCTTTCTCTAGAATGAGGACCCTGAATGTTTTATGTACTGTCGGGAACTAGCGAGTCTGAGACCATGCCAAGCATATAGTGGTTATCAATCTAGCTCATTAGTTCCATTTCGTCCCATCATAGTTTTTTCTTTTATTGACTACTTACCATTAGGAGTCTGTAGAAGGCCATCCAGTAAAATGTAGAGAAAAGTTAGATCGAGCACGGTCGGTGTAGTTTACATTTCTCCAGTGATAGCAATATAGCAAGCCGCTGGATTTCAGCCACCTTTGCTGTAGATGTCCTTTGTCCCACCAGATGACCCGGTTGTACGTAACCATGAGTTTTCCAATGGTTTGGTAAATCCAGTAGATTTGTTAGGGACTGGTCTTTATCGCATTTTCTTATGAGAGAACAGAAGAATAACCTTGCTTTTTAATAGTTTTTCCAAATTTAGTTCAAGAGAGTTTTTTTATCTTGGATAGTCCCCAGACATTTCACCTCCTCCGCAAAAGGAACGGTTTTCCCAGCCATGGTAAGTTGTTGATGTCGGTAGATGACATGCTCTCAAAGCGTGCAGTAAACCTAAGTGTAGGAATTGTAAATATAAGAGGCTTGGATGCAAGGGGATGTCCACAGGAAGGGGTACTATCATCTATACTGCGGAACATGGTTATCGACACCCTCATCAGTCGCCTCAATAATGACAGTCACTACCTAATAGCGTATGCTGATGTCCTGGTCATTCTGCCAATATGGAATCTTCAGAACATACACTACAAAATAATGTTAGTAGCTTTTAAAATTATAGAACAGTAGTGCAATGACCATTTACTGTCTATCAATTCCAATAAAACAGAAATTATATTTTTTACAAGGAAAAGGATAAAAGTGGTATTAAAACATCTACAGATCTTAAAATAAAATCTGAACTTTGCAACTGAGGTAAAGTAGTTACGTTTTTGACAACAAATGGAACTCACTCAGAAAACAGAGTCATAAGAGCATACATTGCCTATGAGTAATGTCAAAAAAATACGGGACGTACCTTAGGTTTTTCCCCCATAGTCGCCACATGGATTTACCCAACCTTCATAAGACCTATGCTAATATACAGTGCAGTTGCCTGAATATCAAAAATCCAAAAATTGACAGCTCGCAAACGAGAACAAATTTAAAGAACAGCATGTTTTAACAAGAGTCACGAAAACGACACCAATCACAGCTCTGGAAGTCATTCTTGGTTTCAATCGTTTTGATATTTACATCAAAGAGGATGCTCTGATGACAATGAGATGACTCCACTTTCATTGCAAGTAGTAGACAAGCACTATTCATCCTAGACAGATCAAGAATATACTCAAGGTTAGTACTAAAATATCACAAAGCTTTGGCCGAAGTAACCATCAACAATATGGTCACCTTAAAATGGATGAAGGGTCACGCCACATTGAAAGGTAACCATCTTGCTGATTCACTAGCCAAAAAGGTATCCAACCAAACACTTTTTGGATCTGGCCCTTCTATTGCACTAAAAATATTGGTATAGTGATAGAGCTAATTAAAGTACATTCCCTTGTGAAATTCAAGTAGAGCTGGGACGCTATCCACTACATATAATGTGTAAGCTGGCTCACGAAGATGCACAATGTGCCAAGTACCGTAGGGTAATCCACCCATCATAAATTTTAGATACATATACATAGTTTTAAGGAGATAACAGATATCTGCTTGATCGTATTTAGGGCTTGTTAAAGAGTGGTATAGATCATCTTTTCGTACTTCCACCTAATTATGATAAGCACATTATTCGCAGAGCATTAGATATTTACCCCCTGCCGAGAGATGGTTCGCAGATTAGGAAGGTTATCCACCAGAATTATCTACTGTAATGGTGAAAGTACTTGGTCTCATGGACATCCTCCGGCAGGCCCAAAAGTAACTTTTTCTCCTTAGATCAGTTACGCTTTACATAAACTATTGCGTAACTTTGGCAATGTTTATGGCTTAACATTTATAATTGCATTGGTTTTGGAAATTTTTATTAAAATTTTCTGTTTCTTTGTAAATGTGAATTTCTTGCCATTATTTAATGATTCTTCGAAAGAATCATTTATTTTTATTATATTTAATCTTAATAACTGAAAAATGTACTGACAATTAGTTTGACAGAATTATCACTTATTTAAAATAAAAAAAGGATAATTGACTGATCAATAAATATGAATTGTGATTGGTGAATTGGTGAATTTATGTCGTTACTATGAAATAATTATATCCATTCAGTAGACTGTTATGGGCCACTTATTCGTTTTGTAGTTTGTAAATAGAATAGTACAGGTGGGTCCAGAAAACACATATTTCCGTTTAACGCTTATCCGTCTAGAGTGTGATTGGCGACTACACTGTTTAACTGTGAGATCGCCTAGAACAAAGTGTTGTTTATAGCTTATCACTCCCGGCCTAAACCTACATTCATAAAGTAAAATTATTTCAATTAAAAGTTTATGCCTAAATGTAAAAATCAAATAATCAGTCTGCCAATCCATCAGAGTAGCTAAGGAAGTTTTGCCCTCTCAATTTTTCTACAAAATTTCTACTGCCTCTGATTCATTTAAATTTGAATTGCTCAAGAAAATTTATTATTTCATTATGAATGTATAGAATTTTTTATAGTTTACATTATGGAAGAGATGGAATTCGTAAACCAATGCCCCCACGTAGATAAATACATTATGCAGTTTCTTATATTTTTATATTCGTGGCGCCAAGAGCGACATTCCGTTTCTGGTTATACATTACTCAGAGATTTTTATGGACCATTAGCATTCATATCAGAATGGGGTTTGTTGTCTTTTACGCCTAACTTTTGAATATTCACATTTTATGTTGGATATGGTTTTCTTATGGTGATTTAACTAGCTTTCTTAAAAATTCTCTTGACTATAAATAAAAACGTCTCTCAGAAAAGTATTTTTAATATGTATTTTTCAAAAACATTTTTTAACAAAAACAAAGTATAAAAGATTTTAATTTATTTCTTCTAGGAATGGAATAGAATAAAAAACAAAGTTCATTTTATTTCTAGAAAACCGAAAGATCTGACAACAGTATAAATACAACCATAAAATCGGTCGTATTACAAAACCTTTACATATCAAAGTTTATAAATATCGTGTAAGCCATTTCCGAGATAATTCCCCATTAACTTACTCTTTTAACGGCAGGGGTGAGTGGGCAACATCATTTTTATAAATAAAAATATGTCCTTTAAAAGAAACTTAAGGTGGATACTTTTATCTGAAGACTACTGTATATAAAATAAATATTATACAATATAAAGCTTCTTTTCGGATATTTGGTCTTCAGTTAATTCTGGAATCTGTTGTATTTCGTCTTTAAGATTTTCGGTGTTCCATAAGTTGCAAAAATATCTTTAAAATAGTCTATGACATATTTTGCCTTAGTAGATTTAACTGCTCGTAAAAAAAATAAATTTTGTAAAAGCATCATTGCCAACTATCAGGTGAATTTTTGGTAATGCTCCTAGGTGGTAAACATGAAAGGTTGAGAAAGGTTAGATGTCTATTGGAATAGGATGTAAAAATTCTTTCCAGAATGACGCTTGTATAAGCATGGAATTCAACAAGAAATTGGGAACCAATAGTTCTCACACAAACGTTGTAGTGTGTTTTCCATATTCATATTCAAATACTGGCGGTTTAGTTAATATTTGATGTATTTTTTTAATTTTATCGTCTGTCAATTGTCCAGATAAAATTCAATCTGCCTTTTCTATTCGGAAAATAACTTCACATTCAATTGGTGTAGATACATTGGGATTTCGACTTAATGCGTCCACGTGATTCATCCTATTTTCGGGTCTATATTGGACTTCAAAATTATATTCTTGTAGTTCTAACCACCATCTTGCGATTCTAGGTATTAACTGTTTCTTGTTACTTTTAGCTTTTAATGAATAACAGTCGGTTATCACAGTAAACGAAATACCCAAAATATAGCTTCCAAATTTTCGTAAGCTTTCCAGAACAGCCAAAGTTTCGAGCTCATACGAATGGTATCTTTGTTCCTCTTCAGAAGTTTGTTATCTGTAGTAAGCAACTGGGTGCAGTCTAACGTCTTGATTACTTCGTTGTAATAAGATACCTGCTAAACTTAATAAATCAAATAAATTTAAGACAGGTTGACTAACTAATATTTCTTTGAGTTTTGTAAATGCACCCTCTTCTTTATCACCCGATTTCCAACTTACAGACTTTTTGGTTAAATTTGTCAAAGGTGTTGTTAAAATGGCATAGTCTTAACAAAATGCCGGAAATAACCTGTTAAGCCCATAAACTGGCGAATGTTATGAAAGATTTTGGAATTGGGAAGTTATCAACAGCTTTAATTTTATCGCTACCAACTTTAACTGTTCCTTATTCTATCTCAAATCCAAGATAAGTTACAGATGTTTTGAGAAATCTACACTTCTTTAAATTTAGTGTTAGATTCTATTTTTTACAAATTACTAATGTTTCTCTAAAAACATTCAGGGTTTCTTCTATCGTTTTATGAAACAGAAGAACATCATCTAAGTATAATGCAGATTTTTCGCTGATAGGTTTTATGATTTTAGTTATCAATCTTTGGAATACTCTTGGAGCATTTGATAGACCAAACGGAACTTTGGTATATTCGTACTGACCTTCAGCAGTTACGAAAGCAGTATATTGTTTTGATGACTTCAATTGGCACTTGTTGATATCCCGATCTAAGGTCTAGACTTATAAAATAATTTCCATTTTGTAATTTGTCTATTTGATCATCTATCCGAGGCAAAAGATGATTATATTTTACAGTTTAAGAGTTTAATTTTCTGTAGTCAACACAAAGCCTTTGTTTTCCATTTTTCTTCTTGATTACTAAAACAGGGGAAGCATATTGTGAGTCTGATTCTTGTATTATTTTGTTTAGCAGCAGGTCGTCTATAATTTCTTGAACTACATTCTGTGTTGATTTTGATATTCTGTATGGTCTGTATGTAAAAGGTTTGTCGTCGTTTATTGTAATTTTCATGGTTTCTGATCTTGAACAACCAAGTTCACAGGTATCCAGAGCAAAACAATTTTGGAACTCATTTAAAAGGTTAAACAATTGAAATTTTTGTGCCTTGTCGATTGGGCCGATCTGCACATCTTCTAACGGTAATGGTGATATTTCTTTTTCACAAATGGACATTATTTTCTCGTAAGATTCTTTGTCATTGACGCAAAGCCACGTTGATACATGGCATAACTGAGCATACATTTTTCTTAAGTGATATTATGGAATTAGGGATAAAATAATCGTTATTTTCTGGAGACTCAAAGCTGGCTTCGATAAATACGTCTCCTTCAAATCCGTCGCTATACACGGGTACATTTCCCCAATGGTTTGGCAACACTGTAAAATTTTGAGCTATGCGTCAGATAACTTTGGATTTTTTTTTGGGAGGCTTATGTAGAAATTAATTGTGGCTCTTGTAATTGTTTGAAAAACTGTAATGACGCGTCATCTTTAATTACCAATATACTAGATCTCTCAGTGAAGTTTCTTCCTAATAAAATTGGGATATCTTGAGCTGAATTGGGTGTCACATGGGCGGTAATTGCTTCTTAAACTTTATCTACAGTGATTGTAAAATTTACAGTTCCTAGTGTGGATACCCTTTCATTGCCATAACCATGAAGCATAGTAGTACAAGATATTTCAATAGATAAACTAATTCGTTTAACCTCGGATATGCGAATGGTACTACAGGAAATACCCAAGTCAATGTAAGCTGAAGATGTAATGTCATTAATCTGAATCCTTTTATTAAACTTTGATTTGATGCTTCGATTACTAGTCAGATGGTTGGTTTTGTGTTTTGTGTCTTTTTCTTAGAAAAATATTCTGCCTCTAAATGACTATTGCACCTTCTCTTATCAGAATTTTGGCAAACTTTAACAGTGTGTCCAGGTTTATTGCATTTGTAGCATGTTACATTATTTGATCTTTGGTATGGAAAAGTCTTATTTAAAGGTCTTATAAATTGTCGGTGTTTTGGGTTTAAATTGTGCTTTTTAACGGCGGCGTTGAGAACTCAAGGATATTGCGTTTTTTATATATATAATTTTATATATAAATAAAAAAAGACCTTAAACTTTTAACTTTGTTAGTACATCATCGCATAGGCCTGGCTATACTTATTTTACTTTGTGGTAAATATCGTAATAGGTATTTAGAAATTATCACTTTTCTGATAATATTTAGTTATTTAGTCAATGTTAGGAAATACTAGAAAATAATTCAATAAAAGATTTAATAACTTTAAATTGGAAGGTAAACTTTAGAACAAAATAAAATTAGATATAAATAAGTATTAAATAAAAAAAAAAAAACAATAAAACGTAAATTAAATAGTAATAAAAAAAAATAGATAAAATAATTAATGCACGTATGAGATGGAGTACCTGAAATAAAAGAAAAACAAGTATGAGCAATTAAGTTTACCAAAAGCAGTTTTATATTAAGGAAAGTTATGAAAAGGTGATATTCGTAAGCAAAATACTTATTATCCTTTTAATTAAAAAGAAAATTGTATTGTTAACTTGATGTCAAAATATTGATTAAACAAAAAATGTAATTGACACAACTTTAAATTTTCCATAATTGACAAAAAAGTAATATTCACAATTCTGTTGGCACTGACCGCAATGCCCAAACTATTGATTGATTTATAAATTAAGCCATTATTAGCACATTGACCGCAATGTCACTAGCCCGCACCAACCATGGTACGACTCTGGAAAACCGACCACAGTAATCCCAAAATAAACGCAATGTACTACGCCAGAACAGACAATCTAACTCACTTTACTTTTAATCACACCTCGTAGAGGAAAACAAAATATAAGTAAATAGTCAAATAAGTTTTAATTATTTAATATAACCCCGATCATATAGGATATAAGGTTTTCTCAACACTTGACAAAATAACTATAAAAGGTTGATGGATAATAATTTGCAAAATAACTTAATTACCAATTAAAACAAAAGTAATTGATAAAACATAATTACTCAGTGAGGAAAACTCACCCTATTCAGCAAACAGTCACTTACAAAAATTATAATTATTTACAAGTTTATTATTATTGAGAAGAACTTTAATTTTGTTTTGCAAAGCAACTAACTTAAATTTTAAATGATCTGTATTCTATGCCTGCTTAAGGTTTTACCCTTAGCTCGCATATTCGTAATCCGATACCTCCGTATCTTAATAGTGTTAACATAAACATATGCTGTGACTGTTTTGGAAGACACATATTTTGTGTTTCGTAAAATAATATTTAATTTGTATAGAAAATAAAATAATTTTTACAGTCATTAAAAGCCTTTTTTTTTAAATATTTGTAGTCAGAAAATTATTCCTGCTTACCCTATTTTATATAGATAGAAGTTTGTATGCTACTGCATATTGAAGTTCTGTCTACTTGAAAATATCTTCAAGTCTGTGTTAGACTTTCTTCAAATATTTATTCTAGTTACAGCAATTATAAATAATATAAATAAACTATAAACAACCAAACAGGAGAAGGTGCAAACTGGAATTCAGAGAAAGGAATTGGCAAGGGATAAAAAGAGATGAAAAACAACAATAGACAATGAATTTTCTAAAACAAAAGTAATACAGAGGAACTGATTATGTACGTATAGCTTTCAAAATATGTTTCGTCTCGCTGAACGAGAAGAAAAGACACTTTGGCGATTTCATCGCGATCCGGCTTGCCTGTATTCTCTATTTAGCTACCTAACTTGACATTAATTTAGCACACCAATTTGTAGTGTTGACTTAGAATTTATCCGCAAAACGGAATATACCATCTCCAACATTTGAGTTCGATTGGATGGGGCAGCAGAGAGAACATATCTAACAAAATCCTTGATTTATGACCGCATCGGCTATACATCCCGGCATTACGATATCCTGTTAAAACACCATAAAACGGTGCAGCGCCAGCCATATCGGATACCTGCAAGTTCTCTCACTATTCATATCCTATTACAAGGTTTTACTTGATTGATAACCGCTTTAAAAATATTTTTCTGAGCGTTCGAATTTTAAAATTTTGTTTATCCGTCCGATATGGTTTTTATTTATGGCCATAGTAGCGTGTACGGCGATTTTTGATATTTATCGAACATTTGTTTGGACAGTTGCATAAATAGAAATAAATAACGGTATCCGATATGGTTTTTTGTTTTCAATATTTTAAATTAATAAATTCCGTAGGCCATTTTATTAGTACGTAATTGTAGAAATAATTTGTATGCTCTGTTTATTTTAGATATGTTTATGCATGAGTAATACCAACAGTTTAAAATTTATTAAGTGATTTTTTTATGCGCAATGGAAATAGGCCAGGTTGATAGTAGCCCTAAAACTGTTTAAAATTGTGGATCTGATGTTAGCAAATTAACTAGTGATTATGAATTATTTAGGCTCATTAGTAAGTACATCACACCTACTAGTTTAGAAGTACAAGAAACTAACCATTATTTCGTTATTTTGGATACAATTACCTCTTATTCAAATGTTATTTGTCGTCTATGCTTAGTGTCAGAGGAAGTGATATTTTTATTTACATCTGACAGCGACGAATAGGTCACTTCTATTTTAATTATATTTCGGTAATCCGAAATATTAATTTATATTTAGGTATTTATGTTAATGACCGTCTGATTTCATAAGCCTATGGCAATCTCTAGACGGTTCAGGTTCGAATACAAATAAGAATCATTTATCTTAAAGATCATTCACGATTCAATCACGAATAGGAGTCACAAATGAGAGTTATGAATAAGAATCCCGAATCACTTGGTTGAAGTTGCCTGACCTAAATATAATGTTTAAGGATTAATGTACTTCTGCAGTTTGGGGCGAAGGAAGAAATACCTGGTTTTTACCTTTAACTTACCATACCGTATTACTTTATTTACCACACAAAATAGTGCAATTGAACTGATCAATAAATTGTTTTAACTTTGAATTATGTACAAACTTATGTGAATTATAATTTGATACCTACCTTATTTAATGCATTTTTTAAGTATAATTTGTTAGTGGTTAGTGATTTTCTATATTTTTATCACTAATGTAGAGTAAAGTGTATAAGCTTTAAATATAGTCGTGCCCAACTTCTTTTTCAAAGTTATTAGAGTTATTTAAAAACCTAACCCACGCCCTATAAATTGAGGTCAAACACATATATCAAAGTAGATAAAATAATCAGCTATTCTGCTATAAAAAGATATAATATGCAAGCTCTATAACAGGGCCACAGCAACAATAAAAGACACAGATGGTATCCATTACAAAAGAGCCCAACGCAAAGACAGAAAATTTTTAGGGGTATCGATGATCAACAATATACAAAATTATGAAAGGGAATCACAATTTCAGAATCAATGTTTTTTAGGTATCCTTTAATAAAGCCACTTTTCTGGAATTATCATTATCAATATTGCTCTACAACCAACAGATTATGTAAAATTTTTAACGTACGATTGGTAACCTACCAGAGTGTAAAGGAAACCAATAAATAATATGAGGGATATAAAGAGAGAGAGATGACTATCACTAGATTTTGCCGTTGTTGCTTATTGAGTAGCATTTGAGAATTAACAAAAGAAATATATTTTTAATTATTTGTTTTTACTTTCTCAGAATTGGTACTACGTTCTGCAGCAAGACAGTTTGTCTTGTTGGGAAACCCATTCTTTATGTTGTCGAATCGATATCTCGTCAATAATTACGCTGCATATAATTCTATCCTCAGAAAATGCCTTTAACTGCAGAGCTTTTAATGATTCACTTGTAAATTCAGGCTCTCCATCAATACTTTCCTAACACAGGCTTAACGTTCTTGTATGCGGTAAACATACATTAAATATTTTTCTTACATAATTATGAACAACAGACGAATTAAAATGAAGAATTAAAGTAAATACTTTTGCCTCTTCGGAATACTGTCTTGGTAATGCTTTATTTATTGCTTTTTTTATATTGCCTCACGAATAACTCTTGAGGGCCTCTAGATTGGAAATAACATCTAGATCTTTCTCTCGAATTAATTTATTTTTTCTTAGATCATCATACTGGCAATGCGTTTTTCTCTTCGAATATGTTTCTTTTGTAAAGAGGCCAATTTTCTTTCTCTCTCCCTGGTGGTGCGCCAGCGTATTACTCAGCTTACTAATTAATCCTGAGATTTTTTAAACATCCACTGCTTTGTGCATGTTCTGATAGTTGGTTTTGTTATACCACAGAAGAGTTCTAAGCCAATAAGAGCATTTAAGGCTCCTTCTCGGGCTAGTAAATCAGTCTCTTCATTGCCCTTATGTCCTCTGTGGCCTGGCACCCAGGCTAAGGTTAGTCTGTTTTGACTACCCAGCTCTGTTAGGGCTTTCAAACAGTTCCACACAAGCTTTACTCTTTTGCGCAGTGATGTATTGCTGCTATTTCTGCCTGGAATACTGTCGCATGTTTACCTAAACTCAGTAAGATTCTTGTCTTTGGCTTGGTACTATATATATCTACTACTAAACCTTGATCATAAAAATCACAACCAGAGAAAGGAAACGCTTAAAAGAAGCACATGCTTAACAATGACCAGCTCGAACGCTTTTATCGATATCAAAGAAATAACGCAGCGAGAAATTTAAAAACCTGATGATATAGGTTAATATTCTGGTAAATAAATTTTAGCAATGTTTATTACGGTAAATTATTTATTAAAAAGAATACTAAATTTACTTAAATGGTCTCATTTTTAAAAACGTTGACTGCAAAACTTGTAGTGGGAATTCAGATATTTTTCTTTCTATATTAAATCTTCTCTCCGACGTTTTGAAAATATTTTCTTGCTCTAAAACAATAAATAGTAATAAATAAATACTTTGTTACAAAAATTGGCTACTGTTTGCGTTACTTACGTGACTATATCTTACTTTAATAAATTAAAGTTGAACGCCACATTGGGGTTGGTAAATTTATTCATGTGGCATGTGTAACTAATGCAATACGTGCTCCAACTCATTATTGTAATATTACAAAATTTAATTATTTTCATTAAATTTTAGACAAAAACAACCACAACCATTTCGCTTAGTTCACCTTATAATATAAACCATTAATGAACTCAAAATTTAAAATTCAGGATTTTACGATATAAGGCGTTTTCTTATATTCATCGATGCTATCTAGCATTCATCAAAACCGTTCTTTAATCCATCAAAAATTTTTAGATGAGTCATACATCATATTTTTAAATTCAACCCAATTATCAGATGGTTGTCACCAAATCCATTGACTCGATTGTGTTGATGAACTGATGGATCACGTGATATATTACCTTAAATTATTAATTATTAATAAACACAAAAGAAAATAGGAAAAGTTCTCCCAAAATTCTTGATATGAGTGAAAAATCTAACTGGGTTTTATCAACCCAATTTTTAAGTGGGCTTACTTTTAAAATAAGATTATCAGTATATTAGATATACAGCATGAAAATAAAGGCAAGTACATATTTTTTTAATTATTGTATCACCCATACTTGTTTTTAGTTTTGCTTATCAAAAAGTGCTTAGATTTATTTGTTTTCATTAAATAAAGACAGTTTGATAGTTAATATTATAAAATTACAAATGTCAGTCGTTACTAAATAATTGATCAGTTAAAAATCAGGATTGCACCAGTCGGCAATTTATTGGTCACGTGATTCATCATCAGTAAATCATTTTATTGAATATTAGAAAACGCCTCTACTGATGCTGCTCTTTACCACGTGATCGCGTCTTGCTATAATGAGGCGTTTTCTAATATTCATCGATGCCATCTCTCATTCATCAAAACTGTTCTTTTATCCATCAAAAATTTTTGGATGAGTCATACATCAAAATCTTATATTCAACCTAATTTTCAGATGGTTGTCACCAGATGCATCGATTCGATTATGTTGATGCACAGATGGATCGCGTGACATAACCTTAAATTATTAATTATAAACAGATAAGGAAATAGGAAAAGTTCGTTCAAAATTCCTAATAATATGAATGAAGAAACTCACTGGGTTTTATTAAATCAACCTCCAAGTGAGCTAACTTTTAAAATAAGATTATCATCGTTAGACGTACAGCAAGCAAATAAAGTTCATATTTTTTCAATTATTGTATTATCCATACTTGTCTTTAGTTTTTGTGCTTATCAAAAAGTGTTCGAATTGTTTGTTTTCATTATAAAGACAATTTGACAGATGGGTTCTAATTAAAAGTGCTGTTCCTGAAGTGGCGCTGGAAAACAGTAACAAAGCCTACACAGAACACGAGGCTAATGACCTTAGCAGTCGATGCCGAAAAAAAAAAAAAAAATTACAAAATCACAAATGTCAGTCGTTAAATAATATTCATCAGATAAAACTCAGGATTGCAGCAGTGGGTCATTTATTGGTCACGTGATCCATCATCAGTACATCATTTTGTTGAATATTAGGAAACGCCGATACTACCTCAATGATTTAACACCTCATATGACATGAAATCAGGGTACTTCTATAGGGTTGAAAGATTTCTGAAAGAGTGAAAAGAGTGATAACCGTGACGACAGAGCATTAGGTTCAAATACCAAGTATTTTTATATAATGAGGTACATTATTTGTGAAATTTCTAAAAAAAAATAAAACAAAAAGTCCTCAGCTTTAATTTTTCGTAAAAACGAAGGTCTTTTACTCGTAGATTTGTCTCTTTTTGTATAAATCCGGTTCCTCTACGGCTTTAAATTTAAAAGCGTGGCATTTGCACAAAAAGAGTGGCATTTTCGTACTAGGGCAATGCGCGTACAAGCAAGTCAAAAAGCGTGGCAAATACGCTAAAAGCGTAACGTCTGGCAATCCTATGCATCTACAATGGCCCTTAGTGTTGTGGTATGTCGTTGAATAACTATAATGTTGCTTTTGCCGTCATACATCCAAAGCTACTACAATATGTCTAGACAGGTCTTTGAATTAGCTTTTTGCATTTTGTGGAGAGCTTCGAATTTCTTTTATCAGCCATTAAATATTTCTGTATTTTATTTTACTTTTTCTATCGAACGAAGCCTAATATCTAGAGTCAGTTATATCTGGGTAATGTGTTATTTTCTCAGACTTAAACATACTATACTCGAACAAAATATTGGAGAAGGTGACGCATCCCTGTTCACGTACAATCATCGTACTATACCAGAGCATAATGAATGGAATCATGCGCTTAAGACTGCAGAAGTTATGGGAATCACGTGCCAAATGCATGTTTATTGTCGAAATGTATTACGTTAGTGGCGTATAAAAACTATTGGCAAATTAAATGAATCCATTACTATTGTAACAATATAATTCTACTAATAAATTGTTTTTATTAAATTTATAAGATATAAGGACACCAATATTTTAAGTATTTAATAAACTTTTAAAGTACCTACCTAATATACTACACAATAAATACAGTGTGTCCGTAAAGTATGAAACAAATTCATTTTTAGCTAAACAGATCATTTTAAGAAATAATCCTGAAACACGTCGATTTTTGATTTTAATTTACCGTATTTTAAAATAATAAATACTCTCGAGTAATGACGTGACCGTCATTTTTTTTAAATGAAACACCCCCATTTTGTCTCAATTTTCGGATTACTCTAGCTGAGCTGATTCCAAAAATGTATCACATGTTGATTCCAATTGGTACAGGGTAGACTTGTGGTCTAGCAGACAGAATATGAAAGAAATTATTTCTTATCAATTTTGAAAAAACATAGTCGTCTATTTTTTTGTGAAATGTCATTATTTGTTTAGTAATTTATTGATGTTCAGTGACAGTTTAGTACTACAATATTTTTGGTATTCGTTAATGTTTTAATTATTGCTTAGATTTAATTTGAATTAGAAATGGAGTTAAGTGTAAAACAAAAAATTTAAATAGTTATGATGATTGGGTATGGAGACAGATCGCGAACTCAGATGGAAGTGGGCAATTTGTTTGATGATAAATATCCAGAAAGACCTATAACGCGTTCAACAGTCAGTAAGATTGAAAAGAAATTTCGAGAAACTGGTACAGTTGAAAACGTACGCAAATCAGGTCGTCCCTCTGCAAATGCTGATACAGCATTAGATGTTTTACTTAGTTTTGAAGAAAACGCGCACACTTCTGTGCGTAAAGTTAGTCGCGATATCGGTCTTAGCAAAACAACGGTACACAAACTATTAAAGCTTGAAAAATGGCATCCTTATAAAATCAAACTTGTGCAGGAATTAAACGAAGATGATCCCCATAGAAGAATCCAATTTTGCGAAAAAATGTTGGATAAATGTCACCGAAACCCTCTCTTGATATTTTTTCTGATGAGGCCACTTTCACGTTAAATGGCGAGGTTAACCGTCAGATTTGTAGATACTGGGCAAAAGAAAACCCCCACTGGATGCGTAAGCATCATACACAATACCCGCAAAAGGTAAATGTATGGGCTGAAATTGTAAGAAATATAATCATTGGACCCTACTTTATCGAAGGTAATTTAAACGGGGCAACGTACCTTGAGTTTTTAAGGGGGTATCTCGTACCTACTTTACGAAATTTGTTTCCCAGCAGACGTAATCCTGGAGGTTGTGATGAAAGTTTATGGTTTCAACAGGATGGTGCACCTCCACATTATGCTGTGGATGTTAGAAGGTACCTAGATGAAATTTTTCCGAACAGGTGGATTGGTAGACGTGGACCTATTCAATGGCCAGCGAGGTCACCAGATTTCAATCCTTTGGATTATTTTATGTGGGGCCATCTGAAGAATGTTGTGATTCAAACGAAACCAGCAAATATTCAAGAATTAAAGGAAAGAATTCGGACAACAATAAACAATATTTCTCAAGACACAATAAACAAGGTTCAACAAGAATTTGTACACCGTTTGGGTTACTGTCAAATACAGCAAGGGCTGCAGTTCGAACATTTATAAAGTCATGTATTTCATCATATTCTGTCCGCTAGACAATAAGTATTTTTGATAATATTGTTAATTTAACTAATAAAGAATGTTACGCGTTACTTTATGAGCACACACAAAACTATTGTATTTTTGCCCACCCTATACCAATTGGAATCAACATGTGATACATTTTTGGAATCAGCTTAGCTAGAGTAATCCGAAAATTGAGACAAAATGGGGGTGTTTCGTTTAAAAAAAAATGACGGTGACGTCATTACTCGAAAGTAATTCACCCTGTATATTAGAATATTATTTTAAAATACGGTAAATTAAAATCAAAAATCGACGTGTTTCAGGATTATTTCTCAAAATGGTGTTTAGCTAAAAATTAATTTGTTCCATACTTTACGGACACACTGTATAACTCCTCGAATATGCACTACCACTACCAAATTGTAAGGCACAGACATGAACACCTACTCGTATATTAGAAAATCGCACTTATACAAAAAAGTGTTTATAAAATATAAAATAATTATCATAAATAGTTAAATCGATACAAATCTGTAACCCGTCTGTCGTTTATTTACTTGAAACACATTTTAAAACCATTAAACACAGATAACGAAGTCATTAGGGAATAAATATATTCATTTCTTGAAAACTATCAAAAAACGTATATTTAACGCATCATCTTTGTTTAAATAAAGATGTTGCAAACAAATTTAATACAGTTTACTAACAAATACCTAATAAATATTAAATAATTATTTGGTATTGGATACGCCGCCTATGCCTGACTCTGTCGGAATTTTCATTCATGGACAACAGTGTTGATCATGCAGATGACTCACCTTCTCCAATATTTTGTCGGAGTATACCTGTATATACTTTTCGGCAGTTCTTTCTGTTTGCTATTAATTGAAGGTTACAAGCAGGTAAATACTGTAACAATTAATACATTTGCAGATTACTTTGCAATATTTAAAACATATGCGACAAAAATCTAGCCCTGCAACTGAAAAAAAAAATTATAAATTAAAATTAAATATTCACTATAAATAATTTTATAAATTTTACTAATGAAAATTATTTCTTTTTAGGGAAAGGTGAAAAAACTAGATTGTAGTACAAGCGCTGTTCTTCACGACAACCACTTTCAAGGTATCTTATGAATGCACTATTGTACTTCCAGATTTTCAAGACTACTATTAACGCTCCACTAATGAGGGTCATCTTTTCGATTTTAAGAAAACTATTGTACAACAAACAAATCCCTTTAGATAACGTTTTGTTAAAATATTTAGGATTTTAAATAATTCGTCAGCGTGTTTAAAAAAGATGCTGGAAATTTTCTTCTAATCGACAAATTTTTACGAGATTCTTCATTTCATTTTTATTTACTTTTCACGCAGTCTATGTTTTTCTATCCATAACTTGCAACTCTCTATTTCCTATTACTGCCTTACTTAAGTTTTTCTGTAATCTTTTGGATCTGTGTTTGTTTTTTCAAAATGATTGAAATAAGTTTAAATTAGTAAATTTTTAAAACATTATTTTAAATACTAAAATTTAGAGACAAAAGTTCGATAACAAAACTTTAAAATAAAAAAATAGTATGAAAATTAAAAGATCTAAAGTAAAAAAATATCGAAACCAAAAATATTCGAAATAAAAACAAATTATTAAAATCGCATATGATCGAAATCCGATATGATCCAAGATACAAATGATCGAATTTACATATGTTTGAAACTAATAATGATCATAATAATTTATTATATTATGATATTAGTAAATTAGTTTTTTTTGTTTTATTTTTTCATTGAAAGTATTTTGTGAAGCAACCCGCATTGGCTGCCGGCCACATAGGCTAGGTAAATTTGTTAAGTTTTATTTTTATTTCTCTTATTTTCTGTATAATTTTTCTGCAAAGGAACCCCCAATGGCTTCAAGCTGCACAGGTTAGGTAAATTAGTTTATTTATTAGAATACTAGGAAAATATTTGTATTTTCTTTAATATATTTTATATTAAGATTCAACCATCTGAGTTCAGGTGTAGAATTAAAACACCCCCACTGTATTAATACTATCAGGTAACTTACCAACTCAGTTTATGCCTGTTCTATTTTTTTAGTGTTAAGATTGTTATTTTTAAGCTATCAAGTTTGAAAATACATACCAACAACATACACTTGCACCATCGCGTGTTGATTCTCAAAAAAATATACATAAACGAAGAAAAATTAAAAATAAACAACTAGTTTACTTATTTCGTAATATAATGCTTTCGATCTTACATCACTTCGATTATTAGTAGTTTCGAATATACGTGATTGCGATTATTTGTAATATCGATCATACGCAATTTCGATTATTTGTAATATCGATCACACGAAATTTCGATTATTTGTAATAGCGATTTCAATCCTTTGTTCTAATTTCAATTTTTTTGTTGTTGGTTTTGATCTTCCCTTACTTTCGAACATCTTGTCATTCATACTTTTGGTCAATCAAACTTTTGTAATTTCGTAAAATTTCCATTCTAACTTGAAAATTCCAACTTCTGTATTTCGAATTAATTTCACTACATCGTTCCCATTTTATTATTGTGTATCCTCGCTTTCTCATCAATTTTTCAAACATATTGAAGTTATTTGAATACACTTCCTGCCAAAATCATTAGATCACCCAATAATTTCGAGTAAAATTTGAAATAAGATTTATTATATGGTTGGTTGAGTAAGAAACATAACAAAACTCCAATTATCATATTAAATAATATATTATAATAAACCTCCTTTTAAAAATTAGCGAATATCCAAAAAAATTAATTTTAGTACACCTATGAAAAAAAGTCAATATCGGGTGTTTCCACCCCTCGCTTGTATTACAGCGTTCCCTCATACTTAAAATAAGCATTATTATGTCAGCTTGATCGATGTTCCAAATCTCAGAAATGTCCCTAGATGCTTGATGATGTTTAAGTCAGGACTATTAGCTAGCAAATTCATAGCCTCAATATTTTCACCACGAGGAAAATTTTGTGTCACCCGAGCTGTATGCGGCCGTGCATTGTCTTACATGAAAATGAAATCGGCACCAAAGTTTTCAGCATATGGCACCACGTGAGGTTCAAGAATGTCAGCGATGTACCGAGCAGCATTAACATTGCCCTTCTGAAGCGTCACTAGAGCTCCAGGATATGCTTTGCCAAAACATAACACTGCCACCACCATGACGAATGTTTTCAACGAAGTTGCACTGTGCGTACCGTTCTCCAGGTCGTCAGTAAACTCGTACTCGTCTATCTGAATGGTACAGAGAAAATCTTGTCTCGTCAGAAAAAAAACTCGACTCCAGTCAGCCGGTTCCCAATTAACGTGCATTCTCGCAAATTGAAGTCGGTTCCTCCGATGCTCTGCGGTCAAGCGCGGTCCTCTAGCTGGGATCCGTGTGGTTAGATTCCGTTCCCTTAAGCGTCTTCTTATGGTATTTGAGCTTACTTGTATTTCTTAGGTCCCTCTAACCACATTTTGCAGCTCAGGAGCTGTTAATATACGGTTTCGAAGGATTTGTTGGACCATATAGCGTCTACGACCCTGACCTGGTCTTCTTTGATGATCCCCATTTTCTCTATATCTTCTTAAAACATACGAAACTGCAGATTGGGTCACACCAAGCCGTTCTGCGATATATCGCTGACTACGACCTTTCTCCATTAATGTTACCACCCTAACATAATTTTCTAGCGATAATGAGTGTCTAATCCAAGCATGCACATTCATTTTCAAGTTCGAAGGAAAATTTTTTATTACACATAAACAAACTGTGATATTAAATTTAAGATAAAAAACATGCTTACACATTAATAAAAAAAGTAGATTCACCTGCAAAAATTTAGCTACAGAAATTTTGTTTTGAATTTTTTAGGTGATCTAATAATATATGTGGTTGTTTTCTTCTCTTGTATTTTAAATCATTCGGCTCCTGATTATTTTTTCTTTTTTAATTGGTCTCAATACTGTTTAAATTATTTGTCTTTCTGATATGTGGAAAACGAGGATTTGCATTGAAAAATCATCTTTTTCTCACAGAAATACCTCAAAGGGGCTACTTTGACACCCTTTTAAGACATTTGTCAATATTACTCCGTTATTTATTAACCAAATGTTGTTAAATAAACGGAATTATAACAAATCTGGCCTACTGAATCCATTGCTGCTTTCCAAATTGCTCTTAAAATAATAACTTTAAAGAAATAAAATAAAAATGGGTATGTCAAAATTACCCGGTGTTTGGGGCCACTTTATTATATACCTGTTAAATTTAACTACAACTGCATTTTAAAGCGTCCCAGTGTCAAAGAAGCCCCGTTGATATACGCGAAATTAAAAAATATGGCATAAAAACTTTTTTACAAAGAAAAACAAGTTTATTCGCCAAATATGTTTATTCAAGTCACTTTAAACAGGTTATTACAAAAATAAAACGTTTTCTATATTTTCTTAATCTTTAAATAAAACAAGGGACTCAAGAAAACATGTCTTAGTCTACGTTTAACATATACAAATAAAATAAAAAAAGTTTGTACGTCAAAAACGGCAATAAAAAATCCTTTGGCATGTAGAAACTAAGGACAAAAAAACTAAGAAAACATTTCTTTCCTAACCTAACATTTAAATATGTAAAAAACGTTTAAAAATAGTAAAAAAAATCCTTTGGAATCTAAGGATAAATCACAATTTAAGGATTAAATGTTTTATCATCCTCGCTGTTATCGGAAAATGGTTAATCCTGATCGTCGTCTTCGCAAGCAGGACACACATAAAATAGATCGGTGCTTTCTGAATTGCAAATACTACAAATCCACTTTTTGCACTGCACACATTCAATCCAGTCACCCCTTGCTCTGTAGTTTTTAAAAAGCGTAAGTCAAATTGCCCCATTATCATTTTACCTCGCAAACTTGCTCTTGCTATGTTAATGGGACGACATTTAGGTTTCTTGGCTTTATTTGTAACCTCTTTTGATGGTATTCCCGATGGCGCTGGAGTGCTTTCAGAGAAACAAGGCAATTCCTCGTCGCTGTTTGTTGCGGCGGATTGAGATTCTGCTCCATTTTGGATTTCATCACTAGGAATTGACTTGTCTTCAACAGTCATCTGCTTTCCAGCTACGAACTTCTTTCCCCTTTTTATTTTCGGTTTTCGCTTGTTCCCCTCATTTCTTTGAAAAACTCTACCAATGTTTAATCGAGCACTCGGGCAGTTTCCTTCACATTTTCAGGCAATCCTCCAGGAATTTTTTTTCTAACACTTCATTAACAATCATTGGGTACAATCCTGTCGTTCTGAATCTAGATATTAAATTTGCTTTTACAGTGTCTGAAATTTTGTTCCACAGAGTTAAAAGTAACAAGGGGAAGTGTTCTTTGGGTAAAGTCCCAGAATATCTGCTCTCCCTTCGCCATTTTTGTAATATTTCGCGCCACTTCCTCTTAAGAGGTGCAAATACAGCCACACCCAGTGGCTGCATAAAATGACTGGCGTTGGCTGGAAAGAGGCACATGTATATTATTTTCTAGGGCTGCTTTAATAACCTGTTATGAAAAATGGCTAGCCAGGTTATCGTCAATTACAACTGCTCGTGTTTCCGGTTCCTTGGTTGCTTTTATGTAGGGTAAGAGGCATTTAAAGAACCGTTGCTTGAAAAGGTTCATGTCGAGCCATCCGGAAGGGCTGTTCTCATAAACAATGCCAGTGGGTCCTCCAGTATACCAGTTTTCATATAAATTGGTGCTTTTGTACACAACATTAGGCGGAAGGAGGTCTCCATCTGCATTACCACAGACCATTATGCTGACACAAGACCGAAAATAGTTTTCTACCCGTTCTACCCTACGAAAGTTTCTGGGAATAATAACCTTTTTTGCACCAGGATCATCGGCGATATTAGTTTCATCATAATTGTATAAGTTTTTGTGGTCGATGTCACCTAGAGCTTTTATTATGTTGTCAAAAAACTGAATTATGTCTGTCCTATCTACGGAAGAACGCGATTTTTTAATATTTGTTGCGATTCGTGTGGACAGTTTTTTTTTTGTTTTTCGACAAAATCAGATCCAGGATAATTGTTGCAGGATAATATACGCACTGTTTTGCCCTGTTTATCTAAGAATTTCTTGATTACCGCACTAATATCACACTTGGTTAATGGAAACCCCCATTTTACCACTTGACATAATGTGTTACAAATCACTTGTTGTTCACCGGCAGTGAGAACACTTGGATGACCTACCAATCATTGGTGTCTACCAAGAGACTTATTTGAAGAGTTATTCGTGGGATTTTGTAAACAATTGCCGCCATTTTAACAGGCATTCCATTTTCAATGGCCTGAAACGCAATTGTTAAATATTCGTCCGAATAGTTTCTGTAATTCGGGGTTCCCGGAGTTTTTTGGTAGTGTCTTACCAGATTTAATTACTTAGTACCTATAATAATAGAAATCAGTCTTAGTATGTTGCAAAAAGAAAAAAAAACAAGAACAGAAATAAAAAAAAAATGAAAAATGTCAAAGTTGCCTCTTGGTGTCAAAGTAGCCCCGTTTAAACTAATTTTGAGTGTTATCTTGTGTTTTCGTTAGCGTCATTATTTCAAGAGCCATTGTCCTTATCCCGGTTTTAACTGTCCTGTACTTCTTTTGGTGTTGCTTGCTTTTTGCCTTTCCTGTTATCACCAATACTTCCACTTTCATTTTCTATTTGCTTTATTGGATCTGCCACCCCATCAACTTGGTGGTTTTTGCTTCCAATAGCTCTTTGAACTCGTTTTTCTCGTTCCTGAGATCCTTGCTGACCCACTATTGGACTGTCTGCAATTTTAGATTATTGAACAACCTTCATTGTTCCAATTTTAACAACCTATTTCTCCTTAAAGCTATTATTGGCATGAACATGAATGTTTCTTAATTGCTAAATTTTACAATTTTAACTCACCTTTAAATTTCTTGTTATTTCCCTTAAAATAAATCTGTACAATTTTGTTCCACGTTTGTGTTGATAAATTGTATTCAATATTTCTGTGTGGCATTTTTAAATATTCATGTTGGAGACGTCTCCTCACGCAGTAATGTTCGCGCTTATTGACTTTTTAGGTATGTACTTAACTTTTTAGTGTATACATTGTATATTTCTTACATTTTTCCTAATTCAATTGTAGACCTGATGATGGCATAATACCGCAACCGTTTGTTGCTAAGTAAATAAAGTATCATTATGTGTCACTGATTTTGAGTTATTCCACATCTTGGCAGTTTGATACCCTTATTCAGTTACCGATGTTAATGTTTCTTGTGATATAATGTATAATATTGCAGATAGTGCATTTTTTGCCATTATAAAGTATCCGGTTTCCTATTTTTATATCTAATAATGTTTACTTTTGACGATTATAACGTACAATGCATGTTACAATTATTTTCTTCTGCAAATACAAAATCTTAATTTTCGAGATTGACAATTGCCAATCTTCGGTAAGTAACAGCTTAAAAATTGCCAATTTACCAGTGTAATAAAATATGAACATACATTATCTAGATTATTTATTTTAAATGTCATAAATCATGTATTTTACTCTTTAATGGCTATTTATATATGTTTTAATATATTTTAACAATTTAAATAAATCATTAATATTGTAACAGCTTTTATCAATTTTAAATTATTTTTAATAACTCATATTTTTAAGTGTCATGGTATTGTTGTTTTTTTTTTATTTTAACGGCCATAAAGTTACTTTAATAAGCAGTTGAAACTGTCAAAAGAATTGAGGAAATGATATTTAATCAATATAGGGAATATTGTAAATTAATGAAACTATTAGAAGATGTAAATATATAGGGACTAAATTAATTTCATGTTACAGAATGGTGCAAATAAAAAAAATTAATTTATTATCTTGTAACTTGAGGACTTTTAAAATCGCAGGGCCTTTTAAAATATTCCTATATTCGTGACGTCATCTTTGTGAGCAAGATGAAGTCGTCATTGATTTTTTAAAGGTATTTTAATTATTTATCCATTCGTATTAATAAGTATAAGTCCGTACTTCAACTTTTTACAAAATTAATATTTTTGTTTATTAAATACAACCAAATTTAAAGCAAATATTCAAATGATAACCCTCAGCTATAACACACAGATAAAACAGACATAAAAGGAACTCTTTTCGAATTTTTTCAATAACTTTCGGAGTTATTTGTGCTATCTTGATCCGTATACGATCTGTGGGTATATCAATATTTTGTGATTCATTTTGGTATACTTTACTTTTTAAATACCGTTTCAAAAATAAATCGAAATAAGTTAAATCTGGCGATCTATTTGTCCATTTGATTGATACTTTTTGCCCAATACACCTATCTGGAAAGATGTTGTCCCAAGTAATTTTTTAACATCTCACTACAGTCACAAATCATATTTATTTGGAAACAACCAATTCAGTTTAAGTAGCAAGTTATTTTGCAGAAATCCAAACTGTCGAAAACCTGTTGTTTAATTAAAAAAGTATGGTCCTTTAATAATTTTATTATCTATTATTCTCACCCATTACGGATAGTGCAGTTGTCTGCTTAATGAAAACTCAAAAATTAACTGTTATGCGCAAACTACAACAAATTCAAATTGCAGCATTTTTTTTAAATAACAAGATCGATGGAAACCACACCAACCAAAGCCATGGAAGTCATTAATAGTCTCACACCTCTAGATATTTACATCAAGGACGATGCTCTAATGACAATGAGTCAACTTCGCCCGGTTTAAATAGAACCTGATGAAGGAATTAGTGAAGCAAGACGTCGCTTTTGGTAGGAGACACTTGATACGCTTTCATTTTATTCCAGACGAACTTGGACTCCATCTCACCGATATATCTTTCATAAGCCATCTGTCTCTGTATCTGTAACGTGTGGAGAGTGGGTTAACCCAAGGTACTTAGACCTCACTAGACACTTTGTGCATCCTCCTAAGTAGATAGCTTGTGAACAATTTCGCTAAGAGGTGCTTCTCCTCCATAAGCCATATAAATGTATAACAAAACAAATAGAAAAGTCGAAAGTGGCAGGTATGATTCATATCTACACTGACGGTTCTAAAATAAAACAAGTCCAGGATGTAGAATATACTCCAGATCCTTAAACCTAAATATACATTGTGTCAGTATAGTTCAAATAGAGTTCACAGGGATTCTCATAGCAGCTAAAGAAGTTACCAGAAACAATATCATTTCAAGGAACATGCTCATCTACATAGATAGCAGACAAGCACTATTCATCCTGGACACACCACGAATGTACAAATGTCACTAAGCTGACACCCAAATGTCAACAAGCTAGAGAGGCTAGCCGAGAGCTTAATGTGCATCTATATTCTTGCAACAATTAAGCACTGATCTCTCTGGTCGCATCGTAAAAGGATGACCACTGGAAAGTTCCACCATGAGCCTTGTCACCATAAGACCATTTCAGAAGCTGCTGTACTAAAGTTACTTTATTTGGAATGGCACTTTTCCATTTTTAAAAATTGTAGAATGAATAATGTTATAATATTCAAATACAACTTGTCTTGAATTGGTATGCGAATTCCCTTTAAACGCCAGTAGAAGATCTAGGTTCTTGTTTTCTTCTATTTGTATTCTATTATTTTTATTAGGATCTCACTCTGAATTTATTTTTTAATTTTGCTTAAGGTGGATTGCGAAACTGGTTCTTGGTTGGTACATGTATGTTAAATAAAGCGCAAATCTCTATCTGTCTGCTTGTTTAGTTTTCACAACCAATCATTATCATTACAGAAAGCCACATTTTGATAAACAATACTTTAATTTAATTTAAACGTTGCAATATTATAAGATTAAGATTAAAAAAAAAAAAAATTCAAGCAAGAAAATATTTTTTTTTTCGCAGTAACGGCCTTTACCAAGTTTCCTGTTTATTTACAGAGTCGAAAATTATTGCTCGAAAGTTTATTTTGTTTTTACTTTCCTATCTCTATACAGATAAGGAAAGTATAGGATTCATGGTTTTTTTCGATCTCGAGTTTTCGACGGACTTTTACGCTTTGGGGTCTCCTGAATCCGTTTTAACTATTTTCGCGATGATGTCTGTACGTGTGCGTGCGTGTGTGTGCATGCGTACGTGTGTGGGCCTGCATGCGTGCGAGCGTGCGTGCGTGTGCGCACGAGATAGAGAATTCTTAACACAGGTCTCATTTTACAACTTATAGCACTCAGTCGGAGTTTTTTTAATTTAACGAAAAAATTTACTTTGATCCGTTGCTTGTCATGTTTTTCGTCACACATTGTTATCGGCACGAGAAAAAATCACGTTCGTTTCTTACCTCTATAGAAAAAATACTTCTACAGCGAGAATAACCTGTTTTCGTACTGAACTCGTAGACACTTCCAGTTATGCAACGCTGCTTTCCCCCACCCCCCTACCTCTGTAGGACGTCTTCTAGGCGCAACCTCGTATTTTTGCAATTTTGTACAATAACATTATTTTTAAAACCTTAAATTGCGCCCACCATTAAAATTTTATATCTTTTCTGTCTCTTGTGTTTTTATTCGTTCTTTTTAAGTCTTCCCTGATTCTTGATACATTTTGTTTCTTTTATATTCTACTTGACTTTGTTTTACTTTCGTTATTATACCTTTATCTTTTCAGAAACTAGCATTTGCATTTCTTTTTTCTAATTCTGTATGTTTCATTTTTAATTTTTTATCTTGTTTTATATTTAAATTAGTTTCCTGTTTTCTTTTATTTTATTTCTCTTTTGCTATTTCTTCTTTAATTATTCAGATTTTCCTTTATTTTATACTTTTGTTGATATTTACTTCTTCCATATACTTTGAATCTGTCTTTGTTCATCATTTTTTCTTCAATTTATATTTTTACTTCTTTTACTTCTACATTTACTTCTTCAGTTTCTATGTTTATTTCAACTTTTTCTTCTTCTGTTTTATTTCATCTTTAATTTTAGTTTACATATCTCTTATTTCATGTCCTTTGAGTTCGTTTTATTCGCAGTATACAGGGTGAATCCTAAGTTGATACTTTTTAAATTGTGTAGCATAATCGCTAAAATAAACATCTTTTTTGAATAAGTCTTTTTAAAACACTCAAAAATAAGAATTCTACAAAATTAAAAAAATCTAAATCTGAGCCTGGATCAAAAATTAAGCTAAATAAGGAGTCTTTTATCGTTTATGTATTTTTTATCATTTTATATTTTTTATCATGAAACATACGCTCTACCGGTTATTGTTTTTAGTGTGGTGTGATTAGTAGCGTGTTTATATGACAACATGAAATTGAGAAATTGTTACTTATTCATGGAAAGTGTCTTCAAAATACTTGCATCAAAGTGTCGCATTGGTGTTGTACATAATATACAGTCAGTGCTTTACCTTGTGTTTCGATACTTTAGTAAACAGCAACTTTAAACACATTTATTAAAGGACCGTTTTGGATAAATTATTGGATAAATTAACGTTTCTTATTTTTGATTAGTTTTCAAAAAGTTATTTAAAAAAGTTGTCTATTTTAATGACTTCTATGCACTGTTAAAATAGTATCAACTTAGGAATCACCCCGTATACTTTCCATTCTTTAATTTTCTTTTACATTTATTATTTATCTTGTTTCTATAGAACATAAGCTTCATGTTACTTTCTCTTTTTTATTTCTTTCGTCACTACCCTTATTTCTACGATGTTTATGTCTCCATCTTTTTCTTCTATGGTTATCTCCTTCTGTTCATTTTCTGAAATAATTGTGTCATTTAAATTTTGGTCATCCATATCTTCTTGTCCAATCTATTCCACTTCTTAAGTATGTCCCTCCATTTGTTTAATTCTCTTTTCCCTTCGTAAATGCATTTATATTATCACTTTCTCAAACTGAATATTTATACAAATATTACTATCATAATAAAATCCAAGCAGTTTCAATTGTCTAAAAGGGGGAAGAGAAAGAATAAGAAAATGGGGTAAATATTATAAGAGGAAGGAATGATGCTGAAATCGTAAGACAAGTAGGATAAATGAAAAAAATTATTACTAAGTGAGTACAAGAACCTGACAATTATGGTAAGGTCAACAAAAATTAAGAGAGTGACATGCATTAGTGTAGTCAATGTAGAATTGAAATACGTTAGGCTGAAAAGAGATAGATGATAAATTTATTTAAAAGAAAGTTTTTTAAAAATAAAACTACAAAATAAAAACTATAATCTTGTCTTTTTCCTGAATAAAAATAAGGCCTCTGTACTTTTTATAAATATATATTAATATGTATTTGTCTAATGGAAACTAAACTCAAACTCTGTATTCAATATTTGAAATTCGTTTTATTAACATTTTCTGTTTTTCTGGATGTGTGTTTATCGAACAAGGAAGTTATTAATTTTTTGTAAGGTACCGAACTAGGCCTGCAGCAGAAAGTTGCAATAACATTTTAATGTTCTACCTGAAATAATGTTGTGGCTCCCCGAATGTATATGTTTCCCTAGCCGATGGAAAAACCAGTAAAAACGCGAAATTACAAATGGAAATATTAATGGCTTCTCAGGTTTCTCTCTTCTTACTTTCATATCTGCTTTTAAATATGCATGGATTTCTTTCCGTGTTTATTTTAAAATTCCATTCCACATTCAGCACTGGAAGGGACAAAACACAGTTGATTTATGGAAGTTTTTTACTATTAATGCAGCTCCTCAAGTTGAGTGCGCTTCTAAGGGTTTAATGTGCATTTCAAAATTATTAATATTTGCTTGCTTATACTATATCTCAATTTCATAAGTAATAAAAATTACTTAACTTGATATAGGTAAGAATGATAATTTGGAAAAATTGTTCGTCCTAATCGTATTACTTAAATTCTGTAGATTCATATTTTTTATGTATTAGTTTTGTTTAAAAATGACAAGCATGTTTCACATATAATTAAGTTACTCTATTTAAAATCCATATAAATTACACCTTATAAATAATATAAAATAAATACAACAATATATTTTATTAATTATTTAGTACATTATATCACTGAATGTAAAAATATTGGAAGACGACTCTGCTCGCATAGCAGCAGTAAACACAACAGTTTTATAAATTACAGGAAAAAATATATTTTTGTAACCTTTCACACCTGCGTTTTGAGCGACAATGGGGTCTATTCTGTAGCAATTCCTTTATATTTAACGGCCTTTAAAAATATTTTCTCCTTTATTTCTGTCATTATTTAAACGGATCTTTAAAATACATTAGAGGACTATCTTAAAGAAATCTGTTTAAATAATGATAGAAGTAAATTAACGAATAAGACACTATTTTTAAAGGCCGCCAATATTTTTAAAGGCCGTTCAATATAAAGGAATTGTTACAGAATAGACCCCAATACATCTTAAATATATCTATCTCCGTTAAGGAAAATTAATAGCAAATAAAGCATTATCGCTAGCTTGGTCATAATCATAAATCTGTTTCGCTTAGCCAACATAAGTATAGTAAAAAATAGACCGTTAAAAAAACATCTACAAGTGCAAGCGACAATATGCCATCTCTTTTCTGCATAAAACAAATGCAAAATCAGTTCATAGTTTTAGATCTAATCAAAAACCATACGTCACGTATTGGCCTCTTCCATTGTCAAATCATTTCAAAACACATAGTCATACAATTTCACGCTCGACAAACAAACAAAATATCTGATGTGTCCAACACATGACTTTCCTATCTAGTTATTATAGGCTTTTTCCGGTTATTTTATACAACCTATTGCAGCACCTCTATAAATGTTTAGAGGATAAACTAAATATATACATTTTCCACATACATCTACCTCGAAACATTTTTCTATAGATATTCATTGAAAACGAAAATACAAAAAAATTTAAATTTAGCACTTTTCCTAAAATTTTTCCATTACGGTCCATTTTAGAAAAATCATGTATGAACAAAAATTATATAGATCGATATCGCAAACAACTTTTAGTTCAACAATTTTCATAAAAATTTTGACATAAGGCAAAAAATATAGATAATAATATTAGAAGTAACTTTTATTTAAACAATTTTCTTCTGCAAACATAAATAACAGATATATTCCATAAAATATAAAAACAGCCTTCAATAAAGTACCCCCCAGATGTTCCGACTTTGTCACAAAATCTAATCATTTCACGTCAGGCCGAAATAAAACTTAAGTCTAAAATTTAATGTTTTTTTTTATCCGTTTTTAAGTTTTCTTAAAAATTCGAAATTTACCCATTTTCTCAAATAACTCGAATACGGTCCATTTTAGAAAAATTATGTATAAAACAAAAATTATAAATAATAATATTAGAAGTAACTTTTATTTGAAGAATTTTCTTCTCCAAACGTAAATAACATATATATTACATAAAATATAAAAATGACCACTCATAAAGTACCCCCCAGATATTCCGACTTTGCCCAAAATCTAATCAGCTGGAATAAAGCTTAAGTTTAAAATTTGGTGTTTTTCTGTGTATCGGTTTATGAGTTATGGTGGATAGACACACACACACACACACACACACACACACACACACACACACACACACACACACACACACACACACACACACACACACACACACACACACACACACACACACACACACACACACACACACACACACACACACACACACACACACACACACACACACACACACACACACACACACACACACACACACACACACACACACACACACACACACACACACACACACACACACACACACACACACACACACACACACACACACACACACACACACACACACACACACACACACACACACACACACACACACACACACACACACACACACACACACACACACACACACACACACACACACACACACACACACACACACACACACACACACACACACACACACACACACACACACACACACACACACACACACACACACACACACACACACACACACACACACACACACACACACACACACACACACACACACACACACACACACACACACACACACACACACACACACACACACACACACACACACACACACACACACACACACACACACACACACACACACACACACACACACACACACACACACACACACACACACACACACACACACACACACACACACACACACACACACACACACACACACACACACACACACACACACACACACACACACACACACACACACACACACACACACACACACACACACACACACACACACACACACACACACACACACACACACACACACACACACACACACACACACACACACACACACACACACACACACACACACACACACACACACACACACACACACACACACACACACACACACACACACACACACACACACACACACACACACACACACACACACACACACACACACACACACACACACACACACACACACACACACACACACACACACACACACACACACACACACACACACACACACACACACACACACACACACACACACACACACACACACACACACACACACACACACACACACACACACACACACACACACACACACACACACACACACACACACACACACACACACACACACACACTTACACACACACAGAGAGAGAGACAACATCGTGTAAATAGTTAAAACGGATTCAGGGGACCTCAAAACGTAAAAATTCGTCGAAAACTCGAGGTCGAAAAAATCATGATTCTTATACTTTCCTTATATCTCTATACAGATAGGAAAGTAAAAATATGAGACTTTCGCCGACCTTTGACTGACCAACATCTCGTATTTATTCACGAACACTATGCCTTTATTTTTAAAACAAACTTGCAGTCATTATTAATATTACGAACTTATAAAAATGTAGAGTTGTTAAAAAACAATATTAAGTCTATATAATTAAATAAAACTAGTAAGCTGAAGAAATAATTTTATTTCAACACTCCCAATCTCAAGTAATATTATATATTTTACAAATTCTCTACAGTCCACAATTCGCTCACCAGCTTACCGGAAGATAATTTTGCATTTGCAGGGACTAAGGTTCGAAAGAAGAGAAATTGACGTTCATTGCAAAACAAGTTTCACATATTGAAGTATTGCAATGATTCCAAATAGAGAGACTCAAACTATTCCAGTATTCCAAAGCTTTAAATTGTTGCTCATATAACTATCTACAAAATAAAAAAAAAAACATTAAATAAGTGTCATCTAACAAAAAAAAAAACAGATTTTGCAATTCCTGCAATCGTCGAGAACATTGAAAATTAAAATAGTCAAAATTTATATATTTAACTTGATCTTAGTTTTGAACAATTAAGTTTGAACAATTTTTGTTATAAAAATGACAATACCACGTGTTGTATTACCGCTGTATTACAGGAATTCTCATGATTTCGAAGAAAGCTTCTTTTGATACGAAAAGTAGGGGCCTTTCCAGTTTCGCTGCAGTTTCTGACAAAGTCCTTTTCGGCGCTCGAGATTATACAATGTACACCCGGTCGCCTCTCTCAAATGTCCCTGTGGCATGCATGTCGATTCTAGCTTTTACTTTATTACTGTTGACTTCCAAACGTTCTCAAGTGAATTCGTAGAGCTTTTCTAATCTTTCTCTTAAGCTCTGTATATACGTGGGAGGTGTATGGCCCTTTTCTTTACCAGGGGGCTGTCTTCTTAAAAAGGAGATCATGAAGAAGCTTTATCTTCCTTCCAGTAATCTTCAAAGATGATTCATGTTCAGAAATTCGATAGGCTAGCATAAATAGAGGAATTAAAGTGCCACAGTCCTTTTGGTTTTCAGAGACGAATATTGAAAGATACTGGCATATATCCGTCGGACTGTGGGTGGAGAGGCATAGTGCATGTTTTTCTGGTGCCTAACAATTTCATCAATTCCTGCCATAATTCGGATTTAAAATTTCATCCTTGGTCAGAATGCAATTTTAGAGGGACTCTTTGTCTCACTATGACGTTCCTCAAGAATACTTCTGCTACTGTCGTCGCTTACTGATTAGGAATAGGCGCTACTTCGGGTTACTTAGAAAAATAGTCCATAATAACCATCAAGTATTTGTTTCCTATCTCTGTTAAGGAAAGTAATATATCTATGGTGATTCGTTCGAAGGGCTCCCTGGAAAAGCATTGTGGCTATTTTACCTTGACTTCTTGTTCTAGGTCCCTTTCTGCCAATACATAAATTTCTTACATCAATCTTCTACATCCCGTCGGCAATTGACCCAATTAAATATTTCCCGAACTCGTGCCAATCTCTTTTTAGCACCAAAATATCCTCCTGAACGGCTGCTATGAAACTCTTCTCCAACACTATTGATATGTGATTTCGACAGTACCACTACATGTACCGAATTGCTGGTTTAGGTTTTTTTATTAAATTAAATAGCTAATTATTTCAAAATAGCGGTTACTAGTTTGTGTTAATGTTGGTAGGTGTAAAAATGACTGAGTCATACCTCATCCTTTAATGCTTATTTAATAGCTGATCGATCTAATAAAAGTTTTCGTTCAGATTTAATTGTTTCCATGGTTTTTACTGTAATACACCTTTTCTTTTGATAGATAAGTCAGACTTCATTTATTTATAGCCGTATCGTACGTATTTTAATTGATTCAGAATTTTGTATTGGTATATTATAATTTTTCAATTATATAGAAATGGCGAGTGCATTAGAAAATATTGCTAAGCACAAATACCCGTAAACGATCTTTTGGTTATAAAGAATTATGTTTAGAAGAAAAAATATCGTACTTAATGTATTTAATAATCTTTGAAAAGACTGTGTTTTACTTTCTGGGGATGAAATAGCCACTAAATATAAAACCTATGCTGGATTATCTAATCTTACAGTGGATAACATTATTAAAGAAGATACAATTATTATATAAGTCTCACATCCTAAAAACCTCCCAGCAAGACACACGATCTTTATTGCAATTTGGACAAAAAATGTAATGAGGCAAATGGTACATTTTTTCTGTCGAAATAAAATTCCTTCACTTAAAAATTACACTCAGAAATAGGAAACATCCCACTTTTCCAAATATATCATATTTTCATCTGCAAAAAATATTACATGAATTAAATGTTCGTTACAAAAAACGTGTTAATGCTGGATATAGAGTAACGGTGTAGTGCCATTACAGACCGTCCCATTACCGACCGCGACCAAAAACTATCTGCTCGAGTGCCACTACCGCCCGCGCAGTGTTTACTTATTTTTGTATATCCCACTATCGACCACGAGATTCTATCACATAATAAAAATGTTGTAGTTCTGAAAAGAACTGATTTTGTTTTAGTAATTTACATTTTAATAATTATTGATAAGGAATATTTTTATTTCGCTTTCAGTTAGAAACTATATTAAACGCTCCCCGTAATATTATACATTGAATTCTTATTTTATTTAATTAATATTATTATTATTATTTAATTACTATTTAATTTATAATTAACCAATAGGAAAATCAATTGACCCGGTTATTTTCGGAAATAAAATTAAAAATAAATTAATAAATACGAAGATTAACAATCATAAATAATATGTGTTAGGAATTGACTAATGACATCAAAATATTCATAAGTATCTGGTTCAGGTGTTAAGTGCGGATTACCATACCTATCTACGTACCTTCTGAGTGGAAATCACTCATCCTCATTTGCAATCAAAAATAACTTTTAATACTTACTAATCATAGGCGTCACAGATACATCTACAAATTAATCATCTTAATACTAGGTACTTCAATTGAAAGCTCTGTCCACAATTGGTCTTTTAGCCAATAATATTACTTAACGATGAGTATAATCAGTACTTAGGGACGTAAAAGTAAATGGAGTATTTAGTTTCAACTGCATCCTTGAATAGTAATCATGGATAAGGTAGAATTTTTGAAAAGTGCCAAAGATAATGTGCAAGTTATTAGTAGAGGATTCAAGTATTTTTTAAAAAGGACCAATAAAAACCAGAGTAAAAACTGGAAATGTGTACACAGAGATTGCAGTGGACGAATCAAAACAAATCAAGAAAATGAAATAATAAAGACATTTACACACAACTGTCTAAAAGCTCCTAATGAGGCATACACAGATACTGAAAAATGCATTGCAATATGCAGAAAACGTGCTGCGGAAGAAATGACACCAATACCAAAAATATATCAAGAGGTGTTTAAGGAAGCAAAAGACAAAGGCTTAGAGTTCATGACAAAAATTCCGACAACGTAATAAATCTTTGGGAATACCACAACTACCAAAAACGCGTCACATAAATGAAGAATTTCTTGTCAGCAGGTACGTAGATGGTGTATTCTCAACTCGGGACTTCTCAACTGGGGACTCTACCCTTTTGGAGGTAAAAAGTGTCGCAAGGCAGGACTCGATAAATTTTTACTTGAGCAGAATTCGCAACTGGGGACTTGCTTAATGCGGCTTTAGCAAATGGATATTTAAGCATAGGATTAGAAAGTAACCAAAGCTATTTTGGTTGGAAATAAGATAATAATCCTTCATTTATTATCAATTATGAAGAAGGCTTTAAATAGTAATTTTTTAATCCTTCATTTATTTACAATTATTATAAAGACGTCTTTAAATAGTCATTATGGAAAACACCTTAAATTGGTATTTATACCAATTTTTTTGCAGTTTAACATTAGTTGTGTTTTTATTTCGAAAGTGTTAATAGTGTTCCGATAATAAAATTATACCCATAGCTTTTGAAAATGAATTTTCAAATAATTGAGAGCTAACGTGGTAAAAATATTCTCCTCGATTCAGGATACCAATATTATTTTTAAAGAGAAAACAAGGACTCATATCTAAAACTATACCAAAAGGTTGGGGACACGTTTCTTCCCAACCTACAATGTTGCTACATAATTTTGAAAATACAGAATCATTTTAATTTATTGTCTCTTCTGCAAAAGCCATTATATTGTATAAAATTCGTGACAGTTATTGTTTAGTCTTCACAGCCAAATTAGCTTATCAATTGTATCTAAGAATATTCTTACAGCTATAGGTAACTATAAAACAGTTTTATAAATTAAAATTTTCTTTGTTTTATAAATATTTATTCAGCAATTTTTAAAGAACGTTTGTTTTTATAATTTTTGTGTAACTGTTAGCAAAGTATCAATAAAACAGATTTATGGAGCATTATTGTTATAAAGTGTGTCCATGTATGAGGTGCCTCAGAGGAGAAATATTTGTTATTTTTAATTTTAGCGAAAAATGTCACCCTTGATAAAAAGTTTTGCTTGTCCAAAAAACATATAAAATGAAATAAAATTTAAGTTTTTCAAAACTTGCTTCATTTTATATTATAGAAATAAGTAATCTTTACGATAATAATCTAGTGTGTATTATTACTGTATTATTAGTTATTATTTTTGTTATTGATTTTAATTAAAATTTACTGTTGTATGATAATTTGAAATATTATTGCTTAAATGACAAAAACGTCAAACACTATATTATTGTTGTAAAGATCACTTGATTATTATTACATTTTCTAACTTAGTGCAGAAATGCAGAGGGTTTTGAAGAACTTGAATGTTATTTTATGGGGTTTTTGAACAAGCAAAACTGTTTATCAAGAACGACATTTTCCGCTAAAACTAAAAATAACAAATATTTCTCCTCTTGGGTACCTCATCCGTGAACACACTGTATATATGTACCTACCCATCTTGTGTTTATAAGAGATGTTTACTCAATAATCTTATTTTATGAATATTGCAAAAAATTGTTGTATTCATCCTATGAAAAAAGTTAAAAAAAGTATTATTAATTTTGATAATTAGACCTCTTATATATAAATATTCTGTTTTTATTCCAGTAAAACAATTATTAGACGATCTGATCACGAATGTATACCAAATATAGCAAAAAATTAAGTTGAGGTGAGCATCAATAAAGCCAAAAAAAGATCTCGTGAAGAAACTACGTCAATCCACAAGATTTTTGATGAGGAAATGTTACCCGTAATGGAGTCTGGAATGGAATTTGTAACCGAAATTCCAAGCTATGAATCCAAAAAGGACAGACTGTACAGGGCGAGACACGAGGCACTTAACATCTGAACCAGATACTTATGAATGTTTTGATGTCATTAGTCAATTCATAACACATATTATTTATGATTGTTAATCTTCGTATTTATTATTTTTTTTAATTTTATTTCCGAAAATATTAATAATAATTAAATAAAATAAGAATTTAATGTATAATATTGCCTTTAATATAGTTTCTAACTGAAAGTGAAATAAAAATATTCCTTATCAATAATTATTAAAATGTAAATCACTAAAACAAAATCAGTTCTTTTCAGAACTACAACATATTTATTATGTGATAGAATCTCGTGGTCGGTAGTGGAATATACAAAAAATAAGTACACACTGCGCGGGCGGCAGTGGCACTCGCGCTGGTAGTTTTTGGTCGCGGTCGGTAATTGGACGGTCTGTACAGGGATATAGCCTAGAGCAACACACATCAAAACTAAAAACAAGCCTTTATGGAAGGGGTCTCTTGTGGATTAAAAATCCAACATGAAATGGAAATCGTTTAATAATAACCCACATTGGAAACACCGATGGGTTTTTGCCAGATAGTTAATTAATATTCAAGTCAAAGAAAATGAAAGAATACCATGAAGAAATGGACGGCCTTTTGTTTGAAAATTAGTTTCAGAACATTATTAAAAAAATTCCAGCCAACTTCATTATTGTTTTGAATAATGCATCCTATCATAGTCGATTAAAGAAGTCACTACCTACAGCAAGATAGAAATAAGAAGATATTTCAAAATTAATTCATTCTAAAAATATTATCAATCCTCCCAAAGGCAAGAAATACTCTTAATAGCAAGGCAACATAAAAACAAATTCAAAAAATATATAATAGATGATATGGCCCGAAAAAAGGGAGTTGAAATTCTCCGATTGCTAGGCAAGTATTGGAATGACTACTGGCAACATTTTATTAATGAGATCCCCATGTTACTGTTTTTTAGATTATTTAAGCAGCTTGCCTTTTACTTTTAAAAGAAAAAAAAATTCAAAACTGAAAATTTAGTTTTTCTCACTCGTTGATAAAATTCTTGCCTTGAAAACGAAAAAAAAAAGAAAAACTGCAAATTACGTTTTTCCACCCAATAATAATTTTCTTTAAATCATAATTATTGTCTTGCATATTTATTTTATAGTTGTGTGTTATTGTTATGACATGCTTCCACTAAAAAACAGAGAAATAACTAAATAACAAAAAAAAAACTCAAAATTATTTTAAATAATAGCGATTATTTAAGGGCTCAAATATGTTCATTTTCATGAGTTGAAATATAAATCTCTAACTAAATTAAACGTTTCTTGATAACTAAAGGTTAACAAAGGCAACCGGTTTCGACTCAAAAGTCATTTTCTGGCCTAAAAGGAAGATACAGGTTTAGATAATATGCAAAATTACAAGTTGGTAACACCTTAAAAAATTAACTTATAGAATATGATCAAGTCGATGATCATTACAAGTAGGTAGTAGTTAAAATTATTTAACATATAACTACTAATAACCATATTAGGTTTTATTAAATTAATTCCCTTATCACTAATATTATTTACTTGCAGACTGAGTTGGTTCAATTTTCTATTTAGAAGTGCTTCTAAATCAGGTATACACGGATCATTGCAAGGAAGAGTCCAGCTTGCATGGATAACTTCATTCGCATTATTTTTGTGTTATAATATTTTCTTATAAGTAGTTAATCTTCTTCTTCACAGATCCTGCACAAAATTGCTTCTTCTGCTGAATTGATGACACTCATGTGCCTTCTAAGGCGACAGTATCCAGTAAGAAGACCTACTGCTATCCTAACGATTTAACGTTTTTGATCCAGTAGGTCTTTCGTGAATTTGACCGATGGTTCCTTGATGAACTGTTAGGCCTGTTTCAGTCTTGAATAGTTGTTCGACCATTCCTGAGATGCTTTTTGCATCTATTGTTTGATAGATGCCTTGCACAATGCCTTAGCAATTCGTTACAGGTATCATTCTCATAAAAAACTGCAGTGTCATAAGCATAACCTAGTACATCTCCTGTTGTATTAAGACTAAATATACTATTTATGTACAAATTGAAGAGAATTGGGCCTAGAACCATACCTTGTGGTACCCCATAGTCGATAGGTTTTCATTGCTTATTCTACCATTAACTTTTACGGCTTGAGACCTATTATTTAGTTTCCTTACAAAGTAAACATTCTGTTTTAATACCAATGTATTTAAGAGTATCCAAGAGTTGCTGATGGTTTACCGTGTCAAAGCCCTTCGCCAAATCAATGAAAATACATAGAGAAAGGTTTTTTTTCTCTAACGCGTGGTTTCCTTTATCTGTAAAAGTTAATACTGCATCTTCAGCAGACGTCTATTCTTTAAAACAATATTGCCTTATTAAAATTAGTTCATGTTTGCCTATGTAACAACCGTTTTTCAGCAAATTTTCAAAAATCTTTGTTAAGCTGGTAATATGGGATATTGGACGATATTGAATATGAGTCGCTAATAATTTTGGAAACAGTTCTGAGAGTGATATTTCAAGTCCTATTATTTATCAATGAAAGCACAAATTTTAAGATAAAGTTTAAACACGTGTCGAAATCTGTCTGAGACAGGACCTGTTTTTTGCCGATCCCAGCTTAGCGACGGCTGGCAACGGCGCGTTTCATAAGACTTCACACTGCATTCTCAGTGTGTCTTGTACTATAGTATTTTTTTTTGTAATATTTATTTAAAATAATATTCTGGTTTTAGGGAAAAGCTTCACCTTGACCATCATAGTTTCGACGTCACCTCCTCAAGTAGCAACCTACAGTAAGGCGATCAAAGTGACTGTCGACGGACCTCGGGAACCGAGGTCGAAGACACGTCAGCAGGGATTTCATCACTTTCCATTCGGTCCTAGACCCTTTGGGCCCGATCCTCTCAGCGGAACTTTGCCTTTTAAGCTGAGCGGTAAGTTAAAAATTTAAGTTAAAGTTAAACTAGTAATTATGTACTATCCAACAGACTGGTAACCTATACTATTTATACCATATGAATTTTTTACTTGGACCAATTCTCTTTTTATTGTTACAATATGTTAAATGTGGATAAAGACCATCGCGAGATGTTTCCTTTATAACCGATATTCAATTTTTTTTATAAATTTTAATTGATCTTGTTTTACTGAAATTAACATAACTCTAAAATTTGGAAATATATAGCAGTTCATATTTACTAAGCCCATAATTTTATTACTGCAAATTGTAAGTGCAGTATCAATATAAAAGGTGCATTATATACATTATGAGTCTACACAGAAATTTGAAAAATTTCACCATGTTGCTTTGGGGAGAGCAATAAATCAAAGAAAAAATACTATTGTTAGAGAAAAGTTCATATCTAAAATATTTCAACAGTCTACCTTAAACCGTCTAAAGGTGTTGTTCGGTGTGGTGAGAATTTAATTCTGCGGATGACGCTAAGCTCTAGCAAGACAACTTTTCGCGCCTGTTGAGATCAAATAACCATCTGCGAGCTAACGCTCACATGACAGCATCTTTTAACAATTTGTGCAAAATCGGTGCTTACCATCTTTTTTCCTAACAATCACCACTGGTGAACTCCAAGGACTTTTTGAGGGCTCTATTACTCCTTCGTCCAACATTTTGTCTACTTCTTCGTTAATGACCTCTTGCATTTTCGGATTTTGTGGTCGGTATCTTTGTTTGATCGGTTCTTTTTTAATTAGCCGTATCTCATGTTCTACGAGATCAGTCGGTCCACGAATGTCGTGAAAGGCAGAGAGTTCGGCTTGCAAGAATTCTTCCAGCATATGGGATTCTTCTGGAGTCAGTGACCGATCAGTAAGGGGGTTGATAGTCTGTATCGGACAGTCTATCTCACAGGTCTGTCTTCCCTTACTGTGTTGCTTGGAGGTTTCAGTGAATTTGGCGCCTTCGGTTTCATCTATAATTTCCTGGAGCAATCCGTGGAGTGGAATTCTCTGGACGCCAAATTTGTATGCTGTCCTCACTTATTACTACAGACTCTTTGTCTGGTGTCTTTCGAATCTCGGTTTGGCTTTTAGCGGGCGGATAGAAATCGTCGGGTTTACATACGGCATGAACTAGCGCTCGTACGGTCACGGTCTTCCCGTGGACGGGTTCTATGATTTTTGACGGCTCATTTGTAAGGTGGTGTACTGGCTTAATTTCCCCAATGGGGTGACAAACTACGGTTTCCTCAATAGGTGGCATCGGCGTCTCACCTATCAAAATCTGTCTAGTTCCTAGGTCCAGGCGTGCTTGCTTAGGATGTCCATTCCCAGCACTATATCGGCACTCAAGTTCGGAAAGTGTACTAATTCCTCGGAAATTCTCTTACCACCTAGTTTCATCGGCACCTGGTAAGTATCCTGGATGCGAATCAGGTTTCCATTGGCTAAGCTGGCAGAAGTAGATACTGTTTTGAAAGAATGCCCTTTTTGGGAAAGATGTTCCGCTAGTCGGTTTCCAATGTAGGATTTTGAAGCTCCAGTGTCGAGGAGTGACAGAAAATTTTCACCTAGTATTTCCAGGGCTAGGTGTGGTCGGGGATCGTGTGCGGCTGCGATAACGGACTCTTGAGAGGCTAGTGTCGGTTGAAACTGCTGGGACCTCTCTTCCTTGCAGCTTCTGACTCGTTTCCCGACTGGTTACAATTACAGTCCTTGGACAATACTCCTTCTTTTAGGCAGCGAGAACAGAATATCTTTACTGGATTGGTGCAATTGGTTCGTAGATGTCCCTTCTCACCACATCTCCAGCACAACACTTCTCCACGTGAGGTGGATGGTCGTGGTTCGAATCTTTGAGGCGGATTGTGGTCGGCGGGTACGGAAGCAGATGGGGAAACGGGTTTTGGGTCGGACGGCGGCGGATTAGCTTGATATAAATGGGATGAATCAGGACGGGAATAACGTAGAGGTTCAGATGTCTTAAATCGGAAAGGTTCGGGGACTGGGTGTCGGAATGGCTCAAATTGTTGGGAATAACGGGGAGTGGTATTCCTCGGAACGGAACTCGTTGACGGTATGCTCTGTAACTCCTTTCTAAGCCGCTCGAACTCTCGGACCACTTGGCAAAAGGTGGTAAAATTGGAGTAATCCGTCTTTCGGATTTGCTGTCTGTATTCGGAGAGCAAATTTCGGTATAGCCATGTTAGTTGTTGCTCATTACTCAGCTTTCCATGTCGTCTCATCAGTGTTTGCAACTCTGTTATGTAACTGGTTACAGATTCGTTCCTTCTCTGTAACCTTTGACTTATTTCCACCTCTAGGTCGATCTGGTAATTAACGGAGAAAAAGAATATTCGGAAATCTGATTCGAAGTCCTCCCAGTGGTTCCAAGAGGATCAGTTGTTTCTAAACCATAATTCAGGTTCTCCGGTCAGTAGTTCAGGCAAGCAGGGCAGTAGTCGGTCTTTGTCTATACCTTTAGCAGTGCATATCTCGTCTAGTCTTTCTAGAAAAGCTGCGGGATCCTCGCGGTTGCCAAATGTTACTTTCTGAGTTTTTATTGGTTCAGGCGTAACGGCGGCTGGGGGTGTCATTGTGGTGCGGGGATTTTCACAGACTGTTACTGCTCGATTTGGACTCGAGTCTCCTTTGCGTAGAAAAGAAACAAGTCTTCTACGTTTTTCGTCTACGGTACCGTCGACAGCTGGTTGCCTCTGATTTAATTCGGAAGTCAATTCGGGTTTTCTCAAATTATAGATCCAGCCTACTCGGAGTACTGTAGATTCTTAAACCTCTTTTTGTTCCTGTTGTACTACCTTTGGTTTTTCAGAGAATTCTGTTATCCAACCGGATTGTATGTCGTTTCCCTCCGTGTCTAACAACCACAAGTTGTCTTCTTTTATTTCGGACATAAACTCAAAGAAGAAACGGACGCGAGCGGGTTTTCAGAAGGGGGTTGTTGATAGAAGAGAAACAAAAATTCTACGAGATAGAGGAAGAGACCGGAAAGAGTAATAAAAAAAAAGGTAGCCGGGCGGCGTTGAAATCCTAGTACTGAGAAGAAAAAAAATATTTTAACAAACTTTACTCTACTACTATACTACGGTTAGTCAACGTTAACTGGCGTACGACTGGGTTACTATGACAATTTCGGTTTGGGTGGCGGAAAATGGGATAGCTCTGGTTTAAAGTGAAGCGGACTAGACAACGTTCAATGTGTACCGGGGTAAACAGGAGAAGAGAAAAAAAAATAAAGACAAGATGAGAAAAGAATCTGAAACGGCAGGGTTGGGGCAGCACCGGATTACCTATCGGCAAATAACCAGGTCCCTGCTCGGGCGCCAAATTTGTAAGGGGTTTTCTCGCCTCAGAGAAAACGATTACTTACAAATGACGCCTGTTGGCGGGACGGCTCTCGGGCGCCAGATTTTATGTGTGGTTTACTCCACAAACTTTCGAAACGGCGTCGAAAGTACTCGGGCAGCACAGATGGAGATGAAAAATTCCAGGGGTCGTTGGTCACTCAGACACAGGTAATAAGTAACCACAAGTAACGGGTTTTAATCGTTACTTGTGGTGATAAAGAATTTCTCACTGCTGAAATAAAGGGGGAAGTAAATTAGGGATCAATAACCTCAGTAATAGTTAAGGTAACGTTGACACATATATTGAATTTTAACAATTTACAATAAATAATTTGTAAGTAATATTTCAACGCCCACCCTCGCTCGTATTTTTAAACCCCTGAACAAAAAGAAAAACAAACAGATCGGCCAGTAGTGAACTTTGATTAGTCTCAATCAGACGGTATAATTAAAATTAAAAGAAAGATGCTCGGTGGCAATAGTAACTAATTAATAAATTGTCGGTTCGGTGGTTAAGCCAAAACGAAACCAAAAACAAAATTACTATTTCAATTAAAGAAGAAAAATGGCAAATAATTGCGGTCGTAGAAAAAGTTAGCTAGTTAACTTTTAAATCGGCAAAAAGATTGAACTTAAATATTTTGTTTCGTAAAAGCAGAAATAAAATCACGGTCGTAGAAAAAGTTATCTGGTTAACTATCTAGTCGGTTTTGAAACTGAAACAAACCTCCTTGTGTGAATAGGGAATAGATAGATGTGGTAAGAAAACGGGATAGTATCAATCCTATGAGGAGTGTACTCGCCAAAACCAGCCCGCTCAAAATAAAAATGATACTATCATTTTAATCACGGGCGGAGGTAACTAAAAAAAAATAATCAAAAACCGGGTTAGTATTTAATCCTATGATGAGTGTACTCGCCAAAACCAGCCCGCTCAAACATATAACAAAATATTAAACCTGGTCAGTATTTATCCTATGATGAGTGTACTCGCCAAAACCAGCCCTCTCAAACATAAGAAAAACACTAATATGTTAATCACGGCTAGGAGTTAATAAAAAAAAAAAAAATCTAAAACCGGGATAGTATCTAATCCCATGTGAGCTTTCTCGCCAAAACCAGTCCACTCAACAGAAAAAATGATACTATTTCAACTTTCCAACTTTCGAACTAATTCTATTCCCAAGTAAAGAAACATAAATGTAAAAAAAAAAATTAAACCAGATTGTGAATAAATAGAAACAAAATTTACGGTCGTAGTAAAAGTTAAGTAATTAACTATATACGGAATTTAATTTAAATTTAAATTCATTATTACTTAAAAATAGAAAGAACATCCACGGTCGCAATGAAAATTAAGTAATTAACTGTATACGAAATTTAATTTGAAATTAGGTTTACTATTACTCTAAAATAGAAACACAATCCACGGTCGCAATAAAAATTAAGTAATTAATAAAATAGAAACAAAATTTCTACTTCCTAATAACCAAAACTAATTTCCAATGTTTCTAAATAAAATCAAAACTAAATAATTTATCTGAAAATCAAAATATTTTTTAACGAAAATCTAAAGTCAATTATTATTTCTATTAAATAAAATCGAAAACGGAATAATTTAATCAAATAAAACTGGTATTCGAACGTTTAGCTCAAGAACCGACGACAGAAAAAAAAAACGTAAACAATTCGGTGTACCTAACTACGGTCTCTGCAATAATATTACGGCGTATAACGAAGCAGACTTAACGAGGTCGGAAAAATGGAATCAAGCTAGTCGAGATCAGTAAAGTGAATGAATGATTTTTAATACTAAAATGCTGAATCCGAGTCTCTATGCCCAAGCAGGCTAGCTCCCCACTCGATGTGCGCGGATCGCGCGCGCTATCGTTACTCAGGTATAATACGCGAATTTAAATGAAACAAAATTTGATATACAGGGTCTACCCATGAAGTTAAAATAAAATAAAAATTAAAATTTATATCCGGAATAGGCCGAAATATAGTAATGAAAACTGACTTCATTACAGTGTTTATACTCAAAATGACAATTTCAGGTTCCCTAATAAAAATTTGTTTTTTAAAAAATATCAAAAACTTTATAAAAAGCGGAACTTTATTTTAGGTCTTAATAATATAAAAGTAAAAATGTAAAAGCTAGAAAATGCCGGCAACAAACTAGTTTTGTTGCCGCTAGATCTTGGTGGAGCCTTATCTTGGACTTGCGTCTGCATAATTCTACTTGTGTTCCCTATGATTGTTTTATCATAACTTGACTAAGAGTTATGTAACGCTTTCGAGTAATTTATATAAATGCTAGTGGTGGTCTAAGTCAAATGTTTTAATTAACAAAAATATGTTGAAGTTCCTTCAATATTCTTCCTCCCTAACAGCTAATTTGTGATTAACCTTAAAGCAGTGTTTGTGCATGTGTATAAAATAATAATTTTGTTTGGTTACCCTGTGTGATGTGGCTGAAAAATATTAATTAAACGATACACGAAAAAAAAAAGGTGAATATGTTGCATTGGTATCAGTCTAGACCTGCTGCAGAAATGTCCCAAATCAGTTTTCTAGCCCTGTCTCTATAAGCTGAGATACTTTTGCTTATTTTTGAAGAAAAATAGTAAATATGAATTGACTTTAATTGAAAACATAAGGCGAACATAAATAAATTAAATATACCGGGTGTCCCAGATTTTTTTGCCCAGCGGATATCTCGGTTATTTAATAATATAAAATTGTAAAAAAAAATATGAATAATATTTGTCTAGTAGCCTTTTAAATTCCACTACATAAAGTTATATTCATCAATCCACCCCATAGGAACAACCCCTAACTTTTTTTTTTCAAATGTCACCCCTATATTTTTTTTCGCTGATATAAATACTCAATTTGTCCCGAATACAACGATATGATTTTTGATATACTTTACAGAGTCATAAAGCCGGTAAAGACTAAAAACCAATGTTGTGGTTAAAGTCATTAATAATTAGTTTACATTTTATCATTTTATTATATTAAAAAATAACAAATCCAATGAATAGGTAAACCTCTTAATATGTTTTTTAAATAATTGAATATTTACAAAAATTGTTCGAAATGGCCCCCATTACTTGCCAAACATGCTTCAAAACGTCGAATGAGTTCACGAGTACATGACGCTGTAATCATTTCTGGTGTAATGTTATTGCAGGCTTGTACTATTTTATTTTGCAAATCTTCTAAATTCAATGGCTGTGTTTCAAATACCACGGTCTTCAGATATCCCCATAAAAAAAAATCTAGAGGCGATAAATCTGGTGAACGCGCAGGCCACCTCAAAGGGCCGCTGTTTCCGATCCACTGATTTTCAAAGCGTTCGTTTAAAAATTGGGTAACTAAATTACTATTATGTGGAGGAGCTCCATCTTGTTGCCACCACATAGCACCTCTTTCTTGTATTGGAATTTCTTCAAGAAGTTCTGAAAGGTCATTTTCAAGAAAGTGTAAGTACCTAGCACCAGTTAACGTACCTTGAAAAAAATAGGGACCTATCAGTCGTCCCTGAAATAATCCACACCACACATTTACTCCCCAGATGGTCTGAAAGTTAGTTTCCCTAACCCAGTGAGGGTTTTCAGGAGACCAATAATGCATATTGTGACGATTTACAGTAGCATTATTGTGAAACCTTGATTCGTCACTCCACAATACCTGGTTCAAAATGTTGGGATTTCGTTTCATTAAATCTTCAAAATGTGCTATTAATGTTATCCTTCTTTAGAAATCTCCAGCTCTAAGTTCCTGATGCAAATGAATTTTAAACGGATGAAAATTATAGGATTTTAGGATTCTTTGTACTGACGACTTACTAATATGAACCTCGTTAGCTAGGTTTCGCGTCGATATCTGGGGATGTACTTGCACATAAGCTAATACATTAATGCACATTTCTTCAGTTCTTACAGCAGCAGCATGTTGACGATGTTTGTCTTTTCCTGGAAATGACCCTTCTCTCATCCTAGTCTCAACATAAGAATATGTTTTACGTGATGGTTGTCGGCGCTCAGGAAACCTCTGTTGATACAAGTGTACAGCAGCACGAGAATTTTTTTGGCACTCACCAAAAATTAAGAGCAAATCAACATATTCGTTTGGAGAGAATGTAAAGGGCATTTTGTCTGTTGTTTATAGCTAGCGAACAATTTCAGAAATGGTCTAAGCATATCGTTAGTTAGTTATAGGTAACAAAAAAAAAAACAAAAACGAAGCAATTCTAATCAAAATAAAAAGAAAATACCAGGTGATACAAAATTAATGACTTTAACCACAACATTGGTTTTTAGTCTTTACCGGCTTTATGACTCTGTAAAGTATATCAAATATCCTATCGTTGCATTCGGGACAAATTGAGTATTTATATCAGCGAAAAAAAATATAGGGGTGACATTTGAAAAAAAAAAGTTAGGGGTTGTTCCTATGGGGTGGATTGATGAATATAACTTTATGTAGTGGAATTTAAAAGGCTACTAGACAAATATTATTCATATTTTTTTTTACAATTTTATATCATTAAATAACCGAGATATCCGCTGGGCAAAAAAATCTGGGACACCCGGTATATAAGTGTATAGAATCTTTGAGGGTTTGTTTTATCACTGTGTATATCCTATTAGGAGGAACACGAAAATATGAAAGTGAGCACCGACACCACACGATATTTAGATTAGAGAGGATGTTTTACTATCAAGATTCATCATATACAGGGTGTTTTAAAAAGGCACCCCCCTGCAAAATAGGTTTAGTTTGCCTAATTTTCAAGATACAAGGTATTGAAAAAAAATATACACATTTTTTGCGATTATGTCAAACTACTAGCAACACGGCAATAAAATTTTGTACGAATATGTTTTGTAAGCTGACACATAAATATGTTTTTATATCTGGCTCTGATAGAGGGCAACCAGTTGCATAAAGTTAAACATTATACAACTGATTACGAAAAGTTGATTATGTCACCAGTTACGAAATGAAAATAAATTAAAATGCCTTTTTTGGTTTTTAAATTAAAATTTACATTGCTTTCGAAAGGTTGTATCGGAGAAAGAAAGGTTGGTAATATATAAAAATAAATTTTGTCAGAAAACTTACCGTCTTGATCCATTCTAAATTTACACAAAATCAACAAAACCTTGTTTTACAAGACACTGGTATGACTTTATAGAGAAAAAACTAAATATATCAATATTCATGTACTTATGCAAAATAACACTCTCTTGAAAACTAGTATAAAAAGAAAATGAAATTTGTCCTAATGATATTTGAAAATCAAAAATATTAGATTAGTATGAAGTTAGCAATATTTATGTTAGACGATTTGACATTTACCTACAATAGTTATAGTCCGTCAGATAGTGACAGGTTTAGGTGCCCCATTTTCGCATACAAGCCTCGAAGAGGGTTGAAAAGTACTTTGATTTTAAGTAGAATAAAAGGAAATTTACGAGTGGATGCTGGGGATAACACATGGAAAATTCGATTTTCCTTAACAAAAATGAAAGGTTATTTGTTGCCCATTTTTCCACTCAAGCCGTTTTCACTACATGATTAATTAATAGAACTAGGCTTCAGAAAACCAATGGCTTTAATGTTGCAAGTGGCTAAAGGGTTGAAATAAGGGCGTAATCTTCTAAGGAAAAATCGAGATTTTGCCCGATTTTTCCACACAAGCCCATCGAATGTATGAAAACGATCGTCGTCACTAGTCCGAAAAACATATTTTCTTGAATGACCCGAATGTATAAATACATTTTGAGGTCGGAAAATTTTTCTGATAAGGAAAATCGAATTTTCCATGTGTTATCCCCAACAGCCACTCGTAAATTTTCTTTTATTTTACTCAACATCGATGTATTTTTCAACCCTCTTCGAGACTTGTATGCGAAAATGGGGCACCAAAATCGGTCACTATCTGACGGTCTATTAGTTATTTATTTTCATCAAAAATTCCCTTAACACAGGATAATAACATGACTTTATTGTAAAGAAACACGAAAAAATATCTTACTCTCGCAAGTTACAAATGTCACTTGTTATTTTAATCACCATTCGCTCCAAGTTAAAAGAATATACAGTGTGTGCCATAAAGTTGTTTCCATATGGATTTTTTAATATTACGATTGAATAAAGAAAGTCGTATGGCAAACAAATACAACAACTTTCTGAAATATTTGATTGGAAGTACCTACCTACAAAAGAATGATGGTAAATCATTTTTTAACCAAACATAATTTTACAAATAATCAAGTCAAAATTAGAAAAAATGTTGTAAGTAACACGTTACTGAATGCCGTTTTGTGTAACTCGTTCATTTTGCAGAACCTCGCTTTGCTTAAATTATAAAAAATGTGACATTTCTTCTCAAGTACAACAATTTAATGAAATACTTGAATGGAAGTACCTACAAAAGAATAATGGTGAATCAGTATTTAACAAACACAATTTTATAAATATTTAAGTCAAAATTAGAAAAAATCTTGTATGTAACACGTTACATAAGTAGCTCTTATGGCCAATGTATGCAAAAAAATAATAAATTATATGCATAATAGATTTCTTTTAAGTCTATCTTTGCAATCTCAGTTTGTAACAAATTCCTTCTTCAATCGTAATAATTCGGATTCTGAATAATAAGCATTTTTATAACTAAACAAATTTCACGGATAATCGTTCTCCTAATATTTTTGAAACGATACATCCATTTTTACAAAATTTCATCAGAATTTTCCTGAATGTGTACAAAATAAAGTGAGTTTAATTTCCATAGTTGACTACTAATTCCGCCGGCGTATATTTTTCGTTTTTGTTTATATTGGGGCCATTATTCTATTTAATCTGGACCTAAGCGGATTCCAGATCAGTTTTCACGATTGGAATATTTTGTCTAGTGGTGTGGTTGCCATAGTGACGTAGTCTGCTTAACGTTCGCCACACATCATGCCACAATTTTAAAATGAGTTTGGCGGTGTTCAATAGAAGCACTGTTTTATCAGTTGAATGTTGAATTAACTAACAAAAAGTATAATATCGATTTATTTCCAAGGTAAATTAGACTTTATAAACTGTAAAAAATTATATTTTTAATTTTTAGTATAACCTACGAGTATTGTTCGGTAACTACGTACCAAACAAAGAAATGGATCGAATTCTGAGAAATATTTTTTATACATGATGGAACTGAGCGATCTTCCAATAACTGGTTTGTTTTCAGAACACCGAAGTGAACAGCTCGTGTGATTTTGTAAACATTAGAAAAAAACTGAGTTAAGAGTAGTGATAAGGTACTTTTACTCAAACGAATCAACAGCAACCGAAATAAAAGATCTAGGTTCAACACTATTGTAATCTGCCCCTAATAGACGTCTAAAAACTGCTGATTGAAAAAGTCAATCATATTGGATTACTGTCGAGAAAAAGTGAGTGAGATAGCAGATGAAGTGGGTATCTCAAATGAGAGTGTGTCGCAATTGCTGACACCGGAACAAAAACTAAATCATTTAAGCATTTCTCGCAATCATTGGTACGTTTTTGCCACAATACTAAAGGCTTTTTACGCCTTTTTATAACCGTCATTATGCACTCGAAATTAAAGAATATTCCAAAGAATGAACACTCAAAGGTTCTCCGCCACCACAGAAGGCAAAAACGGTTTTGTAAGCAGGAAAGGTTATGTCAACTGTAATTTGGTACTCTTATGAAATTATCTTGGCAAAACAAAAAATGGCCAATTTATTGCAGTTACTTGGCGATAAAATCAGAAGAAAACGGTTTCATTTGGTAGAGAAGAAAATGCTTTTCCATTTGGATAACGCACCTGTCCACAAGTCTGCGATTGCAATGCTCAAAATTCATAAATTTCATTCGCCTTATTCCTTAGGTCCTTAGATCCGATCTGTAACGTAACAAAATGATTATCTGCGTCCCATTGTCCTAGTGAAAATTTGGGTATTTACCGCAGAAAGCTTAAGTCGGAGGTAAAAGTGGTCCGATAATTTAAAAACCTTCTAAAGATTAATTAGTGGCGAAGTAATCCCTACTGTAAATCACTCACTAAATTACCAAATTGGGTGATACCTAGGTTAGGGTTAAACAAAATTAGGCAATGACAGTCCAATCAGCAAGGTGCCCTCATTATGACGTGATTTTTTTGGGATTAGAAACGTCACTATCCCAATTAATGAGGTTACTTTGACGTCGTTTTTGCAACGTTAATTAGACGTCAATACAGACTCGTCATTATGACGTAATTTTTTAGTATTAATTTATCCGAAATACAATATCCTAATCAGTAACGTGTATTTGGCGTCGCATTGATGACTTAGAATAGACGTCACTTATAATTCGTCATAATTACGTTATTTTTTCGTATATTTTAGTACTTTAGTGTTGAATTATAAAGAACCTAATTGGAAATCTGCTACAACTGAAAACACGTATATATTAAGTTTGTTCGAGTTGCAGTTTGAAAATTTTTTTGATAAAATTACGGTGCCTTATGTTTTGATATGGATAATTAGTAACGTTCCGTTTTCTACCATTAATCATTTAAGATTTTGTAGCCTGTCTCTTTTTAACGTATGGCTAACCCAATTCCGATGTCCTCGAATCTCAAATGGCAATGAGTTTTACTAATCTAGTATAATTGTACTGGATCTAGTACATCCTAAAGGTAACAGGTACGCTAGAAACGCAATTCAGTACATTGTCCGCTATCGTCTAGTGTAATTATTAATATAAGTTAAACTAGTAAAAGTACCGTAAAGACCTAATAAATCCTAAACAATTGATAATATTCCTAAGGCAACCAGAAAGTACATTTTTATGAAATCTGGTACAATTATTTATACCAATCTAGTACTAAACTAAAAAATATTCTGGTAATGTCATATTGTCAATTGACATTGTTATTTTCTGTTTCCTCCATCTTCATGATTCTCGTGACAATCGTGACCTCGTGAACGTGATGCATTTTTAAATTGTACGTTATTTGATAATATGTTTTAGAAAAAGGTAAAAAATAGAATGTGACAAAATAATAAAGTATATTAAACTAAATTTGGTATACAGATGTATTGCATTGTTGATTTTGAAAAACCGGATGATGACGGTCTGGTGATTGTGAGATGAGCACAAAATGGCTGATGCCGAGTAAAAAACAAGTCTTTTGACCTTTATAAAGAAATAAATAAAGAATATAATATAAGATTGGTGAGTAATGTTATACTTTTATTTTTAGATTATAAGTTCTTTCAGGTTATTTTATAATAGTTTATTTAAAAATAAAACATTTGTAGGGGGTCACTTGATTTAGATACCTTTTATCATCTCACAGGATATATAATATTTTTTTTTATTAACTTATTATAAATTCAGACTATAGAAGATAGTTTTTTGGGGCTACTACCTAAATCTCCGGTGAAACGTAATTTACTCTCTTTATGATCCACCCCGTATAAATATTATAAAATAAACATAAGAACAACAATATATTTTATTAAAAATTGTTTATTTATTAAATCGTAAAATCGAAAATCGAAATACGAAAAGTCAAAAATATCCTAAATAAGTGGCTGAATAATTAAAAAATTCGGAAACATCTCAAACATTTCCTTAGGATTAATAATTCCAAGGTTAAAAACAAATACTTGGAAATTTAAAAAAATCATGGGGTAGCCGGGAATCGAAACCGGACATCCTCATTCACTAGGCAAGAGCCTTTCCATCTAGATCAGTGAAATGCATCTATGCATATTAAGCCCATATTTTCGTCTGCGTAAGTTTTCAATGTACCTCAAGAAACGTAAACCTAAGTCAAGTTAATGTCACACTAATGTAACTACTTCTGCATTACCTGGATGAAGTAGCATAGTAGTTTTAAATAAACGAAACTTTTTTTGTTAACAATCCAAATGAACATTTGACGAGCTCTTGAATTAAGGTCATTGTATATTCGTGTCTCCAGAGTAAAATTATACCTATAAAATGGTTATATTATATTTTTTGTCTCCAATACAAACAAAAGGAAACAATTATTACTTGAAGATATTTTGCGAGGTTTTGGGATGGTTAGCATATCCTGAGAAATTATATTCTAAAATAGAGTTGAAATATTGGGAAAGTTACAGAGTAGCTAAAATTTGTTTGCAACTAATAACCATTTATCTAATATCGGTCATTTAATATGATGGTGGGTAAGGTTTTCCGAGTTTTCCTTACCTGTAAGTCATATGGCACCATCAATCATCTTTAAGTCGCCCCGAAGCGCCACGGCAAATAATAATAATAGCCGTCCCTTTCCCTGGACAAGCTCAGCTGAAAATTCACTCGTAAGGGGGTGAATTAGGAAGAGTACTATTTTTTTATTATATGAATTACAGATAAAATATCCCAAATAGCTGTCCATACCATCATTAACATTTTTTCTGAAAAGACTGAAACCGCTTACCCGTTGCTAGAAATCTAAAAAAAAATAATCATTTTAGTTGCAGACTGTAAAACAAAGTGGAATTCATAATATGCCCGACAACTATGGGAAATTAATAAATAACACATCTAGTGGTGAAGCTTGTAGTAAGAAGAAGAAATTTTATTGTACCTTTTTGATGCAACACAAAAAGATGAAGAGTAATTATGACAAATCATCAGGCCACATCGAAGGGTATACCAATAATGATTATTTTGAAAATATTGATGATTTTTGAAGATAATAAAACTTAAGTTTATATCGTCACAAAATATGACTTTTATTACGCCCAATCCTAATCCACCAAATAAGTTAAAAGAAACACCTAATGAGTCTAATCGCAAAGAAAATGCGGCGGAATTAGCAGCTGGATAAGTAGTTGCTTTTTTGAAATCCAAGGCAGGCATCAACAAGAAAAAAATTAAGTATAATACCCGACATACAAAAACCATCAAGCAAAAGACATTGGTAATTTAAGACAAAAGTTATGCTATCACTAAATAGGTTCAAGGACGAAGAGAAAATGGCAGATATCCGTCTGTTACGTCAATACCACTTCTATCTCCTGCTTCTACGGATAGCTTTCAGAAGTACTGCAAGGAACATACCAGCTGCACCAGATTCAAGTAGTAGAGGGCTTACAAACATCATAACATACAGTAATGATGGGTTCAATAACAATTCGGATTTTGAAAACCATTGAAGTAATGTAATATGTTTAAATACAAACTCACTTAAGTGTAATTAATAGCTTCTCTTCTGGTGTTATACTTGGTTTTCAATTTCCTTTTTTCCCAATTCTGTCTGATATTAGACCCAATAAATAATTAAAGCACAGCTCATTCGCGTAATATTCCTATTGTTTTCTTTTCATCTGCCCTTATTTCTTGCAGAAAACATTGATAACTTTTAAGCAGGCATTTTATATTTATGGAATGTACCCACAATTGTCTATTATGTGCTTTATTATTATTCTCATCCTGAATTAATAACCAATTCCAGAAAACTAGTGCAATTTACACCGATTCTCCGTTGTCGACTGACATCTTATTATAAAATAAATACCGAAGTTGTTGTTGCCAAAAACATTTTGACTCTCTTGCAAACAAAATGTTTCTTGTATTTTCTTTACTGGTTAGTGAAAAGTTACTATTTATTTATCCTATTTTGACAAAATTTACATAGAATATTCCAATTCCAACCGTTGGTATGTAAGCATATCTAATCCAGAATAATGAGTTTAGTAGTATAAGTAGATAAATTAGACAAAAATGCTTCATAAATAGTAGGTAAATGGTAAAGATCCACCACCCCAAGGGTATTAAGGGAGGCATATTCTCAAATTTGATAATTTAATTTTCGTCCTTATAATTTTGAGAAAACATTTTGGTATATTTTCAGACGAATTCGATTTTGTTTCTTAGACAAAATCAATTTTTTGTGAAAAAATGATAATTAGAGACAAAAACCAAGAGGATATTATTTTAAATTCAGAATTAACAAGAGAATCGTAGGGCGAATAAATCTAGAACAAACTCCATCCTAAGAAACGTAAATTTGATGATGTAATCGGCGTAACTGAGCAAGTGGAGTAAGAAGATGGAACTAAAGTGGAGTGCGGTAATTGTAGGGTCATTAAAGTGATTCTCCCTAGTGTTTTAATTGATAATTAGCAAATGAAATTAATGAGATAGGTTATGTATTGGGAGCGAAGCACTAGTTAGTTATTAGGCCATATAGTTAGATTACGAAGATAATGAAACTGTTAGATTAACTGCATTGGCGTTCGATGTGAATATTATTCCGGAACTAAACATGATATTGGTTTTATTAAAAAGGAATATTTTGTTTAGGTAAACTACTTTCAACTGCTTATTTAAAATATGGAGTGAGTAACAAAACATATTTCTAAGAAGATCTCACAGAGTACAATTCTTCTTTTTAAGTATCAATTTGAATTTCTTGAGTAGTTAGTAAATAGTTATTATGGACATGACTCTTATCTCTATCTTTTAGGTCATGGTCCACTTAAGAAATATAATTTATTTTTTTGCAACAATATATTTGTTAAAAAAGAATGAAGCTAATCGCAACTAACAATATAAGGAAGTAGTAATACTGGTTGCCTCTATGTTAATAATTGTTTACCAAAACACAATTTTATAATCAATCACGTCAAAATTCAAAAAAATATTCTATGTAATATCTGTACAGTTTATCAAATTTCTAGAGGCTTTCGACGGCTAGACAGAGAAAGCACTACTGACAGGCATCCCGACGGATTTACGCAATGAAAGTACACTCTGCGCATCAAGTATTTCACTATTTCATTCAAAAATAAATGTCAGATGTAAATTTCGCTAAAACATTTCTTTTATTTTCGTTTGTTTTTTGCTCATTACAGTTTAATAGAAACTAAGTATGGAGTTTAATAGCAAATTAAGAGGCCGCGTGATTAACAGTCAATCTCGCGAAATAATAGCCAATGTTATAGAGTTTATGAGAAGAGAAGGAAACTTTAATTCACCTTCAATACCATTTAAAAATGTCAATGATCGTGTTGCTGCAGCCACAGGAGTATCTAAAAACACTGTCGTCCGCATTTCTGGAGAGAAAAAAAGAATCGATAACCGTGAGATATCGGAATTTTCATCACCAAGAAAAACCATTAAAAAACCAAAAACAGTTAATGATATAGATGAAGCTGCACAAGAATCAAATTTTATTTTTTTATTATTAGATAGCTATTTTTGTTTCTGAGTTGTGTTCATTTACAGGCTCAATTTTTTTCCGTTTCTTCTTTTTGATTTTATATGGGGTTTCAAGTTGTTTTTGACTTATTTCGACGTAAATCACAACAACACACTTTTTTAATAAAGCAAACAAGTGTTAAGAGGTATATTTACGTGTAAACTACAATTACAAAAAATTGATATGAAACCCATGAAACCACCAACAAAAATGTAAAGCTAGCTTCCGTACTAGAACATGGTGTCATTCGTCGAGATAATTTATCGTTTTGTTTAATAGATCAAGAAATGTAAATATTCCCCTGTTATTTTTTATAAAATTATAAGAGAAATAAATTTTTTTCTAAATAGTATAGTTTATTATTTTGTAGAAAAACAAAATTTCGAACATTTTAGTAATGTTTCAGAAACAACCGTTATTAATAATAGGTACTATTTTCCTTAATAAGGTAGAAATAAAATATAAACTATTTCCACGATTTACAAAGGCCTACAAAAAAATTATAGGTATTTTCCGCTATCCTATAAAATTTATATTTTCTGACTCAATTTCAAAAGGTTGAAGGAATTCCAAAACACCTTTTATGGCATAATAATTATTTTCAATTCTACATACTATCTTTAGCTGCTTTTAAAAACGTTCTAAGAAAGTCCAATCAGACCAATTTAATCCCTAAACTATTCTACACTTTTAAAATTTAATAACCTAAAAATATTAAAAACTATTTAAAATAACTTGTTTAGCAGACTGCACAATAGCTATCTTAGTCACACGTAGCGCGTTCTCTGTCTGGGCGTCAAACACCTCTAGAAATTTGATGAACTGTATCTGTAACATGTGGAGGGTAGGTCATGCCTCACTAGGCCCATTGTGCATCCTCCTAAGATGATAGGCACCTCCTACCTTGTGAGCCACCCTACAGTTTTAATGTAATTGACCACGTCGCCAAGAGGTGCTTGCTTCTCTTATATCGGCCGGTGTTAGCCAATACTTGCCGAAAACAAATCTTCTAATAAATGAGAGCGTCGAGCAATCGTAAAGAATATTCTCAATAGTCTTATCTTCTTGTTCGCACCCATTGCAAAGTGCGGATTTTGACAGCTCATGATATGGAGATGCTTCTGTACTTGGCAATGACCAGTCAGAATGCCTGTGACTAGGCGCAGATTTTGTCAAGTCATAATCGAGTATTTGTTTGCTGCAGTGTTGTCAGGATAACTTAAGAGCTCTCTGACAACTGTGCAGTTTCTTGTTTTATTCCATCTTTCCTTGAATTTCACAAGGGAATGTTGCTTAATTAGGTCTGTCACTACCGATTTTGTCAGGCCAATAGAAGGGACAGGTCCAAAAAGTATTTGGTTGGCTGCTTTCTTGGCTAGTGAATAAGCAAGTCGGTTACCTTTCGATGTGGCGTGACCTTTGATCCATCTTAAGGTGACCACATTGTTGATGGATACTTCGGCCAAAGCTTCGTTACATTATAGTACTAACCCTGATCAAATTCGTGGTCTGTTCAAAGTGAGTAGTGCTTGTCTTCTATCTGTGTAGATGAACATGTTATGAAAAGCAGTTTTATCTAACTCGTTTAAAACCAGAAAAGGTTGACCTAATGAATGTTTCAAAACCAGTTTTATAATGTTCAACATTATACAACTGGTTGCGTAAAGTATATCAATTTGACACTTGCTGCGATTACAAAAAATATCACTTTATATGTCAAAATTAGAAAATAGCATTTATATTATCAAATTAGATGCAACACTTTTTTTTGGCACACCTCTGCTTTCGCTACTTAACTCTATGGTACCTTTAATGGATTGTACTTGAAAATCATAAAATTAAAAGGAAATTCTGTCACTTTAATTAGAAAGTGTATTATAGAAGATGTTACGTTTATTGTCTTGGTCGTGATTCTATGTTGAATTCAAAATAAATATGAGTTTAAATTTTAATGCAATACATTATTTTCCTTACCTAAATAGGAAAAACAACTGCGAGAAAATGGTAAAATGTTTGCATCATATGGATTTATTATTATGAAAAAATGCATTCTTTTTGTATTAAAGTATCTAAATTTCTTTAATTGTATTGTGCTCTTTGAGAAGCTGCTATAAAATAGACTTAAAGGGATCGTAAAAAGTAAAATTCACAGATTTTGCAATGGAATATTCAACTTTGTTTGTTATACTTTCAAAAAACTTTATACAATATTCCATTCAATATCATAATCTAAAATAGCATAAAATAATATTAAAAAAAGCTACCCTTGTATGGTATTTTATTGTTAACTGATTATTGTTTAACTAACAATTATTTTTCATTTGAAACGCAATAGTAAAATAAAGAAAAAACATGTCTAAAACGTGTGGAGGGTGGGTTACCCCATACGGAAATTCACTAGTCCCATTGTCCGTTCTCCCAAAATGATAGATGCTTCCTAGCTAGTAAACATGCCTACAAATTTAATGTAGTTGACCAGGAAGCCAAGAGGTGCTTCTGTTATATCGAGCAGTGTTAGCAGATACTCGCCAAACACAAATCTAATAAACGACAGCATTGATCAAAAGTAAAGAATATGCTCGATGGTCTAATTTTCTTGTGTAAACCGTCTGCAGATTGCGGGTTCTGATAGCCCCATGATAGAAATATGTTTCTGTACTTGCCAATGTCCAGTCAGAATGCCTGTGATCAGGCGTAGATTCTGACCAGTCATATTTAAGTATTTTTTTGCTGTAGTATTGTTAGGTTAGCTAAAAAGTTTTCTGTTAACTCTGCATTTTTTGTTTCGTTCCATCTTTCCTTGAATTTCATAAGTGAATGTTCTTTAAATAGGTCTGTCACTACCGAAGTTCAGAGTGGCTAGTGAATCATCAAAACGGTTACCTTTCAATGTGGCGCGACCTTTGATCCATGTTAATGTGACCATATTGTGATATTCTAGTGATAACCCTAAGTAAATTCGTAGTCTGTTCAGGGTGAGTAGTTTTTGTTTGCTATGTTTATAGATGAGCGTGTTTCTTCCAGTGATATTGTTTTTGGTGATTTCTTTTGCTGCTATGAGAATCCTTGTGAGCTCGATTTGAACTATACTGCTGCTATTTCTCACAGTACATTTTATGTTTAGGTTTAAGGATCTGGGGTATATTTCACATGCTAAGCCTTGTTTTGTTTTAGGACAGTCAATGTAGATATGAATCGTACATGCCAATTCCGGTTCTTCTACTTGTTTAGGCTGTGTCCATGTGTCGACTCTGAAGGATAAACCCTAAGTAGGCCCTATGGTTTGGCCTATCAAGGTAACCTCTTCTTGTGTGTCTGAATCAGATATCATTGAAATTGTTGCTAAGACATATAATAACGATGGTTTAAATAGTCAAAATATTATTCTCTGTTACCCGTTTATTATTGAATTTGTTACTCATATTATAACCATGTGCATTAATAACTCTTATTTTCCAATATCATGGAAACATACAATGCTAACTCTCATTCCTAAAATTGTTAAACCGGCAGAATTATCTCTTTTTAGAGGTATTTGTATTCTGCCTACGTTATAAAAGATTTTTAAAAAAGTATTGAAAAGAATTTAAGAGTACATTTGAATATTTACCAATAATATTATACCTTCACATCAGTCTAGATTTAAAGCTAGTTATGGTGGTGCAAACAGCGTTGGCCGTGGTCACTCATATAATGTCGTCCCTCGATAAAAATAGGCTTGTTATCCTTTTAATAATTAACTATTCTATAGCCTTTTATACTATAAATCACCGAATTATATTGGCAATCTTATATTTTGTAGGGTTAAGTGCTTCTGCATTTAAATTAATATTGTGTTATTCTCATTAATCGAACCAGATTTCCCTGTACCCGTTACGTTTAACAAATTTGTAATGAAATAGTTTTATACCCTTTGAAGTTTTTGTTACTAAAAACATCCACTATAAATGATAGGTACATTAAATTAAAAACATTAAATCATTTTTTGAACCGAAAAATAGTATAGCAAAAATAACCTGATTACACTACCTAATTAATAAACTAATTAATGTAATAAAATACATTTACCAACAATAAATACGGTATAGAGCTTTATAATTATAGCTTTAATTATAAAAATGGTATATGAAAATTCTGGATAACAAAATTTATAAACAATACCTAAAGTAAAATGGAAATACTAGATTAGGGTTTTTGCCACGCGAAATAAAGCAACATCATAAATTGTTGTTGATATGTACTTTTGTATTGTACAAGATTTATTGACAGATTTAAAACATCAATGTTCACATGAATTTTGGCTTTGCATACGTGTGTTGAATATTCTTTACGTAAACCCAATATTATCTACCTACAAGTTGTTAGTAGATAGACAAAGCTTTTATGGGCCCACATTGGGAATTCAATATATAGAGTGAGAGGTACAGATTAAATGGGTAAGAGTGAGACATACGGTCTAAGGGGAAAACGGGGGAGTGTGGGGAGTCGGGGATTAAATTTCTATTAATGCCGAACAGAATAATCATGCGTGCAATGAAAGTCATAAGTGTCTAAGCTTCAATTTCCGTTATTACTGGTCCGATTCAAACTAAAAAAAAAAAAAAAAAAACAACGGTATTATGTCGAGAACACGAGAACGTTGAATACAAAAATCATGCGCAGTGTCAAAGGACCTAAACGTGTATATTTGTTATTATTGGTCGGATTTAAACAGGGAAAACGGAGGAGTGGGGAAAATTACCGATGAAGAGAAAAAATACGTGCAGTGACCTGCACCTATTATTGTTCAGATTGAAACAAAGAAAGGGGAGGTAGCTTGCACCAATTATTAAATTTTAATCATTATTGAGATGTCAAGCAAAAAGAATAGACGTAGAATTGAAGAGTTTGATAAAATAGTTAAAAAACTAACTAAAGATATAAAGTTATATGAAGACAAAAGGAAAGTTACTACCAGGTTTTAAAAAATATTAGATTTTATTGCAAATAAATACAATATTTTACTTATTTTAGGACCTTTAAAAAGGCTTGGATCAATTTCGCCAATATTTTCTTCAGCTGTATACCGGTTGTCCCAGTTGTATTGTTCCAATGCCAGTTATTTAAAAAAAAATAAATGTAAAATTTTAAAAGTTTTATACATACCCAATCTCATCAAATATAAACATAATAGCCATATTCATTCACTTCCGGTTTGACCGGAAACGAACCTAACTTTTGAAATTTACATCCTATATATTTAATTTAAAATTTGAATTCTACGCAAAAATTCATTTTCAACTTTGTATTATGACTTACTAACAGGAAATAAATCAGATTTTAAAAATAGCAAAATGTTCGAAATGCTCTTCTTGTTATTCCAGGCAACGAGTGCTTCAATCTTATTTCTTATTCTGTTTTGCAGATCGTCTTAATCTACAAGAGGAGTTTCGTACACACTTTCCTTTAAATAACCTCATAAAAAAAATATATAATAGTGTTAGATCTTGCGGGCCATCTTATTGGTCCGTATGTACCAATTCACCGATTAGGAAAAATTTGGTTTAAATAAGCAGCTACCGCTTCAGAATTGTGTGCAGGTGCTCCATCTTGCTGGAAGTACATGTTGACGCGTATATGTAGTGGCAGATATTCCAACAGTACAGGCAAATCGTTTTGAAGAAATTGTAAATAATTATCCCCAGTTAACGTATCTTCATAGAATTTCGGTCCAATTATATCCGCCAATCATACCACCCCAAAAATTATTCCCCAAATTCTTTAAAAGTTAGTCTCTCGTATCCAGTATGGATTATTTTGAGACCAGTAATGATAATTATAACGATTCACTATTCTGCTAGATGCATGGAAGAACATACCAAAAGTAAGAAGATTAACAGCTGGAAAAACTATCCTATCGAGATAAGAGAACTGGTAGCAGAAAAAAGAAAACTAAAAAAGAAATAGCATTAACTCAGAGAAAGCCCCTGGATATGACCTTATTACTGGAGATATATTAAATAAACTACCACGGAAGGCTATTGTTGTTAAAATACCTCATAAATGCAGCATGTCGCCTTACATATATACCTGATGCTTGTAAAATGGCTAAAGTTATCCTAATTCCTAAGCCAGGAAAACCTCCAAATAAAATGTCATCATATAGACTTATATAATTGTTACCGATAATATCTAAGTTGCTTGAAAAACTACTAAAACGACTAAAACCAATAATTAAAAATAAAACTCTAATTCCTTCGCACCAATTTGGTTTTAGAAACAATCACTTGACAATAGATTAAGTATACAGGATAGCCGATATCATCGAAAAAGCTTACGAAGTAAAATATATAGGGTCAGCTATATTTCTTGACGTAGCCCAAGAATTTAACAAGGTTTAGCACGCTGGCCTGATACAGAAATTTGAAAAAATGCTCCCTAGACACTATGTTGACATTCTACAATCATATCTAATGAGAAGAATGTTTAGAGTAAAGCAAGACGAAATGAAATAAAAGAAATTAAAGCAGGTGCCCCACAAGACAGTGTGCTAGGACCGGTTCTTTACTTATTATACACTAGCGATATCCTTTAACAACAATGTGTTAAAATAGCAACATAGGCGGATGACACTGCAATATTGGAAGTTGGCGGAACTAATACAGAGATCTCAGGAAACCTGCAACAGAATCAATCGATGGACAAAAAAGTGGAAAATAAAAATAAATCAAACTAAATCAGTGCATGTTGATTTTACTCTTCGACCAAATAAACAAAAACAAATAAGAATAAACAATGACGTTATTCCGCATCACAATTCGGCCAAATACCTAGGTATGAACCTAGATGTAAGACTTAAATGGAAAGAGCTCATAAAAAAAGCGTAAAAAAATGTATTGGCTCCTAGGAAAAAAATCCAAATTGTCAGTGTACAACAAACTACTGATTTATAAACAAATCCTAAAAACAATCTGGATTGATGGCATACAGTTATGGGGATGTACCAGCAAGAGTAATATCAACATGATACAAGTTTTCCAAAATAAAGTACTAAGATGAATTGTTGATGCACTTTGGTTCTATCAAAACGATTATCTTCATAGAGACCTGAAGATGCCAAAAATCGAAGAAGAAATAAAAAAGTTTGCTGCGGAACATGAGGGTCGATTCCACTTCCACATCAACGAAGAAGCGCTGCAATTACTGGACAACTCTACTCTCAACAGAAAGCTTAAAAGAAAAAAGCCATTTGAGCTAGTGCAGTGAACGTTAATGTTAGTGCTAGTATAAAACAGTGTAATAAATCGTCACGCCAACTTGTGATGCTTTCCTATAGAAAGAATTAAGACAGCCCAATGAGGACGACGACGAAATCGACTCTCATCTGACCATACAATTGAATTGGTAATACCATCCTCTAGTGCGGTCGTTAACCACGCAACAAAATAAAATCTTCTGTTATAATCTCTTTTTTCTAGTGCTTGGTGCAAATGTATTTTATATGGCCTAAATTGGTAAATTTTTAAAATTCGTTGAATAAAAAATCGAGATATATAGAACTCTTTTTCATTTTGTCTAATTGAATTATGTGGATTAAAAAGTAGTCTTCCCAAAATATCAGTACTGTGGTCATCATCAGTAGCAGTTTTTCTTTTAAAAATAGTTTGTTTCTTGGAGAAGGATTCACTTTTAGACAAATTAGATGATAAGCGTGTAAAGTACATAGCCTTGGCTTACGTTTTTCGGAATAACGCTGTCTGTAAACATTTAACGCAATTCGGCGGTTTTTTCGACATTCCTAATAAATAATAATCATATCTAATTTTTCCTGATTTGTAAAGCATCATCATTCATTGCGTATACTTATTTCGAGATTTATTACGCTTCAGACACTACACAGAAAAGTGAACTGTCAAACATGCAACTACCTTACTTCAGTTGATTCCAAAGCCTTCTTCGTTATTTTGCTATTTTTTAAAATCTGATTTATTTTTTATTAGTCATCCATAATACAAAGGAATTTATGCGTAGAGTTCAAATATTAAATTAAATATACAAGGTGTCATTTAAATTTCAAAAGTTAGGTTCGTTTCCGGTCAAACCGGAAGTCAACGAATATGGTTATTATATTTATTTTTGAGGACATTGGCTCTGAATAAAAGGTTAAAAATTTTGAATCTAATTTTTTTGAAACAACTAAGATATGGCGTTGGAACAATACAACTGAGACACTCGGTACATTTAAAATATATACAGGGTGTTTGTAAATAAGTGCGACAAACTTTAGGGGGTGATTCAGCATGCAAAAATAATGACAGTTTGCTATATAAACGCATGTCAGAAAATGCTTCGTTTTCCGAATACGGGGTGTTAAAGTTTTTCTTAAAAAACTGACGATTTGTTTATTGCTCTGAAACCGGTCAAGATATGCAAATGAAATTTGGTGGATTTTAAAAGGTAGTTATTCTGCATTTTTTGACATGCAATTAAGAATTTTATGTTCATCATTGGCGTGCATACGGGTAATGATCTCAATTCATTTAAAGAAAAAAATGGTACGCCACTAAGATATTTCAAATTAAAAATCATTTTTGAATTTTTCATTAAATTTGTCACAAAAAATATCTCTGGCCTTTTTTTCGTGTGGGGCGCCGTTTTTATGCAAAAAAATAAAATATCTTAACGCGTATTTTGCATTTCTTGACGCAAGGCCTATTAGCTCAGATGGTTAGAGTGTCAAACTTATCAACTTTGCCATTTGAGACCTGGCGAGCGACCGCCTACAAATCCTGGCGGGGCCAAATTTTTTTTTGTTTTTTTTTTTATTTTTTTTTGTTTTTTTTTTTTTTTTTTTTTTTGTTTATAAAATATGAAAATTGAATAAATACGATTATTGTTAATTATTTTTTAAATACATTTTAATTATTATAATAATAACCTGGTTTTACATTTTTGATGAAATTATTTTGTAGTCGTAGGAAAAATATTGTACATCACTTGTGTGATAAGTGATTTTCCACACTCGTGTGATAGTCGCACTCGGCTTGTACCTCGTGCGACAATATTTCCCACTCGTGTGAAAAATGTCACTTTCCACACTATTAATGTAATATACTATTGATCCGCACTTTTTCACTAGCTACTTCTTTATCTACAGCTTGCAGATCTCGTATTTTAGATGGATAATTATTTTAAGATTCTTCGTATACACGTGCTCATTAACTTAACCCCAAGTAAAGTAATCAAGTGAGCTCAAATCTCAGAATCCACGTAATTAAATGATAGCACAAATTCGTTAAATCACTAGACAATAAAATCATGACTCCACGAAGTGCATGGCACATGGAGTCGTCTATTCAAATGGCATGTCGCTAATAACTATAAGCTCAAATCAGTTAATATAAATAAAAAATCGAAGAAGGGAATCTAGTCTCTTAAATGTGGTTATCTTTTTTAAGATAATTGAAATACAAAATCTGTACGACCTAAATTTATTTTAATTAGTTATGATTGACACTTCTGTGGTTACAAGGTAGAAACTAATATGTCACATTTTTCTAGTAAATATACTTTTTTGCTGATACGTCTACAAAAATGTAGTGCTTGTTGTGGCATAAGCTGATTCGTCTAAAACATGTTCTTGCTGATATGTCTATAATATATTTTCAACCTAAATAACGCCATTGATAATTACTAATATGTCTACAAGCTCGTGAAAATGTAATAGCAAAACCTGATATTTAGACATAATATCATGTTCTGATGATTTTTACTCAGTTCTCGCTGAGGTGCCTAGACAAAATTTGTTATATGTCAGTTTGAACTCAGGTTACAACGAGTTTTAATTTTATTGACGCGTCTGGTAGCATTTAAGATATATGATATTGAGGGTTATAAGACACTCCATAACAACGGCACTCAAGATCAAAATGGTGGTGTATTGGTTTTCCTCAAAACAGAACTATATCTAAATCATATAAATGTAAAGCTAGGCGTTTCCTTTGTATTACGTGTAAAATTAGAATATGACAAAAACGTTGTCTAATAAACTCATTTCACAGATCCCTTCAGATAGACATATGGACATATTTTTAGAAGGTTTAAGAGATGTATTAGAAAGTCACCATAAACAATTTGTTTGCAGTATTTTTATGGGTGATATTAATATTAACTTATTAGCTAAAAATATAGAGAACACCCAAAATTATTTAACCCTACTTGCTGAATAAGGTTTCCTATCGGCTATAAATATTGTTATTAGACCAGATTCCGGAACTTGCGTAGACCACATTTTTATAAAATCAGATAAAAATAATTTCGATAATATATTATCGTAATATTATTTGTAATATTATTACAAATTATGTTTAATAATTGCAATGTTAAACCCAATATTAATGAACATAAAAAGTATTACCAACAAATTAATTAAAACAATTATTAGAACATATACAACTTATAAATTTGTGTGAATTTATAAATATTGAAAATCTTGATTTCTCAATTGAGAAACTTGTAGACTATATCCAAGATGCTATTAAAAAATCTGAAAATAATATTAAAATGAAAAAATGAACGAAAACGAAAGGCTTGGATAACTGGATCATTGATTAAACTCATCAATAAAAATATGAACATTATATAAAATATGAAAATGATCCACAAAATGTAAGTTTATATAGTGAGTACAATAAATTTAAAAAAATATAAATATTCAAATTAAAGAAGAAAAAATTAACTATTATAAAAACAGGATTGAGAAAAAAAAAGAATGATTCTACACAACTTTGGTCCGTAATAAATAAATTAACAAAAAAACTAGAAGAAAGAGATTATAATACGTATTAAATCTGAAAATGGAAATTTAATCACTGATCCAAATCGCATAGCAGATGATTTTAATAATTTTTTGAAAATGTAGGGATAAATTTAGCAAAAAAAAAATTAAAAAACAAAAACTTATAAAGAAAAATAGCACGTCTCTAACAATTCAGTATTCTTTATTCCCACAACTATATTGTCATTTATTAAATTCCCTTGAATATAATATGGGTATAAGGGATATAGCCAATAATTTAATGAAGTCATACTTAATAAATAGAAAACAAAATCAAAATACAAAATATCACCAGCATCGATCAAATAGTATCATGTGGTGTACCTCAAGGAACAGTATTGGGGCTACTGTTTATAGTCTACCTGAACAATCTCTTTTTAGTTAAAAGTAAAGCAAATATTATTAGCTTTGCAGATGACACAGTAATGCATTACAAAGCTACTGACTGGAATAATTTCAAAAAATTGGTAGAGGAGGAGTTCTCCAAAATATAAACATGGTTTGACTACCAATTACTACCTATAAATTTTAAAAAAACAGTATACCTACCTTTTTGCAGTCTAGCCTCCAAGCTTCCTCAATTTTGAAAATATTGCTATGGGGAACGACACATATATACTACCTGAAAATAAAATTAAATATTTAGGGATAATAGTAGATAGCCACTTGCACTGGGACAAACATATTTATAGTGTTTTATTTAAATTCATACAAGTATCACCAATGCTAGAATTACCACAGAAGAGAATTTTGTATCATAGCCTTTTGAATCTCATCTCAACTATGGAATAATTGGTTAGGGTGGAGTCACTAAAAGGCACTTAAAGCCAATCGAGATTATTTAAAAGAGTTTTTTAATAATGATTGTCAACAAAAATAGAAGGTATCCTACTGAAAATGTATATCAAGAAACCCAGATATTTGACTTACGACAGTTATTCTATCAACCAGCACTCACCCATCAATTTCAAAATCAAGATGAACTACAAACACGGTTGCATCAATATGATACAAAAAACAGAGACAATTATTTGCTACCACGAATGAATAAATCAGTTGGACAAAATAATATACAAATTTAAAAGATATGTAAAAGAATTTATAACAAAAACACCGTGAACTTTTTCCGTAATATAATCGAATAAAAAAAAATAGACATTAAATAATTGGAAAGTATACATAAACGATAAAGAATCCGAATATTTTTAAAATATTTTCATGTATGTAGAAGTAATGTTTGTTGTATAAGGTATAGTAGACGGCACAGATAAATTTTACTATTCCACAATTAAATATCAGTATTATTAATATATCTATATATAATTCACACAGACACCCCGATGTTCAGCTTAGAAAACACAGTTGTCAAACTGCAAAAATAAAGTGGTGCGATCAATTCTATTACAGCTAAACGACTGTGTACGTTAAACGCATAGTACCCTTCGAGCAAATATGCTGGAACCTCGTGTCAAATAAATATTTTATGCCTGGTATCGCTGTTCGATGAGAATCTGTCGGCTCGATTAATTATAGCACCATAAGTTTAGCGTCTCCTATTGATCGAATCGAGCCTTTCTCAAATTTCTATTTGCTGTAGCTCAAGATAACCTGTAAGAAAAGCCGGTCAACATGGACTGGGATATACAATAGTAATTCTGTAGTAACTGAAACATTGAGATCAAAAGTGGCGACGCAGAGTTAGCGATCTGATTCTTTAGCTGTAAACTGTGTCACAGGGTTCAAAATGGCCGCGCCCTATGTTGGGCGTGTCGGGCCTCTCTCTTGCCTCGTATAGTAATCAAAGTATGTGTTTAAAGGGCACTCAGAAAGCTGCGCAGTGCGACCATTCTCCGTATAGTAAAAGAAAATCAAAGTATGTGGTATTATCTGAGTTGCGCAGTGTTTAAACTGGAACATTAGATCAAAAGTGCCGACGCAGAGTGAGCGATCTGATTCTTTAGCTATAAACTGTGTCATGGGAATCAAAATGGCCGCGCCCTAAGTTGGGCGTGTCGGACCTCTCTCTTGCCCCGTATAGTAATCAAAGTATGTGGATAATACAATATATGACAACCGCCTATAATAAAACAGCAGTCTTCTGCGTATCCTGAATTTGTATCCCTGGTGTGGATGTTATTTTGGAACTTTCAACTGGTCCGAGTGAGCTAACTGATTCTTTAGCAATAAACTGTGACTCCAAAAATAATATTCACTGACACTGACAGCAGCAAGCAAAATATCAGGTGCGTTTTAATCATCCGCTTCTGCTTCCGAAATTTTCGGTTCAGTCGTTTTAACCTGTCAGATTAAAACAAGAAAACCGACAATTCCGAAGCAGAAGCGGATGACTAAAATGCACCTATTAAAAATATTGCGCCAAGATGTAGGCAACACGTAATAAGGGTTCAAAATGGCGGAGTCTTCTATCTCCTTTTAAAAGGCACTCAGAAAGCTGCGCAGTGCGACCATTCTCCGTATAGTAAAAGAAAATCAAATTACTCTGTTTAACACAGTACGCTTGTTATACATGGAGTGCGTGCTCCTTGTGTAGTTTCCATGGCAAATAGATTAAAAAGTACAAAATAATGTTTTAGAAGATAGGTACGTTTTTATTGTACTGAAAACAAAATATGACATTACTGTCATTTCAAAAAATAAAATAAATATTTTATTGCTTCTAAAATATTTAGAATTACAGGATTTGGAATTCTATAAAATATCTATACCTATTGAAAAGCTATAGAATGGTAAAACTGAAGAAATACATAAAGCATTTAATTTAAACATGACAAAATATTCCTAATAAGAATAAAACAAACCAATATATATTTACCTATTTAGCATAAGTAGAAGTATTTCAGGATATTAAAAAAATATATAGGAATTTAAAATACTTTTCTAATGACTTCGTCTAAAATATAATTTATCTAGTTACTTTATTTAAATTAGGTAACTAAATATTCTTATATTACTGATGATAGTTTATATTTTAGACCATGTACAAATATATACAGTATGCGTCCAAAAACTAATAATTTTTTTGATATTGCACATACTTTTTCACTCATCTTAATTGTGTCTGTAATGTTTTATTTCTGTTTCGTAAGTTTGAAGCAGTACTGTTGGTAACAAAAAAGTCTTCGTAATGACCCACTTTCTAGAAACTAATGTAAAGTTACCAAAATATCTAGGTTTTCTGAAAAAGGTATTTATATACAATTTAATGTATCAGCTTAGATCAAATCCAATGTTTTATTTACTTCTTAATAATTAATGGTGACTCAAATTTTGTTGACGAGAATTTCAGAGTCATACCTTGAACTTAATATTGAAGTGTATCTGTTGGCATTTATGCCTTCTACAGATCTCCAGCAAGTAGAATTAATGATTTTTTAGACCAACTAAATGATATATTAAATGAAGGCAATGATAACTTTCATCATAGTTTATTTATAGGAGACATAAACATTGACTTATTAAGGAAAACTGAAGATTCAAAAAATTATCTTGACATGATGAGTGAGTATGGGTTTCAATCAACCATAAATACTGTGACAAGGGAAAGAAATGGATCTAAGTCATGTATAGATCATATATTTATAAAAACAGAACAACAAAATTATGATAAACTAATACCAATCACTCTCTCTACTACAATCACTGATCATTACATAACTTTATTACAAATTGTATTAGAAAAAGGAAATGGTAATCTCATGCACAATAATAATGACAAATATTTAAAAAAAATAGATGAAACAATGTTACAAGAAGTTAGTAGACGTATTAACTGGGAAGTTGAATTATACCCAATACAGGATCTTGAATCTGTAACAAAGAAATTTATTGATTTAATAAACACTTGCATACATAAATCTACTAAATATATTAAAATAAAAAATAGTGAACGAAAAAGAAAAAATTGGATTACGAAGTCATTAATTAAACAGGTAAATGAGAAAAATAACTTATATTTATTATGTAAACAAAATCCAAATAACGACAATATGAAAAATAATTATTTAACATATAAAAAAGAAACTGAAAAGAATATAAAAAGTACAAAAAAGGAATATTATAAAAAATTAGTAGAAAATGAACAAAAATCAAGTAAAAAACTTTGGAACACGGTAAATGAAATATTAAGTATTAAAACAACAAAACAAATAAATAACATTAAAAAGGAAAAAAATGAAATTGTTACAGATCCTAATGAAATTGCAAATATATTTAATAACTTCTTTGCCAATGTAGGACAAAACTTAGCAAAAAATATAAATAAAAATCCAAACTATAAAAGTAAAAAATCTACTAATAATAACTCAATTTTTCTTAACCCTACAAATATAACTGAGGTACAAAACACCATACATGGTTTAAAAAATAATAAATCTCCTGGGGAGGATGGAATAAAAGCTGAAACGTTAAAGATTATTTCACATTCTATAAGCAAACCCTTGACAGACATCATTAATAAATCAGTTGAAACAGGCTACTTTCCCTCAATTCTAAAAAACTCAATAATAACCCCAATATTTAAAAGTGGAGATACCGAAAATGTCACGAATTATAGGCCTATCTCGTTATTGTCATCAGTTAGCAAAGTTTTTGAAAGAATTTTAAAAACTAGACTAAATGCCTTTTTATCCAAATATAATCTGCTGTTAACATCGCAGTATGGGTTTAGAGATAATAAATCTACACAAGATGCAATACATTCTTTAACAAAAACCATCTATGAATCTTTAGACTCAAGCACTCCATCTATAGCAGTTTTTCTGGATTTAAAGAAAGCCTTTGACACAGTGGATCACTCCACACTTCTAGATACACTGGAAGATATGGGTGTACGAGGTACAGCGCATAAGTTGTTTAAAAGTTATTTAACAAACAGAAAACAGAAAGCAAAATTTAAAAATATAATTAGTGGAGAGGTAGAAATCACGTGTGGCGTACCTCAAGGGACGGTGCTGGGGCCGTTGTTATTTGTAAGTTATTTAAATAATTTATTCATACAGGATACTATCGGTAAAATTATAAGCTTTGCGGATGACACTATAATATATTATACGAGTAACAACTGGTACAATCTAAAATTAAGCATTGAAAAGGATCTTAATAAACTCAAAGACTGGTTTGATAGTAGATTACTTTCAATCAATTTTGAAAAAACTCTATACATACCTTTTAGTAGCTATGACATATCTTTGCCGGAATACAGTCTTAAAATCCAACAAAACTTTTCAATAAAACCTGCGAAAAAGATCAAATACTTAGGGATATATATAGACAATCATCTCAGATGGGACTATCACATAGATTATTTAACAAAAAAACTACGTAGTATTTTATTTAAATTTAAACAAGTTGTAGGATTTTTGGAATATAAACATAGAAAAATTCTATATCATAGTTTGGTTGAATCACATCTTCATTATGGCATTATTGGTTGGGGAGGGGTATCAAGAACTTACCTTCGTGCACTTGAAGTCTCTCAAAAACGGTTTCTTCGAATAATATTCAATAAAACAGCAAGACATTCAAGCAATCTTCTCTATAGTGAATCACAAATGTTAGATATTAGGCAATTATATAGTATCCAGCTAGGGTGTCAACAGTACAAAAACAAAAATGAACTTACCAGATTAAGCCATCAATATCAAACAAGAACAAAACACTTACAGTGTATACCAATAACTTCGAAATCTGTAGGACAAAGAAGCTATGTATATTTAGGTCCAAAACTGTTCAATTACTTACCACAGAGAATAACAGAGGAAACTTCTTATAAGAGCTTTAAAAAGCAACTTACACTCTTCATAAAAGAAAGTGAAAGAACAGATATTCATAAAATAATAGAGAGTTGAACAAGAACAAAATAGAAAATAAAAAATAAAAATTTTTCTCTTAGTCTATTCTTTCAATGATTTTAATTAATATTTTATGTAGCCTAGTAAATAAAAAAAAAAAAATATATATAAAAAAAAAATTAAAAAAAAAAATGTATAACTTAAAATTATTATATATTTTATCAAGTTTTTATTTAATGCATTTCTAATATATGTATTTAAATATGTTCTTTTAATAATCATATTTTTTTTACCACAAACAAGTATTTATAATACTTCAGTGGATATTTTTAGGTTTATTCATCCAATTGGATTGATTGATTGTATGTACTTTTCTTCAAACTATAAATTCTTTTATTTGTTGGCAAGTTTAGTACTCTTAAAGAAGGCCCATAATCAAATAATTTAGTACCTATCTGAAGAAATTACTATACTAAAAACATTCAAACATATTATTGGTTCGCCAAATTTATTAAACACCATACCTTCTATTTTTTTTTAGGTGACATAGGTTCACCACTACTCTTTTTTCCTACTTTGTTTGTGTAATACAAAGTTCCTAAAAAGAAAAAGATACAATTTTTAAAAGTGCTCGATATTATTCAGAAACGTACAAACTTATAAATATATTTGTTGCAGCAAAGACGTCCTCTAAAAAGTGCATTGAAAAAATGTAATATATTCGTTCAACTTGTAACATTTCAGTCCATTCAAATGCCTCTAAGCATAAGTTTTTTCTAATTCGTCTTTTAGAATACTAATAATAATTTTATTTTTTTTAATATGCATATTTTATATTCCTTTTTTCTCCTAAAACGACGTCCATGTTGTTCGGTAAGAAATAATATTAACGAGTAAAACGTAACCTCACTTTCTCTTTTATATTTAAAATCACATAAAACACAAGTCTTCTCCTAGTATAAAATAAACCCTACAAATCAAAGTCACTTTTAACACCACCATACTTAAACGAATTTAAGTAAAAACTTAAAAAATTGTCTAAAAATAACTGGAAAAATAAATATAGAGATAGAGATATTAATCTATTTCTCTCTAATTAGAATCTTTCATGCGATATCAAGGCGACAAAAAAATTGTTTACTGTCCTCTCTGTACTACTCTGAGATCTGCATTATATGAAATCATAAATAATGGATGAAATTTAAATATTTTATGTTGAACACAATGAAAATATTATTTTTTAAAAAAACCGCTTATACATTTTCTATAAATTGGTAGGCTTGCCGACTATTATTTCAAATAAAAATAGCGTCCAAGATGAAAGGCTATGTCGCAACTCCTTTAAATTTACTAACCCTTTCCGCTGTCAGCTATTGTTTGACAGGTCGTTGGAATGCCTAATTGTCGTATAATAAATATTTAATTTGCAATAACAAATATTGATAAAAACTATCCTATCTTTTAAATTGGACCAAATTACAGATAGTTAGCAAATTTTATCAAAATCCGTTTAGAAGTTTCGGAGTTTATCGCGAACATACATCGTGACACGAAATTTTTATATATATATATATATATATATATATATATATATATATATATATATTATCTAGTAAATAGATCAGACTTTATTAAGATTACCATTTTAACGTTTATGGTACAAATAAATGAAACAAACAATTGGCATTTATAATAAATTTTAGTAATATATTTTTTAAATTTTTGTTGATCCTGTAAACATAGGATAAATGCCAAACTAAAATTGAATATTTTCGTGTTATTTTTTCTTTTTTTTTTATTTTTTTTTTTATTTGGTGTCATCGGCTTTGTTACTGTTTTCCAGCGCCACTTTAAGAACAGCAATGTTAATTAGAACCCAACAGTGAATGGTCGAGTGGGGAATCCTATTTCGTGTTATTATTTAAAATATTTTTATTTAGATTTTTAATAATACATTTACCCAAACAACGCGCTCTTACCCCAAGTGACCCTACATAATTCTATGCAGAACCCATCAAAGAAGGAAATTATGCGAATAATGTGATAATATTTAAATACGTATAACATTTCCTCTTTAAAGTGTAACATACAGCTAATAGTCCGTCCCTGGGTAGCCGTTAAACGTGTTTTTATACGATTTCCTTTGTTTTGCCGAAAAAGAAAGAATATCTTTATCTCCAACTATATATCGAGGTATATTGTAACTAATTTTATTTAATATAATATTAAAAGTGTATAAGATTGTATTTATATAATTTTTATTTATATTAATAATATTGTATTTTCTAAGTTTTAATTTTTAATTGTCTCTGCTTCATATTTTCAAACTCTTATATTGTTATATTTTATTTATTATTTTGTCACACACAATCTGTCATTGTACTTTGTACATTGAACAGATTCAGTGTCACATTTCTTGTTTATTTACATTTTATTTCCTATTGTATTTTATTGTATCTGAATGTATATATTTCTGGTAAATAAACATTATTATTATTATTATTATTATAAACGATTACTAGTGTAACTTTCAATTGAAAATATATCTGAAAGGGCCGAGGAAGGTACTAGCAATTGTAGTGATAACAATTTTTAAAAAACACGAAGGTGAGTGAAGAAGGCTTTCTCATAAATCTTTCTCGTAATTAATAAAAATTCTATTATTAGACTTCTTACTTTTAAAACTAGGTTTGCATCTTAAACTGTAACAAAAATGTTTGCTAAGAATGATACAAGCTACTCTACTTTGAAAATTTTGTATCCTTGTTCCTAATTTACATTTAATATTCTTAATTATAGAAAATACATATGCAAACCTGGAGCCAGTTGACTTATGCATGTCACAAAATACCAAAATAAAGGGTTCAGCACCATAATACAAGATTTAATACTATGTAGGTACTTTTTAAATACTTTATTAAGACTGAGCAAAAAAAGCAAAAAAAACACGTTTCTAGTAGGGGAGTTCATTTAATTTTTAATTTATTTTTATTTGTTGTTATAGCGACACCAGAACTACACGTTCTATGAAATTTTAAATTGTCTAAATTATTACGGATCATGAGATACTGACAGACAGACCGATGGATAGAGAGCGGAGGCTTAGTAATAGGGTCCTGTTGGTTAACCTTCGGATACTAAACCCTAAAAAAAAGAAAGCGACAACTCTATAGCTGACAAGGACTTTAATCCAAATTTTGAAGAAGCCGTTTACTCATCTGATAAGATTCTCTTTTGAGTCTTGAACCAACTTTAAAACGCAGAGTGGTATAGAGTCGGTATAGAAGGTATTAAAAAAATTAATGAAGGTGGTAATCAATTTTATAAAATTTTAACTGAGGAAGGTAATTGCAAGATAAATAGAAAAACTCAACGAGAGTTAAACGCACAGGGTCTGGAATATGTAAATAGGAACAAAAAACTATACTACCAAACGAATGCAGTATTATTAAAATATGTTGCCGAGCAAAATGACATACTTTCTTCCACCTATCGCCCACGTACAACTAATTGGATGGTTGCATAAATTCACGAAAAATGTAAAGGGACACATTCTTTTCGATGGAATCTCACTATCACAAATGGAAACTAAATGAAAAGAAAGGGAATATTTAGAGATATAACCAATGCATATTTATAACAAACTTGTTAAAGTGCGTAAAAAAATGTTTCAGTTGAATTTTTTATCATAAAAGTGAAAGTGCCAATGAATCGTTATTGCTTCTTGGAGATATGCCTAGGCGGCATGAGAGGGCAATGTAAGATCACAGAGAAATATCCAAAGTAAGTCGTTTCACTCGTTGATATACCAGCAAAAATACCTGTCAAGTCATATTAATATCGAAAAAATGTATAAGGAATATAAACACGATTGTGATGTCTGGCAGAATAGACTGTAGATCGTACAACGTTTTTACCGAGGAGTGCAGAAAAACTGGTTACAAGTTTGAACAACCCAAAATAGATTCTTGCAAAACATGCGATTCTTTTGTGCTCATATTGAAGCAGTGTTAAGAATCTAGAGGAGAAAGGGAAATATTAGAGTAACTGTAAGACTGACACACCTATATTTAATGGTGTCTTTTGATTCCCCGGAAAAAATAAAGTAAAGTTTCTGTAATGTTTCCTGTACCTATCTTTTTTCGTTTTTGAACCATTTAAAGGATTCTTAATTTGTAAGCTTGAACAACATAATCTAGTATGTCGCGGTTATTTAAAACACATCAACAGTCATCTGCGATATGCGTAGCCAAGATATTAGACTATCTAATAAAATACAAATTTTTTCATTAGATGATACAGGGTGTTTATTTAGTCTAATTGAATTCAACTTACATATGGAGTTGAATAATATTCTTATTTTAAATGGGACACCCTGTATTTAATACCTTAAACTGATAGACATGTATATTATCTTTCATTCCATATAAGATTTCCCTATACCTAAATTAAACGGTTTTTTTTAGTAAATATCTGTTTCTATGTTTAACATAGCTAATTTTTGTAAATACTCTTTCTCGTCAAAGTGACCATTGAATTTAAATGTCAAATGCGAGTTTGACATTTTTATTTAGTAACTTAGATATCAAATGTACGAAAAATTGAATTTGAAACATGAAAACTTATTCTAAAGCAGAGAATTGATATGGTGCTTGTTCTTGGTGAGTGTCATGGAAACTGTTTATTGGCTTCTAGAGTTTACGGCCAAAAATACCCAGATCGAAAGAAACCTGACACACGTACTTTTGAAACATTGCTACAACAGTTTAAAGTTAGTGGAAACGTAGATTATAAAAAAATTATTTAGCCTCAACCAATTGTAGGAGATCATGATAATGAATTTTGGGTTATTGGCTCACTAATAGAAAACCCACACACAAGTCATCGAGCTATTAGTATAGAAACTGGAATAAATAGGAGAAGTATTGGACGAATAATAAAAAAACATAAATTTAATCCTTATAAGATACAGCTGCACCAAGAACTGTATCAAAGGGACTTTCAACAAAGAATCGATTTTTGTTTATGGGTTATGGATAAAGTAGAATCAGATGCAGATTTTTTTGATAATGTTCTGTTTTCGGACGAGTGCACGTTTCATAATAATGGACTCATAATGGACTCGTTAATCGCCATAACTTTCATTATTATATTGACGAAAATCCTCACGTCTTTCATACTCTCGATCATTAGCATAGGTGGTCCTTGAATGTGTGGGGAGGAATATTAGGTTTACATGTTATTGGTCCCTATTTTTCTACCGGTCATCATAATGGCAGAAAATTCCTAAAATTTTTGCGGAGAAAATCATCTGGGCTCCTTGATAATGTACCTTTAAATACTAGGCAGAAAATGTGGATGCAGTTAGATGGAGCCCCCGCACATTTTCAACTTCGAGTGCGGCGATACTTAAACCGGCGTTTTGTTAATAAATGGATCGAAAGAGGTGGTCCCCATAATCGGCCTCCAAGATCTCCAGACTTGACGTCGTTGGATTTTTTTTATAAGGACACATACAAAGTTTAGTTTATAACTCCCCACCAACTACTCCGGAAGATATGGAAGCTAGAATAAGAGCTGCTTTTCAGACAGTAACTGGAGAAATTCTTCTCAAAGTGAAACGATCCTTTGAAAAACGAGTTCAGTTGTGTTTAAAACAAGATGGGCGTCACTTTGAACATTTTTATAATTTATTTTTTGTTTTGTTTTCAATTTGTTCCTTACTCTTTTTTATTTGTGTGTAGTTTTTAAATAATTCAACTTTTCTTGTCATTAATTTTTTTTTTTTTATTAAAAAAATATAGTTTTGGTTTACATTGAAACTATTTAACATTGAAAAGTGATAAAAATGTTTATTTCGTTTAATACCATATTTTAAGTGATAATTTTGTTCTACATTACTATGATTAAAGAATAATATGATAAAATCCGTATGTTAAAAATAAAAAACAGCTATTTACTAAAGATTCATCAAATTTAGGTATAGGGAAATCTTATATGGAATGAAAGATAATTTAAATGTCTATAAGTTTTTGAAATAGGTATATTATTCAACTCCATATGTAAGTCGAATTCAATTAGACTAATGGAAAAATTTGCATTTTATTTGATAGTCTAATATCTTGGCTACGCATATCGCAGGTGACTGTTGATGTGTTTTAAATAACCGCGACATACTAGGTTATGTTGTTCAAGCTTACAAATTAAGAATCCTTTAAATGTTTCAAAAACGAAAAGAGATAGGTGTAGGAAACATTACAGAAATTTTACTTTATTTTTTCCGGGGAATAATCAAAAGACACTATCAAATATAGGGTGTTCCCTTTAAAAAAACATTACTTTAATATAAATTCCTATGTTTGGGTCACCCTGTATAATCCAAATTATTTTTAATTTGTAGTGTTAATGGCCCTGTATATCCCTATTAAGAAAAAATATATATATATTTGTTTATTATTCTTTTTCTTCATGTTATTTCGTATCTAATTTGGTCTCACTGCAGTTTTAATTCTTATTTTTTCTAGCTTAAAAATTAAATGTGAAAATATGTAAAAAAATATGTAAATAAATATGTATTGAGTATTTTGTTAAAATAAATTAAAAAAAATATTTTTATTGTAAATTTAAGGTGCATAGTTAATTCAGTAAAATCCGCTTTAGTTAATGTATAACTTCTGATTTTTTATTTGTATTATAAATGATAAGGGTAGCTCATCTTTGTTTTACCCAATGCTTGAACTGTTAGACGTGTTAGATGATAATGAACATATTGAAACAAAAATATATAATAGTTTTAAAGATTATTTTCAGAAGAGAGTTAATGATGACAGCAGCTTAGGTTTAGGAGTGATTCATTTTAATATTAGAAGTATAAGAAAACATTTTGATGAATTAAAGATATATATTCAAATGGCAGAAGAGTATTTAGATATAATTATACTATCAGAAACAGGAATAATTGATTGTTTAAGTAATTTCTCAATCCCAAATTACATTCAATACTATAATGAATCAATAATAAATAAATGCGATGGCGTTGTTGTTTACGTAAAAAACAACATCTCAGCGGAGGTTGTGGTTACTCCAATTAATTAATTTAAATTTTTGAGAATAATTTTTACAACAAACAATTTAAAAAATAATAATAAAGTGGGACTGACGGCCTACTATAGATCCCCCTCAACTAAAATATCTTCTTACTTAAATGATTTAGAAATTTACCTAGATCAATTAAAGAAACAAAACTTAGAAATATACCTGGGTGAAATAAATATTAATTTGTTAAATAGTGACTGTAATGATACAAATAATTACTTAAACACCTTAGAATATAATGGATTCATATCATATATAAACAAACCAACCAGAGTCACAAATGACTCAAAATCAGCCATTGATCATATTTTTATAAGAACGGAAGGTTGTATAAAAAATCAAATAAAAACTGAAGCCATTATTTTCTGTACAGATATGACAGACCATTTCACACCATATGCATATTTCACTTAAAAAAAAAATAAATCAATCAAGCAAGTAATAGAAAAAAAAACTATTCAAAAAATTAATCACAATAAAATAAATCAACTTATTAAAAATGAAAGGTGGGAAAATGTTACATTAGAAAATAACGCACAACTTTCTTATAATATATTTATTAAAACCCTTATAGATCTTATTAAATCTTGCACAAGCGATCAAATAATTAAAAAAAGGTACAATAAGCTAAAACCTTGGATTACAACAGGTCTCATAGACTCTATAAACAAACGAGACCAACTAAAAAAAAACTATTAAAAAATTATTCTGAACCCCTTAAACAAGAGTACATTAATTATAGAAATAGACTTAACTCATTAATAAAAAAGACTAAAAACGATTATTACAAAGCTGAAATAAATGAAGCTGGAATCAATTTAAAAAAAAATCTGGAATATAATTAATAATATCACAGGTGGAGGAGCTAAAAATACAAATAAAATAGAAAATACTAATATATTATTAAAAAATGGAACAACACTAAATGATAATACAAAAAAAGCTAAGGAATTTTACAAATTTTTTGCCTATGTTGGTAAAAATATGTCAGAAGCAATTCCAAAATTTGACTTACCTAATAATTTTTTAAATGATACGGTAGTCAAACAATCAGTATTTCTCGAGCCAGTAACCCCTAAAGAACTAATTATAATAATTTCAAACTTAAACAATAACTGTGCTCCAGGTCCAGATAAGATAAATTCAAAAACTATAAAATCCATTCATAATTACATACTAGATCCTCTATGTTACATCGTCAATCAATGTTTCTCAACCGGAGACATTCCGCAACAATGGAAAGTATCAAATATTAGACCCATCTTTAAATCAGGTAAATCTAACCAAACGGAAAACTACAGGCCAATATCAGTTATAAATAACTTTGCTAAATTGTTTGAACAATGTCTAAAAAAACGATTAATAGATTTCTTTAATAAACATAAGTTAATAACGGATAGACAATTTGGATTTGTAAAAGGTTCCAATACTGAAATTGCTATAATGGATTTTGTTAACATAGCGGTGAAGGCCATGGACAGTTCATTAAAAAGTATAGCAGTTTTTTTAGACCTTGCCAAAGCATTCGATACTGTGGATCACAATTTATTATTACAAAAATTAAATAATTATGGCATTAGAGGTATAGCTTCGGATTTAATGAAAAACTACTTGACTGATAGAATACAAAGAGTTAAAATTGGCAATGTAATAAGTTTCGATTGTAATGTTCTAACTGGAGTACCGCAGGGGACCATATTAGGACCAATACTATTTCTTGTATATATAAATAATATAACCAAAATTAACAATTTAAAAGGTCATATAGTTTGTTACGCCGATGATACAGCACTAATATTTACTGAAACAACATGGGAAAAAGCCCAAAAAATAGCGGAAACTAACTTGAAAAAAATCCATAACTGGCTAAATAATAATAAGCTATCACTTAATGTTAATAAAACTAAATATATTACGTTTTCCCCAACAGTAGTAGATCAACCAAACAACTTAATTATTAAATTCCACAAATCACAGTGTAATAAAGAAAAAGATTGTAACTGTCAATCTATACAAAAAACAAATTCACTAAAATACCTTGGAGTCATAATAGATCAAAATTTAAGATGGTCTGAGCATATTGGATATGTAACAAAAAGAATCCGAATTTTGATGCACAAATTCTATGAAATGCGTGATATATTAACTAAAAAAAATTTAATTATAGTGTACAACTCTCTGGTTAAATCAATTATTAGGTATTGCATTACTGCCTGGAGCGCAACATTCAAAACAACACTCAATCCACTGCAAATATCACAAAATATAATACTAAAAATAATTTTTAAAAAAGAGAGGCTTTATTCCACAGAAAACTTATATCAAGAAACTAATCTTTTAAATATTAGGTCAAGTTATATTTACCAATGTCTCCTAAGAATGTTTGACCAACAAATTAAATGCCCTCAACAAAACATAAAAGAAACACGTTCTAAACTGAATCTAAATGTAACAACAGATTTATTTAAAAAAACTGTTACTCAGAACTCCTTTCTTTTCTTTGGGCCGAAATTATTTAATGTACTACCTAAACATATAAAAGAAATAAAAATATATAAAACATACAAAATAGAAGTAAAAAAGTATATACTCAATCATCCTTATATATTTCTGATGTTCTCATGATAATAACAGCTGTTAAAATGTATTTAAGATAATGTTACCATAAATTAATAACTGATTCTCACCCCCCCCCCCCCCCACCGAAGCTGCCATCATTACCTCTCTGAAAAAATCACAATTCAAAATGTCTTTATACGTGAAAAATAGATGTAAAACACTACACACAGGACAGGCAACCATGCCTAGAGTGGTAGCCATTTTATGAGACGCTAACTAATTGTAAAGTAATTGTATATAAATGTATATTAAAAAAAAATGTTAATAAATAAAAAAAAAAATATATTTAAACTTATTTCTTATAGCGAGAAATTGATGCTGTTTCTAGCGATCCCTTCTGCTTAGAAGCATTTATTTTATTCTTTTAAATAATTTAATTCCTTAAATTTTTACTACTTTATTTTTATTAAAATCTTTTTAAAAGACAAAATATGATTCTATATTTCCATTTATCTTATAATATAATTTAATATTTCATAATTATTCTTAAATAATTTGAAAGATATAATAATCATGTATTATTACTTGAAGAAAATCCATTTTAACCATTTAAACTTAATCTACCATTTAAAATATTAGTAGACGCTTGCCAGCCAGTACGATTCTGTTAAATTATCGATTGTGCACTCATCTAAAATATCAACCCTTTCTGTATGTTTCTGTACCTCGATTCATGACTATACGTACATATGGATCAATTCAACCATCGTCAGCTAGGTGGCGTTAATGTGTTTGTTTCTGCATTTAATTTAATACATACTAAGAGATCTTTAATTTTTTGTACATTACAATAAGTCAAAAATTTTTATAAAATAACTATATAAATATGGACGTGTATGTTGAGATTATTTTAAACCGTTATTTATGTAATTAATTTAGGACTATGTCAAATATCATTGTGTATATCAAAATATAATTGTAATTTTATTATTTTAATTTAAATATTGTCCCAAATGAGGGTTTACACTGAAACAAATGGCATTTTTTTTTGTTTATATAAAAATTTAACAAAAAATATCTCGAGAATTTTTATTAAAATGTGGTTCATAATTTATGACGACCGAAATTTAAGTAATTTATTGTATACAACCAAATTTTTTTTTTAATATTATGTTCGTTTGTAATAAATGCGTTTTCAAATTGTATATTTTTTCTTGTGTCATTTATATTCTTTTAGATTAATACAAAAGTTAGTAGGGGAAGCCATGTTTCAGTAAATGTAAGAAAATAAGGAAACTATGGTCCTTTAAATCTTCGGCATCTACCTACAAAAAGAAAATAATTAGTTTTTAAATAAGTTTTTACAAAGATATCTATTGTGTTTTAATGAAATATGGTAATTAACATAATATATTAAAAATAATAATACCATAAAATTTGAAAACGCATCCACCAATTTATACAAAATCTAAAAATGAAAAATATTTTAAAATCAGATTGTCATATTGATTAATTTCTGTAATAATTTTATTTTTTTACTACTAACCTGAGAAATTGCTATTATTTACTCCATTCCCCTAACGAGAAGTAATATTTCTCACCCTAGGTAAATAATGATAATAAAAAAACACCTAGGTAAATAATGAGAAAAATTCTATATTATTAACGAAATTAATAGAAACACTTGTTAACGTAATTTTAACCAAAAGCACAAAAATATATATTAACTAGGAAATTCAACACTGGCAATAGGCTTTAAAAATAGACAAGACAAACCGAGAGAGTGGCCTCTCTCGTCTCGTAGGACAAGAGAAAAATGTTCTCTCGTCTCGACGAGAAGGCGTTTTTCTCGTCTTGTCTCGTCTCGTCTCGTTTCTCTAATGATGAAACAATATCAAATTTAAATTTGAAAAAGACGAAACACGAAAAAACTGTACAATTTGTAAGAGAAAAACAAAGAATTTTTCAAGTAATTTGCGCCTAAGTACCCAAATTTGGCAATAAGAAACACTTATGTCTCTCTGTCTGTCCGTCTGTCACAGTCGTTTTACAATTGAAATTTGAAGTAATAAGTGGCCCAGATTAGGTATTAACTAAAAACGAAAATACTTTGTCTTGTAAGTCAGTTGGGGAGGGGGGGAAGAGGTTAAATTGGAAGTTAGAATTTTTTTAATGCAATCCTGCGATGTCAAATGAAAGCATTTTGTACTATGTTTTCAAAATGCAAGAAGATAGAGACATAAAACAAAAACGATGTTAAATTAGAGAAACATTATGATATTTTTGTTATAATGAGATGCACTTTACTTGAGACGTAAAATAGAGGGCGTTACTATCTTTAAATAATTTTCTAATGGAAAGTAGTCATGTACCTAATACCTCATTCTAAAGATATTTTGATTATATTTACGTCCAAGCAAACAGTTTTAATTTTGTTTTGTTTTTACAAAAATTACATTCTTAATAATCCTCATGTGCCGCAATAATCCTAGAAATGTTAGATAATGTTAGAAGATAATTTTTTAATAAGCTTTTTTTGCTAAGATGAAAAATTATATACATCAAGTGGTTTTTAAATCACCTTTTATATTCTTAATTTATTTATTTTAGTAAATGCAAGAAGCGTTTCCTTAGTAATAAACAATAATTGTTAATACAAGAGTTATCAAGAATGTAACTTATTAGTAAAGGCCCAGAACATGTCTGTATAATAACAAAGTACCAGCTACAAAAATTGCCAGTACAGTGTGTTAAATCCTTCTAACATTAACAATTTACTTAAATATTTATAAAAGATACTGACATTTACTCTGTACTAGCCAAAATGTTAATAATCGATTGTATACTATTCTAAAAAACAGCATTTATAAGGTATTATACCCATGGTAATGATCCTTTGTGGTTGAAGTGGTAAATAAAAAATAATAATTTAACCTACTTTATGAATTTATTTAATGTAATTTCTGTAAAAACATAAAAACCTATATCTGTTTACATGAACGTGAAAATATAGAGAATATTTTTCAAATGAGGTATCACATGACCCTACTTTCCATTAGAAAATTTAATCTAGTAACTCCCTCTATGTTACGTGTCTCAAGTAAAGTGCATCTTGTTATAAAAAAATATAATATCTCTTGAGTTTTACCTCGTTTTTGTTTTGTCATTATTTTTTTTCATTTAGAAGTTAAAATAGAGAAAGGTACAATTTTCGTCTTCACTGTATATAATACATTCGTTTGTATTACCTTTTCTTTGACAGTTTTTCGAAAAAACGCTTAAAAATTTTTAACTTATTTTCAAAAGTAACATCAGTAAAGCAGAATGCATTAAATATAAGAAATTATTGTATACATTTTAAATAAATGAAATGAGAAATATTTTTTCTTATAAATCACTATTTATAAAATCCTAATAACACATTTGTTACCATTTAATATAATATATAGAATAGGTGTGACTATCTCGAAATATAATATGTTAAAATTTTAAGTTACGATAAGCAATTGAAAATTTCAAATAAGCAAAGAGAAAATTGTTCGAAAGAGTCCGAGAGAACTTGAGAGACACGAGAAATTCTCGTCGAGAGATGACACTCTCTCGTCTCGTCTCGAATCTATTTTCGAGAGAAAATGTCTCTCTTGTCTCGTCTCGTTCGAGACGAGACAAGACGAGACGAGAGACGAGAATCTCTCGTCTCGCGGCATCACTAAATGGAATATATCCTAGAATCATATCAAAATATGACACATGCCAAATTTTTACATAAATAAAGCCAATCTGATTAGAAACACGCTCCACTCTGCTTGATATTTCGAAATATTTAACAAATTGTCAGGAAATTACTTATGTCAAAATTAAAATTGTTAATAAATTAATGTTAGTAGTAAAAAAAATTCTATATATACCTCGGCTGAGAAAGCATATTATATCCCTCGGCGCTACGCGCCTCAGGATATAAAAGTGCTCGGTAAATAATAGCTCACTTCTCACCCTAGGTATATAATGTACTATTTCTCCTTGATTTCCAATTTGAGTTTATGGTTTTCTTTTCTTACTGAAATTTTAAATAATTATGCTTTGATTGGTCACATCCGAATAGGCCACTCTGTAGTAATACTTTTAGTGCTGACATTCGTAATTTATAAGGCGGGTACAGATCTGAGCACGCACGCGTATGAGGCAAGCTGAGGACGCATGAGCATGTAGATGTGGTCGAGTTTCCGAGGCGCGGCAAATTGCACCGTGCGTCCTCGCTTCGATCCGTTTGTTGGCGGTACATCAAAGGGAGGCAATGCGCAGTACGCGCTCAGTTTGGACGAGGCTTTTGTACTGAATAGATTATAGCGAGTATTAAAGGTTTATTTTTCATGAAGTGGAGACAGAAAAAGGTTTTGCTTATCCTGGATATATACAGGGCGGCTCACGCTCAAAGGGACGGAGCTTTATGGGAAAACGACCAAAGATATAAACAATTCGTTTGGGAGGAATACGTAGGTTACAGACGGCTACAATTTAAAATTTGTTATATGTATACAGGATGTCCCACATAAGAAAAAAAAAATTAGTTCATTAAAAATTATTCAAACAAAAGTAAACAATTAATTTCTGGGAGACTTTTTTCCTTAAAAATTCAAATAAATCGAAAACTAATAATAATAGTAATAGGGAACCTTTACTTAACTGACATTATTTTTGATGTAGTTTTTAATTCTAAAATAAAATAACTTTGTATATTTTCTCTTATGTGGGACATCCTGTATACATCTAACAAATTTTAAATTGTAGCCGTCTGTAACCTACGTATTCCCCGCAAACGATTTTTTTATATCTTTGGTCGCTTTCCCATAAAGCTCCGTCCCGTTGAGCGTGAGCCACCCTGTATAATCATCGATATATTTTATGGAGAGCAAGACAAAATAATAAAACAGGCACTCAACTACCATACCACCATTTTTGTTGTAATTATATGAGTGTTCTGAGTCTACGGTTGCGTGCTCGCGAATTTACTGGATCAGTAGCGAACAACGCCTTGTGCGTCCACCATTCGTGTATACAAAATGCGTCGCACGAGGCATTCGGTTCGGCCTGGGCTTGCCTTATACGCGTACGTGCTCAGATCTGTACCCGCCTTTAGAGAAAAGTGATTCACTGATCCCCAGTTCCGTCCCCTACCCCTGATTATTCATTATACATACTACTTTACTACTTTACAAACTACGCGAATTAACCGACAAAAAAAAGTGTTCAAAAAATGACATTAAAATTTATGTTTTTTAGGAACGATAACAAGAATGTTTTCTGTTGAAAGAGACAAACATATTATCCTTCTAATATTTTTGGCATGGGTTGTCTATCCTGTAGTGGACACATAATATAGCTTATTTTGTGAGTGAAAAAAATAGAGAGAGACAAATTTTATTCCATTTGAGGGGCGTAGGGGCGACCTCTCCATCTATAAACACAGTTTATTTTTTTGTACAAATTTAGTAAAGACTAGCTGAAACCCAGCTTTTTTGACTTATGCCCGCCAAGTGTGTCTCATATTATCATATGAATGGGTTATTTTTGTTTTTTCGTTTAACAACAAAATTATGACTGTAATGTAAGTACAATTAAAATGTTTATTTTTAGTAGTGAAAAAAAAAGAAAACAAACAGAGACAAATATTATGCTTCTAGGTAATATTGTTGACATGGGTTATCTACCTTGTAGACATATATAGCTTATTTTTTACAAAAATTTCATAACAAATAGCTAAACCCCTGCATAGTTTGACTTATGCCTGCAAATTGTTCCCAAATTAAATGGTTTATTTTGTTTTTTCCGTTTCCGTTTAACAACAAAATTATGATTGTCCAATGTAAATGAAATTGTTTTATTTTACACCATAGGTGAGGCCGTATTAGCAGTTGTTAAAGCTGGCCAGTTATTCTGTCATGTCCATAACACTGTTTTGGGACAAAGAACATTCCAAATATATCCTCATTTTAATGCAAAGATACAATATCATAATTGGCAACAAATTATACAGAATCAAGTAATGCTTAGCCGGATAAAGGGCTATAAGATGCCATTTAAATAAAAACCTTATCTACAGGTTGTTTCAAAAAGGTATGTCATAAATTCATCCTCAGATAAATTACCAAAAAATAAGTGGATTTGACTATATTTACCTATATCAAAAACTGGCTCTTAACAAAGTTACAGGGTGTTAAAGTAACATTCAGAAAAACGTTTTTTTTTTTTTGTAAAAAGTTTGCTGTTGCGATTTTTTGCCAGTGCAGTATATTTAATGTTCTAACGAGAAAAAAATCAAAGCGACCACTTTAAAAAAAGTTAGGGGGTTGGGTACTTTTTAACCCCCCCCCCCGTATTTTTTTGACACAAAGAAACTTGCTTTATCGATCCTAAAATAAAAAAGAACTATGAATTTATAAAAAATTTTTATAGCGAAATGAACTTTTGGTAATAATTATTATACATATTTTATAAACTATTTAATTTAGTAAATATTCAACATGTCCTTCTCCTTCTTAAATGCAAAAATATAAATAAAAAATGCAGTTTTTGCAGGGGCGGTTCAAGCTAAGCTCTAGACACACCACTGATTTTTATATGCGTGTTTTGTATAATAACTTCTGATCTACTCTTAGTTTTGTTGTTAAGTCCAGAACGGACAAATTGATCTGGAAATTCAGTTAAAAAATTGTAAATAGCTCGTTAAATAAGAAAGATACAAAGTTCATTTCGCTATAAAAAGGTGTCGCTTTAATTTTTTTTTGCTTAGAATATTGGGCCCTCAAATCTATAGCACTGGCAAAAATTCTTCTTTTTGTTTTCGTTATAAAATAATATTGAGTGTTCCTTTTCACATAATTACCGTGTTAGTTTCTGTTTTACAACAAATAGTGTATGTACCACGAGACTAAAGGGCGTTTTAATCTCTCGAGTCATTGTTACCCTCACACCGCTCGGGCAACAATCTTCACTCTCGGGATTTAAAGTGGCCTTTTAGTTCCTCGGTACATAATATACTATTTTTTAATCATCACTACTTGTCGTTGTATCTAAATTAATAATAATTGGTTATAGATTACATAATTGTCCCACTGAGTATCCGTAACATTATTTAAATCTTCTAACCAAGTCTGAAATACATCTTCCGGTGACGACTTTGTTGTCATCATAAAAGCATTTGCACTGTAACCACACCATCTCTATCGCATTGTACTGGCAGTGATATGGAGGAGTTTTTAATATTTTATTTTAAAGTACAACTTCCCAAATGAGATATTTCATACCATTAATTAGATAATTGTTCTTTTCTTGCAACCATATAATAATTTTATCTTTTGTCCAACTATAACATCGAATGATAACTGACATTATCGATTATAATCAAAGGAGGATGATCCAAACCAGGTATAAATTTCGTCTTAAAACATTTTTTAAATTTTTCTTTTGTCCACGTTATTAAAAATTATAAATTATAAAAATTTACAAAATTATATTGAGAGAAGATTCTACCAAACTGAAGGACTTTTTTTAGGAGCGATACGCGGTAACACAAATTTGGCAAAACTGATCTGTGCTAATAACATCAGCGGGTTCAAAATTTCAAAATTAAAAACTACATGATCAATAATTGTAGATATTTTTCTTGTGATTCTAGTTGGTGAATATTTGTAAGAGACTTTTATAATAAACAAATCAATGTTTTTGTTGTTTTCTATGGATAATTCTCTGGATAATTCGAAGATTTCAATTGTGTACTACGAAACGCATTTGTTTCCTGCATTTATTACAACAACCTGAATAATATAAATTATGTCTACTTTTTCAACTCTGTCATAGTTTACAATAATTAAGCGTTCAAACACATTAAATTTACATACAATAGTTACAGCAAGTAGATAGTAAAAAAGACAGAAACTAATAAACTAGAAACACAGACAGAATCCCTAGCTGCTATAAGGCAAGAGAGAAACGTGTCGTGTAAAGTGTGTAATTGAGTTATAGTCCTGCCTGCTGTTACTCCTGCCATTGCTCATGCTACTGATATCCCATATACCCAGTATGCAGGACCAGACCAGCAGGAACGATGTTGTCGCCGTTACGTTGTGTTACTGACAGTGAGAGAATTACCTAAGAGGGGAGATGCTTGGAGTTGGCAACTAGTTAGTTTTTTATAAATTAAACTTTTTGGAATTTTTTCAGTTAGTGGTCGGGTTATGCAGACTAAAATTACTGAAATACAAAAATGATGTAGGTATTTAAAATTACATTATAACCTATTGTTAATACAATTTAACAAAAAATGTCAATATATTCCAAAATAACTTTTTTTATTAAATTAGGTTTGCTTATTAAGAGTAAATATTAATTTAAAAAAAACTGAAAAAATGTGTATCTAATAATTTTTAATTGAATTGGAGTGACACAAAGAAAATTTCTATAATTGAATAAGAAACAACCATTCCCTGATAAAGCAATAAAAACTTGCAATCTAACAAAATACGTTCGCAACACAATTATTATTAGTTTTTTTAATAGATACATTAAATTGGAAGAAGCTGTAGATTCGGATTATACAACATCAGTAACTAAAATGCTCAACATTGAAGTCTGTCCAGGACAAATTTACCGGATGGAATAGGTAGACTCTGTTTAAATTAAGTTTGCATGTAAAATAAACGTGGCGAGACGCTATTCACATGCTGTCAAATCTCTTCACTCAAAAACATTGTATTGAATTTTAAAATTTTTAATAATAATTCCTAATAAAATGAAGGACAACAAAGAATTGAAAGTCGGTAGCATTAACATTTTTTATTCATTAAAATCACCTAAGATTTGTATTTAACAATTTTTAGATTTGTCTCCTAAGAATTTAGTTGATAGTGTGTGATGAGGTTATATTGTCCTTCTTGGTAATTTTTTTGTTTCTATGTTTAGCAAAAACATTTAGAATGTTGAGCAAATGTGAAGTGTTTCAAAATATATGGAATAAGGATGTTACGTCGTCATTCCATAGGTAAGGTTATGTTAACATAGGATTAGACATATAGGAAATGGGGCTTGATTATTTCTTTCATACTGTAAAAAGATTTAGATCTAACATTTTTTGTTTCAATATTATTGTTGTTCTTTCTTTTTCTGATCAGATTTTCCAGAGAAATGATTTAGAATAAAATTTGGCTGCAGAGGTAAATTTGTAGACATATTGTTCAAAAATATTTAACAATTGCCCAGATTCAGCAAATATTTTGCATTTATAAAATCGTCGTTGTTCTAAAAGAGTCCATGTCGGCAGATCTAGCAAAGACTATAGTGTCTCAAAAATTTTCAGATTTGAGTTAGTGCACAAATCTACTTCGAGTTTAAATAAATACAAACATCTTTTTAAACAAGATTTCACTATCACTATTCCAAAGTTTCTAACAGATAATAGAGGCAAAATCTTTAATTTTTAATAAGTTGCTTTATTTGAAATAAAGTGATTGCAGGTGTAAATTGTTTTCCAAGAAATGTCATGATAATATAAAAAATCACCCACTCACAGTCCGATGTGCGATAGCAGATGTACCAATAAATAATAATCTTGGTTCTTAAAATATTTTATTTTTTGACTTCTGGTTATTGTGGTTAATGTCATACATCAATAACTCTTCTTTTTCCCCAGCTACAGAGTGAACATAGGATTCGACTCCTTTGCTATAGCGGCTACAGCAGAAATCAATCCAAAGAGTTCAGAATTTGAACCGCGACTGCATCAACTAGTGGTAATAAAAATAACAGTCCAGAATATACCAACCTATAAAATAATTCTGATGTGGATCCGAATTCTGTGCCTGATTCTGGTAATGAAAATATCCCTAAAAAAAAAAAGCTTAAAAATTACCAAATAAATTAGAACCAGACAAAATGAGAAAAATAACTCCAAAGGAAATTAAACTGCGCAAAATATTTTGCGATAAATAAACCTGGATTGAAAAGAAACCAAAAAATAGACTTTATTTTGGGGTTGAGCACCAGAACCTTCAAGTGTTTAAATAATAATAATAATAAACCCTAAACATAATTTTAGTTGCATACTTAGTTGTTTTCATTTTAAACGCAAGGTTTAGATTATTTAAAATTACCCTACTGACAATAAAAAATAATAACGAATATTTATTTGATTTGTTGATGATTTGAGGAAAAATAACATTTATTAGAATTTTTTTATTCACATTAACGATTCAAAGTCTGAATGAACAATGACGCCTCATCTCACTCAACTTTTTTCTAAATTTACATTGATGTTTCTATCTTCAACAAAGGTACATATTTTAAAATACTTTGTAAATACCGATGTTAATATAATAAGCGCTAAAATTCATGCAAATATAATTGGGACACCTATGATATCAATACATCTATTTTTGGAGTAAATATGGCCGTGTATAGGTTGCAAGGTTGTTTGTTAAACATTGATGCACTCTACATACAGTTATTTTCACCCAAGAAAATAATTTAAGTATAAGCCTATTGAAAGGGTGTAATTGTTTTAATAGCCAGGTTTATTTTGATTCATCCTTTTAGTTCTCCTCCACCGGATGAAGTGTATATAGGACGAATAAATCCCTAAGTAAGACAGTGGCTTACTCTAAATATTATGAATTATTCATTCTATAAAAATGCTGCATAATAACAGAAAATATATATATTTTTAATTTTGTTTATTTTATTTGATATTTTTTTTAATAAAATACATCATAAACTTAAAAAGATGTAAATATAACGTGGGCAAAAACGAATTTTTTTTATGTTGTAGGTGTTTACTTATTTTAATATAAAGTAAATCCCAAACATAAAAAGATGCAAACATAAAGTAGGTGGGACAAAATGGTAGGGCCCTTTTTAAAATTAATAATAATAATAATAAGGTCTTTATTTTCATATTTTACAGATCAATTTCAATATAAGTTTGTATTGTGAATTACATTAAATGAATATCTATTTTTATGAAAAAAGCTGAAATTAGCTGTTTTTCATCTTACTAGCAAAAGAAAAAATATGTAAGTTCATTGTACCGAATACTAGATAGAGAATGGAACAGGTAGTTACTTTAACCTAACAATAATAATTATTATAAACCCAATTATTGGGTTTATATTTTATTTATTTAATTCGCCATTGATTGAAGCAAATTATATTAAATGAATATAAATAAGTAATTATTATAAATTGTAGAAGTGAGAAAGAAAATACGTATATGTTTTAATTATTATTTATAGGGACACTTTCAATTAGTACATAGACAACAGATATTTTTTAAGTTTCTTTTTAAATGTAAATATAGGAATATTTTTGTATTTATTTGGCAAGTTGCTATAAACTTTGACTATATTATAGCTAAATGATCTTTTAAATGCTTCCGAATTATGCAGTGGTGTATTAATACGATTTTTATTGCGTGTATTTAAGGAGTGTATTGTTGATCTAGAGCGTAGGTATTTTATTATATAAGTAACTTGGACATTTATTTTGTAAGATTTTATGATAAAGGGAGCTATTTAGAAGATACCGTCGGTCACACATATTTAACCATCTGGCCTCTTTCAATTTATGAGAGATTCTTTGTCTCCTTCTGATACTAAATCCTGGACTTTAATATTTATTAAATTTGAATTTAAAACCTCAGTTCTTTTCTTTTTTGTACCAAATATTAATGCTGTTCTTTTAGATAAATTTATAATCAGACCATCACTTGCACTCAACGAAAAGTTTGATATATCAGTATTAATAACTTTAGTGTTTTCAATAATATTGTCTGAAAATAAGTGGTAAACTTGCGTATCATCAGCATAAAAGTGGAAATTGCAGTGTTTAACGACTTTTACGAAATTAGACGTATATAGGGCATATAACAATGGTCCTAAAATCGATCCTTGAGGTACACCTGATGATATAATTAAAAAATTTGAAACCCTTTCTTTTAATTTAACTGACTTATGTTGCTAAAGTAGCTTCTAATTAAGTCTACCGCACCGTTTGTGAAACCAAAATATTTTGTAAGCCACATGTATATAAATCAAATCTAAAAATATCAGCATCGAAGTTATTAAAGTCTCTAATACTTTCATATTTATTCTCACTACTCTCAACTTCGATCTCAATAGCACAAGATGTCAGATCATGATCTGAAATGTGTCCTAAAGGAAAAACCTTTATATCGCTTATCATTTCGTTGTTGCTAGCTCTTAATAAATCTAAACAAGAGACAGTAGTTGCAGTTATCCTTGTTGGTTGATCAAATTAAAATAATCTAAAAGTGATATGAACTTTTTTCTGCATTGTTGCTTTTCAGCATATCAACGTTAAAATCCCCTAACCAGAATAATTCGTCATGTGTAGGAAGTAAGTTGGAAACATAATTTTTAAATTGAACTAATAACTCATGTAGTGAGCCTTCAGGACGGTGAACAACTCCTACAGCAACTGATTGTTTATTTAAATTAATATTTATCCAAAGTTACTCATAGTTTTCAGATGTTAGAATAGATCATAAAAAATTTGTCTTTTATATAATAATATCTATTTTTTATTGGGCCTACCTATATATTTTAGGTTAAATAAAAGTATGCTTTTATATTTCGATTATTAGGTCAGCCATTTTTTTTTAAATTCAGTTATATCTTTTATGATGCTTTCTATTATTCTCTTATATTCTTTACTACTTCATTCAATATTGTGATGAATAGTAACGGCCTTAAACTATCATCTTGCGTTATAGTATTGTTCATTTTAAATTCTTTAAAATGCTTTAATTTCTTCTAGGCTCCCCTTTATTATAAGTATCTTTGTCTATCATGCCAAACGTAAATTAAAAATAGTGATTTGTAAAAATGTTTTCTCTGAATAAAATCTAATCTGGTACATAAAAATAAGAAGAATTGTATGTTCTGACATACGTAAATTCTTTCAAGGCTTACTTTAAAAATATTTTTTTGTAGATTACTCCATAGTAATATTTTTATTAAAGAAAATATACTAACAATGTACTGGAATTTTTAGTCCCATTCATTAAGAAACAGTAAATAAAAGCCTTTAGTTTTCTAAGAAAAGGTTATTTTGCCCGTTTAGTTAGACATTTAGAAAAGAATTGGAATAAAAAAACTACTATTAATTATTATTCCTTCTCAAAACTGGTCAGTCGAATAACTACTCATTATTATTAAAAAGTTATCAAATATTATCCCTAGAAGGCGAATGTTCGTTAACATACTAAACATACTAAAAAGTGAGCGTCGAGCAATTGCAGAGGATATTCTCGATGGTCTCATGATATGGAGATGCTTCCCTACTTGGCAATGGCCAGTCAGAATGCCTGTGATCAGGCGCAGTTCTTGTCTGGTCATAGTCAAGTGTTTGTTTGCTGTAGTCTTGTCATAACTTAAAAGCTCCCTGGCAAGTCTCCATCTTCTGGTTTCATACCATCTTGCCTTGAATTTTACAAGGAAATCTTCATTAATTAGGTATGTTACTACCAATGTTGTCAGTCTAATAGAAGGGCCAGGTCCAAAAAGTATTTGACTAGTGAGTCAGCAAGATGGTTGCCTATCGGTGTGGCGTGACCTTTGATCCATTCTAGGTTGACCACATTGTTGATGGATATTTCGGCCAAAACTTCGTGACATTTTAGTATTAACCCTGAGTTAATTGGTGGTCTATTCAGGGCGAGTAGTGCTTGTCTTCTCTCTGTATAGATAAGCACGTTTCTTCCAGTGATATTTCATGTGATTTATTTTGCTGTAATTAGAATCCCCGTGAGCTCGATTTAAACTTCACTGACATTCACAGCCCATTTTATGTTTATGTTTAGGGATCTAGAGTATATTCCACATCCTGAGCCTAGTTTTGTTTAAGAACCGACGGTTTAGATATGAATTGTACCTGCGACTTACGGTTCTTCTATTTGTTCTGTTAAAACTTTCTATGGTTTATGGAAGATATATATCGGTGAGATGGAGCAGTGAGAGGATATCGAGCGCCTTCTGCCACCTTTTTGTATTTATCATGCACGGTTCCTGGATGTTTTAATGTATCTTGCAGCACATCAAGGCGATGATATAATGTTGCCATAGTCACCCATTTGCGCTGCAAGTAACATTGTATAATTGTTACCTTTTTAATTGCTTCCCGATTCCCCATTAAAGTTTGGAAAGTGTTCGGTGTTAGTGTTTAATCATGCTCTCCTCCGAAAGGGGAATGGGATGGTCTAGTATGGCTCCTTAGAGTTGAAATCGATTGCAGCTTTCTTTTGTCCTCGGTTGCATCGTGTCCCTGACCTCTAGTGGAGGCAGAAGTAGCTTCGCTACCTAACGACTTGATTAGGTTGCTTAGGTTTTGGACTGTTTAGGTTGGGTTTGGAGTTAAAGTAAAGCGTATCCTGACGGTGGCAGTTAGCGTAGCACCGCTTGCCTTTAGTTTATCCTTCTACCTCATCTTTGCTTTAGACCCAGAGATCCTCTTGTGTCTCTGGTGCCTGTCGGTTTGAGGTTAACTGCGATGTTCATTCTCCTTTGCTGGAGGTAAATGTTGACGTTCACCCTTCTTTGCTGTAGGTGGACGTTTAGCTGCCTAATCACCGCACCGCATGCATTTTTCAGAATTGTTAATATAAAGAAGAGACACTTATTTATTTTTCTATTTCATTCTTCCTACAATACCCACAGAGATGGGAATAATTTTGAAAATAAAACCAGACGTTTGGCAACAAAATTTTACTAAAATCCTTTGTGAATGGTAAAGTTTCCTATGGACTATTCTACTCATAAGAATCCAGTGTGAAACATTGCAACATCTAACAATTAATTATTTATTTAATTATCTGATATTACCCCCGCCACTGATCGTCAACACACAGGGCTCAGAAGTTGTTAATGCGGGATATCCATCTACGTCTTAAGAAAGGCAAAGGGCTAAGGACTCAGGACTATGAGGGCTAGGAAGTAGGCCATCATCGCAGACTTATCCCTTACTGTTCTCTTAATATATTCCCTCTGTGTAAGGAGGATTTTATGTTGGGGACGACTGCTCCGTCTTATTAGCTCTTCTCTGTTATTTATGTGAAAGCGCAAGGTCACATAAGAGACACAAAAACGAGATAGGAACAGGAAATAATACTTATATATTACGTTCAGAGATAAGTATGACTTCTTTTTTAATGTTAAATATGAGTTGGAATTAACACAGAGTGTTTCGAAATTCACACAGCATTGTATTAACTATTTTTAACTTTATTTTTCTGAGAATAGTATATTATACACTAAGAAACTAAAGTAGCAATTCTGTAGCTCGTAGGTTACCACGGTATAACATTGCAGCATATCATAAAAGACCTTATGATATGTTATACCGTGTTAACCAACCCATTTGCACGTAATGTAAAGTAAAGTTGCCCTGTTTTATTGTTCGAAAAATAGAACCAACTAAAAAATTTTGACGACTACAGAAAATAAATTTGTAGACGAAAAGAATAAAAATAAAATTATTTGACCTGTAGAACAAATATTAAAAACAAAACATATAACCTGAAATCATTGATTAGCTGCTCTTATTTGTACTAGCAAACCCATGTTATATCTAGTGTTCGACTTCATATTTTGCTTTGATATAGATTCGCAAACATGAATCAAAACGGTAGCAAATATTTGAAAAATATCTGTTAAATTGTTATTTGTTTTCAACAAATCTTACCAGGCTAAAAGGATTTTTCTTTAGTAATGTTTTTTATTTTATAATTTGATATTATTTTGCTGTTAATCATTACAAGACCAAGATTATGATTCCTGTACCTACTTATCGGGGTAATGATGGACAAGTAATAACAGACACGTTATTTGTGAACAGGTTGTTATTTCTGTGTGTTTATAAAATAACAGACCTGTTAAAAATAACACAGGTTGTCAATCATAACCCTCTATATATGTACAAATAATTTATCTTTATTTTGCTTTATTGTGTAATTAGAGAAAATAAAGAAGTGTTGAAAGGATTTGCTAGATAAATTTCATGAGAAATAACAAAGAGCTATAGATATATCCGTTGGATATCGTCAGGTTTTTTTTGGTTTCTTGATTTTATTTTTTTATTTTGTTTTTATGTAATATTATTATACGGGATCCCTACTATTTCATAGGGACAGTCTTGTTATTTCTTAAACAGTAATAGATAGAAAGCTGCACAGAAAAAAAATTTGTACTATATTCTAGATGAATGGTCTTATTTCAATGCTTTATTGTGTTTGTGTATCCGCAAGTAAAACTCATCTCGATTTGAAACTCTAGTAATACTTGTTCAACAATCGCTAATAAGTCTTGCTTTAAGATTAAAATCAACTTGCCCTAACTAAAATACCTCTAATTAAATGAAGAGTATCTATTGCTCAATTGCCGTATTATGTACATCTTAAATGAAATAGTCTTTCACTTTTTTAAAGTTTACTTTATTTATATTCAATAATACCTTGTTCTTAAATCCAATACAACTAAATTTGTTACAATAATAATTAATGGATCAATCGACTTACCTGAAGGAAGTTCGATCCTAGTTATGCGAGCATCCTTGTTAGTGGAAATAAAGATAACCATGTAGTATACCTATGTTACGCCGCTAAACCCACATGTTCAGAATTAAAATTACCTGTTGTGGAGCCTAGAAGTTTGGGGTTAAAAATGATATAAAGTAATATGGCGGAGGTGGGACTTTATTTCCACTAACAAGGATGCTCGTATAATTAGGATCGAACTTCCTTTAGGTAAGTCGTTTAATCCATTAATTGTGCTTCACATCCTTGTTAGTGGAAAGATAACCATGTAGTTGTTTGGAGGATTCAGAATAAAACTATATTTTTGCTTTATACGTAAATGTATACAATAGAATAAGAAAAATATATTACTATAAATTTCCGACAAAATTAACGATAATAATTAATAATAATACTAATGAATTAATCATTAAACAAAGTAACAAAAAATAATATTGAATTTTAACAATCCAGTTTTATAATTTTTTTATACTTGTGCATAAAGTAAGGTAATACGTGGGAGAATGAAAATACTAATAAAGGCTGAGCTCGTTGTAAAGTCGAAGTTTTAGCATTTTGTCTATGAAAATTTGTATATTGCCAGTTTCCATCTTGACATTTTTTCAATTTTAATTTTTGAGAAAGTCTATACTTGTTGGGTTGCAAGCATAACAAGTATGGCTCTTAGCTGTTTTAAGTTTTTCAAGTGAAAGAAACTACTGAAGTATTTTAAAACTGTGTTTTGGTCTCAAGTTTGAATACATTTTGGCAAAATAAGATGACCCTTTTGGACATTTCCAAATATCTTTTATTATTTAGAATTTCTATAACGAAAGTTAGGGCAGAAATTTCCTAATTTTTGTTTTTTTTTAGACTATTTATAATGAGAGCTAGGGCAGAACTCTGGTTATAAGGAGTTCTGAATAAAGGTTTGCTGTAGTGAATAACTAGGTTTAATGTTGATATGTATCGTAAAAAGCATGTTTTTTTTTGTAACATGGAATGGTTGAGTTTCCCATTCTGGTACAATCACTATACTTTCTGCTTGGTTTTTCTAATTTTAGTACTTTTATGCAAGAAATGCATCAGCTACGTAATAATCGAGTTCTCGCACACTTTAGATAAAAATACCTTTTTTTATGATGAGTCATAGTGATTGCAAAGAATTAACCGTTGTATTACAATGTTTGAGACAGTCTTCACTAGATTTAGATGTAATTAGGAAATCATTAAGGTTATTTCCAAAAGCCTTAGTTGATGCACTACTGGTTTTAAAGTGTTTGCAAAAACAGATGGAGAAAATGGCCAAACCAAATGTAAGACACTCAAATGCGTAAGTTATTATTATTATTTTTTTTTAAGTACTGACTTTTTATGTATTGAGATGAGAGAAGAGGCATCCTTTAATTACATTTTTAACATAAAACTGTCCTGTAACAAAATATTCTAGGCAGACCCGAGATCTTCCAGTTTGAAATGCGAGGATCTATATATTTGATAAAGATGAATTTAGATGAATCATTTCATTTGGGCCTTAAAAAATATGAGAACCAAAATAATTTTCTTTAGCAAGCAGACACATGTTGCATTCTTTAGTATAAGTTTTTTTTTTAATTAAATTAATTGAAGTGTGTAGGTTAGTTTTTTCTCTAAGAGAAAACATTCTTTGGTGAAAGCTCTTTTGTGTTTAAAAGATTAATTTAAAACCTTTAACATATCTTAGGACCTTCTTTTCATTAGTTAAGTAAGCCCACATGTTTTACAAATTTATACAGTCTACCAGCAATTTCTCTCACCTTTATTTCCTTTCCTAATAACTCCTTCTCTCCTCTCTGTTTTTCTGAATCCTTGTTGGTTCTTCCTTTGGGTTTTGTATTTCTCCTGCTCTTTATCTGGCTTGGTTTTCTTCAGACGCTATTTAAAAGTAGGCGCCAGAAGAAGACTGATTGAAATTATTGTTTGCTCAAATGCTTTGTCTGACTTCCATATATCTACAAGATTCTCTCCAAAATAAAAAACCATCGATATCTGCTTTTTCTATCATATTTTTCACATGTGTACTTAAAGACGAATATATAAGGTGCCTACGATGCATATATTCTATGGTAGATATCTGATAATACTCTTGTTACATTTGCATTTGTTTCGATGCGTCTATTTCTGTTTCCTCCAAGCGTAGTTTACAGAGGTTTAGCTAAACTTCCCATCACCTTTTAAGTTGGTCTTGCAGCATATATAAATAGCTGTCGGTTTTATTTGATAACATGACTAGTCACCAAACTTTTTCGTTTGGGGTTTAAGGTGGGGGACCCAAGTAAAAGTATTTTAAATTTTAATTTCGCAAAGAAACTTTGATATTTTCCATTCTCCAAACCGTCTGCAAATATTTTTCCAAATTTTTATTTCTTCGTTGATTGGTTTTCCGAGAGAGGTGTTGCTATTAGGATCTGCTTCAAGAATATCCTGATACTGAATTTGATCCTTGCTACTCGAACGTCTATGTTCAAGTGAAGATGACGAGTTTAATGTCTGATTCTGATTCTGAATCAACTTAAATCTATATTAAATCAATGGCTAATTCATGTTCAGATAAAGGGACATTTTTTTAAGTTGCAGGATTTACTCATACAGTAATATAATCAATGAGCTTTGCGTAGCATTTTCGCGTCCTTGCATTTTATAAGCAAAAGACCAGAATTACCAGATAAAGGAGCCTCTTTTGTACATTTATTTGTCTATAATGCAGAATTTACATAGTACATTCATTATTACACAATATTATTTGTGTTTGAAATGTTTTATGTAATTCTATTTTTTTATGTGTGAATAAAAGTTTATTATTATTATTATTATTCTGCTTTCAAAGTTTTTCGAAGTTTACACTTTAAGTAGCATTTTTCGCATTGCAGTTAGCCTGGCTAGCATCTTATAGGTATAAGATTAGATTAAACACATAAAGCAGCCTCCTTTGTATATTTATTTGTTTATAATGCAGAACTTTCATAGGAAATATTATCTTTCGTGGCCAAAGTTTTGCAAAATGTGGGTAGGTACATAATTACGTTCTTTTTGACTTCGCAAATAAGTTTTGCGTATTTTACTAACCTTTTCTTATAGTAAATATTTTCTAATGCAAATAGGCCTTTATTATTTTGTGTCATAAAAAATAAAATATAAGCTTATTAAATTTGTAAGAATCTTGAAATCGGAATTTTCGTAGATACGACCTCTTGTCTTAGCAAAGCAGAAGTCGTCTTTCCAAAAAGTCGTCATCTCATACATTTTTTTACTTCTATTCCAGTTTGTTTCGTGTTCTTATGATTATTAATTTGCCTATATATAATATAATACCTAACAAGAAGTAAACTAAATATACTTAGATTTATTTAAATATTGGTATCAGGTTGCTGAGGCCCCATCTAACAAATCGTCCATTTCAATTCAATTTATTCAAACACTTATTAATTGAATCACAAAGAATTTCTAACAAAAACTAGAACGCAACCCTAATGATACAACGCAAACTTGTTAGAAAATTGACAATAGGATAAACACGTGCTAAAGCCAATTTGCCAGATTCTCTATAAATGGTTTGTGTCTTTGACTTTCGAATAATAAGTGTCACATCTCCACATGTACTAGTCATATATCTACCGTACCAGTTAGGTGGTTGCATTTTAAAATTTTAAAGTGAAGTGAATTTGTACTCGCTAATCTTTTGTGAAGTACATATGTTTTTGATTCGAATTGTTTAATTCTTGTTCTGAAATTTAAATGCTTTGAATCGAATCCTTTTACAACATTGAATCCAGATAGTCGCTTTAAAATAAACGTAAGAGCTTTCTTGGATTAATTAACAATTCTAGACTCGAATGAAATAATTTATTCTCAGAATAATTATTATAAATCTTAAAATACAAGATTATGCCTACACTTAACTCAACATTTATTTTCTTATTGTATCGAGAAATATTATTGGAAGCAAACTCTGCTTTATTTCAAACAAATGTAATCTTCCAAGTGTAAAGCATTTCTTGATTGTAGATGATAATTTTTTCTGTGTACCTGAAGAAGACCTTAATTTGGTAAAAACGCATATCTAATCTTTCCCTCACCTACAATTGCATTACTGACGAGCAAACACGAAATGCAAATAAATTCCCTCACTGAACATAAAAAAAATGTATAACCTTTACATAGAAGTCTGTCAATCATAAGAAAAAAATCCAGTAAAGGAATCATTTTACCATAACGTCTTTTGCAATGAGTGTAACCTACATTTTCAAGTCCTTTAAAAAAGATTGTTGTGATCTCTGCAAGGAAGTTAAAATGTAAACACAAAATAATTAATAATAATAATAATAATAATAATAATAATAATAATAATAATAATAATAATAATAATAATAATAATAATAATAATAATAATAATAATAATAATAATAATAATAATAATAATAATAATAATAATAATAATAATAATAATAATAATAATAATAATAATAATAATAATAATAATAATAATAATAATAATAATAATAATAATAATAATAATAATAATAATAATAATAATAATAATAATAATAATAATAATAATAATACTCTCCCTAATTCACCCCCTTACGAGTAAATTTCAACCCCTGAAGTCGACTGAACGACTTGTGTAGGGGAAGGGACGGCTATTATTATTATTTGCCGTGGCACTCCGGGGCGACTTAAGGATGATTGATGGTGCCATTTGACTTATAGGTGAGGAAAACCTCACCCACCATCATCGAGACGATAATGTATGGCGATTTTATAATCTGCATGTCATATCAATAGAAATTGAATTTCTATTAATACGGAACACATCAAATCCTAAACCGAACCATGCAATTTAATTAAAAATCCACATGGTCCAGTCTGGGATTCGAAGCCCAGCAGTCTAGGACTCATAAACTTGCCTATAAATGAATTTAAGCGCGTTGGACCGTTACACTATCGACCCGATCATTGACAGAAGAGAAAAAAATAACGTTTAAGAAACATATTCAATGTAAAATTGCTTACCGCGAAGAAAAAGCAAATGATAGAGATACTTGCACCACATTTTTAGTCTTTGACTTACACAATGAACTAAACTGTCCACATGATGAAGTCAGCAACTTCTATTATAAGAGCAAACTAAACGTCTATAACCTGACAGCTCTTTTATCATCCACCAAGCAAGTATACTGCTCCTTGTGGCATGAGATACTAATGGGAAGAACTGTAAACGACCTAGCAAGTAATTTAATAAAAATTCTGGAGAGCGTGTTTCTATACAACCCAGGTTTAGCGACTTTGGTAGTATGAAGCGACAGCTGCGTCCTACAAAACAGAAACTTTTTAATGTCTGTTGCAATTTCTATTTTTATTAGAGAACATCTAAATATAATTTCTATAACCATAAAATTCTCTGCTCCTGGTCACTCATGTAACCAAGAAATCGATTCTGAACATACCTGTATTGAAAATATATTAAACAAAACGGAGTATTATTCACCCTTATATCTATTACGATTTCTATTAAAAGTAAGTGCTAAAAAATCGTATAAAATTATCCAATTAAAGAAAGATGATTTTAGAGATTATAAAACATTTGCTTCATTGTATAATTAAAACTCTGTTCCTTTTAGGCAGGTCATTGCCTTAAAATTCACGTAATCTCAATTTGAAGTAGAATACAAAATTAATCATGCACTAGAAAATTGGAAAAAGTTTGTATTCGTGATATGCGAGCTACAAGATCTGATGCTGCAATAACCAGCAATAAAATGCATGGCGTTTACCTTTTAATGAATCCATTCTTAAAAATAAAATACAAGCTCTCAAAAGAATGTATAAATGGATGCCTAAAGTCGACCAAACATATAAAGCAATATTTCCAAAATAACAAAATAATGTGTTAACTTTTTCGAAAAGTATATGTTGTATGTTACAAGCAATTTTGGCAATAAAGTTTTTTATTGAGATAATATAGTTGAATATTTTTTTTTAATATTTCAATTTTATTATAAAAAAAAACAAAACTTTTTTTTCAAAGTTTTGTACATGAATCTTAGTAGCTTGTACTAAAATCTAGGTAATTGAATTGTTTCAAAAATGTTTCTTTAGCAACGGAGTTGTAACAACCAAAATGTTTTTCGTTTTTCTCAAAACTAGGTTCAGGGCACGTACAAGAGTATACCCTAGATCAAGACTTATTCTGTAAAAAATTAAAATTTTTCGGCTTTACAATAAATGCAGTCTCTCTCATATCAAATTATCCTAATATTCGCACTTATAAATTAATTTTGGATGGCAATATATCAAATTTTCTAACAGTAATACAAGGGGTGCCACAGGGTTCAATTTTGGGACCAGTCCTATTTGCTCTGTACATTTCTGACTTCCAAAACTTTGTTCAAAATTGTGCGATTCACCATTATGCTAACGATACGCAGCTTTATCGATCTTTTGACAAAGAGTAACTCAATTCATTATTTAATATATCTACAGTGGTAATGTTTTTCAGTTTGCAAATGAAGCCACAAATTTAGGTCTGTGGATTGATTCCGAGCTTCAATTCATTGTTGCAAAGTTGTTTTACTGTTTTGAGACAACTATTTCCTAGCCGTGACTTACTTTCCACACACACTAAGTTAAAACTTTGTGAATCTCTTATTTTTCCAAAGATATTTTATGGTGACTCTCTCCGTTTACAAATAATTCAGAACTGTTGTTTGTGTTTCGTATATGGCATAAGAAAATTTGATCATATTTCACACAAAATGATCGAATGAGGGTGGCTATCTTTAAATAACTACGGGATACTTCATTTATTAACATTATTTTATAAGACAATAAAGCTTTAAAAACCCGATTATTTATTCAAAAAGTTAATAACGTTTTCAAATATAAATACATTATCTAGGCGCAACAGAAACACCTTAGTCATACCTTAACACCAAACAGCATTTTTTAAAAGATCCTTTTCTTATGTAGCATCCAAAGAATATAACAAACTTGGGACAGAAATTAGATCCCACAATTTTGTTAATTTTAAGAAGCGTCTAAAAGAGTATCTAAAAGTAGAACCATAAGTAATACAATTATTATTAACAACAAATTCATGGCAACGTCTAGAATATGAATATTGATAAGTACCAAATTAATTTAGCTAAAAAATAAATAACCTGTATTTTTCTCTCACAAATTATTGTTATTGTGTAGTTTCCTTTTTAAGTGATAAATAAAGTCCTGTTATTATTATTATTAATATTATTATAATTCTGAGGTTACAATATGTTAATAATAGAACAACATTAAATTATGTTAAAATGGTATTCCCAAAAAACTTTATATACCAGACCCTATATATTGAGGCTTAAAAGAAAATACATTTGGCCAAATTTAAAGAATTTTTTAATTATACAAGTTGTTTTGCAAGACCAACATTTTTTTCTCTAAAATTTCCCACGCCATAAGCAAAATAATACCTCCCAATTCTCTTCTTTACTTTCACACTGTCTGCTAAATATAATTTTCCTGAAATGTTCCCCGTACTATCAGCCGTCAACAAAAGTTCGGCTGGTAGCAGGAAATCCTTTCTCGGTATAGATCTTGATAGCGAAGGTTAGCACAGCAGTCTGCGGCCCGCCAATGGGGTTTGAGGTATCCCCACCCTAACCAATGAGGCATCTTAAGGTCAACCCTTTACCTCATCGAGGCATTAAGTGGAAAACGGCGCTGCTTATTTTGCAGGGCGGCTGGAATATTGCGCCCGGCAACGCGTTTTTGGTCGCAGTTTCTCGTCAGGATTAGGTCGACTCGTTGCCGAAGCCGATTTGAGAAGTATGGAAGGGGTTGAAAGGGGTTTAGACACTCTAATTTATTTGGATATAAAATAATCGGATAAAAACAAAAACTAATAATTGTAACAACTTGAATGAATATGGGTTAGCTTAAGTGAGTAACCGTTTGTAAATATCTTTTATTTTTCGATGTTATATTGTTATTTTAAATAAGGAAAATAGTAAGGAATATACCGGGCGTCTTCGCGAAAACTTGGATGACATTATTTCTGGTAAAATTTAATTTCAAATTATTGATGTATGAATGCCTTGCAGTGCAGTGCAGTATATTTTCACATAATTTTTTCGGTAGTGAATCACATTTTAAATTAAAATGTCTTAAATATAACTATAGTTTGGGACACACTGAGATACAGTATGGCTAGGTACAGGCAGTGTATTTTCAATGAAAGAAAGCCATACTGTATTGCCGTCTTTCCGATAGCTGTAACAGGGTCGGCCCAGTAGTAGTCAATGTTAATAGAGTATGTAAAAATGAACAGTTTTCAAAACCATCTGGTATCTAAAAAAAAGAGAAAAACATAGTTACTACAATTAGTATAAGAGCCCACTGCAAATTTCGACCGTCATCTGATAACGAAATGAAATATGATCCAAAGGTATGTAACAATATTATACTTTAATCAAATTGCACCTGTGCCAATCCCTATCCTAAGCAAAGTGGTTAAAAAAATTATTTTATATTCAAAAAATCACATAAGACATGACAGCGACAATTGTACTTTCCCTGAAAATTACAATCCTAATATATAGTGAAACTAGCTTTTAAACCTAAATTATTAATATTTTTACCTACCTTTTAAACCATGTGTATGTGTGAAAGAAAGAAGGATGGCATTGTATAAACCATTTGCAGAGATAGTCACTAATAATTATAAACTCTTGTTAGACAATTCTTTTAAACCATAATCATAGTAGTTTTTTTGTCGTAAAAATGAATCACAACAATAGGCATATAAATAAATTTTTAAATCAGCAAAAATTGATTCATATTTTTAATGATTTTTACCTACTAATCGTGGATAGATGTTTTTGAGCCATGTTATGAGGAAGGAAATGTTCCCCTTTATTGATTTACATCAAGATATATTTGACTGTCATTTTCTGGAAATCTTTAAGGGCATTCAAAATTAGCTTTATGCTTTATGTGATTTTTTTAATATAAAATAATTTTTTTAAGCCACTTTGCTCAGAATTTGGATAGGCACAGGTGTCATTAGGTTATCAGATGACGGTAAAAATTTGCAGTGGGCTCTTGGGCTAAATGGTAGATAATTCAAGTCTAATAAATTTCAATAAAACACTTTCATTTTAATAGGGTATAGGTACAAACCTCAAAATAATTTAGCTTGAAGCGTTTCTGTGTAGTAATAATTATAATTTTCTTTTTTTCATATTTCTAGCAACACTAATAAATATGTTTAATAATGAATATAAAACATTGTCACATCTTGGGAGGAAACATTTATTTCGTACTCATAATAGTCATATTTATAAAAACATCAAAATTAAATAATTATCGATTGACACAAAACACAAATTCTTGATTGACAGATGACACATGCAGTGTTGTCGCATTGCCATTTTCTTGTTTATTAGTTGTCGTTTCTTAAAACAATAAAACTATAAATATTGTGAAAGTTTAAAGTTTAATAATACTTTTAACAACATTTGATATTTTATATTTAAAAGATATTTTCTTAAGCAAATGAATAGATAAAAAAAATTAAAAGTAGCTTTATTTTGAACTGTATTATTCATAAAGAAAATCAAAATTTTTGAATGTGCTCCATTGTGAAAAGTTTGACATTTTTTTACTTAATAACTTTTTTTTGGGGTCGGTTTAGTTGTGATTTCTTACTTGCAAACATGGAGTTTAACCAGAGGTAACCAGGAGATGTAACTACTAACAAATATCGTGCGGCCCTGAATAAGACATATTCTAAGAGACACAGTAGGGTATAATATCCGCTGTTGTCATATTAGTATAGTGTATGTATTAAAATATTCGCTCAAGAAAACGATTTACCTCCCACTCTTTTGTTACAAGCTGAATTTTTCACAGATAAGGTAACCCTTATTCCGGAGGTAATACAAAATTAGACTGTGCAGAAGGGCACTATCATCAAAAATCCAGATATTGATACCGCCCAATAGAAAAAAAAATACTAATTTTTTGGTCAAATGCTCAATAAAATCTTTGTAGGGAGTAATTGTTTATACTTATTAAAAAAAAAATCATTTGCATTAGCCCTTGCGGCCGAAAAAAAATATAAACGTAAATATCTTGGTTTTAGCCCTTCAAAAATTTAGTTACAAAGTCGTCATTTTTAAATATACCACTCATTTATCGGGTCGGTAGTGTAGCGGTCTAACGCGCTTATATTCATTTATAGACAAATTTATGAGTCTGAGACTGCTGGGCTTCGAATCTCAGACCAGATCATGTGGATTTTTAATTAAATTGCATGGTTCGGTTTAGGATTTGATGTGTGCCGTTTTAATAGAAATTCAATTTCTGTTGATATGACATGCAGATTAAAAAATCGCCATGCATTACCGTCTCGAGGATGGTGGGTGAGGTTTTTCGGGTTTTCCTCGCCTGTAAGTCAAATGGCACCATCAATTATCTTTAAGTCGCCCCGGAGCGCCAGGGCAAACAATAATAATAATAGCCGTCCCTTCCCCTACACAAGTCGTTCAGAGGTTGAAATTCACTCGTAAGGGGGTGAATTAGTGAGAGTATTATTATTATTATTATTATTATTATTATTATTATTATTATTATTATTATTATTTAACAAAAAACGAAGGCCTAAATGAAAAAAAAAATTATTTAAAAAAATTTTGGTTATGTGCTGACAAGGTAAAAGACTAAACACCATATTTTTTGCTTTTGAATTAACAAAGATATAACAATAAACGATGAGAGATGTCATAGGTTTGCGCTGTAATTAATTCTCACCGCCAATTTTATAGACTATCAGTGTATCTTTCTCTTCACCTTCAAACGTAGCATAGCTATGTTTCTCTCTACGTGCCGGCTGATGTATTACATTATTTATATGGTAGGATTTTTTAATTTTTTTATTATAAAACTTCTCGTTATGTTCCATTGGGCAATGTGTCATATTGTTATCTGTTTTTACTAAAGAATTAATAAGTGTATGTGTTATATATTAAATTACCTAATAAATTGAGAAGAAATATAGACATTTTTGCATCTTTATTATATCTACATTCATCCTGTTGCAGCTGAATATATTTGGGTAAGTTATAAGTTTTCGTTTAAAATTTTAATTTTGGATTTGTTGTTGCAAGTAGCAAATACAAAAATACGGAAGCCCAAAAGTTGCATATCATTTAAAGAATATGCTCATATATTTGTAAATATTGTTTTTAGAAATAAATTCAATGCTCAAATGATAGATGTGGTATTTGATCATTATAAAGGACATTCTATCAAAAATACAACACGTCAAAAGAGAGGATCCCAAAAATTAATTGATATAGAAATTGACCGACTCAATATTCTACTTCTGCAACAATAGAACTTGTTTATTCATTCGATATTTAACAAAAGACGTTTAACAAATTTTCTGTCAGAGCAACTTCTTCAAAACTCCATTGAGCAAAAGCATATTCAATTTGTAACTAGTGGTGGATTCGCGAAAATCAATAAATATGGGAAGAATTGAAACCATCAAAAGACGATTTTTAAATTCAAATCACGAAGACGCTGAAAATCGTATCTTATTGCACATATTGTCAGCCAAAAATTCGGGGCATTCACGCTGTATTATTTATTGCAACGATACAGATGTTCTAATCTTAATAATTTATTTTAAGAAGTTATTGACTAAAGATATATGGTTCAGAACAGGGCGAGGAGACTCAAGACCATTTTTAGCAGTACATTATTTAAATTTGGATGAAAACCTTCTGAAAAATGTGCCTGCTTTTCATTATCTAACCGATTGTGATACAACCAGCCAATTGTCCGGCATTGGGAAAAGAACCTGTTGAAAAACCTACCTTGAACACCATTACCTTTTGGATGGATTTGGCACTGATCAGTACTCTGAAAACATATTCTCTAATCTTGAAAGAATTTTCATAAAAATTTATTTAAAACTGCCAATGTTACTTCCATTAACATTTTAAGGGGATTATTGGCCTCTTCAAAAACCATCGCTAAATTGCCACCGACTGAAGACGCCCTAAGACTACATTGTTTAAGATGTTTTTACCAGCTAAATATTTGGCTAAGCTCTTTCAACCCAGATGCAGCTTCCTAATGTTGAAGAGTATGGATGGAAAGTAGATCAAGATGGAAGTCTAATACCCACTTTTAAGACTCTGCCCGACCTGCCACCAGACATAACAGAACTTACATCATGCAAATGCAAAAAAGATACTATACAATATTCTAACAATACTATTCTGTTCTAGACTGTGGAAGCAACATTTGCAAATGCAGGAAAAAAAATATTTGCTGTGTCGGTTCCTGCACCTGTATGGCACAGAAAAACTGCAGAAATAGTTTTACCACAGCCGCTAATGTTTTGGAAAATGTTGATTTGTGTGGTGAATCTGATTCTGATTAGTTTGAATGTCTTGTAATTATAAATTTTAATATTATTAATTTATGCTTGATATACTTCCTTCCAATTATTATTATTATTATAATTTGTTTATATCGGGGATTTATTTTATTTTGCAAAGCAATAGCCTTACTGTTTATAATCGATTTTTCAATAAATAAATAGTTTATATTTTCTTATTTTTCACTTTCCTCCGAAAATAAAAAAAAAATTGAAGTAATTAATACACCCTATTATTCATAGTGGATAAATCAATAATCCCTGTATAAAATAATATAAGAGAGTCAAACTGATTGCATACATTTGAATGCTGAGAGAGATGCATAGAGAGTCGAGAGGCTCTGCCTTTAATGTTTGCTTTCTAGTAAAACCATGACATCACTAATTGTTAACTGCTATATTTTTGTTAATTTAAAAGCAAAAAATATGAGGAAAGTACTTTTACCTTATCAATACATAGGCAAAACTTTTATGAAGAATAGTTTTTTTTCATTTAGGCCTTCGTTTTTCGTCAAATTAGAGGTATATTTCTAATAGAAGATTTTTTATACAAATTTGTAGACGGTTGAAACCGAGATATTGATTTTAAATAATTATAAAGACCTAATTGAGCATTAAAACAAAAATATGCATTTTTTTTCTATACATCAGTAACTCGATTTTTTATGATAATGCCCGTTTGCAAAGTCTAATTTTGTATTGCCTCCGGAATAAGGGTTAGCTTATCATGTACTTTCATCCATGAAAAATTCAGCTTGTGAAACCGAAGTGGGAAGCAAAGTTAAAATAAGTTTTAATCTACACCATACTATATGGCTATTTTATTAGTCTCGTTTTGTTTACAAAATATTTTAATATATTTTAAAAGCTAAAATAATTCGACCAATTTTATTGCAACTGAACCCAAAAAATTTTGAATATTAGTTATATTAAATTTAACTAAATTAGATGTAATTTTACTAAATTAGATGTAATTTTACTAAATTAGATGTAATAATTTTCAACAAATTCCAAAACCTAGTGATGTTAGATTGGAAGTGGCAACAGGGCTTACACCGGCATGAAAATTTACGTTATGTAGTATAAGCGCGCGCGATTATTTATTGATAAAACTAAGTTTTCTTTCCGTAAAATTCTTCTCTCTATCACTTCTCTTACTTCTCACCTTTCATCGCTTCGCCCCGCGTCTAGAAATAGATGTATCCATTGTCGAACTATTGTTGGCACCGTGAATATTATATTTTATCAATGACTGCTTATATCTCTGTTATCTCTGAGTTTAACCTTTCAGTAATGGCGCCCCGTGTTGTCGCAAGAGTAGTGGCATAAAAAAGATACAAATTTTGTTTAAATATTTATAAAACATCAAAAGGTATTTATTTAAAGGACCATAAACAAGGCTCACACAAATATTAGACATGTGATAAACAAATAAATGTGTGACATTTACCACAGTAAAACCTTGTTCTATTTTTGTTTTTACAAAATACACATTTGTTCCAAATTTCTTCGTGAATAGCGTCATTTTCTTTAGCTGAAATACCAGCAGCATCCTATCTCCTTTCACGTACAGCTAGTGGTACGTTTTTTCAAAGGAACCACATCGAAGTTGGTCTTCCGTAAGATGTATTGCCAATGTTTTAAAAAAATGCCTTTTATTAAACGCTGTGTCTAGGTACACTCTGACGTGCATGCAATAAAAAACGTAGATACACGCTAAAACGTCATCCCTGTCTTTTAGCGTGCACCTTTAATTGCATACAAAATTAACAAAGTGCACTGTAATTCTTAGACAAGCCAACTACTAAGCATAAACAATAACATTAATGCATAATAATAAGTAGGTATATAAATAATGATCGAACGAGATTATTTTTTAGTGCGTTTTCGTTTGATACCTATGACACAGTTTATAGCCTAAAAGAATCAGTTTGCTCACTCGGACCAATTGGATGTTCCAAAATAATATCCACTCCAGGGATACAAATTCAGGATGCGCAGAAGAATGCTGTTTGAATATGTGCGGTTGTCATATATTGTATTGGTTATGAATTGATTCTGTATGCGCCAGGGATACAAATCCGAGTTGCGCAGTGTATAAACTGGAACATTGAGATCAAAAGTGCCGACGCAGAGTGAGCGAACTGATTCTTTAGCTATAAACTGTGTCTATGACATGACTGTTCGCCAACTTTTGGTCTACCTTTCGTTTTAATTTTAAGTGTCAACTTAATGTCGCTTGAAACTAAAAGAGAAGCAAAAATAAATTAATAACGTAAGTCATTTTTGTCATACTCAAGTTCTTACTATGTATATTATGATACAAGACATCGCCGCAGACTTCTGATGTTTAAGTTTTTTTTTAGTTCACTACTTTCTCTGTCTTTAATTAAACCTGTTACAAGTTCACTGACTTCATTATTTTTAAACGATTTATCTGTGACAAAGAATATGAAATTAAATCTTATAGGTGTGTGGCCTTGTTTATGATAATTACCAATCGTTGGACTCTCTTCAACACTAGATATGTTTACTATATTATATTTTTTGTTCAAAGATAAGGTATTATGCATTTGATCAACAATCCCAATTTCGATATACTGCTACTAACGTGGAAACTGGTTCATATTTCCTATTAGTGTCACTTTGGGATTCATAAATTATAGGATGTACCACAATCAGTACTTTGCCTCCAATACATTTCAATGTCTTGAATAATGTTCATTCTGCAATTGTGTAATTAAAGAGGCTCGTGTTGGAACGGCTTGCTAAATTTGCCAAGGAATTTGTCAGAAAAAGAGCTTTCTTTTCTTTTTTAGCTTACAGATTTTACATTGCTGATTTCAGGTTCTATTATTGACACTAATTCCGGTGTTGTGCTGCAACAACCAGTAAACACTCGTTAATTCTTCAGGTAAAATTCTTTTGTCCATCTTTTGTGACCCTAATTTTTGCTAAATAATGTTTTTAGGAAAGTAACATTGACGTGAAATGTATGCATGTACATTTGGTTATAGTGACTGTACAAGAAAGTTCTCTAGAAAGAACTTTGTAACAGTTAGACCAATCAGTATCCACACATTTTATTTAAACTTTTATGCAGATATTATTTGTGACTGAATATATGTATTTGCATACAGTTAGGTAGTTAGGTAGTTAGGTAGGTAGTTAGGTATTGCTCGTACAAAAATTCATCACATCCTTCCGTAAATATTGTTATAGGTCTTGTCAGAATCAAACGTTTGATCATTCCTCTCTCATGCGATTTAAGAAAAAAAGATTTAGTGAACTCAGAAAGACTGCTATTCTTCTGAATAACTTCTATACGATTATAAGTTCTATTTAACAAATTAACATTACGAATAACATAAACAGTCCACTCATGCCTCACAGAATGCCAATTTTTATTAAAATATGTTAGTATAGACTTGGGAACGGACTTTTCTAATAATTCGTAATGTTTATCGTATTCTTTTTCTTATTTGCCAAACACAACCTCATTTATTTAACGTACACGGTTAAGTGTCTCAGGCGCGGTAAATCGGTACATGCTAAACCCTACGTCACGGCATTTAAAATCACGGCAAACAGTGATGACGTTTAGCGTGTATCCAAGTTTTTTATTTTGTACACGTTAGCGTGCACCTACACACAGCGTTTACTAAATATCACATTTGGTTTATTGGTAGTATATACACGGAAAAAGTGTGACTAGAAAATTTTACTACAATGTTGTAGTAGTAGACTTGTAGAAAAATACTTAACTTTTTGTAGAAAATTTTACTATAATTTATATTTAAAAACTATTCATTATTGTAGCAATTGAATTATCCAATAAAATGCTACAACAATAGGAAAGAAGACCACAATATTTAGTATATTTTACTATTGTTTGTAGAAGTAGAAATTTATTACAATTATTGTAATTATTACTATTAACTTCTGTTAAAATTTGTACAAATAATAATAATTATCTCTACAAAAAATAGTAATACTTTACATCCCTTCTTATGATAAAAATTCAATCTTGTTGAAAAATATTCTATAATATTGTAAACATTTTAAGTCATGTGAATAAAACAGAATTCTGCTATTGGCCAACATTTTCTGACGTCGACCATAAATGGTCAGACAGCAGTAGTCGTTCGCAATGTTCACAAAACAAAGCATCGTAGATATGTAACACATTATTATATTATAAGCAGTGATTGTTCGAGAAAATTTTAATAATAACTTCTATAAGTGGTAAGTACATTTATTATTGTTTCTAAATAATTTACCTTTAGATAACTAATTTAAATAACCTTAGAAGATTATTTTAATAAGAATAGTTATGGCCAACGATCGAGTATTATGTCAAGTTCGATGATGTTTTTTCGATTTAATTGTGACATACATACTTTCTCATTTTTTTCAGTTCTCCGACGTGGTCATTTAATATCCTAATCACTGTAAAGGTTATAGATATTCCAGTTTTATTTTTATTTCATATTTTTCAGGTGCAGTAAAACCAACTGAGACTGAGGAAGCTATTATTACTCTTATTTATTACATAATGTAATTAAGACTGTGTATCTTTTTAATTAAAACAATAAATTTTAAATATTTTATTATGGAAATTTTTTTTTAGGCTATAATTATAACAAATGTGGAATACTACTACAAATTTTATTAAAAATTACTAAAATTTGTTTGAATTTTTACTATTTATTGTGTAAAATTTTCGTATTAATCTTCATGAAACGCAATACATTTTTATTATAAATTCATACAATAAATAGCAAAAATTATAACAATTTGTAGAACAATTCTTGTGATACATATGGATATTTTTACTACATATTGTAGAAAATAACTCTTAAATACATTCTCTACAAGTATTTGGAAATTTTTACTACAAATGTCCCTATTTGTACTATTTATTGTAGAGATAAAATCTATAATTGTAGAAATTTGTTCTACAATTTTTTTTCCGTGTATAATTTGGCTATTTATGCCTGCAACATTTAGGAGAACATAAAAAACAACCATAGGCCATCTTCTAGAATTTTTCAAAACGTCATATGCAGCACATATTTTGTCAACATTATCTATATCACTCTTCGTCATATTATAAAATGTAATTATTGTAGATTTGTGTTTCTCTTTACTGATTTCATCAATTTCGTCCGTAAAATGCATAGACACCAACAGAACATTTTTATATTTTTTTGGAATGTAGAAAACTAGTATCATATTCTTTTGGAATGCAAACAGATGAATTAAGACGTCGTTGCTTAATCTGTACAAATTCTGGTGGTAATTATCTTTAATTTTTTTACGGTTCCTACGAAAGTAAGTCTATGTTTAGAAAGTAAACTTTCGACTAATGGAAAGCTCGTAAACCAATTGTCGCATATAATGTTAATTCCAGTACCATATATGTGAACTATCAGTCTTTCGACAACACTTTTTCTATCTGTTGGTAGAAAATACGGTCTACGGTCCTACCTCTAAATTTTGAAAATAGCTTATTCTGGAATCAACCAAAGCAAATATCTTGATACCATATATGTTAGGGAATATATTGTTTGAAGCTATAACGGCCTCGAAAAGCTTCAAGTTTTTCTTCTACGGTACAGTACTGTCCTATGGTATAACAAGCTTTAGATTTATCAACAAATTGATTAAATATATTTTTTTTTGTTGTGACCTGGTCCAATATTACACATCTAAGCAGAAATTTAAATCGATATCGGGACATTGTCAGCCATAACCTTTCTACACCTAAACCATTCCTATCCTACATAGCACTCGTATTTATACGACTATCTTTCAGGCATCTTAATAAATATTATAAACCTAAAAGTGCTTTGATTTCTGTAATATCCGTTGGTCGGGTAGAGCGTTCTCTCCGAAAATTATCTGCGATAGAAGATATGTACAAAATAGTACATTTTACAATGTGTTGTAATATATTTGCTATAAAGAATAATTTTTAACACGGGATGACAGATTTCTCACTTTTAGCTTCTGTACGTGTTTTAGAATTAAAATTGTAACGCTTTTTCCAGATCGTACATCCATCTTGGGCAAGATATTTACCTTTATAATTATTTACAGTATTACTAGCTTCTTTTTTTTTATCTGCGTCTTGTTTGTATTCGCTATCTGATGGCCGTTCTTCATTTATATCTGCATCGATGGGTTCCTCCAGTTCCTCAACTTCTACCAAAAATGGCGAAGTATCTCCGGTTTTTTTTTTATAGTCACACATAGTTGGGTACAAAGAAAACCTCAGGTTTTTCACTCTTTAGGTAAAATAGCTACAAAACTTAGCAAAATGGTGGATTCGCCTACCAAAATAACTAACGCTGGCGGTGGCAGGTAGTCTAAGAGATGTATTTTATAAACAGTCTATTGTACTCAATAAATTAACACAATAGACATAGTTCGCTATTTTCCCACCACTCATATTTGGCAGCTAAAAATGTAATCGTTACGTTTCTCTGATCCCGCGCCACTACTGAAAGGTAAAAAAATTAAAATGCGAACAAGTGCTTTATGTGAGTGCGAAAATTGTGATTTTTAATATGATTTCCAATTTAGTCAATGACGATAAATTGAGTGTGACTGCAGCGGTAAGTCGTGCTTCCAAAATAAGTGGGATCAGTAAAAAAATACTTTAAACTATCAAGAAAGAGGAGGAACATAACAATGGCAAATTGAAATCTCCTACAAGAAGAAAAAAAGCGGATAAGGGAGCCAAATTTTTGAGAATATACATACGATTAAAATTGAATTTATCTTTTTATGTCATAAATAGGCCAAGGTTAAATAAATTAATAAAATAAACCTTCGATATTAGTTTTACGTTGCTTGAGTTTACTTAAGTATATGATAGAGAAATATAATTGGTTGGGTGACTACAATATATTATTAAATAATAGATTGACCAAGGTTTTTGATCGAGTTGACCGCAATATTTTAAAGGGCAATTGTATGCTTTAGGAATTTATAGACAGGCTTTGAATTGGCTAATTTCTAATTTTACAGACCGTGTTTATTGTGCAAAAATTCAAAATGCCATTTCTAGTGAATAGGCAGCGATGTCAGGGGTTCCTTAGGGATCACACTTGGGTCCATTGTTATTTGCTATCTACATTAATGATGTAGTGAAATATTAAAATGATACTGAAGTTTTAATGTATACTGATGATATCAAATTGTATAATATCGTTAAAGATTCATGTGATTGTCTTGTACTACAGAACAATTTAAACAGTTTAAACGTAATGTCTTTCTTTAAGGGGCATAACATAAACCTAATTAATCATACTTATGAGTTGCATGGAAATCGCAATAATAAAGTTGATAGTATAAAAGATTTTGGGGTTATAAATCAAACTGATCTTTTTCTCAGCATGTCGACTACGTTGCTGTTAAAGCTTTAAAACAGTTAGGATTCGTGAGAAAGCATTCGGCAGACTTTGTGAATTTGCATACAATTAAAATTTTATTTTATTTACTCATAAGGTTACATTTGGAATATTGTTTTGTTGTTTGGTTACGATATGCACAAATTCATATTGAAAAGCTTGAAAGAGTGCACCGCAGATTGTTAATGTATTCTTCTTTTAAATTGGCACTACCGTACTCTTATACAAATATGCTTGCCACAACAAATAATGAAACGGTAGCTTCACGAAGAGAATTTATTGATTTTCTATTTATCTTTAAACTGGCAAAGAGCCTTGTTGACTCTCCGGAACTCTTGCAAGTGATAGATTTTTATATACAAAACGAATATTATTATTTCAAAAATATATTTTACAAGTAAAGTTCGAGGCAATCTTGTCTAATTCATTTAAAATTTGATTAGAAAATCGGATTTGGGTGTTTGTTACCGATAATTTCTCTGTCCTACGATGCAATTATCGGGCCTTGTTTGTTTCTATTCCGCTTATTGATCTCGGTGTCGGTGCGGTGTGCGGTGGTGTGAATGTATATGTGTGCGCCCTTCGAGTTAATTTGTCGTTACAACTTTAAAGGTTTCTCAGGATATTGGTTTTTAACGTAGAGTATTGGCTTACTTGTTTAGGAATGCGTTTAGAGTATTTGTAGTATTTAATTTAACATGGTAAAATAGTTTTTTGGTGAATTTATTTGACAACTGTTCTTTTGGTACGGTCACCTGCCAGTCAAGATGGAATATTTAAAATTATACGAAAATAATTCATATTTTTTTCAAATCCAGCTTCCTTTCTGCTTTTATTTATTAAAAATGTAGCCTGCAACATTTATATGCATTAGAAAAAGAAACACCAGTTGTAACCATAAACTTTACATAAAACCCACTTTATTCTAGGTTTAAAATGTTATTTTTAAGTTGGCTTTTAAAAACTCTGACTGACAGTGTTTTATAAAAAACTTTTTACCAGTTTTTAAATATAAGTTTTAGTTGAAAACTCTTTGTTAACAACAAAAGTTTATAAAAAATCACTCAGAGAACGTCGAACTCCGTACAAAACACTAGTCGATAAATTGATGGGCCAATTATACAGAAATTGGTCACAAAAATAAAAGCACAATAAATGTAGTTGACCAGGAAAATTAACTTATTTTTAGTTAGTAGTTACTGAAATCCGCACATATGTATAAGATATATTTCATGAGAACAGGAAAATTACAATTAAATACAAAGAAAACTTTCAAAAATAAAAAGCATCCTTATTATAATGCAAGCCATCTTGACCAATCCGGTCATACTGTAATTCCTGAGGTCCCTTTCTTCCTTCTATGTATCTTTACTGCCCCACTTGTCCAATTACCAATATTATTTAAAGAAATAAGGTCCTCCCCTCACACGACTATGGAAAATGGGAAGCCTATGGTGAATGCTGATTAACAGTCTGAAACATAGTAGTCTGTTCGAAGGTGCCATATTATAATATGAGTCGTGAAATTTGGTGCAAATTTCGAGAGCCTTACGCTTTTTATATAAATGGACTCTGTTGCTTTGGCAGAATGAATGAATGAAATATTTATTTAAAAAACCAAAAGAATACAAAATTCTATAGAGGTTTTGCCTCTTCACAAATATTATGCTATAGAAAAATGTATACATATACGTCTCAAAACAGAGACACGTCAAAATATAATTTAAAATAAAAAATTACTTAACAAATATACAATAGAAAATAAAATAACATAAAATAAAAATATTTTAGTCAAGTGAAAACATATTTTATACAATCATAATAATAATAATAATAATTGGGTAAATATAGAGGTGATCTTATAGTAAAATATATTGTTTTAATTTTTTTTTAAAGGTTAATACAGGATGGGTTTTTAATTCGTTTGGAAGATTATTATAAAGTGTCACTCCTTTGTAACAAATCGAGTTCTTTAAAGTATTTGATCTTTTTGTAGGGAGTTGTATGTCCTTATTGTTACGTATATTATATGTATGAATGTCTTTTTTAGAGTTAAGTACAATATGAGAATGTTTCTTTTGATGTGAATATAAGTACATACTTGAAATGTATATAATTGTTCCAGATTAAATATTTCAAAGTCTTTATATAATTTTTGACTACTATATAGTTTAGGAAGTGAATAAATATTTTTTTTAGCTTTATTTTGAAGAACTTTAAGGGGTCTGACATACTTTTCACAAGTTGCATTCCAAATAAGGTTTAGATATTGTAAGTGACAATGTATGAGTGAGAAATATATAGAACGTAGCAAATACTTTGGAACATTATTATTCAGTCTACTTAATATTCCTACGGGTGCCGCAAGTTTGTTTTTTAATTTGTTTATGTGTGTTTGCCAACAAAGCGTTTGATCAATATACAAACCAAGGTACTTTATTTCTTCGGAAGATTTTAAAAAGTCTTTGCCAAAGTACAGTGAATGATTATAATCATTTTTTTGTTTAGAGATTATAATATATGAAGATTTAACTACATTTAATATTAATTTGTGAGCAATCATCCACTGAGATAACAAAGACAAATCATCCCTTATCTCCTCAATCATCTCTTCTAACGATTCACCAACATAAAGCACGGTACTATCATCTGCATATAACCTTAACTGTCCTTTAAATTTAACATTTGACAGTGAGTTAATGTAGATGAGAAAAAAAGTTGGGCCCAAAATTGAACCTTGAGGTACCCCACATGAGATGTGTTGTTCAGAACTTTTCATCCCATCCATAGAAACACACTGTCTACGGTCATTTAAGTAATTTCTAAATCCTCCAAACAATTATCTTTGCTTCCTATTCTCTTAAGCTTTTCTAAGAGAATATTATGATTTACTGTATCAAATGCCTTGCATAAGTCAAGTGACACAATGACAATTTTTTTATTTTTATCTATATTCTCTTGAATGTTAGTTATCATATCTACTGCAGCTGAGGAAGTGTCACTTGACTTACGGAAGCCATATTGATATTTATAAAGATAGTTTACATTAGTTAAGAAATCACTGAGTTGAGAATTCACAATCTTTTCAAAAAATTTAGATATTATAGATAAAACAGATATAGGTCTATAATTGTTAAGCAAACCTTTGTCACCTCCTTTAAATAGGGGTGTTACCCTTGCCACTTTAACCGCACTTGGAACCACTCCACTGTTTAGGGACATGTTAATGATTTTGTGCAAGACACTTGCAATTTCACTTTTACACTCTTTTACGTTTTCACATCCACATCATCAACACCTGTAGCTTTGTTGGAGTTCATCTCACTAATGATGTTATTGACTTCAGATAGAGTAGTAGGAACAAATAAAAATGCTTCTGGTATTGTTGTTTCATTTGCAGCATCTATAGAAGAAAATGGAATATTTTTTGCCAAGTTCGTTCCAACATTGACAAAAAAGTTATTAAAATGTTCGCCAATTTCACTTTTATCTTTTATGTCTATATTATTCACCTTAATTGAGGAGATTTGGTCTTTAGCTCTAGATTTATTGGTTAATATTTGATTTATTATCTTTCATGTTTTTTTTACCATTACCGTTTGCTTGATTGAATTGATTTTCATAGTAAGAGTTTTTTGCTTTTTTTATTTTTATCTTTACCTCTTTTATACACTCCCGGTGTTTAACTTTAAAATATTCAACAGTTGGGCACTTTTTCATTTTTCTTAAATAGTAGTCTCTTGTAGTTATCGCATGCGATACAGTGTCATCAAACCAAGGTTGTGAGTTTTCTCTGATTCTTATGGTTTTAGTCGTGTAGGTAGTTGAATTATTAAAACAGTTTATGAAAGTATTATATGCTTCATCAACATCTAGGGGTAGATTGTGTTCAAGCTCACGAAGCGCCGTTTTGACTTTGCCATAATTTACATAACGTTTGTGAAATGTACGTAGTATTTTACTGTTTGACTCATTTGCAATGGTTAAAATTTGAAAATCATGGTCAACGAGGCAGTTGGTTATAATTCCCAAAGATTCAACAACTCCCGGAGTATTTGTTAGCACATGATCTATTAGAGTTTTTGAATTTCGTGTAGGAATACTTTTATTGCAAAAGTCAAAACCATTGTGAGAACACACACTTTTATATAATTCAGTATTCTGACTGTTTACCAATAAATCAATATTTAGATCTCCTATTACTATTGTTTTGGTGTTGTCCAAAGTATTGAGATCATCTTCCAGTAAATCAAGTGTAACCTCAATATCTTCATTTGAACTACTTGGGTTATATATGGCAGCAAGATGTATTTTAGCTGATTCTATAATATACTCTAGCATAGGAGACATTGCCTTTTTCTATTATTTTTTCAACATTATGGTTTAAGCCATTTTTAATGTATATACCACAGCCACCCCCCTCTTTTTATTCTAGAAGAATATACACTGGTATAAGAGGGTATATTGAAAAACTTCTCTTCATCTTTTTTTACCCAGGTTTCTGTCGCTACAATAATATCTATATTTGTATTAATGGTTTTAAGTGTAACTTCTAGTTCATCGATTTTGTTTTTTACGGACTGATCATTTAAATATAATATAGTTAAATTACCAAATGTCTGAAATTTGTTATTAAATTCTTTAATACTGCTATATTTATTAACCATAGTACCTACACCAACTGTAGAAGCAATTAAAAAAAAATCTTAGTTATTACCTTATTTATTGTTGTTTCATATGTCCTTACATGGCTGTCAGTTCACTTATCTTATTTTCACTTGTTATTCTTATGATAGGTTCATCATCAGTTTTTCTGCAGAATACTTTCCCCATATTTTAGCCACACATATTTATAACCTTTGGTTTTTAGAACCTTAGATTTTCCTAATAAAACACGAAGCTCTTTTGGAACATCTTCATTGATATATATTTGTCGCCGTGGACCAGGTATATTGTAGTCAGTTGAAGTTTCCAATTCTTTGCGTTTTTCCAACACCGCCTTTTGCATTTCTTCTGTTTTAAAAGCAACGAGAACGGGTTTCGTGGGATTTTTAGTAGGCAATATCTTTGTGGTAAAGTCTTCTCTACTAATAGTAATTTCAAGTTTGGTTATTATATTTACTACTTCGTCGTTTACGTTTTTTCCAGCACTAGTGTTTAACATAACAATGTTTTTATTTCTTACTTGTAAATTTTCCTTGGCTTTATCAATTTTGATAGCGGCTAATTCTTTTCTCAGATCATCCATTTCTTTTCTCAGTTCAATGTTGTCTTGTTTTAACTTTTTAGTTTCATTTTTTATTTCATTAAAATTGTCCCTTAGTTTTTCAATCATATCCCCACTAAAGTTCAGAGATTGCTCAATACCTTCAAATTTTTTTATTCATCAAAACAATAAGTCCTTATTAGTAGGATTTTCCTCCATTAAAATAGATTTTAGACTGCCACTTCGTCTTAATTTCTTTCCTTGTAATAGTTTGTCTTTATCTTCTTCAACAAAGTCATAATCGCTACTGTCGATGTCGTCCTTACCGAAACAATCCTCACATAACCACTTTCCTTTACCTTTACCCTCAGAAAAATGTTTATAATCACCTTTAGATAAATTTGTACATATCTTATGAAACCATTGTTTGCATTTTCCCGCACATAACATGCCGTAATGTTTTTTGTTATGTTATTTTGGCATGATTTGCAAATTATTTGCTTTATTTTAGGACCCATTATTTTAATTCTGTAATCTACACCACTGCTAAATATTTTCAATTAAACAGGTATTCTTTTAAGCTAACAAAAAATCACTCACTTATCGGCAGTTCACATTTATTTTGCTTATGAAATAATAAATTTCAAATTTTTACGTTTGTCTTGATGAAACACTTTGATATAATTATATATTTCAAGAGCTGTCTGTTGATATAAGTTTTGAAATATTTTATTCACTTTTTCACCACCAATTTGCAGATTTTTAGGAGCACATAGAAACGCGTGTTTACTAGTTACTAGTTTTTTCGAAGCCAGAATCTTTGGTTAAAAACGATACATACTATATTTATCAGTTTATGTCGACACAAATTACTATTTAAGTAAATAAATGTAAACAAATTATTAGTATTAAAAGCAAACCGGACCTCTCGCGACTACAAACATGTTTTGAGGATTTTCCTATATAAAATTGTATTTATATGCGCACTACTGGGAAAACTTTGCAATGTTATGTGTCTCGAAAATATGAAGAGCTTTAAATATGTGTTACGATTAGGCAGCACTCTACAGAGACACACATCATCGCGAAAATAGTCAAAACGGATTCAGGGGACCCCAAAACGTAAAAATCCATCGAAAAGTCGAGGTCGAAAAAAATATGATTCCTATACTTTCCTTATCTGTATACAGATAGGATAGTAAAAAATAACTGTAATAAAATAATTAATAATTTTTATGCCCGTACAAAATCCTAATAAAACATATATAAAACTTGTTTCTCCTAAAAATGTTACGTGGGTAATACATGTTTTATATCAATTTTGATCACTCAGTTATGTAAACCATTCATTTACAGAACTGGTCTAGAAATTAGAATCTTTAGTATTTTCTTGTCATTAATATTTTTACAGATTTAAATATACATTTTAGATAAAATATACAGATAACTGTTTATTTTATTAATTAAAACTATAATGGAAGATGTTACTATAAAATAAGAATGTCAAATTTGGCTCTATTTATAATAAGGTAACAATTTGTAAAGTTAATTTTATTTAATAATCAAGAGAACTTTGTTTTTTTTTTAATGATTTACTAATACTATGTATGCACTTTTTAATAAATTATTTAGGTCGAGCAAACAAAGCCAAAAAAACACGTTTTTAGTAGGGAAGTCTTCTTTAATTTTAAATTTATTTTTATTGTTATTATTTGTTGTTATAGTGGCAACAGAAATACACATTCGGATAAAATTTCAACTGTCTACGTAATACTTTATTAAGATCGATCAAAAAAGCCAATAAAACAAGTTTTAGGTAGGGGACCTCCTTTAAATTTTAATTTATTTTAATTTTAATTATTTCTTGTTACAACGGTATCAGAAATACACGTTCTGTGAAAATTTTAAAATTTCAACTGTCCACCTATTACGGATCATGAGATACTTGGACTGATAGACAGCGGGTACCGTTGGTTACTCTTTGGGTATAAAAACATAAAAAAGGGATGCCATTGCGTTCATCTGAACGAATACATTTCATATTCACTCTACCTAGTAATAAAACTGCAAAAAAATTAAATCCACCAGTTCATATTTGGTCACCTTATATAATATAATTGTCAGTACATTTTTTATATATTTATTATAATTATTGATCTTATCACTTGACAAACAAACTTGATGTGTTTTTGGATTTCGCCAAAAAGTTCTTATTTACCCTGTAATGCCTTGAGGTACGTTTTCAATGGGCCACCCTGTATACGCCACCCACTAAAATAAAAATCTCTTACATCACAAGAAACCAGTTAACTTGCGGCAAATAAACCAAAACCAATTAGTATCGTAAAGTGTACTTATAGTAAGAAACTAATGGGCACTAACCACAAGTAAATAGTTCACTAATTATAGGTCATCTACAAATTAATTAAACTGTTTACTAACCACAGGTGACTAAATCCAGAAATCTTATTTTATAATATAAAAAAAAATAGAAGTAGATAAGATTAATAACAAAATCAATTTGAAAATTCAACAAAGATAAAATGAAATAATTTATAATGTATACAAATAGAACTAATGAAAGATGTTAATAATATACTTTTTGAAAGTAACACATAACATTTTACCTGTCTCATATATTATACAACCTTTTATTTGGGGTAAGTAAAAGTTCGCTAATGGTTAGTGATTTTTTTTCCGTATGTGAGTAAAACGGTCTTATCAGTATTATGTTACGGACAAACTTAATGTAAACAAAGCTCGTCTCTATCGTGAACAAGATCGTCCAACCTTCGGACCAGTCAAGTTTTTCCTTCTTTTATTTAACAGTTTGTCATTGATTTGGACTATTCCATTAATTTAATCTAGATTGTTGCATAATGTTACAAACTATATATCTTCAACAGATAATTTTAGGATTTTATATATTTAATTTTTCGAACAATGGATGACTTTAACTATCAAGATCATTTTTTATAAATTATATTAGGAAACGCATTGATTTTACCTTTTAGATTTTCATTTATAACAATAAACACGTTTCATTTAAAAAATACGAGTTAGTTAGTTACCAAAAAAATAAAAAAAATTCCGAAAACGTCTTCATCTAGATTTCGGAAAGCGGCTCAGGGTATTTAACACTCTCATTACTCTCATTCAATTAAAAGGTTAAAATAATCGCTAAGGGCAACTAATCTTACCCCTTTTCAAGATAAATGTCATCGCATGGCTCATTACTCCGGCAATCAGCCCCCGAAATCTATCTAAGACTTGGTAAAATTGCAAAAAATCCAAGAGCTCATTGTTAACACCAAATTCAAGTCGGTTAACGAAGTTTCCTTCTCGGGATTTTCTAACGAAGTTTTTCACTTGTAAAAGGGATGTTTTTTACGCCCTAGGCTTATCTTTAAGGGCTACTTTAATTGTGAGCGGATCTTCTGAATTTTCTTTTCTCCCTCGCCTCCTCGGCCTGGGCGGGGGACCTAAATTGCCGTATTTATTTTATACTAAGCTCTTTTCTTTTGAATTAGTCCCTTTGCCGTTGATTATTTTCGCGGGGGTTAATATTTTTCAATCAGCAGCAGAGTATCGAACCGAAATTGGATTCTTAAGAAATGTCGCAAGATTTTTCTTCATTTTTCTTTCCTTCGAAAAGTTCTGTGTTACAGATTGAAAGTTATTTAAGTTTGAAAAATATTTTGGTTATTTTTATTATTATTTTGCGCAACTTTTACTAACAACACCATTTAATTTTTTGTTGGATTATTGAAAGAGGAAATATTTTGCTACTTTGATGTTTTGTTTCTTATTGGGCTATTAAATTGGAATATGTGCTTACCTATTTTTCGATAAATTTTCGAAATCAATCAACCCTTAGTGTAAGCATAAAAATATATACTTTTCAAAACTAATCTACTAACCCATAAGACAAATTTATGATTAATCAATAGAGAAAATTAAAACAGTTATGCAATATATTTTTTCTACGATCACTATCCAAAGTAGTCTTTTGCACATTCAGATCTAGCTGGAAAGTTGGCGTTTTCCATGAATTCTCATAGTTTGACATTATTGCAGCATATAGGCGGAAAGTCACTTTTTGCACACGCCTATTTTTATTAGAGAATTTCATTAGAAATTTTTTTAATATAAAGCTAATCGGTATTTTAAAAGAAAATGTAGACTAATGTAAATCTTTTAGTTGAATATTTAATATTCAAACTCATTTTTCTTAATATTTAGATGATAATTAAAATATTAAAAATAAATTACCCTGTTTTTAACACTTATATTTAACATCATGTTGGTGTAGAGCGTATCGCGTTTGTCTTTCAACCTACAGGTCGTGAGTTCAATCCTCACCGGTAATTTTTTTTTTATTTAAATTGATTTTTTTATTTGTAAAATTAAAACTTTTAAAACAGTGAATGAGCCATCAACTTGCGATTAAGAGTATTCTAACCAATCTTTTAAGTGATTTTTTAGATGTACTTACTAACAAATATTTTTTTATGCTAATCATAAAATTAATCTTTAAGTTAGCAGGCAACACAATATACACATAACATACTTTTCGTTTGTTAGTCAATTTAGCCGTGTCTGTCAAATTAACGTAGTAAGATTTTAATTCGGCAAACTAAAACTATATACTTTTATTATCGTGTGATCGTAGAAAAAATCTTGAGTGTAATTCAAGCGGAAATCTATTTGTCGCTTACGATAAAATGCGAGTTTTTATCTTAATACACAAATAGCTATTTTAGGATATTTTTACATGTAGTACTTGTCCTTAGGGTAATCTGTAATATTCACCTTCGTGTGTTTATTTGGAGTATCTTACTTCTTTGTAGTGTTTTGTTTTGATTCTTATATTTCTCTTTATTATCTTGTTTTGCTTAATAGCTTTCCTACCAACGCACATTATAAGCGTATAGTCCCTCATCTGACTCAAAAGGTGGCATGTAGTGCTTGCCATTTTTAGTTAGGTATAAAGGAGGAAACTGAACAACATGTACTATGTTTCAGTGGTAGAAGCTGTCGTCGAACCTGTCAATTTCAAAATAATGTTTCTGATCGATGGAGTTTTTCGTTTTTTCTGGCAATGAAATAATTAGCCTCTAGACGTCTATAATAATAAAATCCCTTTGCAATAATTTTTTTTGTGGTCCAGTTTTGATACTTTCGGTATAAGTTTATAAATTTTCCTACATAGATAGCAGCAAAACCGGACGATAGAAAATGCTTGCAAAGGGATAATGTTATTGTTATTGACATCTTGAAGTATAGTATATTACATTACGAGTGTTGAAAATCACTTTTCACACAAGTGATATTTTTCCTACGACCACAAAATAATGTCATCAAAAAAATGTAAAACAAAGGTTATTATTACTATAATAATTAAAATGTATTTAAAAAAATAATCAACAATAATCGTATTTATTCAATTTTCATATTTTCTAAACAAAAAAAAACTAAAAAAAATTAAAAAAAAAAACAAAAAAAAATCTGCCCCGCCAGGATTCGAACGCGGTCGAAAAATGGCAAAGTTCATATTTTCAACGTCCTAACCAACTGAGCTAATAGCCCTTGTGTCAATTGAATGATCTAATCGGTTATGTATTTAACCAGAATAAAGATCAAACATTATTTTAAAATTATTTTAATAATAATTGTTGAAGATAAATATCTAGGATCTTATTTACAACGATTTCAATAATTTTACAATCATATTTTAGTATTAATATGGACATTACATAGATCAAAATAGAAATTAGGTGTTTGACATTTTGTGACAACTACTGCGGAAAGTAACATATTCTCACTCGGGTGGAAAGTTAATTCTTATTCATACGCGTGTGATATAGGGCACTTTCCATAGGACTATATAGTGTGATATGTGTCACTTTCCTAAGTGGTTGTAGGAAATAGTATATTACATTACGAGTGTGGAAAGTGACATTTTTCACACGAGTGGGAAATATTGTCGCACGAGGCACAAGCCGAGTGCGACTATCACACGAGTGTGGAAATTCACTTTTCACACAAGTGATGTACAATATTTTTCCTACGACCACAAAATATTTTCATCAAAAAATGTAAAACCAGGTTATTATAATAATTAAAATGTATTTAAAAAAAATAGTCAACAACAATCGTATATTTATTCAATTTTCATATTTTTTAAACAAAAAAAAAATTAAAAAAAAAAAAGTTCTTGTCCCGCCAGGATTCGAACGCGGTCGTTCGCCAGGTCTCTCAAATGGCAAATTTGATAGTTTGATGCTCTAACCAACTGAGCTAACAGGCCTTTCGTCAATTGAGTGATCTAATCGGTTATATGTTTAACCAGAATAAAAAGCAAACATAATCTTAGTTATTTTAAAATTATTTTAATAATAATTGTTAAAGATAAATATCTAGGATCTAATTTACAACAATTTCAATAATTTAACAATCATATCGATTTTAGTATTAATATGGACATTACATAGATCAAAATAGAAATTAGGTGTTTGACATTTTGTAACAACTACTGCGGAAAGTAACATATTCTCACTCGGGTGGAAAGTAAATTGTTATTCATACGCGTGTGATATAGGGCACTTTCCATAGGACTTTATAGTGTGATATGTGTCACTTTCCTAAGTGGTCGTAGGAAAAATTATTTTATTGTCAGCAAAAAAACGAAAAACTCAATAGATATGAAACATTATTTTGAATTTGACAGGTTAGACGACAGCTCCCACAATCGGGCCATAGTACATGTTGTTCACCCCCTCGCTTGTACCTAACTACAAATAGCAAGCAACAAGAAACGACATGTTACTTTTTGCAGTCAGGTGGGGGACTATTAGGATTGTAGAAAAGCACCTTAATTTTTTTTAGTGTAGCAACAAACATTTGTATGAAAGATTTCCCCTTCTAGCTACACTACCGGAATCAACTTTTATAAAAGTAAGAACGTTCTACTAAATCAAATATTGTTGAAAAGTGCTATACTATTCTGAAATAACTACAGAATCTTAAAATAGAAAATGTTAAGAGAACATACCACTATATTTACTTGAAATTAAATTAACTTACCTTCAATTTATTATTTTATTTTTATTTTCTCTGGATCTTGGCAATATACAAAATATATAGACTAAGGGTGGAAAAAGGAAATGAATGCGATAAACATGTTTCAGATATTAATAATGAAAATGGAAAAAGATAAATCAGAAATGAAAAATATTAATGGTGAAAATAGATGAAGATAAAAGAGTGAAAGAATGGTAGAAAATAAATTACAAATTGCAAAGAAGATAGATGAGAATACAAAGTAGTTGCTAGATGATATTGGTAATAAAATTGGGAAAGAATATGGAGAAAATTCAAAAAGAATTGAAAAATTACAATAAAATAGAAGATAAAGAAAAGTAGAAGACAAATGTAGAAATAAATGAAGAACAAGTAAATATGTAAGAAACAGAATTAAATATAAATAAAATAAGTCAAATAAAAGGAGCCAGAAAGAGGAAAAACGATAAAAATAAAAGTAATTACAGAAAAACGATTTAATGAAGAAAACAGGTTAATAATGTAGAAGATGCAGTAAATATGAATAAGGAAAATAAAAATTAAAGAAATAATAGAAAAAATAAGAATAACTTTCGGGAAAAAAAGAGTAAAACCAAATAAAAAAAGAAAACTAAAACAATATAGAATCAAGATAAAGAAACATAAAAATATTATAAAGATTAAAGACAAAAAAATAAAATAGATACTCGGGAATAGAAGAAATAAAATAATAAATAGAAATAAAAATAATAGTAAAATAAAAGTAGAGCAGTTACAGAAAATGTATGGAAAACTGACAGCAATAAAAAATGAAATGAAGATAAAAGTAAAACAAATGCGAAGCAAGAATGAAAGAAAAAATAAGATAGGCAAAGGTGAATATGTGAAAATAATGAAATATCAAAGGTTGACTGAAAAGAAGAGTTAGGAAAAAAGATATAAAAATTTAAATGAAGTATTGAGTTTTAAAATTTGAAAATATCGAAAAATGGTAATTAAGAAAACAAGTTAATTGTTAGATAAATGTGAAAGAATGTAGTGAATGAAAGAAGATAATTAATATTTATAGTTTTTTAGGAATAAATTGTTTAGGTATAAAGAGTACAGTGCAGTAACATGAACATTCTTTTTCATTTTGGAAAACTCGGCATTAAATAGTCCTTAGATACAGACTATTTTATGTCAAATTTAGAGGATATTGTAATGATTTCTTGGACATTTGATGTCATGTTTCCGTTCTTTATCAGTTGACGTTAAAAATTTATTTGAATCGATATTATTGTTCTCACGTAAATGGTACCCACATAAAACGGTTGTTTCAACAGCTAATCTGATCATCAGAAAAAGACACGGATAGTCTGATGAACCGTCAGGTAAAACGTACCAACGAATTTTCTGATTCATACAGAATGAGTCGGTGGATTGTCAAATTGATGGGAGCTTCATCGCTTGTACAATTTATCAGCACATGCGCAGTTCAACGTTCGTGCTATATTTGTTTGTTATTATTATTTTAAGTTAGATTGGAGTGGCTTGGGTTTCTATTTATTTTAATTCAATGGACTATTTTTTGTTTTTATCTTGTGTAAGTTTTTTTTTGTGTAAAATGACGTACTTACTTTTAATAAAAATAAACATCTTAAGGTTTCAAAATTATCATTTACATAGATCGTTTAGGACAGCTAAATAAATTGTATTGTATTTTAAATAATACCTATTTACCAAACATGTGTTTGGTTTGATCCATTCCATATCATTTTGCGTAGTGATTAGTTCAGGAATGCATCCATGCACGAGTCAGAGACATCAGAATGAAGCTGTTGGAACAAACCAAAAAAATTGGATTTGGATTGTCATAAGATTTTGCGAAATTGTCCAGATGCATGCATTTCGAAGTTTCATTACTAGATTATTACTAAATTATTTATATTTTGAGAAAAATTAGATACGGAAAACTATGTTTAATTTTCAATTTTAAGTTATTTAATATTAAAATGCCTCTATTTTCACTGTTTATACTAACTTTTAAGTTAATTTTCTGCAACGAAACGTAAACTAACGCAAATTCCATGGAATTGCATATGGCTATCTACCACTCATAGGGCCTACGATATCATACGAAGCGATGGTATAATGCCCCAAATACTCGGTAAGCTGGAGCTATTGGACAGATTAACGGTATTCAAAGGCAATCATGCTTAAGTACCACGAAAGCTATGAGACGATTCCAACAGCAGCTCTAGAAGTCATGCTAAATCTAACACCACTACATATATTTATTCAAGGCGAAGAGATTTGCATGGACGTGACAGCGAGCTATATAAAGAGTTGGTAAACGACCAAATAATGGAAATACATTCAAACGAAATGCTTCCAAAGCATAGCTTTCAAAAACAATATTAAGCTTAGCTAAACATGCGACAGTTTTCCAGGCAGAAATAATAGCAATACATCACTGCGCAAAAGAGGTATTAAGACATAAGGTAAATGAAAAAATATTTTCATGTACTCAGTCAACAGACGTTAAAAGCACTTAGTTCTATGCAGGTATACCCAAAGCTCAAAGAACTGTTTGGAGGCCCTAACAGATTTAAGAAGTTAAAATAAACTAAGCATGGCTACCGGATCACATAAGGGCAAAGAAGAGGCTGATTTACTGGTCCTTTTAGACCGTCATATCAGTTCTCAATTCATTTTCAGTTCAGTTGTCAGTTATATGTATGTGTAAATACAAAACAACGAATGAAAAACTGAAACTAACACAAAGTTGTGGCTCGATGGATTTCCCAAAACTTTACGTTATTAGTTGAAATTATGTGTAAGTGAACTTGTTCGTTAACGTCCCTTACTCGCAGAAGATTTGTAAATATCATTATGTTAGGTTTTTTTCAACAACAATCCGAAAATAGTCATTGACATCAGGATTCTGTGTAGTAGATTATTTAGACCACCAAATTCATACTGCGCACAATCCTGGTGGCATTTACTAGTTTCTAAACCTTGTTTTATTTATTTATTTTATTTATTAAATACACTATTCTATAAGTAATTCTCAATTACAGAATAGGAAAATATGATAAACATATTTAGACAAAATATACAAAAATGGAAAATATTACAGGAAATGAAGTACAATGATGGTTATCCTAAATAATGCCTTTTGATATCCTGAATACTAATATGGAATATATCCAATTCCTGACTTATCTGATTATAATTATTACACATATTATACAACAGTAAGTTCTTTAAAATATTAGTACGAGGTGTTGGTAAGTAAATCGAGTCAGTGTGTTTTGAGGCTTGACGTGAAACTTTTAAGTTAAGCATATGTAATAGACATTCGCAGTTTATTCGATTACTTATGATCTTATGCAGCATAAATACAGAAACATATTTTCGCCTTATATCGAGACTTGAGAATCCATGTTTATTTTTGTTATTGGAACAATCCTGCTAAAACACAAAACATAAAAATTATTAATCTGCAACAATGCTTTACTTACGGTACAGTATTTTAGTACATTTTTTATTGCTTTACAAGTTTTATATATTATGATACTATTAGAGTAAGAAATCTAAGACTTTGAAAAGTACTCCCAATTGCCAAAAATCTTAGTGTTGCACTTAGCTTCTCATATGGTGATATATCTCCTCTCGTGTCTTATTTTTTTATAATTGGTGTACCTAAGTAGGTAGGTACAGCAAATCTTGATATACTTTCTCGCTTGTCCGTAAGTAGTTTAACCATTCACGAGGTTTAAAATGAAGTTCCATCATTAAATTAACAGAAGACCGTAATTTTATTTTTAGGAGCCAAAGTGATCGCAATTGGGGAATATTCATTCGTCACTAATGTACACAACAAATTGAAACTTAAACTGATCGTCTAAAACAACAGCGTTTCCACAAATTAAGTCACAACTGAACAGAAACTGAACTGAGAAGTAATATGATGGTCTTAAAGGACCATTTGAAGTGGCCTCAATTGCTTTTATTGGCCCAGAACTTTTTTGTGGAATAATGGAACATACGGTCGCGCGACACATTAGACTACCACGGAAATATATTAATTTTAATATACGCTACGATGGCCCTAATACCGACGGAAAAATCACATTCCCAAATTTTTCTTTAACTGTGAAAAACGCATAAAATTATACAAATGGCATAAACAGTAAATGTTTATATACACGATGGTTTGCGCTGCTGCCGATTTAATACCAATAATATATGTCTCTATTTCTTGGATCACTAATTTTGAAGTATATACTAGTACTGTTTAGCTTATTGCTATAATTTTTGTTATTTTAATTTCAATCATATTATTTATAAGCGCGCGTTTAGGACTAAATATTTTATATATTAAAAAGTCTAATATAAATTGGAAAAATGTGTTTATAATAACGAAATTTAGATAGCCGAAAATAAAGATTCGATACCATAGTTGGACGTTTGATAGACATAAGGCAAATTGTAGTATATTGCGTCACAAGGGCAGAAAATGAGCTTTAGCAGCCCACGGCTATTAACTGCATGAACGAGCGAAGCTAAGCAAGAGCAGCTGCTAGCTAAGGGCTGCTAAAGCGTTTCCTGCATGTGTGACATACAATTGTTTTTCGCCTACAAAAAAACAAAGAAAAGGAAATATAATGAAAATCTTTAATTTTACAAATACAAAAAACTTGAGTAGTAAAATGTACGAATTTATTTATTGTAGTAATTAATATGTATTATCCCTTGAGCACAATTATGGATAGTTATACCAAAATTTATAGGCATTTGGTAGATATTTGAAGTGCTAGCAGTATGGTGACTTATTTCTATAGATGAAGGTGATGGTGCATTGGAATTATCTGGATTAACTGGTAATTTATTTATTTGGTCGGTACTATTCACGCACTTCAGGTGTGTTTTTTCTGCTAATAGGCTGTTGTTCTTGGTTTTCCAGGATTTTTAAGATATATTAATTTTATTTGAGAAGCAGTCATCGTTATATCCTTCTGCACCTGCAGAAGAACGCCATCCTCCATGCTTTTTAAGTGTTACCAAATCAGTCCCACAGTTAGCAAGAAGGGTTGCGGAGCTACAGCGGAAGCAATTTCCTGTGTATTTACTGGGCTCAGGCAGTTTTAGAAAAGTGGCTATTTTTTTTTAAATTTTACTGAATGTATTTTTTTCGATCGGTTGTGCTGTACATTTATTATTCTTGTAACAAATGAATAAGCGATTGTGAGGAGTGTGGGTAGGTCTAAGGGTAATATGTTTATTGTATATTGTAAATAGATTCAATCCATCAACTGTTTTGTTTGTTATTGTAAACGTCCTTGTTATAATATTTTTAAGCTATTGCATAGCTTTTATGGCGGGCTCTGAGCGCGGCGACCGAATCAAGAAATTCCGTAACGAAAATAAACCTAACGCCCCTCACTCCGACAGGCACAGATATTTGTGCGTGCTTATGCAAACTTAGAAATGGCCTACACATAGTCATGGTAGCAATTTACATTTCTCCGAATCCAAAATTGGACGAGGTAGAGCACTTTATTCATCGCACTTTACTGGAGTACACTGAAGAAAGGTCGAAAATACTTGGTACAAATGGTAATAAATTTTTACTTATCTTGGCTGGCGATTTCAACATTAACTTCGCTGATAAAAAATTAGAGCTATTGACAACTTTTCTTTCAGAAAAATTAAATTTGAAAATGAATAATGATCCAGAATAATCCACAACAAAATATGGGACTACCATTGACGCGGTATTTTTCAGATATTTAGAGGATATCAAGTCTCAAACTTATGTTTCTTATTTCAGTTACCATAAACCTATAGTTTCAATGATAAAAATTTCTGAATAACCTACATGTATTGTAAGATAATAAAAATATTTTAAACAATATTACCTTCTCATTTATTCAATAAAAGAAAAAAAATTGTTTTCTTATCGGTCACCACGCTCAAAAAGTTGATAAAAAATGCTCCGTATAACCCTATCATAAGAGAAATCTACAATTTAACGTTAGTAAAAAGAAATTAGTTCATATGTATTATTCTATTTGTTTACCTTCATCATAAGATATTTAAAATCATGTGCTTCCTTAAAAAACTTAATGCATTATTCTTGAGTCAAGGTTTTGGATTTTTTGGGCAGGTAATTCACAGAATTTTGTTTCAGAAATGCTCGAGCTTTATGGAAATTATCAAAATTAATATTTTCTTTGATTTTAAAAATGCGTTTCAACATTGAAAATTCAGACCATAATGTACCTGCATTTACAATCTTTGATCTTTCAGAAAGATAAGCAAGTACTACATTTTCAGCTTTATGCTTTTTTACTCTTTTCCCAGTTGTTAAACAATTCATAGTACCGTTCTCTTGACTTAGTAGGTAGTAAATTTAGAGAAACATTGTTTGCTTCCTCTTGCAAGTTTGATGGAGTATTTGTAAATTCTTCGTCACTGTCTGACGTTTGATCAAAATTTATGTGTCAAAGGTATCTAGTAAAAAACAACAAAATTGGGCTGTTATGAGTTTAGCAGCCCATGGGACGATATGCGTTACTTTCGTTCATATTTTTAGGGTTAATATGATTAATTTTCACATATGGTTGGTGAAAAAAATATTTTTACATTTTATTTTCGAGTTTATTTTAAAAAATAGTCATGCATTTAAATTTTAGCCAAAGGTTTAGTTGTTTTCATGAAGAAAACGGTCTTCGTATTGTTTAGTGACACATGGCTTAGATATTTTCTTGTTTTTATTTATTTTACGTCTTGGTCACCATTGGGCTTGAAATTATTTTTATTTTTAAAAATTGTCCGCCTTGTTTTTAATTTTGTCTACTTATAGTAACTTGAAATACTTTCCGAGTTCTGAATCTTACTTAACCAACATCCAACTATAAGTCTGCAGGTTCCCTTAAAGATTGAAATCAAGAATGTCCTTTATTTACTGACGAGTCCGAATAAGAACAAAACCGGTCCACGAATGGCGCTCTCCTTAGTAGTCAAAATCAAATTTTTTGTTAATTATTTGTTAAATAGTTATTATATCATAATAACCTCAAAGTTAATTTTTAAAATGCAGTATCGTAGAAAACACGAGTAGATCCATTATTTTAATTTTATCAATTCATTTAAATTATGAGGAAGGGCGATTTTAATTTAGTGATATGTATTGTGTATTTATTTTTTCAATTTTATTTTCTTGTTTCAGGTATTGCGCACCATCTCGCTGGATTACCTGGGCCACCACCGGAATGGGCTCTTTTGGGGGGAAGACATCCATATCCCAACGCACCCTTTATGGGTCATCACCACCCCCATTTCACCCATCATATGTTTGCTGCTTTGGACCGTCCACTAAATATATCTCCACGGATAGCAAACGGTAAGAAAAAATATTGTATAAAAATGTTCATTTAAGATTATTTTGATTTCGGATAGAGTCCCATCCCTGCATACTTATTTTCAGATTTATCCGTGATGTACTGCTATTCCATTCTCTTTTTGACAAGCCTTGCAAATGGGAAATTCTTTTAAATCAATATTGTTTAATTTTTTCCATATCCTTTAATAGGATTCACTTATAAATTAATTCATTGAATCTGTGGTAGATGCGTCCGTGGTACTTGCTTCCACTTTTTAAATGTGAAGTATTTGGGTACAATCGCACTTTTAGAGAGTACCTGATTTTCAAGAGTGGTCAAGTTATTGGTGGTTTCTATTTATAGGTAGTTAGGTAAAGTATTTTTAATAAAAAAACCGATGCACATCAGAGATCATTTTTTAAGACGCCAATGCCTTGCAGTGTCTAATCGTCAGAATAGTTGATTTTTGATTTTTCCAAAAATAGGAATTATTTTTTAGCTACACAAGAATAATATTTTTATATTTAAGCTCTATCTAAAATTATTTTATAATAAATAATTGTATTTTCATTTTTACTTTTCAGAACCATCTTCAACATCTCTAGGGCCGATATCAATAAATTGCAGTAGTGCCCATAGTACCACTTCCCCGAAGGCATCTCCCAATACTCAAGTTGGACTTCTAACAACTGCTGGTGGCCCGCAGTCACCTCAGGAAGACGACATATCTGTAACTGCCTCGCCTACTCCATCACCTCAACCTCCTCCAGCCTTTCCAGGGATTCCACCACCTCAAATGCAGAGTAATCAGCTATTCAACAATGCATTGGCTGCTAGTTTGTTCTTGAATGCGCCTTTAATACCACCTCCTGGTGAGTATTTTTATTATTATCGAAATTAATTAAAAAAATATAGTAAACAAATCAGTAAATATAAAGAATTTTGTGAGAAACTAAGTTAAAGGATAATTTCTAAATCTTCTTTTTTTAAAAAAAGCCCAATGGCTTCCTTTCTTTCATGTCAAATTTACATCTTAAGAAACTGAAATATTAGTTACCTAAATACGTTTTAATTTTTCTTTCACTTTACAGGTCAGTGGTTCTACTCCCAGCTGTATCCGCACGACTGGAGTTGGATGAACTTCAGGAATAATCAACTGATGTCGAGGACGTCCCAGGACGATGACAACTCCCAAAATCCAGACAGCTCTAGCGAAAAATTAGACGTAACTGAAATAGAGGACGAAAGTGACATTAAAGATGATAAAGAACTTGTTAAAGATGTAAAAGACCATATTAAAGAAACAGATAAAGATGTTAAAAATTGTGAAGGTGTTAATTTAAGTGTTAAAGTAAGAAAAGCGGCAGTTACTTTAGTGAAACAAAAAGAAGAAGTGAGTTCAAGTGACAGAGAAAATAATAAGTGTTCTAAAGAAAATAGCAGGCATGTGTGGAGACCGTATTAGATGATTGTAAATGTTATAGGTTGTGGTATTTTTTTTTTGTTTTTGATAATTATTGCAGTTATGCCCTATAAATTGTGTTATTGTACAAATAAAAAACTATTCGAACATTTATAGTTAAAACAATTGGTTGCAAGAACATTAGAATGTATAGACGCTTAGATTGTGAGTAACTTGTCATTTAGCCAGATCACATTTATAAGCTCTGTTCTTGCATCCGGTTGATATTTTTCTAAATTAGTTTATAATTTATTACATATACCATCTTTTCTGATATAAGAAATAAAAATACTAATTTATTGTAATTAATACACTCCATTATTTAGAAAAAAAATAAAACTATATTATTTCTAAAAAAAAATTACAAAAAAATTCGTATTTCGTATTAAGTTTTTAAAATAACATCTTAGAGATTTTATTTATTTATATTTTTTTTCGAATAGTTTGAAAGTTGGTTATAACTGTTGCATTGTCAATACGATTAAACATCAATTAATAATTAGAATAAAGAAAAAAAAAAGAATCTTAAAGCTAATCGTATGTGTCACAAAATAACACGAGTGATCGGTTCCATCTGCAAAACAACTAATCCTTTGGCTGTCAGAACAGACTTTAGTTTATATCGTAGAAAAATTAATTAGTTTAAAACACTAATTTTGTTTGTTATTGGACCAAGTTCACGTTGTCTATGGTTTTGATACTCGTGTCCACTGGCAAGTATTGAAAATTAAAATATTTTGAAAACATTTATTTGATAACAGTGGTTAATATTATTTATTATAATTGTAAAAGTATTCAGCATTTTAAATTCTCAAGTTTTAACAATATATCTTTTAAAATATTTCACTTTTGTACTTCTATTTTTTTTTTTTTGACCATGGCCATTTTGTAATTTCATATATTTTTAGATATTCAGAAAATATCTCCTTTTTACTTTCTACCAAATATGGCCTCAAACTTATTTCTTTAACTCATACATTCCACGTCTATCAACGACATAATCGGATAATAATTTACAATATTCTTTTCAAGGACCTACCAACAGTGTTGATGTGAACATTTGTTGGCCATTAGATAATGGTAAATGTGATAATATACTGCGACATATTTGTCCCAAACTAGAATGACACATTTAACCCAAACAACAAATTTCCAGGTCAATTGTGTAATAGCAACATTCTTTTGTTAATAATAGGTTTTAAATTAAATGACAGATATACTAACAAGCAAATAAAAATTAGACTAATAGTACCACTTATTAAAAAAATATTACAGGATTAATTTGACACCTGAGTCCCTAGGGCTTAATTATTAATAGGGTAAGTATTGGACCTTAGAGAGTCCATGGTACTCATGGTATATGCGTACGTGTATGATTTGAATGCATATATAGGTACTTCACCAAATCTATAAAAATGCTAAAGATCTATCCAGACTAAATTTTTTAAAGGGAGTGGCTAGTAGTTTGTATGAAAACAATTTAAAAGCACTATTATATTATTCCAAAATGTACCTTTACCTTTAAAATATGATCTCAAGCATCATGTATGCACCCATATACCTCATGAAGTGGATCAAATAATTTACATTTATTTAAAATTCATACAATCATTTCTTATATTTAATCCATTCTGCTTTTCTGAGGTTACTTTTGAAGATAAGTTGAACATTTTTAAGCGTTTTTTCGAAAGCTATCAAAGAAAAGGTAATACAAACGAATGTATTATATACAGTGAGGACGAAAATTGTACCCTTCTACATTTTAACTTCTAAATGAAAAAGGATAATTATCAAACAAAAACGAGGTAAAACTCAAGAGATATTATATTTTTGTTATAACGAGATTCACTTAACTTGAGACACGTAAGATAGAGGAAGTTACTAGCTTTAAATTTTCTATTGGAAAGTATGGTCATGTGATACCTAATTTGAAAGATATTTTCTATATTTTTACGTTCATGTAAACAGATTTAGGTTTTTATGTTTTTACAAAAATTATATTATGTAAATTCATAAAGTAGGTTAAATTCTTTTTTTATTTAGCGCTTCAACCTCAAAGGATCATTACCGGAGGAATAATACTTTATAAAAGCTGTTTTTTACAATAGTATACAATGGATAATTGAAATTTTGGCTAGTACAGAGTAATGTCAGTATCTTTTATAATTTTAAGAAATTTTTTTCTGTTAGAGTTACACTCTTGATAACTCTCGTATTAACAATTATTGTTTATTACTAAGGAAACGGCTCTTGTATTTACTAAAATAAATAAATTAAGAATATCAAAGGTGGTTTAAAAACCACTTGACATATTAAATTTTTCATAATTTCTTGGCAAAAAAAGCTTATTAAAAACTTCTCTTCTAACATGATCTAACATTACTGGGATTATTGCGGCACACGAGGATTACCAATAATGTAATTTTTGTAAAAACAAAAAAAAACTGTTTGCTTGGACATAAATATAATCAACATATCTTTCAAATGAGGTATTACATGACTTTACTTTCTATTAGAAAATTTATTTTATTTTACGTCTCAAGTAAAAAGCATTTCAGTATAACAAAAATATCATAATATTTCTCTAATTTCACATCGTTTTTGTTTTATGTATCTATCTTCTTGCATTTTGAAAAAATACTACAAAATGCTTTCATTTGACATCGCAGGATTGCATTAAACAAATTCTAACTTCCAATTTAACCTCTCCCCAACTGACTTACAAGACAAAGTATTTTTGTTTGGAGTTAACGACAGACAGAGAGACATATGTGTTTCTTATTGCCAAATTTGGGTACTAATGCGCAAATTACTTGAAAAATTATCTGTTTTTTTCTTACAAATTTTACCGTTTTTTCATATTTCGTTTTTTTTTAATTTAAACTTGATATTGTTTTATCACGAGAGAAACGAGACGAGACAAGACAAGAGAAAGGCTCTCTTGAGCGAGGGAAGCGCCTTCTCGTCGAGACGAGAGAACAGTTTTCTTTCGCCCTTCGAGACGAGACGAGAGAGGCCACTCTCTCGTCTCATCTTGTCTCGCGGCATCACTAGTTATTTGTTAGGAATTAAAAATTATCTGTAAACGAGGTCGAATTTAAATGCTTATATTCTTCTTGGGAAGTCATTGAACATGTCGCTGATAGCTCAGTTGGTAAAAGTGGTGTGCGTAGAAAATGGATACTAGGGTTCGAATCCCTCATGGACAGAATTTTTTTAATTTTTGATTATTATGATTTCACCTTGGGGGTGACAAGTTTCCAGAACGTCTAATACCGATTCTCTCTATACTAGAAAAGACTTTTAAAATATATAAAAATATACAAGTTGTTCAATAACAAAGCAGGACCTAATTCTGTTATAACCTGATATTGTTGAAAAAAATTGAAATAACAATAAGTAAATAAAATAAAAAAAATGTTAGGTGAAAACCCGGGAATGATATATAAAACACTTTTTAAGTCATGAATCTTTAAAATATAATTGGTTTCAAGGTATACTAAAATTTGTGTTCACTTTCTTATTTTCCTAGTACATGTGGCTTTTGTTTTTCATTAATAAGATTCATATTTAAATATTTATTTGCTAAATTAATTTTAATACTTAAAAAATACAGATAAGATGGTAAATTTAAATTTGTTTTAGATAATGTATTAAATATATTATAGTTTATTTTCAGGGTACGGTGTACATAAAATCCTTGTAAATTGTTATAATAAACTTTTCTTTTATGTAGAAATTTATGTTTGTGAATAAAACCCTGATTGTTGTAAAATGTGTGTTTTATTAGTAGTTTATAAATCATGGTAACGAACAAATAAAGTATTCCATTTAAATTGCCTATTTCGCAAAGCATTTTAAGACATGTAATATCCTTAAAGATAGAATTATCAGTATAAATCCCTAAGAGAATTCAGCCATGTTCCACAATCAGTTTCTTAATTATTTTAATTTTGGTAAACTAACGATTTTAAGAGGGGTTTCTATCGATTTCATAAATGTTTTTTTGAAAATATTAACAAATATTTAATTTGTCTTCTAATTTTACTAATCACAATTCAAAGTTATCGCCTAAATCTACTTTTTCTCTCAATTGACAGTAATGTTTGTATTTTCAAGGATTAACTATTTAAAAATAATTAATAAATTCAGAATTATTTTAATTAGTAAAAAATATAATACCCTGAAAGGTAGTTAACACAATTTATGCTATATTTATATTGGGGTATAAATAGTTTTAAAAATTAATACAATATGACCGTAAATATACAGTACTGAAATTGTAACTCTAATCAGAGTTGCTATAGAAGTGACACTGCTATCAAACTTGTTTTAAACAAACACTAACTTGTTATCTGTCAGGTATACAACAGTGTCTATGAACAAGATGCTTACAACTGAAGAAAAAACTTTTATATGTGAAACATAATCACTCATACGAGTTTGGCCGAAATAATGTACCCACATTTCAAAGTATGGTACGAAAGTTCTAAGACCGTCTTGAGCTGTACGTCCAACAGAATGCTTGGCTATTATAATAGTCATTATAATAGTCATAATTGTCATTTTTGTTGAATTTGTTAATATTAATAGGTAAGCAATATATAAATTTTTCGATTCAGTACTGTATATTTGTGGTCATACTGTATTTTCATTTGAGGTTATAATAAATATTGATTAATTCATTTATTCATAATTAAGGCCTTATTTATTGCAATTATTTAGATTGTGTTTTATATTAGGAAGACAGAGCTATCGCATAGGCTGCCGCATTAGATAGAGGTGGACACCTGCTAAATTGAGTAGGGATGGTTTGTACCAAGCTTGGTAATTTAAGCTACTGCAACTATAATTTTTGATTTATTCCATTAACACAATGTAAAAAATTTTTAAATTTCCTGTAATTCACCTTCAGCGTCCTGATACCGCTGGTACCGCCCTAGTCACCGTATTGATTATAACCATAAACAATCGTTAAAACAAGACTTTTGCATACTCTCCCATAAGAGTTTGGTAACCATGTGGAAAACACCGTGAATGCTTTTACCATTCGATTTTTGTAAACAAAATTAATCTACTAGTTGCTTGTCGTTGTCATAGAGGTAATATAATTAGACTGATTTGGGCCACAATTAGTATGATTAGAATTAAAGGGGTTCTGGAGCTGGATAATACTAGCAATGTAAGTGCTAAAACAAACGTAATGACTTTTGTCTAGTCGACGGTTGACTCGGCCTAACGTTTAGGGTACAATCGTGGTGTGACGGGTACAATTTGGAAACTCGAGACCGAGATAATGAACCGATGCAAAGCGACCGCGACAGACGACCGATGTACGTTACGCTTCACATTTTGTAGTTATGATTCGAACGCATGCGTATTCCACAAAAACTCTCGCGCTTGTTTATTCGAAATGACATCATAACCTAAAATTTCGGGTTTGTCGCTTTTTGTGTAGATATTCTGTTGCGAATTTTGCAGTGTTTTTTATTGTTTAACCCTCCGGTACCTGTACCTGTCTCAACAAATTTTTCGTAAAATCTTGTTAAGCGGTAGGGATTGAGATTAGTGCTGCCCGGTAGCTTCCTGTCTTGAGTCGAGGTACACTTCGTGTCATATAAAAGTGGTACAACTCTTACAACAAAAAATCGTACTTTTCATGCTGTGTAAATTGATTTAATGCAATTAAAAATGAATAAGTGTAAAATTTAAATACATTTACAATTTGAAACAGATGGAATAAATAATTATTATCTTGTCGTAGCTCCATTATTAATAATTTCTTGTAATCTAAGCACTGAGTTAATTAAATTTATTGATAACTTTTCATCTTGTGCCAAGTTTTATTGAATCATTTAACACATAATAAAATTTAAGGTAAAGATCACTCTAATTAGCGTATTTACTTTGCTAAGTTTGTATTTTCGAGGCGGCTCAGCTGCACAATTCTTTAAATCCGTTTTTCTAATTATCTATAATGATTTTGTTACTGAAGCATTAAAGTTTGTTTCAACTTTTGCCTATCTTGCCATAAATATCTAGTTAATGTTTCATCTTGTTCAGCTCTAGTTATAACTGGTCTACCAGTCCTTCTTTTTCTGTTTACAATTTGATTGTTGTCCCATTTTTGTAAATCTCTCAATCGTGGTTTTGCTTCTATTAAATTCTTGAGCCAGTCGTCTAATAGACGAGCCCTTCTCTATTTTGGAAATGCTGCGCATGTTATCAAACTAACTCTAATGAGCTAGCATCGTAACAATGCGCTTTGACAAACTTAAAAAATCTAACTGTTTGTCATTTTCAAAAGTAAAGTTGGTTTTACATTGGGAAAAATAAGTGTACCAGTTTTATATGACGCGAAGTCACCGTCAGATGGTGACCGATTTAGGTGACCCATTTTCGCATAAAAGCCTTGAAGACGGTTGAAAAGTATATCGATATTGAGTAGAATAAAAGAAACTGCTCTTGGGGATAACACATTAAAAATCGATTTTCCCTATCAGAAAAATTTCCCGACCCCAAAATGCAGTTATACATTCAGGTCATTCAAGAAAATATGTTTTTTTGGACTAGTGAAGATATACGTTTTCATACATTCGATGGGCTTCTGTAGTAAAATCAGCTAAAATCTTAATTTTTCCTTAGAAGAATACGCCCTTATTTTAACCCTTTAGCCACTTGCAACATTAATGCCTTTGGTTTTCTGAAGCCTAGTTCTATTAATTAATCATATAGTGAGAACGGCTTGCGTGGAAATATGGGCAACAAATAAACTTTTATTTTGGTTAGAAACTCAGACCTACACAGAGATCTGAGAATACCTACAGTCGAAGAAGAGAGGAAAACCATCGCAAAAAAATATGAAAAAAGACTGCAAGATCATATTAACATCGAAGTTCTACAGTTCCTAGACAACTGATACCTAATGAGAAGGCTTGTAAGGACCAAACCATTTGAATTAGTGATATGAAATTGTGTTAAAGCAGAGCACAGTGTGCGTGTGCAGTGTATAGTTATCAGAACAGAAAGGAAAAGATTCCATTGGATGAACTCTTAGTTTTAAGCCTCTTAAGTTTACTTTAGTTTATAATAAAGACAATTTGCTGGTTGGCTGAAATATAGCTAGGTGCAAAGCACACTAACAAGAAAAATTTTTGTAAGGGAAAATCGAATTTTCCATGTGTTATCCCCAGGAGCCACTTGTAAATTTTCTTTCATTCTAGTTAAAATCGATGGACTTTTCAACGCCTCGAATCTGACGGTCTAACAAGTAGACAAATTATTTCATTATTAGCATTATTCGTTTTAATACTAGACGTTACAGACGTTGATCCAATCTGTCAGATACAGTGCGGGTACTGGTATTCGTATTATTAACATACTTTTTGTAAAATTTGGTAAGCTTATTTTGTTTATAACTCGATTTAATTTAAAATTAATAACGCAATTTTTGTAGAAATATAAAATGCCGTCTTATGAGGCACAACAGGTCTACTTACAACCTTTATTGGATAAAGTAGAAACTTTATCTGATGAGGCACTCACTGTCTTGATATATATATATATATATATATATATATATATATATATAATACACATTTAGTGAGTATGGAGATATGCATCTTATGTACGGTCTTGAATCTTGCAATGCTAATGAAGCAAGAAGGTTGTATGAAGAAAGATATTCTAATCGCAATATTCCAAATGAGAAAACATTTCAGCGACTTAACCAACATCTAAGAAAGACTGGTGGGCGATTCCCAGTTAATAAGGTAACATTACTGACTTTCTTTAACAATTTTTAGGAAGTTTTGGGAAAACAAGTACTGATGTTGGTGTGACAAGAAGAGTACGTACGATGCAATTGGAGAAAAATATTTAGGATACTGTAGCTGATACTCCTTCAATAAGCACTTAAAGATTAGCCGCGCAGCTTCATGTGTCAAAAACGATAATTGCTGAAGTACTTAAAGAACAGTTATTATCATCTACAAAAATGGGAATCAACTACTTTCTGAAGATATTCCTCCCAAAACTGGCTGTTAGATCAGCATCTAACAAACGGAAACTTCATTAGCACTATTCTTTTTACCGATGAAGCAGGGTTTACCAAAAATGGTATTGTAAATTTACATAACTCGCATGTATGGGCTGATCAAAACCCTCATGCCACTGTTGTTCATCATTATCAATATCAGGTCCAATCAATTAATGTTTGGGCAGATATAATCGGCAATTTTTTGATTGGACCATGCGTATTGCTGTCATGATTGAATAGTGAACTTTATTTACAGTTCCTTCAAAACGCTTTTCTGGATTCAATAGAGCATTTGCCACTTGAAACCCTCCAAACCATGTATTTTATGCATGAAGGAGCCTCATCTTACTTTAGCGTCGCTGTACGGGACCACCTAAATAACGTCTATCGAAACCATTGGATAGGTAGAGGAGGTCCAATTGCCTGGCCTCCACAATCTCCCGACCTAATGCCAATGGATTTTTACCTGTGGGGTTATCTCAAAACCTTGAGGTATTCCTCTCCGGTTGATACTAGGGAGGAACTTTTACAGAGAATTACATTTCATTGTGATGTGATAGGGAACAATGCTGGGTTGTTGTGGCGAGTACAGCAGTACTCTATTCGTCGGAATCGCGAGTGTATCAGAAATCACGGAGCACATGCTGAACCCACTTATAAAGTTATTAATTAGTTATTTCTAATTAGGGTATTTAGGTTCAATCGTTGCAAGCTAGTGAGTTCAGGATGAAAACATAATACTCCAAGTTGTATTTTAGAATTTACCAATTTGAAATTAGCTAATTCTGGGAGTTTAATTTTTTAATAAAAATAAAATAAAAATTATTTTTTTGTTTTTCTCAAATATGGTTCATTTTATCGACAATGAAAAAGAGTACCTTTTCTTTAGATTAATGTTTAAGATATCAAAATTTATTTTTTTTAACTCCTTATCATACAGGGTGTTAACAATGTAAGCATTAAAATGTACAACCTAGTCTGCCCCTGGCAAACTAAACAAGCTAATTATGTTTTAAGGGGGATATTTTAAGAGGCTCTTACTACTGTTTATCATATTAAATTTTCATTAAATTATATTACGTAGTTTGAAAGTTATTTAAGAAAAATTGATTTTCAGTGGCGTCCTTTTGGAGGCCGTACATAGGCCGTACATAGGTCCGAAACGTTTTGAAAATGGTGCGTCCTAGTGAGATGCATCAAAAGTAGCTTAATTATAAAGAAAACATTGGTTTTCCAAATTGTATAGTCAAAAATGTTAAAAAATGTCAACAAAAAAAAACTTTTACCCTAAATTCCCCCTAATTTACCAATTTATGAAGATGATTAAAAACTGGGGTATAGTCCATTAAACAGAGCGTAAAAAAATAAGTATAAGCCATGGATTATAAAGGGTCTAATTACCTCTATCAAACATAGAGATAATCTGAAAAAAAATCTAACAAAAAACCACTCCACCGAACTTAAAAACCAATATAAGAGTTACAGAAATAAACTTAATAAGTTAATCAGGACAACGAAAAATAGTTTTTATCAAAAAAAGCTGCTTCAAGCAGGGACGAACTACAAAAAAAATTGGCAGATTATTAATGATATCACTGGACCAACAAAAAAATCTAAACACATAGAAAATATACCAATTTTTACCAATATTAATGAGCTAATAACTAATAATAAGGAAAAGGCTAGTATATTTAATAGTTTCTTAGGTGTAAATATGGCAAACAAAATACCTCAAGTAAACTTCCCTCCGCATTTTCTCAAAAATGAAATAATAAACTCTAGTATATTTTTAAAACCAGTTACTGAAAACAAGGTAATACAAATTATATCAAAACTGAAAAATAACTGTGCCCCGGGTCCAGACAATATAGATTCAAAAATTATTAAAAATATTCATCAATATATCGTCTCCCCATTAGCACACATTATAAACCTAGCATTGCAAAGCGGGAAAATTCCTCATCAATGGAAAGAGTCAGTTGTCATCCCCATTTTCAAATCTCTAGTAAGCCAGTAAATTATAGGCCAATATCTCTCATTAACAATTTTGCGAAGATTTTTTAAAGTGCTCTTAATGAAAGATTAATTAATTTCTTTGAATCGCATAATATCATAACTCATTCTCAATATGGTTTTATAAAAAAATCTAACACCGAAAACGCGATATTGGACTTCTTAGAGGAAACTGTGTCCGCTTTGGACAACTCCATGGGATGCATAGCAGTTTTCCTGGATTTGGCCAAGGCGTTTGACACCGTCTCTCACGAAATCCTTCTAAGCAAACTAAGTAACTACGGTGTTAGGGGATTGGCTCTTGAACTTATTTCGGATTATCTGTCAAATAGAAGTCAGCAAGTCAAAATTGGTAAAGAAATGAGTTCTGGTACTATCTTAAAAATTGGTGTACCACAGGGAACAGTATAAGGTCCAATACTGTTTCTGGTCTACATCAATAGCATAACTAAAATAAATGGTTTCTCTGGTCATCTAGTATGCTATGCTGATGACACAGCATTAGTTTTTAAAGGCGAAAAATGGGATGAAATTCAACATAACGCAGAAGCTGACTTAAAAAAGGTAAACATGTGGCTAAACACCAACCTTCTAACTCTAAATATTAAAAAAACAAAATTTATTGCTTTTAGTCCAACCATAGTAAACCAACCACCTAATTTTACATTAAAATTACATTCACAAGTTTGTGAACCAAACTGTAAGTGCCCCCCTTTAGATAAAGTAGAAGCAATAAAATACTTAGGAGTTATAGTAGACCAATACTTGCGCTGGTCTGATCACATCATACACCTAAGTAAAAGAATAAGAGCTCTAATGCATAAATTTTACGTACTTCGGCAGATTCTATCACGAAAAAGTTTAATCATGCTATACAACTCATTTGTGGAATCCATTCTAAGATACTGTATTATCGCATGGGGTGGTGCTTACACTTAATATATTACAAACAGCTCAAAATACTATCCTAAAAGTTATCTTTAATAAGCCTATAAACTTTTTCGAACTAAAAAACTTTATGATGAAACACAAATTTTGAACATCAAATCGCTATTTATATATCAATGTATTATAAAAATTTACAACAGTACTAAAAAGTTTCAATATAAAAACTTTCGAGTTACTCGCTCTACTGCCAATATGGACCTAGCCGTTAACCTTTTTAAAAAACCAGTTACCCAAAAATCATTTTTTTATTTTGGCCCAAAAAAATTTTAACCTCCTACCTATAAATATAAAACAAATCGCTAAAGAACATAATATATTTAAAACCGAAGTAAAGAAATATATTCTATCTCACAATAGTAAACTTTTATTCTGATTCATTGTCCTATTCAAATTATAAAAAAAAAATATATATATATATATACCGATATAGTCAAACATGCCTTGCGATTCCTCAAGCATTAACCAATTCAACATCAATAAGTCTGGCACTGTATCTGCCAAATCCCAATACATCATCTTCATTATTATTCCAATTTTTGTTTATTTTTTTTTTTATGCTTACCATTTATATTATATTATATATTATAATACAATTTAAAAAAGGGGACCTAGAATGAGCACAATAGCAACACAGGCTACACAGCCTAGGCAAGATGCATATTCTAGGGCTCCTTGTCAAATGTTTTCAAACTTTACTGTAATTATTGTATTTATATTTTGTCAATAATAAATTCTAAATTCTAAATAAAATTTGTAGCAAATTTCACTTAGTTGTCTTTAACACAAAAGTGTGTCATCAGGACTTCAGTTTTAATACCCTGTATCTCGGAAAAGAAACGTTTTCGAACCCATGTTTATATGAACCTTTACTCCTATTTTAGGATGTAAATTACGCTGTTAAAATATGACTGTTTAATTTCGAGACACCCTGTATATTCTAGCTGAATTATTTTTTTTTTACTGTTGTTGTGCCAAGTTTACAGAACTGAAAGCCGACTAATTTTCGCAGAAATTTGTGCCTAGTTTTCATTTAGTTTAAGTTAATATTGAATTTGTTAGTTGCTAAGCCGTTAATTATAGCAAATAATAAAAGTTTAAATAAAGATAATTATTACAAAAATATGCGGCTTAATATTTTGTGCCAATAATATTGGGATATACGAGTAAGTTAATACAATTTTCGTTTATTTAAATAATATTACATTGACTGTTTGTCTATCTATCTGTCCTCTTTCCTATTTATATATCTATTCCACAATCGTTTTTCGCTATTTATAAATTTATTTGATGCATACATTAGTTCATCTAATATTTTATTAATTTATATTGATTGAATATGAAAATTGCAATGTTATATTAGTGGGTTTTCGAATCAAATTGGTTGAAATGTTTTCTATGTTTCCTCTGTACTCTATATTTTACAGTAAATTTAAACACTCTATTAAAATTGTTATAAAGGATAACTTTTATTTCAAATGGAAATAGTTCTAAAACTTTATGTTCAAAACATATTTAATAATGCATGTTTAATAATTATTCATAATAATCAATTATTAAATTTTTTTATAACAGTTTATTTTAGTTGGAGTACAAAATAATGAAAATTTAATAGGTTTAAGGGGATCTGTCGCAAAATAGGGCTGAACAAAATAGCGCCCAAACAACAGCGTTTATTGAAATTGTGTTGTGTATCGAAATAGCCATCCAGCGAACTAGGACTTGATTATAGCAGCACTGTTTTTACTAATTTACCTAATTTGTGAGGACTGGAGCCATCATGGGTTGATTCGCTTTTTTATAAGTTTAAAATTATTAAAAAAAAAAAAATTAAACTAACGTACCTAACTTGTGCGGCCAGGAACTATCGCAGGTTGTTTCGCAAAAAAATATACATAATATGAAAAAAAAATAAAAAACTAATTTACCTAACCTAAGCGGAAGCGATCGGTAAAATTTAAATGATTCCAGGCCCCACAAGTAAGGTAAATTGGTTAAGCTTTTTTTTGTTTTCTCATTTTAAGTATATTTCTTTATGACGTAAGCCGCGTTGTTTCCAGGCCTAATAGTTTAGATAAATTAGTTAGGCTTCTTTCATTTTATGTAAAAAATGCGCGTTCTATAAGTAGAGTAGCAATCGACACGGAGTAATAAATCAAAATTTTATGGGGTTTTTACAGCATGAGCAGCTCAAACAAAATCTAAGATTTTAAAGAGCCGGCAATTAAAAGGTGTGGTGAACCTAATAATTTTACCTATACCAATTGGTTTTGTGGAACGTAACAATGAGCTACCCTTATTTTAATCCTTTTTTAAGACTCTGATGAGCGCATGGTTGCGTAAATTAGGGGATATTTGTTTGTATTATTATTTTCTTCGGTACTATTTTAAACTTAAATTATTGTAATTTTACCGCCAGGGTGCTTGTTTTAGGTGAGTCCCCACGCCACCCACCAATGAAAAATTTTAAAATGCTTCTCTGGCTTGCTACTGTGAGACTGATACTGTACATGGCTGCTGTATATGGTTGCTGTACTTGGCTGTTACTGGTAGGTCTCTATTAACTGACTACTGGGAATTGCCTCTTTCTTTGAACCTTATTCCATTTCATATAAATTCTTTGGCCTCTTTTTCGCATTTAAATCCATCTTCTGCATGCTGTGGATTTGGCTCCCACATACTCAAAATAGACTTTATATCAAGCTCCCTTGGCAGTATGTCTCATGCCCTCTGAGAGCTTAGTACTACTGCTTGGCCCTTGAATTTGGATGTAGCAGTCTCTTTGTAGCCTTGGATTCAGGAGTCCTGGAATTCGGCTCATTTTTTGCCATAGATCATGGAATCGTGGAACCCTGGATTGCTTTGATACGGTCCTGGATTTGGATAACTATCACAATTTAGACTTCGTGATAATCCTGGAAACGGTACTGATGGTAACTAAGGCAAAGGTAGTACGGTGTTGTCCCCTTCTTTCTTCTTTTCCTTCTTCGTTCTTCTTTTTCTTGTTCTTGTGTAGTGGCAACGTCTTTGATTACCATATGACAAAATATTATTAACATTTCAGGTTTTCCGGCAAAAATCAAATTTTATAATAATTTCCTTAATTGCCCGAAATCACAATTACGAAACCAAATATGTTTTTATTATCTCAAACTTATCATAATAAACCAGGAAACTTAATTTGTTTTTTAAACTTCATCTCTCATTTATTGTAATTTACTATGAGTATTAAATTCCAAAACGTAACTTGAATATTTATGTATGGAAAATAACAAATTTATGCACTACGTCGACCAATGTGTGTTTTGGGACTCTAATGTGAATATTTTCCTAAAAATATCACCAGTCACAGTATGGAGAAAAGGTTCTTAGAATCTTAGAGCTTATCCACTCACACCGTGACAACCTTTTCTCTAGTTTTGTCCTGTCGTGGACACTGCTTGGGGAGTGATCGGAAATCTACCTCGAACGGTTATCCGCAAACTTTCTTCTCTTTCTTTTCGTCTTTCTCCTAGAACTCCTCGTCGCATATCTATCAAAATGTCTTTTTGGTGTACCAGAAATATAATATTTGGGATACCTTATTTCCACCAAAGGAAGCGAACCCTGCCAGAGCGAGTCAGAGCTATTCAGTCTTTTCCTAAGCCTAAGACAGTTAAAGAACTACGTCGCTTTCTAAGAATGCTAAATTTCTACCAAGGTTTTCTTAAGCACGCGGCTCATCACCAATCTCTACTTAATGAGTATCTAAACTCACGACTCACGACCGATAGATTGGACCGTCGAGTCTGAAAAAACATTTGAGTAATGTAAAAAAGATTAAGTAGACAATACGCTGCTAGTTCATCCACTTAAATATGCAGTTCTTTGCTTAACTTAGGATGCCTCTAGCACCGCAATTAGAGCATCATTGGAGCAGCCTAATCAAGAAACATGAGAATCTTTTGTTTTTATTTTATCAAAATTATCTTCAACCCAGAAAAACTACAGTGCATACGACAGGGAACTTCTTGAAATTTATGTAGGAATTAAGTACTTTAGATACATGTTAGAAGGTCGCAACTTAATCATAAAAATGGATCACAAGCCATTGATTTACGCTTTTCAGCAGAAAACAGATAAAGCATATCTACGACAGATCCGACAGCTTGATTTTATAGGCCAATTTTCTACCCAGTTTGTACATCTTGGAGGGAAACAAAATCATGTGGCTGACTTTTTAACTCGAATGGATGAAATTTTTGTACCTTTCACTTTAGAAACGAAAGATCTAGTAACAGAGCAGAAACTAGATAGGGAACTACAAGATATTCTTACGGATAACCAAACTTCGTTAGAAATTTGTAAATTCAAACCACTAGGTTCTCACGTTTCTATTTTCTGTGATGTATCAGGTGAAAGGATTCGACCGTTCATTCCCAAAACCTTACGCTATACTGTTTTCAATATTAATCTGCATAATTTAGCACATCCCGAAATAAGAGCTACGTTTAAATTAGTTGAGGAAAAATACGTTTGGTTAGGCTTGCGTAGAGACATTGCTTTCTGCATCAAATCTTGTATTCCGCGCCAGAAGTCTAAAATCCATAAACAGAACTTAAAGAATTTCCAGTTCTGGACAAACGATTCCAGCACATTCATCTGTATATTATAGATCCACTCTCATCTTTTGCACTCACTAGCTAGGATAACTTAAACTTAAAGGAGAATAACCACAACATATCATCCTCAATTGAATGGTATCCTAGAATGGTGGCATAGAATCCTTAAAAGTGCGATACTTTGTCATCAAACCGAAAAATGGGTAGACATACTCCCTACTATTCTGCTGGGACTAAAGACTTGTTTTAAAGAAGACCTGCAGTGTACTACTGCTGAAATGGTTTGTAACACGCAGATTAGAATCCCAGGAGAATTTTTTTCTAGGCGGTAGTAACGATTGCAATGAAGCAGTTTTTGCAAGGCATCTAAAGGAGCAAATGAGAAAATTGCGCCCTGTTCCTACCGCAGTCCATAAACAGAGTTCTTGTTTCGTACATTCTGATCTCAAGAAATACAGCCACGTTTTTATACGAGACGATTCAGTGAGAAAACCCTTGCAACCTCCCTTCTTAGGCCCATTTAAGGTTTTGTCTCGTTTGGCAAGTTTTTCAAGTTAGATATCAATAGAAAAGATAAGAATATATCGTTAGACAGAATTAAGCCAGCATTTTATACTACGGAACCTCCTATACTTTGCTTTCCGGTAATCAATTCCAAACCAATGGAGATGAGAAAACAGTTTGTCAGATTTTGAGACGTTAGAACCTGACGGTGTCTCTAGGGAGGGGGTAGTGTAGTGTACCACCCTATATATCGCCAGATAGTTTGATACAAGAAAAATTTTGTAATTGTTATCAGTTTTTGATAGTTGTCATTATTTTTCTATAAAATAAAAATAGGTTGATTAAAAAGGTCTGTAGTTTAATTGCGGCAGTACCGCATATCATTAAATGTAACAACCAACTACTCTAAAGACCATTTGTAACCACTGATAGGTATTAAGCCACTGTTGTTTATATAATATTAAGGGATTAAGGCAGCACTATCACAAGCCAAAGGGCCCTGGTGTCCATAAGGAACATTCATTCACCAGTGGCAAATAAAAATAAAAAAATGAAATTAAAAGAACAAAATTTATCCCTTAATAGCATAGTAGAGCGGTTCATGGCAACTAGTTTTAGACTCTTCTAGTCCTAAAGTAATATAAACGCCGAGGCTTCTAAAATGCTCGGAATATTTCACTGGTTTTGGGAAATGTATATTTAAAATAAGTACAAAATTGATCAATAGTCTCATAAATAAATGAATAAAATATTATTTATGGAATAAAGCACTACATGATAATATATCCAAACTTTTAATAAAAAAAAAACCTATAATATAAGACAACTAGATAAACTTCCTATTGAATTATATTAACTTTAACTATAGAATATATAAGATAAATGTAGTACTCGGAACATAAATGAAAAATTGCCATTTATATGTTAATCAATTATCTCAAACAAAAAACTTTAAAAATAAGTTAAAGATATTTACCCATAGCCCACAAATAGCTGCACAAAACTTTATTTCACACATTACTTTGTTTCGTAACTTGGAGTCCCAAAACAAGAGTTTTGGACTTCAGTCCTCACTCGAGTCTTTTCTTTCTGTCTACTCTCTCTATATAAACCCAAAATTTACGTGACAGTAGTAATTGTTAGAATGTTTACGTTCTACCTTGAATTCCCTAGTTCAATGTGAGCCATTGACTGAAGTAATAACCTGATTATTAGTTTTATTTCCATACGTGTATTTCCATTTGAATTTTTAATTTAAGACATTAAAAATACTTTTTTATAATTTTTGGTAAATTTTTTATATTTTCCAATAATAATGCCAATTATTACAGTAACTAAGCATCGTGTTGATCGTCTTGCCTCTTTACTCAAGACTGAAATATCCGCGCCATCTGATATGAAATAAAAACACATGAATCGCCAGAGGAACTTTGCAAAACATATAAAATCATATAAACAGCTTTCCAAGAAGGAATTTTCAATATAGCCGAAAAAAAATTTCGCAAGTTTTTTTACCTACAGATTTAAATAGCTTAACGATGCATAAGCTGTATTTGGAGAAGTTTGAAAATGAAGATTTCCAGTCACTACAAAAAGGGCAAAACATAACAATAGTTTTAGAACTAAAAAGATTCGACACATGTCATACTTGTGACAGGTTACAAGATCTTATACTAGTTAAGTTAGATCTCGAAAATAAGAAGGCACTTCCGACTAATAAAGATCTACATGTTCGTAAATCCGAAATGTTGTACAAAAAATTAAAAGAACTTCTTAGTAAAGAAGATGAGGTCACAGAAGTATTATGTTTTGACTCTCAGTAGAATTTTCCGCTACCCCATGTACCTGCAGAAGATGTGTTTTAGAAAAGACAACTTTGGGAATATAATTTTTGCATTTATTTAGGAAAAATGGGTACCTCAACATTTTACATGTTTAATATGCACATTTTACATGTTTAATGTGCAGACCGCTAAGAAAGGAAGTAATGAAGTCATTTATCTTCCTTCATCATTATATACAAATATAATATTTGCCTGTATCGGTAAACAACCTGTTCATATTTTTAGACAATGCATTTGCACAAAACAAAAAACAAACTTTAATGAAATATTTATTCATTTGATAAAAAAAAAATGGAAGAATTAGTCAAATAAATCACTAGTTTCCTTCCGTGCGAGAGGTCTTTTGGACTTATAAAAAAGAATAAAAGGAAGAAGGAAAGAATATAATTACCATCAGAATGGATAAAGTTAGTTAAAGATACTTCGAAAAAATTTAGGGTAGTTCCTGAAGACTAAGATATGATCCTAAATTGTTTAAGAAATATTAAAAATCAGTATTAAAAGGACCAAAAAAGGTAAAATTTGCCATATAAACTTATAGAATAATAACTTAATTGAATACACTCTAATTTTTAGTTTATTAAATTTTACAAAATTTTCTATTAAAGGAAATGAGATATCATGCTCTCAATGCCGAATATTAAAGCACTCTCTAAACCTTTGGACATAAACCCTTAAAAAATGATGTACCTTTAAATGATCAAGATTATTATATCCGCATGTTTCAAAACATCACTATTGACATAGAAGACCTAAATAATTCAAGAGATGTAAACAAAGATCAAGCCAAAGGAAATGTTAGTGACTCTTCTTATGTTTAAAATGTTATTTGTTTACAATATTTTCATTTACGTATTTAATTTTCAATAAAAAAATTCAAAATCATTTGTTGTATTTTAAACCTATTTTAAAAATTTGGGTTTTTCAGGCCAAGAAACAGGCAACTTCATTTTTTTAAATTTCTTTCCTTGTTCCTGTAATGTAAATAAAAAGCAGCATGTAGGTATATACAGCTTATCTTATATTACTTTAGAAGGACTAATACTATTAAGAGGAGTATTTACTTGGATTTAAGGCAGAGCATGCAAGGGTTTCGTAGTACCCCACTTTTAAAGTTTATTTTTGACATATTTTAAAAGAAAAAAATATGTGCGTATAGGTAAAGGTTAAATCTGTGGTCCTCTGAAAACACTTTTTCAAAATTTCAATCTGTTTTTTCTAAAAAAAAAACACAATACTCGACTTTTTTGATCCATTTTCTCAATTTTTTTAGAAAAAACTAAATTTAATTTTGAAAAAGTGGTTCCAGAGGAGCATAGATTTAACCTTTACCTACACGTATATATTTTTTCTTTTAAAAATACCTAAAAATAAACTTTAAAAGTGGGGGTACTACGAAACCCTTACATTGCAAGATTTTTCGTCTGGCAAGTGGCGCCTCTGTTAGATTTTAAGAAATTAATATATGTGAATGAAAACAATTTATAAAATATTTTACTGATGTTTTACGAGGTATAATTAAAGTTTACGTATTTGTAGGTACACCTTATTGTTTTATGTAAATCATTTTTGTAATACTAATATAGACATATTTATATAATATGCAATAGATTTCATAGTACACCAATTTTATGGATTATTTTTTATTTTTTGAAAAATTATGTAAGTACAGGTAAAGGAGTGATTTTTTGAACATTTGAATTGGTTTATTTTGAGAAAATGTAAGAAGATACCTTTCTATCAAAAAAAAAAAAAAAATACAAATAAAAATGCTAGAAGGGAACAATATATGTTTTTAATTTTTACAGGAACATTTGTTTTTCTCAATGAAAATTAAAAAAATACGTTAAAAGCTTTTCGTCTAGAGGACAAAACCAACAAAATGTATATCCTTTTCTACTGTTTACAAGTGATAAACGTACGCAAGTGATTTGAATTTATTTTGTTTTATGTCTGTACACTTTGTTATTTTTACATACAGTAATTTCGCTCAATTATTTTAAATTAATTTTATCATTTATTTATTAAAAAAATATATCCGAAATTAAAAGGTATACAATGAGCTTTGAATTATAATTTAACTGTTTTATTGCACGGGTTTTTTTTTTAAGAATATATCTTCGAGTTAAGAATAATGAATTCCAGCATGTTAACAACTCTTTAAGCTGTTAAAGTAATGTATATTTTTTCGAACTTAGTAAATCACTTTTTTTGCTTTCGAGCGTGGCTTTGATTTCTCACACTCTTTGATGCGCATTGCAAAAGAAGATTTTCTAAAAAGTTTGATAATGTCTATAGATGACAAAAAAATGAATGTGACAAGAGATCAAGCTGATTGTGGATTGTAGCAAAATGAAAGACGAAAACGAGTCACTGTTTCAAAATGTGGAGACATTTGTAAAAAAAGGAAAGGCATTCTTTAAACAATCTCATAAAATCTCTTATTTTTGCTAAAGTCTTTTAATATAACATAAACAATAAATCCAGAATAAAATAGGATTTGTAAATTTATTTGCAAGAAAAAGTTTTTATGTGTAAACTTTTATTGATTCCGAATTTGATTATGTTGCTGCCAGTCCAGATGGAATTTAAAACAAAAAACTCTTTGATAGAATTAAAATATCTATTTGAAGCTAGAGTGTTGACTGAAGAAGAAGGAATATGCAGTAGAAAAATAACTTTCTGGAAAAAGGATAATACCATTAAGGGAAACCACAATCGATACTTTCAAATTCAGGGCTAGCTGCACATTACACAAATGGATTTTGGCATTTTGTGCATTTGGACTCCTCGAGAAATAAAAGTGGAGGAAATTTCTTATAATGACAGCTTTTGGGAAGAAAAGGTGCAAAATAAAATTCAAAATTATTATATGCAATATGCCTTACCAGAACTAGTTGACAGCAAAGCTAATAGAGACATAGAAGTACGGGACAGAATTCCAAATAAATGGTGAGTTTAACAGTACGAGTTTTTTATTAATTTGTTCTAGAAGCTGTACCTTATAACAGATTATTCGAACAATAAAAATAATTTTTGTTAAAATATAAATAATAATAATATGCTGAAACATTATATCTGATCGCTACACATAAAACCAAAGGTACTTTTTCATTTAACTAACTCACACATGGCTACTCCAAGTTTAAATATTATAAATCCGCTTGAATATAAAAAATAACAGGTATAGAAAATATTTTTTAAAAACCAAGTTTATTTAAAAATATAAAATGTCATGAGACCGTTTATTGTTTGTTTACATTGGCCTCCTGTTTTTGTTACTTTGACTTTTTGTATCGAGGACATATTATTATGTGATATAGAAGGGAATGTATTGCTAAACTATGGACGCGTTTCTACTCTTAATCAACTATTATTAGTATAGTGTATGTATTAAAAAATTCCCTCTAGAAAACGATTTACCTCCCTTTGTCACAAGCTGAATTTTTCAGAGATAAAAGGTCATGATAAAGAACCCTTATTCCGGAGGTAATACAAAATTAGTGCAGAAGGGCACTATCATCAAAAATCCAGATATTGATACCGCCAAATAGAAAAAAAAATATATTTATTTTTTGGTCCAATGCATAATAAAATCTTTGAAAGGAGTAATTTTTATACTTATTTAAAAAAATTTCAGCCCTTCAAAAATTTGTTTAAAAAGTAATTTTTTTAAATATAATTTTATCATATAACAAAAAGGAAGGCCCTAATGAAAAACGTAGTATAGCTCTGTTTCTCTCTGTGTGTCGACTGATGCATCACATTATTGATATGCTAAGATTTTTCTCATTTTTTTATTATAAAACTTCTTGTTAGGTGCCAATGGACAAAGTGTCATATTGTCTGTTTTTAGTAAAAAATTAATAAGTGTGTTAAATATTAAAGTTCCTAATAAATTGGGAAAAAATATAGACATGTTTTACGTTTTTATTATATCTACATTCATCCTGTTATATTTGAGTAAGTTGGGTAAGTTTTCGTTAAACATTTTAATTACGGATTTGTTGTTGCAAGAAGCAAACACAAAAATAATATCAAAATATGACTTCTTAATCCTTGCAGGGTCAATAGTTTCTTCACAATATTTTATTAGCAAAGGATATGGACAGAAGCATTAGGTAATTATGCCGAAATATTTAAGTTTGATCTGACAGCCTCTCTCATGTCTCTAACAGTAAATGGGTATCTCGGCACCTCTACAAATAAGAGTTTATCGGGAAACATTTTAGAGCAATATGACCCACAAAGACTTACCTGCACCTAAGTGATCTTGCAAAATTTGTATCTAGTGATGAATTCGCGAGTATCAATAAATATGGGATGAATTGTGAACCATCAAAAGACGATTCCTTAAATTTAAATCATGATACTCGTATCTTATTGCACATATTATCAGCCAGAAATTCGGGGAATTCACACTGCATTATTGATTGCAACGATACAGATGTCCTAGTCTTATTAATTTATTTTAAGTAGTTTTGAACTAAATAGATATGGTTCATATTAGGGCGAGGAGACTCGTAACGATTTATAGCAGAACATGATTTAAATTTGGATAAAAAACTTCTAAAAAATTTGCCTTCTTTTCATTCTGTGACAGGTCGTAATAAAACCAACCAATTGTCTGGCATTGAAAAAAGAACCTGTTGAAAAACCTTTCTTGAACACCATCACCTTTTGGATGGATTTGGCACTGATTCGTAGGTACTCTGAAAACACATTATCTAATCTTGAAAATTTTTTTTATAAAACTGTATTCAAAAACTGCCAATGTTAGTTCCATTAACATTTTGAGGGGATTAATGGCCTCTTTAAAATAATTGCTAAATTGCCATTGACTGAAGACGCCCTAAGATTATATTGTTTAAGATGTTTTTACCAGCTAAGTATTTGGCTAAGCTCTTTAAAGACCCAGATGCAGCTTCATAATGTGGAAGAGTATAAATGGAAAGTAGATCAAGATGGAAGCTTGATACCCACTCTTAAGATTATGCTCGACCTGCCACCAGAAATAACAGAACTTATCATGCAAATGCAAAAAAGGTACTATCCACCGATAATTTTCATACATGTACAATATTTTAACAATATTATTCTATTCAAGACTATGGAAGCAAAATTTGCAAATGCAGAAAAAAATATTGGCTACATCGGTTAATGCACCTGTATGGCACAGACAAAGTGCAGAAATAGTTTGATCATAGCCGCTAATGTTTTGGAAAATGTAGATTAATGTGATGAATCTGATTCTGATTAGTTTGAGTCTTGTACTTATATATTTTAATATTATTAATTTATGCTTTATATACTTCTAATTATTGAATTTTTTTATTAGGAATTTATTGTATTCTGCAAAGCAATAGCCTTACTGTTTATAATCTATACTTATATATACTGTGCTTATACCTTCCATAAATAGTTTATATTGAATTTTTTTATTTTCCTCAAAAAAAATCATAAAGTAATACACCCTATAAAACATTATTCGCCTTCATGGCGGATAAATCAATAATACCTATATAATATAATGTAAGAGAGTCAAACAGATTGCATACATTTCATCCCTGAGAGAGACGCATACAGTCAAGAGACTGCTTCCTTTCCTGTAAAACCATGACATCAGTAATTGTTTATTGCCATATTTTTGTTAATTTAATAGCAAAAAATATAAGGAAAGCACTCTTACCTTGTCAATACACCGGCGAAACTTTTATGAAGAACATTTTTTTTTTTCGTTTAGGCCTTCATTTTTCGTCAAATGAAAGGTATATTTCTAAAAGAAGATTTTTTAACCAAATTTGTCAACAGCCAAAATAAGTTTTAATCTACACCCTACTTATATTGTAAAATACATATTATTTTGTGCTATTGTGAAATATTTTTCAGTTCCTTTGGCTCAAATACGCGCGTTAAAGTTTAGAATATGCATCCCTCGTATCTACATGCAATTGTTAAAATTATGAATGAATGCTGATTTTGTTTAGTCTCCGAAGTAATTTTGTAGTATTTAGGCTCCACCCTTAAGTTGTAATTTTTATACCTACTAAACTACCATTGCCCCGCAGGTCTTTTAGTTTTTAATGTAAATTTTCCTCTTAAGCATAGTTTTTTTAAAATTTCACAAAAATATTAAGTTTTCTTCGATTTCTTGCACCGAGGTCTTCAATTCTTTTAACATTAATGTGTCTCTGGTGTCTCTGGTATTTTTTTTATTAGATATATTTTATTATTCTACATGTATGCCACATATACTGAGTAAAGTAAAGTTTTCTTCCAGTTTTATACTAATTTTTTACTTCTCCTTTATTCTCGTGTCATAAACAATGTAACGATTAAATTAGACACAACTTCTGGAAAGACAATCGCCATAATTCAATGTAAACAAATAGTCCGAACCCTTGCCGGGCAACTAAAGAAAACTTTCAAGAACCAAACATAACATATTACTAGGAAGGGTCCGCAAAATGACCAGCACTCCGTCTCGAGTCTAATCAGACCCGCAAGTTGACCCGTTGAGAATGTGGCTGAACACAAACAGACCATTTCGGTTGTGCGAACGGTCACAGTCTGTCCGCCGACCGACGCTTCGCGAGCAAACAACTTCAGAAGTGGGACGTTTGTTATTTGAAAATTTGATTAGCCTCTTACCGAGCGCCGAGAAACAAGCTACTTGATTAGTATGTTTTGACAGAAATCCGCAAAAATCTTTATATATGAAATTTTCGCTAAAAATCGTGTTGTGAAAGGTAAAAATAGGACGACGCTAGTTTTTCTTATTTTTTAATTCGATTTTAGTTTAATAGTAAAACTCGGATAAAAGTTACTCCTACTTAAAGCCGTAAATATATTACATAATTATTCCAGATTATTTCGCATAATTTCCTAACATCGATTATTTAATAAATGTCAATAATCTAGTTTTTAAGGCCAAATTAATACGAAACAAATATTTGCGAATTGTAATCAAAATCGCCAGGATGTTACGATTTTGAAATCAGTCTAGCTTTAATTTTTAAAGTGATTAAAGCACGCAAGACTTCTCACCACGACAAGATTACATTCTTAGAAAAAGAAAACAGAAACAATATCATGTTCTTTATATAAATAAAAATTTTCTTGGTTTAATCGGTCAAATGTTTTTATTTTCTATTGTTTAGCACAGCACTACATATGTTTTGGAAAACACAATTGTTCCATATTCTCCTATATAAAAAATGGTCAATCAGAATTATAATTATTTACATACCTTTAGGGATTGCATTATTTCCATCACTTTCAAAAGGCCTCCAAATAGTAATTTTTTATAAACTGAAAATCCAAACAGTAATGTGAATACAACAATGTCCATCTGCGCTTACTTAACAAAACGATGACACATCAAGTCGTGGCGAACAAACAATCAGAACATAAGTTGAGCAAAATCACAGAGTTACGATTGGATATATCAGTCCACGATGACCAGTGTTTCTTACGGACTATCGTGGGCTACTACAAATAGAAATTTTAGTAAGGGGCGGTTCAGCCAATAGGAGACATTAAAATTAAGCTATTCATAATTAATCGAGTACCTTTTTGTCGTACAGCGGTGTCAGGCATAAAATTATTATACGATGCTATTTTTGAGCATATTTGCTCGAAGAATACTATGCGCTAAACATGCACAGCCGTTTAGCTGTAATGGAATTGAACGCGTCATTTTTTTGAAGTTTGACAACTATGTTTTCTAGGTGTGAACCTCGGCAGTGTCTTTGTGAATTATATAATTGTGGAATAGTAAACTTTATCTCTGCCGTTGACTATAATTATGAAAAATGTTTATTTATCTTTATAAAATCGAGGTCTCAGCATAACTACCGCAAAAGAAGGAACACCTTAGTTAACAAACCAATACGTTAACGAAAAAAGAATTGATGCTTTTTTTATTGATTGTTTTATTGCACCTGACCTACATAGATCTTCAATTTTCTCCTAAACTAAGAAATCACCCATTAACGTCTCTCAGGCACTAACTTTTTTCTTGATTTCTTTTCTTTTTAGTTTTTGCTAAAACTTACATTACTTATATTACAATTCAATGTGCTCTGCTTTTTAGATAATCTCGTGTTTTTGGAATATCTTTGGATTTTTTTTAACGGTCTCCATCTAGACATGTTTATGTAAATCTGTATTCCGAATATATCAGAGAGCATCCATAATTTTTCGGAATACTTTATTTTATTTTGCTATTTTACTTTGCTTTTTTTAATGAATCACATATTGCACCTGATCTACATATCAATTGTATCTTAACCTAAATGAACTAAAAGCTTCAAACTAAGGAAGCACCATATTACCGTCTCTCAAGTATTAACTGTTTTGTTGGTTAATTTTCTTCTTTTTGGGTGCTATATCACTTATGCTCTGAAGGTTTTACACTCTTCAATCTTCTTTCTAATTTTTACGGGTTTAGGATCTGAAGCATCCCGATTTTCATATGTGTATGGAGCCTAGATTCGCATTGTTTGGCAAATCTTTGGATTTATTCTAAACGGTCTCTATCTTGATATCCCTATGTAAATATATATTCAGAATATAACAGGCAATATCCACAATATTTCGGAGTACTTTATTTGTTATCTTGAATGAAATCCACATTAGTTGGTTTAGCACGACCTCTCTTGTTTATGGACTGTATATTAAAATTTGGTGGTTTAAAATAAATTTTTATTCTAAACTAAATAACTAAGAGATTATTTGAATACATTTGTTAACCAAAAAAAAAATATATATGGCAAGTATCTTTCCTCTGTAAAGTACCAGAGTATTCTCTTCTTATCGAACCACGTTGAATCTCAGCGCTTCGTAACTCGCCGAGACTGCCCGATCACCATAGTTCGCGATTGCAGGCGAGGACACGACCTCAAAGCTGTACACCATAATTAAGTCCATACAGGTTTAAATACTTGCTTATTATAGAAGAATAGTTTTTATGTGATGATAGTTTTGATTTTAGGCCAATTAATCATTTTTTTATATTTTACATCTAACTCTCCTTTTCTTTTTGCTGTGCTTTGTCCATCTACAATTTGCATCTTAATTCATTCCTATGTATTTGGCCGTATTTTTAAATGGTAGCATAACGTTGCCAAGCCCTTCGGCAATAGAGAGTTGAAGTGATGCTAGGAACGTAAACGTATACGTGAAAATTGACATCTACGCATGCGCATTCAAATATCCGTCACGTTCAAGTCTATGTACATACGTGAGCTTGCGGGATCTGGCGTATGCACGTAACGCAAATAACATAACCTCTCTTTTAATTGGAAATAAAGAAATCCTAACAATAATTGTCATTATCTGTCACAACACGTAAATGTCACGATGCGTTTAACAACTTCAACTCATATTTTGGACTATACCGTAAACATTATTTTTGTGCGTTGACGTTCACGTTTACGTTAACGTACTGGAAACACTTCAACTCTCTAATGTTGTTTTAAGGGAACGTAATAACATTGCCATACAACGTAAATGCAACGTTCAAGGAAAGTTGTCGAGGGAAATCAAAATCTCGCAGAACTTCTTTTTAATACCTACCTATTTAACTTACCTACCTGTTATGTTAACGCAACATAATAATGTTGTTTTCTCTAAAACGTATCCACGAGAATTACTATAGACGACATATCGTGTGTTAAGACGAAAAAAAAATTATTTGACAGTTAAAAGTGTCAGCAATATAGAAAAAAATATCTGCTTACATAGTTGACAAGCATGATCATATATTTAATTAAATCAGTACCTTGGTTGCAGTGCACAAAATAGGCTCCATAAGATATGCATTGTAGTTTATAATCAATTAAATTTAAACCACTCAAAGCAAACTAAAAATTCTGAAACTTGGGTTTATAATGCTTGGAAACGCGGAGAAAAGTATTATAAAAAAGTGACAGGAATTTTTTTTTTGTCAAGATTCGAATGTAATATTGAGGACTCATATGTCCCATATAGGCACGCTATTCTCTAAAAAAACTTTTCATATATTAAGTTATTTAATTTTAATAACATTATCATTAATCTCAGTTTCACATGTGTTCTATTATATATGTTTCTCAAAGAACACAAACCATCCGGATATCCCCAACGTTCGAAAAACACATTCCTAAATTCATAAGCTTTATGAATGACTAGACATTTAAATGCATAACACAAGGGCCTTTGAGTAATTAATTCAGATATCCCGTGTCAGACCTCATCTCAACTTGAGCGTAAACAAAAAGGAATTCAAATATCCCTAAATATCCCTTGTATAAAGGATACTTTAAAGCCAGGACCCTTTGCGTGACCCTTAAATTATTTTCATACTGAAATATAAACTTTCACAATTTATTATGAAACCCTATGAATTTTTCATTAAAGGATTTTCAAAACTCGACGTTATTTTATATAAATATGGTTTTAATTTTCCAAATTATTTTGTTGAAAGTCATTGTTACTTACATAAACAAGACTAAACGAATATTTGAACATTTACAACATATTCGTGTATATTTCTGTATAAGTTAAGGTAGTATTAAAAATAAATTAAACCTGTTTAATTTAAGTTAATTTCACTTACGTCATAAGGAAAGTAAATTCTTTTTAATTTATATGAGAGGGACGTTACAACCAATCTAATGACATTTATTTTGACTAATGTTCACTGTATGAAGACTAGAAATAAGGAGGCGAATCGGCATACTCAAAATACGGTCAAAAAAACGTACGCTAATTGAGTTTTTATAATTAACCGCATGGCTGCTATTACTCCTAACTGTGTTCAAAATACATGGATAAGAATTATACATAATTTTGTCAAAATAATATAAATAAACTTGCTAAATAAAGCACAGAACATACTATTGTATTTATTTCTAAATAAGTCTTGCAAGTTTTTCCTCGAGAATCCTATTGACTGCTCCAAATAAGTATTTTGAAACTGATATAGCTTTTTTTAAAATTACGTCTTTACTTGACAAAAGCTAGACAAGATATAATCTAATAAACTAGAAAATTAATGTTTAAGATTAAAATAACAAGCTAAGCATTGAAATATAATATGATAGATAAGGAGTCCGAATATTAGCTGTATACGCTCACGTAACTCTAGCAAAGTTTTTGATACATGATTCACAATGTGATACATTTGTTGCTATAGGTCAAATGACTAACACGCCCAACGATTATTTTTAATTTTAGTTTATTTAGTTATTTATACTTCTCGATTTACCTCAGTGGCGGGTAACTGAAACAAATTACAATTTTTGAAAAAAAAATCTTGAATACTAGGGCAATTAAAAATAAACTTATTTGACAAAAGTTGTTTGTTTTTATGCGCTAAATACGTGTTTAAAATTATGGCACTTTCTTCCGGGACACCCTGTATATATTACAAATGGGAATTTTTCAAAAAATTGGATTAATTAGAACTAATAAACAAGAACAAATTAAACATGTAAATAAAGAACCATTAATATTTTTGTGATATGTGCAAAATTAAATTTTTTAATCTATCTTTGGCACTTTTTCCATATCTTTTCTTCCACATAAAAGTGTCGATGTATTTCGACAAAAATTTAGAATTCATGATATGAAGTTGTCTAAAATAACGTTTTAAGCATGACCAATAACCCTCCACATAGTTCGTACAGACACCTGTCTCGGGATCTCTAAAATATTTTAAATGGTTAACTATTTTATGGATATAACCAATATTTTTCAATTGATTATATCCATTCCATTGGTCAGTCCAAATTTCAGATCCTGGATGAAAAATGCGGCGAATTAATGGTAAGTTGTTTGTTTCCTGTTTTTTACAAGTTACATAACCTTTTTTTTGCGTGATGTCATAGATTCCGAGAATCAGTTTTTCCGAAATACACCTACCCCAATTGTTTTTCCTTTTAGGTATTACAAATTCGTCAATCTGCATAACGTGTCCGTCTCCCCTTAAAAAAAACATACTTAAATAATATGTAAATATATTAATAGGGTTAAATTTTGTTTAGCCGAAATCAGTGAAAACTATTGCAACGGCGACCATCTACTTCATAATATCACGATATGCTTCTCTTACCCATCTCCTAAATGCTATAGAGGAAAGCGAGTGAACCGAGCGCACCCGTCCGACGTTTCCAAATTCGCGCGAGCCTTTTTTATACTTTATAAGATCACGATAAGCTCCTTCCACCCACCTCCCATCCACCTCCTAACTACTACATAGGAAAGCGAGCGCGCCCTGCCGACGTTTCGAAATTCGGGCGCGCGAACTTCGAAACATCGGCCGGACGCGCCTTTTTTCCACTTGCAACAGAAGATCACGCAACGCACAGATTTCGGCTAAACTAAAGTTGAGCCTATTAATAAATTCATAAAAATTACCTAAAATGAACTGATCATTTTCATTTATCAGCTTCCAACTTATAACATCCCGACTGTATCTATATTGCTGCAGTACTCTTTCTCTAGTTTCTCCAACATTTCTGCTGTAGAAACTACTCTTAGTTGGCATGCCCAGTACCAAAACAATAAAATTGTATCTCACCGAAATTTTAATCTTCTCAAATAATGAATTTTTAAATAATGAATAGTCAGTTAGTTCTACATTTTGGGCCATAAAAATCTATATTCAAATTGTTTGCTCCTTTTTTTTGTCTGGTCTTACAAAGTCGTCTGCAAGATCTTCTCTTGCAATGAAAATTTGACTTTCTTATTAATATCTTGTAAGTATTTCACCAAATCAACATTATTCTTATTAATAATTTGTTTCATACGATTAATACTATTCACTTCCATATTAAAAAACACAATAAATGATTCAAGACAAAATAGAATAAAATAAATGAACATCTAAATCTAAACTGTTAATACGTAGACTACCTAGTTTTTTAAATATTGCGGGTACCGGCAGAAATAGTAACAAGTAATAAATTAATCTTGGCAACACCGCTCATTATCCAGAAATGTTAAATAATAAAATTTTTAAGTTTTAGGTTAAATTTAATGAAAGACTCGTTTCCTTATTTTTAAAAAGTATTTAATTAAAATATATAATTGATTTATACTTTTTTTCGTATTTCTAAACCCAAGGTGAGTTAAACTCATACTTAATATTATTTAAACCATAAAACAAAGTAAAATTGGTCAAACAGTGTTTCCCTAAAGTCGAAGGTAACCCCAGCATTTTTTTTGTTTCCCCCCAAGTATTTTGATAATCATAATTCTAGTATTTATTTACTCATCTGTAAATAACGGTTTTACATATTTTGGGAAATAATGGTCAGTTTGATAATACTATAAATATATAATAACATATATTCATATATTCTTTGAATTTGGAATTAAATAGAGAGCCAACCAAAGTGTTTTGCCTAGTGGTATTTATTTTACCTTACGCTGTGCCTGTGTACATCCAGTTTGGTATTTCAGTGGCTGGATTTCGGCAGGGGTATTCCGCAAGAAATATACTGGCACTCTGAGAGTTTTTAATTTATCGGAACACACCACTTTTGACTAGAGCTAGCCGCGGTTAACACTCCAATTGTCGCTAGGTCAACTGTGGACCTTGTAACTTGCTATTCTTTATAAAATTAATTATTTAGCTGAACACGGCAAATTCTATATTACAGTCGAATTACTCTTCGATTTTTTTTTATTTTTGAATTATCATACAACCAATATATCTCCAGAACTCAAAGGTATGCGCCTTTTTGCTATAATTTCGAAAAAACATTTTATGAACTTTTTATTTTGGTATAAAATTTAAAGTAAATGACACAAACACAGTCAAATTCGTTAAGTTTCCATTGTCAATCCCTATTTAAATAAAAATTTAACAACCTTTGCATGCTTTAGAATGGGAGAAGAAAGGACCAAAAGATCAACAGTTAGTATTAAATCTATTTTGTCTTTGATTTTTTGACTCTTTTAACTGGACACTTAAAAACTTTAGTGATTTTTCTTTTGGGAAGGTGTTTTGTTTATTATATTGCAAATATTACTAAATTTATAACTAAGTTCTAGAATTTAAAGTTTTATTTTGGGAGGATAGTATCTGAACATCACATAAATTTTTTCTACACCCACATGGATACTAGATATTCTACTCACAGATTATACAACGAAAAAGTATGCTATTTAACTTAACGGATATATTTTATATCCATTAATTTATTTAACGTCGGCCTATTTCTAAACACCGACGCTGGTGAGTACGTTACCCCCAATTACCAGAAATTTAAGCTTTCCATCCATTCTACCTAGTGAAAATACTGCACATATCATTATTTTTTATTTTATTTTAAATAAGTGAATATTTTTTAGTTATTGAGATTAAATATACGTTAAAATGAGTTATTCTTGTGTAGAATCGATAAATAATAGCATTTATATTTTTAGTTTGTCTATATTTACAAATAAATTATACATTTTAATAAAATTGTCGTAGAAAAAATATACTGTACCACTCGGGTGGATTATCCGTATCTAACTCGATTGAGCACTTTACCTACGGCGTCGTTCTTAACCTTTGTCTTCGTGCGATATTGCCATCATATCCACTCATGTTGCACAAACTACTAGTCTAGATGATAATTGTTTAAGATTTATTGCATCTTAAGATTAAACGCTGTTTTTATCTTATATTTACTTTTAAAGTAAGCATTAACGGACAATCACCCCAATAATTGATTTTCCAAAACATTTCAACAATTACTACACTTCGAAATCCACGAGACAGAATCTGAAATTATCGCAGCATGCATCGGACATCCCCCAAGTTGAGACAAATTGTGAAAATAATTCACATCAAGCTAGAGAAAGTTTGGGGCGCGAACGTAAGCCAAAAACAAAAGGGAGTCTTTGCTAATCAAGAAATTGAAGTTTCAATAAAGGCCATCATTAATTCTAAATTTGGGGAATTCCAACATCACTTTGGGTTTGGTCTTTCATCTTGCTTTAAATTGCTCCAATTTAATGGAATACAAGGGACGGTATATAGTTTTTTTTTTTTGAAAACATTAAAGTAACTCCGTTTCTTCTTGATAGAAAAAAGTACAATAGTAAAAAGCACAGCGGATTAATAGCAATATGCGCGAAAATATCGTCATGGTTACCTCTGTAGCACACATTTATTGGTCCAATACTGGCTAGGGCTAGGGACGAGATATATTTCGTCAGATTGTTTCTATATAGGCCCATTATTGTAAGCCAATGTTGAACCAATATTGACACCCTACCTAGGACCAACATCTGAAATTTACCTGGGTCCAAGACTAATAATTTATATAAGATCAATATTAAGAATTTTATATAAATAAAAATTTCCTTGGCGTATTTGGTCATTAATTTTATTTTATATCGTAATCACAGCACTACATATGTTTCGGAAAACTTTGTTTCCATCTTCAAGTGCAGTCAAAATTTTATTATTTTATTATTGACTACTACTTTAACTGTAACATTTTTCATTTTAATTTTAAAAGTAAAAAAAACACCGCTAAACTATATCCGAATTTGGAAAATGTATTGCACCTAGTTCAAAATTTAAGCATATACAAATGGATATGGTTGGTCCCTTACCTTATTCAAATGGATATACTCACATTCTAACAATAGTAGATAGATTTTTTTGAAGGCCAGAAGCATATCCAGGAAAAAATATCTTTGCAGCAAGGGTAGTCCAAACCTCCTTTAATGAATGCACCTTGTTTGGATATTCCTATAAAAGTAACCACGGATCAGGAAACACGATTTAAATCAAAATGATTTACAGAACTAACAAAATAATTAGGAAGTCATAAAACTCCTACAAATAGTTTTCATCCTCAAGAAAGAGGATTAATAGAAAGATTTTATCATCAGTTACAAGTATCTTTAATGGCCCGACAAAACGGTAAACACTGGAGCAAGGAGTTTTCAATAATTTTATAAATTTAAGAACTTATCTCCGAGAGGATCTGAAATATTATTTTACACAATATGTCGATGGACAAGCTCTACCTGTCCAGGATGATGTTTCATATCTATTAAAAATCTGAACCCCCAAACTTATTACTACAAATTAGAAATACTTTTCAACTTATCCAGGCAGCACCGAAACGTATTTCAATAACAACAAAACTTACATGCATGACGATTAAAAAAAGTTGCGAGTAAGTATTCATGGAAGTTTTAAGAGAAACGTCTTGCTTACAACTATATAAAGGACTTTTTAAAATCTTACGGCGCCGACGTTCGGAAAAAAACCTTATTCGAGGAGGAGGAGGAGGAGGAGGAGGAGGAGGAGGAGGAGGAGGAGAAGAGAGAGGAGGAGGAGGAGGAAGACTATTTTTATGTTGGTTGAATTTAAATTTTCACTAGTAATACCACTAGAGGTCAAATTATTTCCGGAAATTTTTTCGAGCTCATGAGAGAAAAAATTTCCTGATATTAATTTGACCTCGCGTGGTATTCGGTAAGAAAATTCCACGCCGAATTATGGTTGAAAATTAAATATTTTTAAAATTTATTTTTCGTTTCTCAACAATGCAAATTATTTTCTCCAAGTCACCAGTGAAACATAAAAGATGTTGTCGCCTTGATTGTTGAGTTGTCATGGTAACTAAGTGAGACCCTAACCTCGAATATAATTTCAGTTTTGAAGTTGTCAAGCGGCCCGACGTAAAAAAATGTTTCGCTGCAATTATTTAGGCCTTCAAATTGCTTATTTCTACTAATTGTAGTTGCATGGGAATACCATTTGAAAATAGAAAATAGTATATTCTTTAATTTTACGTAAGTTTTGAATAACTACAAGTGGTAGAAAATTGTTTTTCTGCGTTTTTATTAACATGCGTTATGAGCGCTTTAAAATGGTATGAAATTCATAACCAGCGTCAGCAAGCATCAATCGTAGGAGGCTGTGATCATTGTATTTTGACAGTTCAGAACATTAATTAACTCGCGTTTTGTTGCGATATAGTATATTACATTACGAGTGTGGAAAATCACTTTTCACACAAGTGATGTACAATATTTTTCCTACGACCACAAAATAATATCATCAAAAAAATGTAAAACCAAGGTTATTATTACTATAATAATTAAAATGTATTTAAAAAAATAATCAACAATAATAATCGTATTTATTCAATTTTCATATTTTTTAAACAAAAAAAAAACTAGAAAAAAAAAACAAAAAAAAAACAAAAAAAATTTCTGCCACGCCAGGATTTGAACCATCGATTGAACGCGGTCGAAAAATGGCAAAGTTGATAAGTTCGACGTCCTAACCACCTGAGCTAATAGCCCTTGTGTCAATTGAATGATCTAATCGATTATGTATTCAACCAGAATAAAGAGCAAACATTATTTTAAAATTATTTTAATAATAATTGTTAAAGATAAATATCTAGGATCTAATTTACAACAATTTCAATAATTTAACAATCATATCGATTTTAGTATTAATATGGATATTACATAGATCAAAATGGAAATTAGCTGTTTGACATTTTGTGACAACTACTGCGGAAAGTAACATATTCTCACTCGGGTGGAAAGTAAATTCTTATTCGTACGCGTGTGATATAGGGCACTTTCCATAGGACTATATAGTGTGATATGTGTCACTTTCCTAAGTGGTCGTAGGAAAAAGAATATTGCACCGCAAGTAAAACCAACAAAATTACCTATTTGTTTAAAATGGAATCGATTTGAAAATCATACGCTATGCAAAATATGCGTGAAATTGTCTGATGTAATGATCAATCATTGCACCATGACTTTCTTACTCGGATTAATAGAGGATTGTGGCTCCAACTTGAAAAAGGAAAATTTGTTCCGAATTGTCCACAAATATTTGCACCTAAACTACGCAAAATTCAAAGTGCTGAATGGGAAAAAGGTGAATAAATTAGTGTCTAAATATTATATATATTTTATTAGACATAGACACATAATTCAAAGCATCCAAAGTCCTGCTTTTTCGCCATTAAGAAGAAAAGAAGTGGCCGAAGAATATAGAAAACACCTTAGCATTGTAACTAAAATGTATCAAAACTAAACCTATTATGTGAACAAATAAAAACCAGTCTGTCAAAAATGGTCTGTTATTGTAAACGTCAAAAAATTTTCAGTATAATTCGCTGTTGGGTACCCCACGAGAAAAAAATTTCCACTAAAATACCTCCGTTGCCATGGTGATCTGTCAAAAACACGTATTTTGATTGGTTCAGAATTACAGGTGTGGAATTTTCCATGAAACAAAATGACTGTTACTCATCCTATGTATAAATTAAAAACTTTAAATGTGATTATTAAATATATTTGATATAAGAAAAATTAGAGATTGTAAATAATTTTTGATCTGAAATAAATAGATAAACAAAAATACATTAAATAAAATGGTTTTATGATTACAAATGAATACCTTAATAAAAATATAAGAATAAAAAGAAAACCGGCATTCCATGGGAAAAGGTGAAGTTTACAATACCGTAACTAATGGTGGAGCCGTAGCAGCCGGTATCAAAATACGTTTCTCTAATTGGCAAATTAAATTTGCGTCTGATGTGTGTGGAGCAACACATTCTGTGATCATTTCTTTATTGAATCAATAAGAGGTATTGAGAAAGATCAATGGAGCACCACCGAAGCTTCTGGGGTTGTTATTAAATTACACGCGACCCCGACAACGCCATTGCTATCCCAATGCCCCGGCGACTCCGTCTCCTCTCTTTTTCTTAGGATCCTCGCAATTTTGTGTCTATTCTATGGCGTCGATTTTAACTAGAATTTTAAAAACATGATGAGCGTTTTACATTTAAAAATATGTTTATGAAAGTCACTGTATACAGAAATTATTATTGGTAGATGTAAAGTTAAATTTTTAGCACCCTTAAAAAACAGTTAGTTAATTTTCTACACAAAAAAAAGGAACGAAAAAATATTTACAATTATAGACCAGTATCATTGCTAAAATTGTGAATATCAAAAGAAAATCTTCCTTTCCTTCTGACGGTAGGGAACCACTCCTTATATATTTTTTTAATTAACTGAAGGCGTCGTATAACAATAAACTATAAATTATTACAAAAGGTACTCACAACGTTCTCCATTTATATTTGTCAAAAAACTAGACGTGTGTACTTGATAAAAATAACTCACTGTAAAAGACAGATGGTTTATTTAGGATTATTTATATCTGTAGGTACTCATAAAGAAATTTTAACCGGTACATTGCTCATCAATATTTTTAACATTTTTACATAGGTTAGAAACTTCCTAACTTTAATACTAGTTCATCATGTCACAACAGAAGAGAAACACAAGTCGCTCCTTAAACAACTATAGAACGAATTGATAAATATCACTAAATTTAACTAAACTCTCTTCACGGATGCCTCCAAAGATAAATCCTCGTTTCCGTATCCTGATAGAAATAATTCTACGCTAATAACTCCGTGAGTAGCAAATAACAAATTCAACGGATCGATAATTCATTTTGACGAGTAGATTTATTTTACCAAATATTTGACTACATGCACTACTGGTTAGGCAGTCCCGCAGTACAGAATTCGACAGCAAATCCTTTGGAGACTCTGTCCTTAACTTATATTTAACCCAGCTTTACCTAATTACCAATAAATTCTCGTAGCAAAATTAAAATATTGGATTTATTGTCTCTCTAACTTATACGAACATCCAAAGTTATCTCAAGGGCCATAAAAACATAGTTGGATTTAATATTAATCTTGTTAAAACATTGCCCTATTTACTGATCAAAACTATATAAAAGAGACGCAAAACACTCTAGAATGATAAAATAGTCCACTCTAATTTTCCTAACTTTTATTCATCCATGAATCAAACTAGCGATCTTATCAAAACTTTATTTAGGAGAAAAACACAGGACAGTGGCCATCAAATCAAATAAATCATTTTCATCTGAGGAAATTTCCTATATAAATAATTCCAGTCGTAGACTATAAATTGGCCAAAGTCAAGATAACAAGAGCAATTTTCCTGAAACACAAGAACGACCAAGGAACAAACCTATAACTACTGATAATCTTCGTCGCCATCAATAAGTTTTACGATTATATCACACGGTCAGTTGAGATCCTACGCTTCGCTTTCTTTTTTGTCTTTTTTACACTGCAAAAAAAATATTGGATTTGGTGGCCTTGAAATTTTATTACAAATTCTATTTAAGTGTGTTCTAAAGCCAAGTAAAATGTTAATTTTGGATTAATAGCTATTTTTATATCTAGTATGCAAAATGCCACTTTGGTAATCAAGATCTGATTTTTTTAACAAGGTGAAGCCGAGTATTTCGCGCAGGAGTTATAAACAAAATTTTTTCTACAAACGTAAAAATTGTATATCTCTAACAAGTTATAAAAGTAATTTTATAAACCGACTTCAAAATCGTGCAGATGTCATTAAACATTGAAGTTTTTGATTTTCTCATAGATCATCAGATCCTTACCAATTGTATACGGAAGTATCCGTGAGGTATCCCCTTTCTAAAAAAAAAATAATCACAGAAATCGGACAACGTGGTAAAGAAATATTGCTAAAAATACTTAAAAAAGGAAGAGTTGGATGATTTTCTTATGGACCTTATTTTTAGATATTGACCAAATATATAGAAACACCCCTGAAGTCTCCTTTTTCTAAGAAAATAAGAATCGTAGAAATCAGACAATGTAGTAAAGAATTTACGCCGAACATACATGAAAAAAAATTAAATGCCCAAGTGGTGTTCACGTGGGACCCCATTTTATTAATTTCCCTAATATTTCTGGAATAAACAAAAATTGGCAAGAGTGCCTCTGAGTATGTGCTTGAAAATAGTCGCGTTAAAATGTGTTAGGTTGGCTTGATCCGCCGTGGTGACAGTGTCGATTAATAACGTTATCAAGGTAGGTGGTGTCTCGTAGGGACCCCGGCTGGGCATTAAGAAGCAAGAGATTTTTTATTAAAAATATATTTTGTTTTGCAGATTTTGCTTATAATGGCCAATATCAAAAGGCGCAAACCACTATCGCAACGGGAGCATGAAGAATTGATAAAAAATTAGACTCTGAAAATGTAAATAAATCGGTTGAAGATAATGAAGATGTCAAAGAAACTGTTTCGGATGCAGAAGATAACCTAGAAGTAGAGACCGAAGAAGATTCGGATCAAGAACCTGAGCCTCAATATATGATCCCAGATTTTGATCAAGATGCTTAACCTCAAGCAGTTACAGGTTTGGGAATACCAGTATACACCACAAAATCTGGTCTAGAGTGGAAAATTCGGCCATTCGTTAGAACCAAAAGGCGAGGTAGAAATAATATAAATACCCGTCCAGGTCTTACCAAATGCAGTGAAAAGGCAAGTACACATCTGGAATTTTTTAACTTGTTTTTTTACAACGGAAATGAAAGACTTGATTTCTTTCTTTACTAATGAGGAAGCCGCTAGATATTATAATGAGTGGAATAAAGCACATCCAAACAAATCAAAAAAGTGGACTCTTCTTGAAGTCGATGAACTAGATTGTTCTATAGACATTCTTCTCAAAGCTGGAGCACAAAGGTGTAGAAAGCAATCTTCTCAAAAATGTGGATCACGGACCTTTCAATTTGTCGATCTTTTTTTACAGGTGCCATGTCCAGAAATAGGTTCGAGCAAATATCTTGCTTTCTCGATAAGAGAGAAAAAAACTGTACAAAATGGCGGCAATAAGTGATATTTGGAACATGTTTCTGGAAAATTGCAAAAAGGCTTTCGAACCCCACGAGAAAATTGCAGCTGACGAATAGTTACTGTGTTTTAGGAGTATATAAAATCAAAACCAGGTCGGTACGGTATAAAAATTTGGGCTGCTACTGATGTAAAAATAACGTCAGTGTACACTGGAAAGCTTGTGACTGGAAAGGCTGAAAAGAATTAGAGGTGCCGTGTAGTCTCGGATTTGACAGAACCATGCCAAGGCAGCTGGCGCGACAAATAATTTTTTTAATAGCGTTCCACTTGCAAATAACCTTTTGACAAAAAAATTGACTCTTCTGGGAACACTTCAGAAAAACAAGCCAGACACACCTCCACAGCTTAGTAAAACCCCAAGATCTATTGAATCCTTAATGTTCCCTAAGAAAAATAAAACGGTTTACCTTCTTTTAAGTCAACATGATGAAAAAGTTTGTCCCGAAACTCCAAATAAATCGTATATGACTTTAGATTATAATAAAACAAAAGGTGCGGTAGATAATGCAGATAAATTAATACGAGAATATTCATGGGCGACAAAAATATCTCGTTGGCCATTTAAACTTTTTATGAATATGCTCGATATTGGAGGTGTAAATTCATTTGTACTAAATATCGAAAAATATCCTGACTGGCAGAACAAAAACCGCTCGCTCAAACTTAGTAAAAGTAATATCAATAAACAGGCCAGGAACAAAAATCTCTAGATATATGTAAAAAAAAATCCTTAGAAGATTGTGGCATCGTACCCGAAAATCCACAAAGCAATGATGAACTTCTTCAAGTGGCAGGCAAGAAACGCGCTAGATGTTACCAGTGTCCACGTAAAATTGACAGAAAGTCAACGCGAAATGTGACACTTGTAAGAAGTTTGTCTGTTAACGTCACAGAAAGAAAGAAAAAATTTCTGTGCTACATGTTTATGTAGAATAAGAAGCTTTTCCACGCAGATAGGTTGGCTATTCAAGAATGAAAGGATACCTACATGTTAGTTTTGTTTCGCTTTTGCCTATATTTTTCGGAAGGTTTTGTATTTTTTGTCTAATATATTTAATACATATTTGTGAGTTATCCTATATAAGGTTCTCCTTGATATTGTGTTCAGTTTGCTGTGTTTATGTTATTCAGAAGGTTTTCATGTTTTTTTTTTATTCATTTAATAAATATTTATATATCATAACTCTAAACTTTTTTGAAAATAAGTAATATTCTTAGCTTAATATAAAAAATAGTGTGAAACTGGCCTAAAATATTTTTCCAAATCAGGTAATTACTGTAACTATGCAAATAAAATGGCAATTTTTGACAATAATTTTAAGAAGACAGTTGTTAAAAAAATACAGTGACTTTTGCTGGCATCAGTTTTCTAGTATCTGATATTTATAACTGTCAAATAATGAAAATTTTGAGTTCCAATGATTGCTACAAAATGAACTTACCAAGGCAATTTCCAACTTACGAAGTTCTACAGGTAACGCAAATAGTTTCGACTGTCTAATGAACAGCCCTGGCTCCGATTTCGCCCTGAGTGGAGAAGGCGTGGTCCGTTTAGTATTCACAGTATTCAAATAAGGGCGCAAGTCCGATTTAAAAGCCAGATAAATATGTTTCCTTGTCTTTAATCTAAATCGATTAAACATTAGAAACAAAATGAGACAACAAAAACTCCTGTTCATATCATTTAATAAGTTGTTAACCTCTTCCAGTAATGAAACTAAACAATGTACCCCCAGGTTTTATAGTAACGCAGCAAAAATAGTCCGTTCGACTGTTGGCGGATTTTTCCTTTATATACACAGTAAGTATTTCCCTTGGACAAAAAAGTACGGGTATATATTAAGTCAGTTATGGCATGAAATAAAAGTAAATGTAACTAAAGTCGATGTCCCTAGGACAGAAATTAAATCTTAGGGCAAATCATCCCCTGCCGCAAGAGTAAATAAAACTTTTTATCACAGGGTCATGGCGCTGGTTCCAGGGCTTAGTCTGTAAGTGCTATGTGCACAGTGTATTGTACAGATAAAGTTTATGAAACCCGATTAAAATATCACTTGATTTCAGTCGTACAATTTACCAAAACCTATTAGCTAAATCAAATTAATGAAGTTCCATTACTATGTAATATACTATTTCGTATGAAATAGAAACAAACCCCTTTCCAAAATGTTATTAAAAAGTTTAAGCCATGAAAGGACATGAAAGAAAATTAATTAAATTAAATAGAACCTCAGATTCTATAACCTCAGTGAAATATAGTTTTCACCAGACTGAAACTTTGGGATATAGCGGAACCCCACAGGAAAGAAACAAAATTGTACAAAAAAATATAAGCACTTCAGCTTGCCTTATAGACGAAGATAAATCTAGGTCAAACTAAACCCTCAGGACATTTTGGACTTAATATTCGTGGATTAATTACATGATTATCAAAGTACTGTCGAATTTGAGTCATATGTCTTATCAAAAATAAACTAAAGTAAAACATAAACTCTCTCCTCTAATGAAGTATGAGGGATAACAATATTGGCAAAAAATAAGTCAATAAAAGCATCGCCAAGATCACAGATACCCCATCGTTAAATGCATTAAACAAAGAGTCAGAAACTCGCAAGGTATGATTACAAAATCAATTAGCGAGCCACAAGCCCCTGATAGTTGTAAGCTGGAAACGCAAGAGCTACCTCAGACACTCTAGGACAGAACTATTGTTCCAAGTGACATCACGCCCACAATAATCAAACATTCATACAAAAATAAACAAAATAGCTAAAATCTGCGTGATACTATGGCAGGCCCCGAAGAGAACCTATCAACAGCCGTAAGCTGGAAACCAGAGTACCACCATAGGCACTCTAGGAGAGAACTCCAGTCTCAAATGACACAAAAACATTTACATTTACATGGTATGTACCACATTTAACATTTAATCATAATAATCACCGAAAATATGACTCAAACATATACAAAGTGTACCAAATAACAAAAATAGTTGCAAACATCGTTAGGACGAAATCAGATCGTAACAGTCTTTCTCCTTTTTATCACTGACATAAGTCCCATTAAATTATCCGTGCGTGTCTGACTAGGACCAACTAATAAAACCAACTATTTAATTAATATCATCCTTTCAGATATTTTGTAAGATTTCAATGCTTTTCTAGACACCATTGTGTACAATTAATTATCTTCATTTATATATTCCACTTTGTTTTATTACATGATCTATCCATATTTGTTACTAGTATTTACTACTTCTACTTTTTTTCTTAAACATCTCCTCTTCATATTCTAAGCAGTATTCATTGATATTTGTATTATTCTGGAAAATATTAAAAAAACGTGAAGGATAGATGGCATCGTCTCCATATCTTTCCATACACCTAATTTTTCAAATACAAAAATGGACCAATTATATTTCTTTTCCCTTAATCTTTGAGAAAATTATTGGTAATTAATGACATTTATATCCGATGACAATGTTATCTATTCAAGTAAAAACAATTTTATTATTGCAATTACCCTTATTGGTATTAACTTCCCTAGCAAAGCTCAAAGATGTAACTGAAATATATAATCACTTTACCTCTTTTTTGCAGTGTAGAGGGCTATTCACTGGTGTCCCCCGATGTCTCTTCTTTGAGATTGGCTCTATAATACGGTCAGTTTAATATCAAGTAGCTTCCTCTTTTTTATTGGTGAGGGATAGATATTATCGACGGGTAAAAGAAAATGAAACTTGAAGATGACAGTATAGGGAAAGTGAGAAGTTATCTGAATCGAGATTGTGTCCCTAAAGCTGTAAATAATAATCTAATATTAAAAAAAGGATGGTAAATGAGACGATATTTATTTGAAATAATACAAGTTATTGATTTTTTTTATAAATCCTAATTAATATACACTGAGAAAAACTGTATTTTGTAATGGTTTATTTACTAATAATATGGTTAATTTATTAAGATTTGTTTTTATTAGTATAATAGTTGCTTTCTGTTTATATAATATCTAAGATATTTTTACATAAACTAAGTTAAATATATAATTAAATTTTATTGAAAAATGTGATTGTTTATTTAAAAAATAATAGAAAGTCAATATAATTTTAAAATTTTTAGCACATAAACATAAAAACCTAAAATTAAAAAAATCCATTGATTTCGTTTTATACAAAATTTCTCTAAAATGAACCGTTGTAATAATTGGCATTATTATTAATTGAAAAAATCTAAAGAATTTACCAAAAATTCTAAACAAGTATTTAATGTTTAAATTAAATAATTAAAAAGACACTTATGACAATGAAACAAACCTTCATTTTATTAATTTACATTGAACGTGACATTGTAAAATACAATCAACAGTCACAAAAATTTTGGTTTATATAGAAAGGATCACTTGGGGGAAACGCTCAGTCGGGTTCGGACTAAGGTCCAGAACTTTCGCCCCCCTTGGGCGAAAGTTCTCGTTTTGTATTGTAAAGCAATGTGTAAAGTTTTTTGTGTACGATGTGAATTATGGGTAAATATTTTAACTTAATTTTGTTTAATAATAATTGATTAATTGATTTACATATAAATGCCAATTTTACATTTTCGTCCCGAATTATATTTTATGCTTATCTTTATTACTATTAGTTATAGTGCATTATTCTCTAAATGGAATTTTATTCATTTTTTTCTGAAGACTATTTGTCAAGTTTTTTATTTATTGTTAATATACATTTGTTAATGTTTTAATACTTATTATTAATCTCTCCTCCTTTCCCAAACCAGCAAAATACTCCGAGCATTTGAGAAGCCTCGGCGTTTCTATTCCCTTAGGACTAAAAGAGTCTAAAACTAGTTGCCAAGAACCGCTCGACATATGCTATTAAGGGATGTTTTTTTTTGTAATTTTATTATTTTCTTTTATTATTTTATTTTGCCACTGGCGAATGGATGTTCCTTAAGGACTCCAGGACCCTTTGGCTGGTGACAGGCGCTGCCCTAATCCCTTAATAGTATAGTAACAGTAGCTAAAGACCTATCAGTAGTTACAAATGGTCTTTAGGGTTAAATGGTTGTTACATTTGGTGACAAGCGGTGTTTTTTGATAGTATTTGACTGGTTGGAAGGAAAAGGGAAAATTTGTTATTAAAGATAAGGATAAGGAGATATATCAATTTTTTTACAGACATTTTTTTTAAATTTTGTAATTTTTTTGGAGAGGACAAGTGCCTTTTAATAAACTAAATTGAGTAGATACAGAAATCAAGTGATAAATGCAAATTTCATTTTATTAAATAAATTAGCGAACCTGAATTGATAAAAAACAAAGATAAATAGATGATAATTTAATATAATGTTTTAACTAAGTAGTTGTTTAAACAAAACATTGACATTGAAAATAATTGTAACAATAAACATTAGGGTCAAGTCGAAAATAGTATACAATTTTATTTATAATATTATATTTCTTTGTGTACAAAAAGTCATCATTTCAATAAAGAGAAAATTATTCAAAAGGAGAATTTTAATTTATTTTAAAATAACTATGATGTTAAATTAGAATTGCGAAGGGAAAATATTTAAATAGGTTGATGATGTATAAGTATATCTAGTTTAGATGATAAAGAATTTAAAGGTAAATATTGTCACTATTTACATAAAAATTGACATTGAACTATAATGAACTATAAATATTGTATTACATTTTCGCAAAGTATTTATTTCAAAGTGCAGTGCTATCAGTTGTCGTAGGTCAGTAATATAGGTAAAGTTAGTTCAGCGACGTACAGCGATAATGAAAAATTGGCATTTTTAAATAATAATTTTTTTTCAGAAGTATATGGGATTTTAAGGTTTAAATTTTGTGAATTAAAAATAATAATATAGATATACAGTGTTTTAGATTAAAGATGTTTACCAGGCCATCAGCAATAGAGTTTGAGGAGAAAGAGAACGTGTTCTACATGAACGAGAAAGAAAGAAAAGGCGTACAAGTGCGAGATGTGCGAATGAGCACATCTTAAGATGATTTAAAGAGGTTTGGACTGCCCAAAAGAGGCAGAGCAAAAATTAATATGTAAAGTGATTATATAGTAATATGTGAATATTGTATTACAGATATGCGACGAGGAATTCCAGGAGCTCCAGGCGAAAAACAGGAAGAAAAGAAGAAAGTTTGGGGACATTCGATCGAGGTACAATGCCGATCAACCCCCAAGCAGTGTCCACGACAGGACAAAAAAACTAGAGGAGAGGTTGTCACGTCACGGTGTAAAGGGATAAGCTCTAAGGACCTTTTCCCTAGACTGTGATGGTGAAAAATTCAGGTAAATAGATTGGAGGGAGTTTGGGGTCACATGGATCGACGTAGTTTCCGACCAGCCCTAAACAACGCCCTTTGATACCAGGACAAGATGTACACGAGGGAAAAATAGGATTCAGACCGCTCTATCAGGGAGCAATGCCGTATATTAGAAGAAGCCTCTCTATCAGGGAGCAACGCCGTATATTAGAAGAAGCCTCTCTATCAGGGAGCAACGCCGTATATTAGAAGAAGCCTCTCTGTCAGGGAGCAACGCCATACATTAGAAGAAGCCTCTCTGTCAAGGAGAATGCCGTATATTAGGAGCCATTCCGCTCTACCAAGAAGCAACGCCGCTTTGCCAGGAAGCAACGCCGATTTGCCAGGAAGCAACGCCGATTTGCCAGGAAGCAACGCCGCTTTGCTAAGGAGCAATGCCGTATATTAGAAGAAGCCTCTCTATCAGGGAGCAACGCCGTATATTAGAAGAAGCCTCTCTGTCAGGGAGCAACGCCGATTTTAGGAGCCATTCCGCTCTACCAAGAAGCAACGCCGCTTTGCCAGGAAGCAACGCCGCTTTGCCAGGAAGCAACGCCACTTTGCCAGGAAGCAACGCCACTTTGCCAGGAAGCAACGCCGATTTGCCAGGGAGCAACGCCGCTTTGCAAGGCAGCAACGCCAATTTTATAGGAGAATGCCGCTCTACCAGGGAGCAACGCCAAGTAATTAGGAGAACGCCGCTCTACCAGGGAGCAATAACGATTTTTTAGGAGCCAGATCGCTCAACCAAGAAGCAACGCCGCTCTACCAGAGAGCTACGCCGCTATGCCAGGCGCCACGACGCGCCACCAGATGAGAAACAGGAAAGTTTCAAAGTATGGAGATGCAGAATTTCAAGCGAAATCGAGAGAAGAGTAAGAAGAAAAGAAAACATATATATCAACAGGTGGTAAAAAATATATATGAAGTAAATAGGTAAAGTAAAGTAAAAATTATTTTAAAATGGTATTTTATTGGAATTAGTAGAATTAATGACATAAGAATTATTTTAGAAAGGTATTTTATTGGGTTTTATTAGGTGTAGACAACTATTTAATCTACGCTTATGTGCATTTAACAAATGTATGTTTTATTCTTAGAGATATATGTTGTTTATTTTTAATGGCCAGGAAATAAATAATAGTATTGTTTCTGTAATAAAACATACTAGCTTTGATTATTAATTCGTTCGAAAACAAAAATGGTGAGAAGTACTAATTATAAGATCTTAGTAGATTATTAAAATGCATGATTCCACAAGAATTTTGGAAATTTGATGACAAAATAAAAAGTGCATAAATTGGTTATTCTCGGATTAAACAATCCACACATAATTATTCTAGTTACAATTTATGGAATTTAATACTCATAGTAAATTACAATTTAAAAATAAATAAAGAATATTTTTTCTAGTTCATTAATAACAAATTATTTCGAGATAATAAAAACATATTTGTTTTCGTAACTATAAATGTGCTTTTAATTTGGGTAATTAAGGAAATTATTATAAATTTTTTTTGTAAACCTGAAATGTAAATAATAATTTTGTCATAGGGGTAATCAAAAGACGTAGCCACTGCACAAGAAGAAAAAAAGAAAAAAGAAGAAGGAAAAGAAGAAAGAAGAAGAGGTCAACACCGTACTACCTTTGCCAGAGTCACCATCAGCACCGTTTCCAGGACGATCACGAAGTCCAAATCGTGATAGTTACCCAAAATCCAGGACCGTACCAAGGGACCTCAGAGTTCCACGATTCCACGATCCACGGCAGAGAATTGGTCGAATTCCAGGACTCCAGAATCCAAGGCTACAAAGAGACTGTTCCATCCAAATCCGCCAACCAGGACCACCAAGCTCTCAGAGGGCATGAGTTATACCGCCAAGGGAGCTTGACATGATGTTGGATCCATTTTGAGTCTGTGGGAGCCAAATCCACAGCAAGAAGAAAATGGAGTCAAATGCGGAAAAAAGGGACCAAAGAATTCATATGGAATGGACTTAAGGTTCAATGAAAGAGGCCATTCCCAGTAATGAGTCAATAGGGACCTACCAGTAGCAGCCGTGTACAGCAGCCATGTACCGTAGCAGTCTCACAGTAGCAAGCCAGGGAAGCAGTCCAAAGTCAGAGTCTATTGGAAAATTGATAGACTACCGCAGCAGAAAGAACCTGTAACCTCAGCCAAAAGGGTTACCAGGTTTAGCAGCCCAAGGACCAAACCAGATCGGGAAGGGACCATTCCAGGAAGGTCAAGGATCAGGGGATGTGAGAGGTGACAGCCAGAGAGCAAAGGGTAGTTACGGTCAGCCAATTAAGAAGACCAAAGAAGATACAACTTGTGCAGTGAAGCAAGCGTGAGGTTATCATATTATTGTAGATTGTTTTAAAATTTTTGTAAATTATTTACATTAAGGGTTTTAAAAAGAATTGAACAAGTAGTTCAATTTTTTTTCTGTCGGGGGAATAATGTAATAATTGGCATTATTATTAATTGAAAAAATCTAAAGAATTTACCAAAAATTCTAAACAAGTATTTAATGTTTAAATTAAATAATTAAAAAGACACTTATGACAATGAAACAAACCTTCATTTTATTAATTTACATTGAACGTGACATTGTAAAATACAATCAACAGTCACAAAAATTTTGGTTTATATAGAAAGGATCACTTGGGGGAAACGCTCAGTCGGGTTCGGACTAAGGTCCAGAACTTTCGCCCCCCTTGGGCGAAAGTTCTCGTTTTGTATTGTAAAGCAATGTGTAAAGTTTTTTGTGTACGATGTGAATTATGGGTAAATATTTTAACTTAATTTTGTTTAATAATAATTGATTAATTGATTTACATATAAATGCCAATTTTACATTTTCGTCCCGAATTATATTTTATGCTTATCTTTATTACTATTAGTTATAGTGCATTATTCTCTAAATGGAATTTTATTCATTTTTTTCTGAAGACTATTTGTCAAGTTTTTTATTTATTGTTAATATACATTTGTTAATGTTTTAATACTTATTATTAATCTCTCCTCCTTTCCCAAACCAGCAAAATACTCCGAGCATTTGAGAAGCCTCGGCGTTTCTATTCCCTTAGGACTAAAAGAGTCTAAAACTAGTTGCCAAGAACCGCTCGACATATGCTATTAAGGGATGTTTTTTTTTGTAATTTTATTATTTTCTTTTATTATTTTATTTTGCCACTGGCGAATGGATGTTCCTTAAGGACTCCAGGACCCTTTGGCTGGTGACAGGCGCTGCCCTAATCCCTTAATAGTATAGTAACAGTAGCTAAAGACCTATCAGTAGTTACAAATGGTCTTTAGGGTTAAATGGTTGTTACATTTGGTGACGAGCGTTGGTCTTTAGGACTTAACTGGTTGTTACACCGTATTCGAGATATTTGAGAAAAAGTGTAAATCTCAAATTTTGAGGGAAAATTAAAAACGAATAAAGATAAAAACATGAAATTTTAAACTTGAGGCCTGAGGTGAACTGGTCAGATTTTGGGCAGTCACAACATCTGTGGCGTACTTTATAGGAGGGCCATTTTTATTATTTTATGGAATATTTCCGTTATTTAAGTTTGGAAAAAAGAAAATTATTCAAACAAAAGTTCTCTATAATTTTTGTCTTTTAGAACATTTTTCTAAAATGGTCCGTATTCAAGAAATTTGACAAAATGTAAAAAAATAAATTTTTTATAAAAGTTGTTTATGATATCGATGTCTATAAGTTCTGTTTTATAAATGATTTCTCTAAAATAGACAGTAATAAAAAAATTGGAGGAAAAGGGTAAAACTTTAATTTTTCAGTATTTTCGTTGGCAATGAATATATAAAAAAAATATTTCGATTTAGAAGTATGTGGAAAATGTATAAATTTAGTTTATTCTCTATATATAGGTTATATAAAATAACTGGAAAAAACCTGTAATAACTAGATAGGAAAGTCACGTGTTGAAAACATCAAATAAAGCACAAAATCAATATCACAGCATACAATTTATTAGTAATTGTCGCGAATGATTTCGGCCTCCATGGCCATCTTCAGGCCTACAATACAAATTACTTAAACACATTGTTTCAATTTTTTCGTTAATACAATTTAACGTTTTATACACTGCACCGCAAAATTAACTGGAAACGTAAAATTTTTAGTTTTGTTGAATTGCCCTGTATAATAATTAAATATATTTATCAAAATATGAGTTACCTTTATCAATTCGTTTTTTAAAAGTATTTTTTGTTTCTGAAAAGAAAGTTTTTGTTAAGCTGTTCTCGATAATCAAATATTTACTTACAAAATAATGCTTGTTAAATTGATTGTATGCCTTTTTGGTATGTGGTTGGCTGCTCCGAGTCGGAGGTTGGCTGCTTCTTCGGAAAAGAAAAGTGATTTTATCAAGAATAATTTGAAATAAGGCCAGATCAAATAGCGCAAGCTATTGCCTTACATCATGATGCTCGTTCCATTTCTTATATCGAAGAAATGCTTGGCGTTCCGGGAAGTACAATATCTGATGCTTTACGAAGATTTAGAGAAACTGGTTCTCGCTCTAGAAGACCTTAACAGGGAAGACCAAGGGTAACAAACGTCGTTGAAGATCGATTTCTGAGACTTCAAGTGCTTCGAGAGCAGACAGTTACTGCTACAGCCAGGAGACTGGCAGATGTTCATGGAATAGTAGTTTTACCTAATACTGTACTCAGAAGATTAGGCGAACAAAATCCTATGTATATGCCATAGGCCATTTACTCGATGCAGCTCATCAAAGACAACGCTTAGAATTCTCTCGTGCTCATGCAGATTGGGATATGGAAGATTGGCGAAACGTTATTTTTACATATGTATCTGGTTTTACGAGATACTCACCTGATGGTCATCAAAGAGTATTTAGGAGGCCTGCAGAACGCTATGCCCAATGTTGTTTCTCTCCTAGTACAGTTTGGTGGTGAAGGTGCAATGGTATGGGGCGGCATTTCTTTGGAAGCACATACAGATCTTGTTATGTTAGGGGGAGCTGGCCTTAATGTTGATAGGTACATTAGGGAATGTCTGGAAAAACATGTGGTACCTTATATGCATTTTGTAGGTGAATTTTTTTTCTGATGCAAGATAATTCTCGGCCGCACATAGCCAGGGTAACTATGCAATACTTTAAAGATGTTGGTATTGACATACTAGCCTGGCATCCTAGAAGCGCAGACCTTAACCCCATAGAGCATTTGTGGGACAACTTGGTAAGAAGACTTAGACAAAATTGTGATGAGTTTAAAACTGTGGTAGCGTTAGAACAAGCGATGGTAAATAAGTGGGAACAAATACCGCAAAACGAGATTGCTGTTTTGGTCCAGTCTATGCCAGAACAGATGAGAGCTGTTATTGGAGCTCGAGGAGAGAATACTCGATTTTTATATCCAAATCTTAGAATTATTTTATGATTTCAATTAGAAAAATGCCCGTTAATTGTGTACTCCGGAATACAAAAATTTAAAAAATTTTTATTGTTGTTAAATTATTCAATATTTTGGAACTTATTTTTTATTTTAGGGTTTGTTATTGAATATACAATAAAATTTTTTTATTAGAATTTAAATTTTTCTAATACTTTTTAATTTTATTTAAAATACCCTTAGTGTCCGGTTAATTTTGCGGTGCAGTATAATATTTAATAACTACAAACTTACTGATTCTCACACATAGATATGGACTCTGAGATTAACCATATTTAATTTTATGTAAGAATTTGCCCTTTACCTTTTTTTTTACATTCATTGATTTCTATTTAATTTTATGGTCCTTTAAAAAACTAGACAGTTACTACTTTCTAGTTAAATATTAATGCTTTAAAAACCTATTAGGAAACCAACATAACGTTGGTATTATTTTACCTACCTTAGAAAGTGACACCGTACTTAAAACAGGGAGAATAGTGTTGAATTTAGCCGTATATAAATACTAAACACTTATCGGTTAGAAGCCATAGATAATTATATAAGAAGTTATAATGAACTTGGTTTAATTATCTAAACATAATCTACAATATATCGAAAAACAGTTGGAATCAAGAAGTAAAAAAATATTTCTAAATGTGAAATCCACCAATCACAGTTTATATTATATTCACTCGGCTACTATTATGTTTTTTAAATTCTAAATAAGTGACAATTTAATGGTCCTCTGTTTGGTGAACCACTAAATTCTTCTAATAACTGGAAACGAAATTAATTTTGAAAAGGTGTATTTCCGAATATTTAAAAAAACAATAAATAATAAATATAGTGCATGGAGTTTTGGTTAATGAGTGAGTGATTTGACGTGGAAATTTCTTTGGTTGTTTATCTTGGTCTCTCTCTCTCTGACCAGCATAGCAACGGCGGTCCTTAATATACAGTTCATCAAATTTCTAGAGGCTTTCGACGGCTAGACAGAGAAAGCACTACTGACAGGCATCCCGACGGATTTACGCAATGAAAGTACACTCTGCGCATCAAGTATTTCACTATTTCATTCAGGCGTAAATGTCAGATGTAAATTTCGCTAAAACATTTCTTTTATTTTCGTTTGTTTTTTTGCTCATTACAGTTTAATAGAACCTAAGTATGGAGTTTAATAGCAAATTAAGAGGCCGCGTGATTAACAGTCAATCTCGCGAAATAATAGCCAATGTTATAGAGTTTATGAGAAGAGAAGGAAACTTTAATTCACCTTCAATACCATTTAAAAATGTAAATGATCGTGTTGCTGCAGCCACAGGAGTATCTAAAAACACTGTCGTCCGCATTTCTGGAGAGAAAAAAAGAATCGATAACCGTGAGATATCGGAATTTTCATCACCAAGAAAAACCATTAAAAAACCAAAAACAGTTAATGATATAGATGAAGCTGGACAAGAATCAAATTTTATTTTTTTATTATTAGATAGCTATTTTTGTTTCTGAGTTGTGTTCATTTACAGGCTCAATTTTTTTCCGTTTCTCCTTTTTGATTTTATATGGGGTTTCAAGTTGTTTTTGACTTATTTCGACGTAAATCACAACAACACACTTTTTTAATAAAGCAAACAAGTGTTAAGAGGGATATGTACGTGTAAACTACAATTACAAAAAATTGATATGAAACCCATGAAACCACCAACAAAAATGTAAAGCTAGCTCCGTACTAGAACATGGTGTCATTCGTCGAGATAATTTATCGTTTTGTTTAATAGATCAAGAAATGTAAATATTCCCCTGTTATTTTTTATAAAATTATAGGAAATAAATTTTTTTCTAAATAGTATAGTTTATTATTTTGTAGAAAAACAAAATTTCGAAAATTTTAGTAATGTTTCAGAAACAACCGTTATTAATAATAGGTACCATTTTCCTTAATAAGGTAGAAATAAAATATAAATTATTTCCACGATTTACAAAGGCCTACAAAAAAATTATAGGTATTTTCTTTCCGCTATCCTATAAAATTTATATTTTCTGACTCAATTTCAAAAGGTTGAAGGAATTCCAAAACACCTTTTATGGCATAATAATTATTTTCAATTCTACATACTATCTTTAGCTGCTTTTAAAAACGTTCTAAGAAAGTCCAATCAGACCAATTTAATCCCTAAACTATTCCACACTTTTAAAATTTAATTACCTAAAAATATTAAAAACTATTTAAAATAACTTGTTTAGCAGACAGTACAATAGCTATCTTAGTCACACGTAGCGCGTTCTCTGTCTGGGCGTCGAACACCTCTAGAAATTTGATGAACTGTATTGCTCCCAATCTTCTGCCTACTTTGATCTTCAGATAATCCTGTAAAGATTTACAAAAAGAATAGCATAGCTTAATCAATAACAGTGACGTTATTAAAAAAGAAGAGACCAGATGGTTGTCACCTTAGGTTGTCACCACAGACATCGATAAAGGAGATAGGAAATGTCATTTTCATCAGGCACGTAGAATTGAAGGCGGCCATCTTTACAAAAAAAGCGACCTACGCACTTGCGCATTGATTGAATATTGAAGTGTACAGGATAGGACTAACACATTTAAACATAATTCGAAAATATTAAGGATTTACTTACACAGTAGAACTAATAACCTTAAAAACTCGTAATAGAATTTTAATTTTCTTTTTTTGTGGATTTTAAGAGATTTCTAAAAATAAAAAACATCATAGTCTTTTTTGAAACTTTATTTTAAATTAAATAAAAACATAGAATATATTTAAAATACAATTTTATATGAAATTAATACAACAATCTAAGGCCGTCATACATTTTGTAGCAAATAAATCTGGAATTACGTGATTTAAACAAAATTTTCATATTAAAAACTGTAATTTTGTATGTAATTATTACATGGGATTGCTCAGATCTTTAAAGTATTTCATTTTATATAAAAACTACAAAACTAAGGAATTCAAAAATATTTGTAATATCGTTCCACAATACTATGACATGCACTTGAGCATACATTAAGAATCATCAATCAAAATAAATAAGAGATTATGGGCATATTCCTACTAATGAATAGAGTAAATTTAAAACTAGGTATTAAAAGAAGCATGTAGTCAAATATTTTATTAAAAAAGGGAAATAAACTTTAACGTTTTCCTTCAAAAAACAACTACTTCTTTGGCTAATTCCGCAGCAGGCATTGAATTATATCCAAAGAAAACAACAAAGTTAAAAAATTCATATTTCAATATTCAAACTTTGTTCTTGCTTACCATAGATAACGTTATTCTTGGACCGGTTTTGTCCTTATTAGAACTCATCAGCAAGAAATAGACATTTTTGATTTCGGTCACTAAAGGAATCTGAAAAGGCGGTAAATTCACCCGCTTACATAGACGGAGGTTGTGAGAGAATAAGTAGTAACAAAGCTTCGATTTTGCCAAGTGCGAAGGGTTTTACTTTTTTATCTTGTGTAATAAATACTCCAGTAACTATATGTTAATATTGGGTTATTAAACATAAAACATTTATATTACATTAGAAAATGGCACTAATAAATTATAAATAAAAAAAAGCTATTTAATAAAAGTTAATGAGGAACAAAAAATACAAAGAGTTTTTTAAATTTTCATTGGGGTTTGAACAATGTCTTTAATGTTTTTATTAATCTTGATATGTGATTTTCCTATAAGGGGAGATACTCTTTAGATAATTATAATTATTGATTTCTCGAAACAAGTTGTTATTTTAAACTAATTGAAAATGAACATTTTTTAGCAGGTAATTGATTATGTGATTAAAAATACTTTTTTTTTAAGATAATTCGACAGTTTTACACTAGTACTTACAGCCGAAACTGTTTTATATTACCCTATTTTGTCCTAAAAAATAATTTTCAATCATTTTTATTAGCTGTTGCGCTAGAAAGTGTATCTTGACCAGCAGAATATTTTATCATTTTTTTTTGCAATATAAACAATGTTTTCTGAAATATCTAACAACTTAATTACATTCTGTATAATACAATACAATAATTTAACTTTTCCATCCTGGCTGCAGGAAAAAGGTATGGAACACAATGCCATTGAATAGAGAGAAATAAAATAATACGAATGAGTGTGGACCGCAACAGCCCATGCTTTCCATCGAAAGGGCATGGTAAAATCAATTACTATCTTTATCGCTCTCACATCCAAATACAATTAAGCGTCTCATCTTTATTACGCCTGATGCGTCGGCTTAAGATACCGTACATTTTTTGACTATATTTAAATAAATAAATAAATAATGTTTATTGAGCAACTATAAATACATTAGTGTCTCAAAATGAATGAATTCGGCTGAACCGTTTTTCAATTGATCCTCATTATAACAGAAAAAATGTTCACAAAATAAGTATTTTAAATTAAATCATTGTCTTGAAATAAGAACTTGCTTAATAGTCTTACAAAATGATTAAAATTCAAATTATTAAGTTCTGAATTTAACAATAATGGTGCTACGTATCTAAAACAACCTTGGAATTTTGAAGTTCTATGCATTGGGGTTGTAAAAGTGTTCACTCTTAAGTTTACATTGTGTAAAGTTGATCTTTTTAGTAAGATATCGTGGAATTTTAAACATTAAAAAAAGATATTTTACGCTTTCCTAAATTTTATATTTATTTAACCTGCGAATGTACGGAGAAACATAATTTCTATAAGGAATATTACAAGTACATCTTATACAAGAATTTTGAATCTTCTGAAGTTTCTCTCAGTTATATTTAGTAAGAGTAGTAACAAACTATAAGCACTGTTGTTGTACTTTTTAGTGTCATTTGTAAAATGTTGATGGGGTCCTAAATAATACAATAGCCATTAAGATTCTTAATGTCATGGTACAGAAGTAATCGTAGTCTATATGAATGGAAAATTTTTACAGATAAAGTATTATTGTTCCATCCATACCTAGCCCTAGAAATAAAATGTAATTGCATCATACAATTAAACTAATACTATACTGCAGAAAAATAGCTCTAAGTGATCTGTACTAAGTTTATATATTAACAGTTTACATATTTGTCATATAAACCTATTACAAACTTTATAAAAACACCACTATTCTTCTTCGGTCACTGAATAACATAACTGCTGTCAAAGGTTTTAAGTTTCTTTATACATTCTGTTGCAGCTTATATTTCAGACATCCATATAGTCTCCGTTTTTTGAGACAAAGGCATTTTCCATTCAAATCTAAAAAGATTTCGAGAATTTAGTAAATAGAACAGTTTCTCAAATTTCCTTATACAATTAATAGTAATGTTACTTATTATTTGTAATTTCTAAATTCGTTTAAGTGTACAAACCTTCATGTCTTTCTCCAATCCATATGGGGCCCTCTTAATTTGCTACCCAAACGTAGACCTTCTGTTTGTTAAATATAATGCAACAATTTTATATAATTAAAATCAATAATTTCGCCATTAGTTTCGACAATTTTAGTAAGGTTATCCCAGTTATTCCAAGCCAACTTAAGTATGTGACATGTATCTAAATTTATAAAAAAATGTACTTTTATCTATGGTGAATGCAAGAAATATGGAGTCGCAGTGTCAATATCAAAGTTGTATAGGTTTACACCTAATGTTATCCATCAAATGATAATTAGGTGATGATAACTCCATATTCATGCAATTTTAGAAGAGACTATAACGCCACATTTCTTCTTTCATTACCATCTAAACCGTTAATAAAAAATAACCAACTGGCAACATCCATAATTCCTCGTTAGATTCTGAATTAATAATATTCGTTCAAGCTGAAGGTTGTAAATTTCTAAAAATAATAGGGATAATTAACAATTTTTTATCACTTTCTTAAAAAGTATAAAAAGAAACAAATTGATAATTTTAGGTATATATTTACCTCATAACACTAATGTTATAAAAATCTTCAATTTTAGGCATATTTATGGAAGGTATTGCATTATTTTTTTATTGTATCTATTCGTTTTGAAACGATTAAATCATCTTTATGACAATGGGAGGAACAAATAGCGTTATTTGCACTTATATTTTCCAATAGCTATTAACCAAGAAGCATACGCCTTTTCCTCAATCTAAAAAAATTATAGTAATATCAACGTTAGAGTTACAGTTTGTTATTATTGTACTATGATATTTCGTTTTCTAGAAAATGAAACTGTGGTGAAGAATACGGTTCTGGTAGAAATGATGTCTTACTTGTGGAATGTAATGTTTTCTGAATCCTCGTTGTTTAAACAACCAAAAACAAAACAAGTCTTTCCCATTTTATTATTTGTCTATAGTAAAAACTTCTAAAATTCTTTTAAATTCACTAAAATAGCGAATTTCCAAAGAAACCAAGAATAGTTGACATAAATGATACTTCTGTCAAAACACTACAACAACTGCGCATGTGCGTTGTACGCTTAAATTGCCAACATGGCGGCCTACATGGTGTGATTATTTTGAAACACCGGGAAAAACGGCCTTTTCCTATCTCCTCTATCCAAATCTGTGGTTGTCACTGTAAAAACATTGCATATAACCAAAAAAATAAAAATAATGACACAAAAACGTCAAACATGAAAAAGCAACTGAAATATCATAAAAATCATTTGGAAGTACTTTGTATGCTCGCCTTAGACTAGGTAATAAAAAGAGAACTCATAACGATATTTGATCAAAGGCGTAAAATGTTGGAACTGAAAAAACGAACTTGTATTTATGTTATTAGTACTTCATTGATCTTTTTAGGTATAAAGCAAGTTCAAAGCGTAAAATTTAAAATAACTAAGTAACAATAAATAAGACACAAGAAAAAAATATATTGAAATAAACTAAATGAAATCGTTTACATAATAAAATGAGTATTTTTTTTAATTCCGCAAAATAATACATAATGATCTACATGTATTGGACGTGTTTAAGTCGTCTATTGACTTGATGGAAATTAATTTAAAAAAAATAAATGAAAACTATATTTAATATTGTTTATTATACATTATTAAACTATTAAAACTGACACAGTAAAAATTATTTTACAGTGTTGGATAAAATAATTAAAAAATGACTTCAAGTACTTGTTGCTATAGGAAACTATTCCAGTTTGGTCGATTTAAAAATTTCTTTTATGGTATTAATTTTAGCCAAAGCGTTTTTAACTAATGTCTCCGTAGCATATAATTTTGTTGAGTTATTATTTTAAGGTGTTTTTTTTAAAATAAGACATTACTAAAGTGAGGTAATGAAATTAAAAGGCAAATAAATTAAAACTTACCGTTTTTAATGTTAAAATTTACTAGTTCCGATATACCAAAGTTCCAATAATGGCAAATAAATAATATAAAAAGACAATATATAAAAACACAACCACGAAAAAGTAATGATAATGTCCACAGACTGACTCTAAAAATATTATACAATGGCTGTCCCGAGAAGAAGGCAGCTAGAGGAAGAACACGACTCGATACGCGCGCGCGATACACCAATCAGCCAATGACAATGACGGATGATGATCTACATGAGCTGCAGGCAGCGCCAAGAACGCTGTCGTGGTGCCATATTCAAATATAGCGAAACGAGTTGAACATCCACATTACCGACATATTTAAAACGTCCTAAAAACATCCCAACAAAGACGTTTTAAACATGTCCTAAGCAGGGCTTCTTGAAACCGTCCGTTTTAAGTAGCAGGACGTTTGGACGAGAGTAAGACATGAACTGGATGTCTTTAAGATATAGTGTGCTCTCTAGATATTATTAAATTAAGCTAGTAAGAAAAATTATGCATAAATGAAGATAAATTTATTACTGACCCTTAACTAATACTAATTTGGTACAATAACAAGAAGTTTTAGCGAAAAACTCTTTTTTTTATATCTTTTAACGTTTTGTTTAAGAACTTTGATTTGTCTTGTTTTTTTCTTTATTCTTTTCTACCTGTTGTAAAAGTTGTCTTCTAAGCCGTTTTATGCTAGGGCTTTCTAGGATAGATTCCTTATTTAAAGTTCTATTTGAAAGGCCTTGCTCAGCTTCCAAATGCAATGCTCTTCTTTTTAAGTACTACAAACAATCAATTATTACGGTTATGTTTTGAATTATACACAAAAGGGTTGCTAAATTCTTAAAAGTTCATAACATAATAATGAAAAGAAATTAAAAAAATATATGTTTAATTACGTTTATTAGTATACGCACCTTCTTCGGTTGCATGTATTTAGAGAATTTAGGAAATATAGTGGGTACTGCTCCATTTAGTAAACGTCTTTTACAGTCCGTCCCATAAAAAAATGTCTTTTAAAATGTTTTGAACACTATCACTTTGCGTAGGCATCCAATTTGCAATTTTCGTTGCCTGAATCAAAAGATGTTTTTTGCTAGATCCACAGAAAATTCAAAATACAACAAATAAACATTGCTGCAATTAAATAAGAAGCAAAAGTAAATTAGGATTTAATAAAAGTTAATATTTAGAATTGTACGACACGCCACTGGAAAAAATTACATGTTTGGCCATTTTAATATCATTTGTTGCTTAAATATCAATGAAAAGCATAAAATAAACAAACTTGGTGGGTAAAATTTATTACTCTGGAGTGAGACATGTACAATATGTAAATATCAAGTTATATAACATCAAATAAAATAAAAAATATAAGAAAATATATAAAGTGAAAACGATTGATTATTATTTACCTGTAAAACGTAATATCTGCTTATTTCTTGCCGCTATAACTTTAACACTGATATGCCACTCAATAAACCATTGTACTAAACCAATTATTAAATGTAGTTTAATTCAAAAATCAGAAATAAACACGAACAAAAACTTTGGTGTCACCGAAATGATTAGCACTAAAATAATGGCGGCCAATAGATATTTGGCACAGAATACTACGTGTTCTCGATATACTTGTTACGCGTCCTCTCTTTATTACCTAGTTTAAGGTGCTCGCCAAACGAGACGCGAGCACCACAGACAATTAGCCTTTTTCCTGGGAAGATTTAAAAAAGATCCGCTAGAGGCAGCACCGGTGGGGGGTACATATGTTTTGAATTCTTTATGGACAACAATATCAAACGTATAGATTTATAATGGAATTAACGGAAGATGATGTACTTGGAACGAAATTGAAATTTGCAAAAGTGCAAGATCATCTTGTCCGGGACTTAAACGATGGCTTGCATGTCGTAGCTTAACCGTGTCAGGTAATAAAAATGTCCTAGTTAAAAGGTTAGTTGGTTTATAAATTTTCTCGTATGTCATTGTAATGTTGAAAATTTTATAATTTTAAATAAAATATGTTGTTTTTGTTTATATATGTAACAATTAAGAATGCATTGCAAATGGTAATGTTAAAAAAAATTTCATTGGAATTGATGGTGGTAAATGTCTAACGAATAAACAGCAACGCATGAAATTACTCAATTCAACTCTACCAAGTTCAACATCCTGCACTTTTCCTACTACAAACTGGGCAAATTTTCCATTTAAAGCTATCCCTCGTTCTTTTTGCTATGCTATAATGTATTACTACTGGTCCTATATGTAGACTGATATAAAATATAACCTTTTTAAATAAACAATTACTAACCTTTGAAATTGTCGCTGGCAATAGATTTGGGTTTTCTATTGTTGGTCCATTTGAATTAATAAAATGTCTTGTACAAATAAAAGTATATTTTTTTATTTTTTCAACTGTTAAATCTGTCCTTCGTGATAAAACGTATCCACTCCAATCACTTTTTTTGTCAACTTGTGGTTTTATAAAAGGCACAAATTTTACACCATCTTGCTTGTAACGACTGTCAGATGTACAATTAGGCATTCCAACGACCTGTCAAACAATAGGTGCCAGTGGGAAATTCTTGTATACTTAAGGGGGTAGCGACATAGTCTTGCAACTGGGACGCTATTTTTATTCGAAGTAGTACTCGCCAAGCCTGCCAATTTATGAAGAAATGTATAGGTGGGTTTTTTAAATATTATTTTTATTGTGTTTGACATAAAATATTTAAATGTAATCCATTATTCATGATTTTACGTAAAGTAGATAGAATACACCATATGTCGCCACCCTTAGATATATCAAACCTGCCCACTGGTAATTCATTTGTTTGGAATGCCTAATTAGCAAACGCACAATGTTTTGTAGGCATGACAATTTGTTTTTTAATTTTTATTTTCGCTATATTTATTTTTTCTAATAATTAGGCATTCCAACGACCTGTCAAACAATAGGTGCCAGTGGGAAATTCTTGTATATTTAAGGGGGTAGCGACATAGTCTTGCAACTGGGACGCTATTTTTATTCGAAGTAGTACTCGCCAAGCCTGCCAATTTATGAAGAAATGTATAGGTGGGTTTTTTAAATATTATTTTTATTGTGTTTGACATAAAATATTTAAATGTAATCCATTATTCATGATTTTACGTAAAGTAGATAGAATACACCATATGTCGCTACCCTTAGATATACCAAACCTGCCCACTGGTAATTCATTTGTTTGGAATGCCTAATAATAAAACGTACGTTTGACGTAGTTGTCAATAGAGAATTTAAAAGATATGTACCCCCACCGGTGCTGCCCCTAGCGGATCTTTTTTAAATCTTCCCAGGAAAAAGGCTAATCTGTCAAACTAATTGTCAGTATATTTTTTAGTTATTGAAATTAAATATACAATAAAATGATTTATTCTTGTGTATAATTGATAAATAATATATACAAATAAATCAATAATTTTAATAAAACTATATTAAATTAATTTAATTACGAGTATTAAAATTAAAATGTTATATGTGGCGATGGAGCCGAGACTAGTGCTTTTGGCTGTTATGCGAAAGATCCCGGTTTCTAATCTATGATTGGAGAATAAAATAAAATAAAATATTTATTTTTTAAAAAATTATAATTTATTTTTAAATTAGTTATTTTATATTGATAACATAAAACATCCATCATTTTCACTTTTCTTACATAAACTACTATTATAGATTGAATTTACAAAAGTATAGAAAGATAAAAACAACTTTCAGACATTGTGTATCGGACAGGACAAGGTAGATAACATTTTAAAAATATTTATATTAGAATAATAGTAACTTTAAACGCACAAATGGCTGAATGGGCAGAACGACAGTACTTTGCGTCGATTCTCGAGCTTGGACGATGTGAGCGTTCCTATAGGAGAGGTGAACGATCACATCCTACAGCGTTTCTCTCAAAGTGGTTTGGTCGTATTCCCGAAACTCGGTGAATGTGATCAAACGGGGGAATAAAGTGCACGGTGTTGCCAACTCTAATATCTTCTTTTTCTTGATTTTTGTAGACATTTAAACTATATTTTGTTAACTGGATATAATTTTGTGATAATAAAAGAAGAAAATATTAAAATTGTCACCTATCCTTATTGAATTTGACATATTTGGAGAATATTAATTATGAATTAGAAATTAAGAGTGAGATTGAGAGGTCGTTTCGTAGGAGTTTTCTGAAATATGATAAAAATATATATATTTTTTTATTAAAAGCATAGAAGAGGGAAAAGAAAAACGTACAGCCATTACAGAGTTCACTTTTTTAAGATACTTAATTAAAAATTAAATTTGCAAACCGGAAATTTATAGTATAGGTAGTCGATTTTGTTTTAAATTTTGTGCTAAAGAAAAGTAAGTTTGTATTAATATCAAATAAATAATTTTATTAATAAAAATTCGGTAAAGAAAATTCAATACATATGTTTACAAATAGATAGATTAGACTAATTATATAAACTGGAGTGACCGCCTCATAGAAATTTGAAATATTTTCAACTAACTTATTATATAAAGGGTTATAATTTATTTCGAAAAATTTTTTATAACTTTTGTTTACTACCTACGGAATCTGCAACTCTTAATTATCCTTCCTCCGTGCTACCTACTTTAACTAACTGTAGCTTAACTAGATTATTGTCAATACTTATACTTTATTTCAACTTTTCAAATATCACTTTCTCAGTTTAATGGGATTAAATTAACATTTTTAACAATCATTCTTTGTGTTTTTCTAATTTTGTAATTATTTTTACAAAACAAAACCATACAATTTGCTTTCAGTAAAGATATTTGTCATATAAGACAATTTATAAACTTCTTAACACTGAACACTAATATCAATTTTGGGATTTTTCATAATTTGTATTCCCATTTTAGGCAATAAATATAGCTTAAATGGTACCTACCTACTAAATAGTACGACCCTTATTTATTAGGATTTTGGGATTTTCCCTAATTTACAATTCCCAGAATACGAATAATAGATATGTAGGTATGTATAGGTACCCATGCATTTATTAGAATTACAATAATTGATTTTTGTGATGAGGTACCAAATAATATTTTACTTATGCTAATAAATTATTCACTCTTTTGTTATCAATAATGATTTTATTAAAAATATAAAAATACGAAATGTACGAATATGAAAAAAGTTAAAAAAATTACTTAATTACGGGCCAAAAATAATAAATCAGCTACCCCGCATGCGTTTACTAATAATTCTTGAGAGAACACGGCGTTCTCCTACGAAATACCAGTAGAACGATGTTCCTACGACTTTCGTAGGAAGTGAACGTTCCTATGACTTCAAGAATACGGGCTTAGCGAATTTCAGGAGAAACACGCCCTCTATTCCTATAGGAACGCCGTTCCTACGACTCAAGAATACGGTCCCTGGTAGAATAGGCAATTGATAAGATATAGCAATTATTTCAAATTTAACTAATACCAACTGATACCAACTGTACCAACTAATATCAACTGATACCAATTGATACCAACTGATACCAACTGATACCAACTGATACCAACTGATACCAACTGATACCAACTGATACCAACTGATACCAACTGATACCAACTGATACCAACTGATACCAACTGATACCAACTGATACCAACTGATACCAACTGATACCAACTGATACCAACTGATACCAACTGATACCAACTGATACCAACTGATACCAACTGATACCAACTGATATCAACTGATACCAACTGATACCAACTGATACCAACTGATACCAACTGATACCAACTGATACCAACTGATACCAACTGATACCAACTGATACCAAAAAATTCTGAAAAAACTGATACGTGAACCATTACCGTTCATATTAAATTTTCTTACATTGTGTTCTTACACAGAGTACAATTAAAAAATTAAACAATATATAAATATGTTGAATTTAAAACTTCAAATTACTAATATTTCCGCAAATCCGTCAATCTGGGAACAAAAAAAATAACTTAGATACTTAAACTCCCAATTCCCAGTTTTTAAACACAAGTTTTCGAGAAAATTACAGACTTTTTGATATTAAAGATAACTAGTGATTTTTAATTTTTCTATGACTTCTTACAAAGAAACATCTGTCGAATTTCCATCGAGAGAAGAAAATATTCCATAACGTTAACTTTCGACTCTAGTGACGAAAGTAAGTTGCTACATATTCTTACACATCATCCGCCTCGAATTTATAATATATAATATATGGATTCTTATTAAAATATAAATGCATTTCTATTCTATTGAGATTAAAACCAAAATAAAATTATAAAAAGTGTGTAAAATTAGAACTACGCAGATCTACTTGTCTAGTGTCAGTTGTTCATAAGTGTGATAAAGTAGAATTTTTGGGACCAAAATATTTCAAAAGTGATACTTTACAATAATTATAAGTAAGAAAAACCAAATAAAATTCATCACTTCATTTTATTCTACCCTGTATCCGTAGGGTCCATCTCATCGCCCATTCCAGACAACACGAAATCCAAAATAAATAAATTAAAAGCTGGTTCTCGCTCTGCTATCGGGCGGGATGTCAAATTAAGAAAACAAATGAGGCGCGACGTGTTTCTTGCCTCATTAGGAACTTCACCTCTTACGGCCACAGCCTCCTGCAACTCGGCTTTTCTACATCCGTATATCGAGCAGGCCACGTCATGGCCGACCCGACACCCATGTGCGAATCTAATTTGGTTACTTCGCTAACGTTCATTTGTTCAAATTACGCAGCGGCAATGATTCTCTGCGAGCGGTGAACCAAGAAGCTGGAGGATAGCGGATACGAGGGGAAAAATGAAAGGTCCGATAATTTTAAAAAATTTATTAACAGTTCATAATATAGCTTTTTACTACATGCCAAGTGATAGTTTTGTTAATAGTTTAATGATATTTTTACTGATAGTTTTACTAATAGTTTTATTGATAATTTTACTGATGGTTTTACTAATAGGAGAGAAGAATACTTTATGGACTTATTGAGTTTATAACAACTAGTATAGAGTGCAGCCACCATTATAGCTTCGTTTTAATCTGACTATCTAATTCTATACGTCATTATAACTGTCCCCCTCCTTTCCAAACCTTTTGTATAAACAAAACCATATTTGACCCTTGGGCAAATAGAAATCAAAGTTTATCACGGACACTAAGTAATGAGTATGATTGAGTAGCTTAGATTCATATGCAAGAGGACCTTAACATCCATTCAAATCTTGCGTTGAGTGATTGAAATATGTAAAATTCTCATAAAAAGCCATGTATTTTGAACAGCGGTACTAGCACCAGGGCCCTTGCGGTAAACTAAAAAAGCTCAATTAGCATTCGTTTTTTTGGAACCGTATTTCAAGTATGCCGATTCGCCTCCTTATCTACAGTCTTCTTATACGTGACAAAGTCGGTCATTTTGGATAACGATTTATGTTGAACCATATTTAGTCTATATAAGAATAGTTAATACATATGTTCTTATTTTAGTTTAGTAACACATAATAATATACTACTTTATATTCTAACGTCACAGCTATCGGAAAGACGCCAACACAGTGTGCCGGTCTCCCTTTAGAAATACATTGCCTATGCCTGGCCATATTGCATTCTCCGAATGTCCCGAACTATAAAACTAGTATACCTAATTGCCTTAATAGTAAGACTTGATTGTATTACGAATACTGTTATAAGAAAATCATCTTTCTGATGGTAAATTATCATTAGGTAAAATTAGGTTTACGATTTTACACATCTTTTCTCTAATTTTAAATTCACAGCCGGTTGCAAGAACGATTGTCAAAAATATCTCGTTAGCTAATGAATTCATATCTTTATTCACTCCTTAAATTATCCTCTAAATGGTAAATTTGGCAACGGTGCTTTTCCAAATTACATTATGAAGTAAAGTGTGTCGATATTCGAGGTACGTCCGTATCAAGAGTTTTCTCTGTCTTTGTCGTCCCATTTAAGAAAACACTCGGCAGGTGAAGACGAAACATACGTTTTTGTAATGAGCTCAAAATTTGTCATAAGGAATGTTGCTTCGCAATACAATGCCTGGCAAAGAAAGTTGAACGGCAAGAGCCGAGAGCGTCGAGACTAGACGAACATTTAATATGAGAATTGTTTACAAAATATACTTATACTTATTTAAAATTACGTAAAAAAATGAATTTTAAGAAGATTTAACAATGTGAATGTGGATTTTACGATGGAAAACAAATGATTATTCACAAATATTAAGTACTTTAATTATAAGAAATAATATTTCTTCATTTACAAATAATATTTTCTTGTAGCAAAACCTAATATGCAGTGATAAGAATTTATTATTAATGCAAATGAAAATAACAAATTTAGGGAAACGAAAAGGAACAACATGACAAAATATAAAATAATATTAATAAAGTACCCTGTTCTATAATCTAAATTAATAACAAAAACGTACATTAAAAATCAAATAAAAATTAAAAAGTTAAGAGTGTTCTACTTTTTTATTATTAATAAAAAAAATATGCATTTATAAAAGCTAAAATTCCTGAGCAACATTTATTTTCATGAACTATTTAGATATTAAATTATAAGGGTTTGAATTTGGTCAATTTCATGAACAAAAATAAAAAATATAGGTAGGTAAGTACATTCGATCATGTATTGGAAGTAAGTACTAAAAGTCAATACAACAAAATGTTTTTCACGGTTTAAAATATTTTGGTTTCGGCCCAAGGGGTATCTTCAGGACTAAATAAACATTTTTTATTAAAAAGAGGACAAAGGTATCCATAAGTGTGATGTCTTTAAGATGAGGTAAAGGGCGGATTGCCAGAGGAGGGGAAAAGTTTTCTTTTATAAGTCAAGTATGATAGGTATATTACTGGTTGTTAGAGGTGTATTTAGGCTGGTTATATTTACCTTTTTCTAGAAAGGGATGGAACAAGTACCTAAGTGTCTTCTGAATAGGAAGAAAGCAATGAGGTAATAACTGAGAATGTGGTACCTGCGAAAGAGGTGAGAAACAAAAATCACCCTCCGTAAACCAGCTGAGTTTTTGTATCCCAAGAGACTAAATTAATACCAGTTTGCTAAAAGTAACATTAATAACTTCAGTAGTAACACTAAAATACTGTCACTAAGATATTTAATAGAACTAATAGGTACTTAAGGATCTTAAGATGTCATAAAAGTTATTAAAGATCGGCTATTTTCAGTATAACATTTCTTGTTCTTCTAGATTACGTGGGATACGGATATTGTTTAAGGCTTGTTTGTTACTGTTCTAAAAAGCAAAATGCTGTTCCAGATTTACCTGACAATAGCTAAATTTAAAAAATATAGGATATGCAAAAAGATTAATTAGTTATGGCCTGAAAATTATTGTATACATATTTTTTTATTGGACCTTTGAGTAATGAGTCGTTATAGGCATTCGTTAGTTATGGAAATATACAAAATATTCATTGGACCATTAACTAAAGGCTTGTTAATGCCCCATTAAAAAAACAATTGAATAAATATTGTGGACATCTGTCATCTTTTAAAATTTTAATCGAATATTTTTTTTATTAATATACATTAATATTTATATATTACGCATTTTTATACAATATTTTATATATTTTGGATTTAATATCAAGGTAGGTAGCATAGATAAAATAATATACATATGGTAGGTAGGTAACAAAGTTGATTTTTTAGCAAACGTTATAAAAAATGTATCTCAATTTTGAGAACTAAATCCATTGATTTTCTAAAGCAAATTATTGTTACCCTTATGTTTTATGCAACTGGATTATTTTAACAAAAAATTTAATAAGAATTCTCAAAGTCTACCGACTAGGGCAGAATAATATTCCAATTTCCAAATTCACTCTGCCGTAAACGCACTAGATTTGGAGGTTAACTTATGAGTCTTATGGCCAATCATATATACTTATATAGATTGCTTATTTATATGTAAATCGGGCATCGAGACAGAATAAAGTAAAGACGACATAAACAATATTTTGCAATATGACAGATGGTCGCACTTCGAGTGACAGAAAAGTGTAATGAAAATGGCGATTTAAGTGGTATTTTGATATATTTGAAGTCAATAATTTTATTTATGAAGACTGACAGAATGAAATGATCTTATATCATTTAAATGAAGCTATTTAACAAAAATTACATTTATTTTCACCATAACTGACTAGACAAGACGCGGGTTTCACTAGGCGCGAAGTTTTCTCTATATCTATGCCGCGTTTGAATATCCACATCCGATGCATTTTTTACATCTCGAGCGTTTGTTTATCCACATCAGACATATATGTCGTACTACATTTACGTATACTGAATCACATGATCAAAGATTTACATCTCAAATGCATCCGATGTGGATATTCGAACGCGGCACTAATACATGAAATGTTTTCTCCCAATTTTGAGTACTCAGTTAAAAATTGTAAACAAAGTGTCAGAGGCAGAGTATTGCATTAAAGCACTCATGAGTAATTCACAATGAATAACTTCGCAAAATACTCATAATAAGTATCTGAGTATGAATACCCACTCATATGAATAATACTTAAAACAAAGATGTGCTTTCGCAAATTTTAGAGAGTACTTTCAGTACTTAAGTACAATTTTGAGTATACTGCCAGCTGTGTATAGTGTTTTTTTGTCATTAAGATTTTTACAGATTTAAATGTACATTTTATAATTATAATTAACCCGGGCATTTACCATTGGGCTAGTAGAAGCCCACAAATGGCCACTTCAAAAAATGGGGCAACTAGAGACACCTCTCTGCGATGTAAATAATCTACAGGATCTTGATGATCTGAGAAGATGGCTGTTTGTAGACACCCCTTAGCGTCAACCAGCACGTTTTAGGCGGTTTGATAACCTGCAGGACTTTTATGAGCTATGAAGATGCAGCTGTCTTTAGACATCTCTCAGAGGCAGGTTTTTATAAACCGCTGGAGGAGGCACAATCGGCCTAAGTGCTGTGGAAGTATCCACCTTCCCCACCTTACAGATACAGATAGTTTATATTGTTAATTGAAACTAATGTAGGATGTTGCTATGAAATTAGAATGTCCATTTATATTAATTTTATTTAGTAATCAAGAAAACTTTGTTCAGTATAATTAATAATAAATGTGTATTACATTAATTAGTGTTTTTTTTATGTTTTATGGCTCAGATATTCATAATATGTCTTAGTTTATGATTTTATATGTTTTGCGTAGGCTTTGTTACTGTTTTTCTGTTATAAAATTGTTTAGATCTATTAATATTATTTAAAGATGTGGACACTTAACATTACAACACGAAAAAAATTGCGTTTAAAACACCTTACATAATATCGTGTCTTGAGGTAAAATAGGTCATTCTTGTTTTGTTTCTAAATATGTAAATGCTGAAATTATATTTTAAAACACGTTTGGGCCAGAACGATTTTATTCAGTGAACACTTGAAAAGGCGCTTTTCGTAGTCCTATTTAAATATGGGTAAGTAATATTTATAACGATATACTCGTATGGCATTGGTCATATCGCGAAAAACGCACCGTGTTGCCAGATTTACGACGTTCAATAGCTATCGAGGATCGGAATGCATTTTTAGTGGATCATTAGTGCTAATGAGTCTATAAATATTTAACACTCGTTCTTGCAACAGGCTGTTAGTCTAATTAATTTTCTTAAAATATTTTCCATTTAAAAAAATTTATACTGCTATATTCCACACTCTATTTTATACAACTCTCAGAAAATGCCTTGATGTACTGAAGTCGGAACTCGGAAACTTTTACGTTTCTAATTACGAGTGCGCTGGGGTGTCGGACTCGGGGGGGCCCTACAGCTCATTGTGTAGTCACCTAGGTGACCCGGTGCGGAGGTGAAAGGTTGCCATAGAGGTGTGCCATCAGCCGTGAACGCCATTCAACAGATGCCTCTAAATATCATTACCGACTACTGCTCAACTGAAAAGATGGCACTAAAGGACAAAGAAGGACGACGAACGGGCTCGGTATTACGAATGGAGTGGCGTGGAGAGTCCTTCAGATTACAGTTAATAAAGGATGATTGTTTCATGCGAAACGGGTATGGATACGGAGTTGAAAGTGTGAAAAATAAAGGAATTAAAAAAAATGTGAAGAAAAGAACATTTCACAGTTCTAACCTGTTTTTATGTATAAGAAAAAAAAAACAAGTATTAACCACATTTTTTTTATAAAGATGGAAAAAGCGACCAGTTTCGATCTATGATCATCATCAGGCCTACAAGAAATAGTATGTTTTTAGCACAACAACAAAAGGTAAAGTAATATAAATAATATGTGAACAACAGTAATTTGAATGATTTTAAATTACGAATTTTATTAAAAAAAGATTAAGTGTAATTCGACGGTATTTTGATGCAAAAAAATATGTTATAGCTTCATATTTTTATTCTTTCTGTGCGTTTTTTGTGTAAGTCATTTCGATATATCTTTAGGTAATCGTTTGAAGTAAAAATTATTATAAATAAGTTATTGCACATAAAATAATACCATTATTATCACTTGCGCCTTTCAAATAAAATCATATTTTCAAAAAATGTACTTATATTTTTGTGCAACTACACCTTTACCAATTTATAAAAATAGGAATAAAATCACGACTACAATTCTCTCACGCTTTCCTTGTTTAACCAGTAAAATACGTGTCGCCTATACCTCTGATTTAAACACCAATAATAATTTAAAAAAAGTTATATCGAAAAAAATTTTATATTATTTTAAAATGTTTAAAAGTTTTAAATTATAAAATACAAACAAAAAAAAACAAATTAACAAATTGTTGCCCACGATACATCCTAGGTCCGTATTTATAAAACGAGCCCAGGAGTCGGACTTGGCTAAGTCATCATGAACGAAAATGGGTTGAAACTTTTCTAGAGTTCCAGGTGGTTCTAGTGTTGCACTGGAATTTAGTGAGGGACATTAATAAATCCGTAACTGTTACGTAAATTTAGGGATTTTGGTAATAACCATCACTAAATTTACGCGATATAACCAATCATCAAACAAAAACGGCTTGATTAAGTATTTAGGCTGCGACGCTAGTTCTGTCTCCACAAAAAGCCAGGAATACGACACAACTAGGGACAAGAAAAGGCAGCGACAACTCTTCCGAAGTAACGCTCCGGAAGGAGAGAAAATCCAGACAGGACCACAAAGTTCTGTCTGGGATAAGCTACAATAATGCGGCTATGAGCCAACTAAAAGTAGGTATAATAGACGGTTCCAAGACAAAATAGCGCAAGATACAATAGCGCAAAGACAAAATAGCGTAAGACAAAATAGCGCAAGAACAAAATAGCACAAGGGCAAAATAGCGCAGGACAAATTACGCAGGGTCAAAATATCGCGTAATTAACAAAATAGGTATTTTAATTAATGAAAATCATTAAAATATTACTCAGCAAATGCTGTTTCGACGACGTCTATGTAGAGAATGTTTAAAGTGTAGCTCCATCTGTCTCAAATTTTAGAATCCGACCTATTATAGTGTGAAGCAATTTCGGGCGAGAAAAATTTGCTGCGACAAATTTGCTCCGAGACAAATACATAAGAGAAAAGTTAACGCCTGATATAAATAAAGTGAGAGCAATTGACGACTAGTCTAATTATAGTGAGTAAAATTAGCGATTTAAAAAAATAATGAAACAAATTAACGCGTGAAAAAATATGACGACATTATTCTAATTAAAATAAAAAAATCTTAAAATAATTTACCTAACCTGTGCAGCCTGGAGCCATGACTCCACGCTACACAGGTTACCTAATTTTTTTGTGCATTTTTTTTTCAAATCCACCGTGTTGTTCCTAAAATGGCGTTGGGAAACAGTGATAACCCCTAAATATAACACGAGGCTATAACTTTAGCAGTTAATGCTGATGGCACACAAACAACATATTATGAGGGGAGACAGGCCATCGAATCGAAAATATAGTCTTTGTTAAACTAGGTGTATAGAACTGAAATAATTTTTAAAAATTTATTTGGTAATTAAATGAGTAAAACAAAATTTGGTAGATTTTCACAAAACTTTTATTTTAAAAAATAAAAATTAAAAAACTATTAAAAACACTACACATGACATGTTTCGAAGTACAACTTCTTTTTCAAATGTGACTAATTTACAATTCGGTGTCCAATATATATATGCGAAGTAATTTAACCAAACAAAGTAATTAAGAAAATATTCAACAACATAACAAAACATACTATTTAAAGTAAATAAGGGTACTTAAGTAATTATGATATCAATCAGATAACAATAAGATAGTATCATTACCGGGGTTATCTCACAGAAAGCTAGGAAAGAGATTTATTAAAGGTGAGTTACTAATATCTAATTGATCATTTAGTAGGTTATCTGAATTTTTAAATCTATTTATTTCAAGTGTTTCTAAATGGTTTAGTTTAATGTTCTTATTTTCTCTATGTAAAATTTCAAAGTTGTCTGTAAAAGAATGATTTTCAGCCAAAATATGATTTGAGTAAGTAGAATTATTTTTGTTCATAGCAATAATTTAAGTAAACATTGTCTTTATTGGCATAGATATGTTGACGATATACTGACTTCTTTTACTGATACTAGTAGATAGTTAAATTCTTTATTGGTTTTTATCAATACTACACACCCTAATATTAAATTTACTATGGAAACAGAGAAGGATAAATCAATTAATTTTTTAGACTTAAATATTATTAAAATTAATAAAGGTCGTAGTTTTGGGATATTTCATTAGCCATCACATACTAATATTACAATAAATAATAGTTAATCTCATCCATACAAACAAAAGCTGGCAGCATACAACAGTATGATCCATAGATTAGTTAATATCCCCCTTACCAAAGAGAACTTCACAAAAGAATTAAATATCATTAAACAAATCGCAGTAAACAATAATTTTATTTCAAAGTTGGTAGACAACATTTTAGGGAAAAAACTTTTTAAACATGCTATTTAACAAGTTTATCCCATAATTAAAGATCAAAATTGCAGATATACGACTCTTCCATATATAGGAGCTCCTAGTGAAAAGAATCCAAAATATTAACTTAGCTTTCAAAACCAGTAATACGCTTGGGAAGTATATTAAAAACAGTAAGGGTAAAATTATTCCTAATAATAAATTGGGGGTACATAAATTAAATTGTGGTAGTTCTCCAAAATTGTATAATGGTCAAACAGGCCGTACTTTCAAAAAGCGCTATTAGGAACTTTATAATAGCTATACAAAAAACGAAAATTATTCTACTTACTCAAATCATATTTTGGCTGAAAATCATTCTTTTACAGATAACTTTGAAATTTTACATATAGAAAATAAGGGCATTAAACTAAACCATTTAGAAACACTTGAAATAAATAGATTTAAAAATTTAGATAACCTACTAAATGATCAATTAGATATTAATAACTCACCTTTATTAAATCTCCTTTCTAGTTTTCTGTGTCAAAAAAAATAAGGGGGGTTAAAATGTATCCAACTCCCCAACTTTTTTAAAGGGGTCGCTTTAAATTTTTTTTCTTCTTAGAATATTAGGCGTTCAAATCTACAGCACTAGCAAAAATTTCGAAGAAAAAAACGCAACAGCAAACTTTAAAAAAAAAAACGTTTTTCTGAATGTTAGTTTAACACCCTGTAACTTTGTTGAGAGCCAGTTTTTAATAAAGGTAAATATAGCCAAATCCACTTATTTTTTGATCTGAGGATAAATTTATGACATACCTTTTTGAAACACCCTGTATATTGGACACCGAATTGTAAATTGGTCACATTTGAAAAAGAAGCTGTAATTCGAAACATGTCTTGTGTAGTGTATTTAATCATTTTTTAATTTTTATATTTTAAAATAAAAGTTTTGTGAAAATCTACCAAATTTGATTTTACTCATTTAAGATAATATGGATTTTTATCAAGTAAAGGCCGAAACAATAAATAATTTATTAGGTGTCTGTGAATACTTTTGTTCAAAAGTAAAGCTTACTGCTGATATTTCAGAAAATATGTATTTATAAAGACAAGGTAGTGTTTGCAAATCTTGTAGCCATTGATGTTGGTTTTACAATTTAAGTGTTTAAAGCTCATTAATATGAGTCGTGGATTGTGCACTAGGATATAGTAACTCAATTACCTTGAAATTAGGCCCCACCGTATTTAAATTTGCATATCTCTAAGTATAAAAGTATTTGATGAAAATACAGAAACAAAAATTACTATTAAATTTGAATAAAAATAAAGGATATGCCTTCAGAAGATATGGTTAAATTTAATTCTAATCTACCAGAGTTTCAAATAATAAAATGACTTTTAAATTTATCTATTTTTAAATAGTTTTATGTACACATAAATTTGACTTATTTCAATGAGGAACAGGCTTCATTAAGGAGTAAAACAGGACCAACGATAAAAGGTCTCCACACAGCTTATAGTACTTCTTAATTACTATACAAGTCAGCAAATCCTTCTAACTTTTTAAACGTCAATTATTCATTATACCTCTTAGATGGTAGTTACTTTCCAAATCAGCAAATCTTTCTTCATATTGTCACAAATCCCAATAATAATATTAAAATTTTTTTTTAGTTTTTTAAAGTAAATTAAAGTAAATCAAATAAAATCATTTTATTTTTAATTCAGCATTTTATTTAGTCAAAACATACCTAATTAAAGGAAAAGTATTCTGTTATTTTATGTAATGTTGTATATATTTTAAATATTTAACAGGTGAATAAATGTTTTAAATAAAATACCTAATTAAACAAATTTAAAATCGATTACAAAATACTGCCGGGTTGCCATTATACGTAAGAAATAATTACTTAACGAAATTATATTGCTTAATTAAAATGATGAAAAAATATTGTCAGGTCATCAACCACGTAAATTTGGTAAACTATGAATATTTTGCAAGCCACCAATATTAAAAAAATGGAAAAGGAAATTAAACAAGGAGATGAGTTATAAACTTGAACAGCAAAGAAAGTGGACCCACTAAGGTAGAGAAAATAAGGTAACAGTAAAATTAATAAACGTTAAAGTTATTTTGAATAATACTAATATTCCACAAAGTTTTCGTTGTGTGTTTTGTGAAGAATGTGACATGCCTCGAGTCTACGAAATGAAGTGGTAAGTGTACCACAACATTATTGTAAAATTATTGAGGTGTGGTTTATTTTGAATAAATTATATTTGTTATATTTTGTTATTTCCTTAAAGACAAAACGGGCCGAATAAGTAAGTTCGTGACATGATGGGGGTGCCATCTTCGTTCTTGAAAAATATTTCATCATAATTATTTTAATGTACCAGTAATTGTTTCATTTTTTTATATTTCGTCAATTATAAATAAATATTTTTTTAATCAGTTAAAATAGTCAGCCACCCTTCATATATAATGAATTTACAGTTGAATAAAGGAAATATAACAATAATTTGTAGAATAAGAAAATTTTTTTTAGCTGTTTGTTGCAAAAATACAGGGTTATTTAAAAAAGTTGTTTCATATAGTTATAATATAAAATAGGCCTAGATATTTTTTTCCCTAAATAAAATTAACCTAAAAATGTTATTTAAGTTATTTGTTAAATTTTTAGTTTCTATTTATAAAAATAATGTCATTAAATAAGTCGATATGACCCAAAACCCAAAAAATGTATGTCTCTTTTTTTTATTTTTAGAAAGCTAGTGAGAATTATAAACTCTAGCTTTATCAAGAGGAAATTAATTAAAACTTATATAAAATTTAGACAAAAGAGATTTGTTGAAACCTTTAAAAAAATAAGATTCAACATTTATATTTATAAAAATTAATTAGTTTATTCAGTAAAAAATAAAAGTGTTCAGGAACAAGGAAATATTAAATTTAAGCTGGTAAATTAACTTTTATATCTCCAATAATAAAATTAGCCACTATTAGTTATCACTATTTGGTTTTGGCTGGCAACTTCCTTAGGATGCAGTCGAACTATAATTCTGCTACACCAAATCTCGCATCTTCCATAATTCTGCTACTCTAGCATGAACACCATATCTCGTTCTTTCGTTCTAATTCTAACGTTTAACTTTTAGTTCTAGCTTTTAACTTTTAGCTTTTAGCTGCTCCTATTCGTTTTCTAAACAAAAATAAATTCTGTTTTTCACGTGGCTCTTGTATGAGATATAAATTAAATTTGACACATCTACTTTTTCAAATTAAATCAAGATACAATAAAAACTAATTACTATAAACATTGTGCAATTCCAGCAACCAAAATGAATTATAAAAACATATTTAGAAAAATTTAACTTTACTTAAAAAAAATAACTTCTAACAACAGGTTGAAATAATATTTCTGAGGAGATATTTTTACAATGACATTATACTTTTTTTTACTCACCACTTGTACAGCCAAACACTACCAGATACTAGGAGATAATATCGATAAAAGAAATTTCAAAATCTAATGGCGAAATCGTTTGATTTACTGTACTCCCACATCACGAAATTTCCCTTTCTTAGAAATATTACGTGCGGCGATAATTTCATTTAAATTAATCGAATACTATTTATACAGGATGTTACACAATTAAAATAACAATTTTAACTGGAATTTTAAAATGTTACAAAGCAAAATAAAAATACACTTTGGCCTAAAATGACATAGATATGATATTTTACCCCAATACTGTGTGTGTCATTTTACCCAAAATCATTTCTTAGAAATTATTAAAAAAAACAAATAATCTTACAGTTTAGTTACATTAAAATAAAGAAAAAAGTCTATTTGTTTACTTGTGCTAAGCCAACTGAGGCTTATTGCACCTAATCAATTATTACAGCCAAATTAGGTGACCAGACAAATATTTTTTGGGATCGAGAAAGACGACTTTGTGGTATTTAGTCCAGACGCGTGCCGCCTGTTACCTTGAATACACTTGACTGTGGACATAAATGAAAAAGATTTGCAATTAGCTATAATAAAAAAACAAGGGACCTAACCTTCCCTTGCAATTACTATCTACATATCAACTTTAATAGGATGAAGGTTTATCTTCACCAATTAATTAGTATAATATTGAAATTTATAAAAACACCAATTTAACAATCAAATTATTTAATATAGGTTTACTGCAATTTGGAAAAATGTAGCTTAATTGATTAATCTCTTACACAAACAAAATTATTTTAAATAAAAAATTAAGAATTTGTTAGTACTTGCTAACTTTAACCAGTAAATGAAGAGCAGCAACTCCGAGGTTTGAAAAAAATCTTTCGATAATTTGCTTTTTGTTGACTGTTGCCCGCATCCCACCACGAGGAGGTAAAGTAGTGGACTAACACACTAATGATGCTTTTTTATTTTATTTTTTCTGAAAAAAGCATTTACAGTTAGTCGTTTACGTTTTATGGCAATTTTGCTAAAAGACTCTGGCAAAAAATGATCTTCACAAAGATCGGGTCGATGGTGTAGCGGTCTAACGCGCTTATATTAATTTATAGGCAAGTTTATGAGTCCGAGACTGCTGGGCTTCGAATCCCAGACCAGACCATGTGGATTTTTAATTAAATTGCATGGTTCGGTTTAGGATTTGATGTGTGCCGTATTAATAGAAAATTCAATTTCTATTGATATGACATGCAGATTATAAAATCGCCATACATTATCGTCTCGATGATGGTGGGTGAGGTTTTCTGGGTTTTCCTCACCTGTAAGTCAAATGGCACCATCAATCATCCTTAAGTCGGCCCGGAGCGCCACGGCAAATAATAATAATAGCCGTCCCTTCCCCTACACAAGTCGATCAGTCGACTTCAGGGGTTGAAATTCACTCGTAAGGGGGTGAATTAGGGAGAGTATTATTATTATTATTATTATTATTATTATTATTATTATTATTATTATTATTATTATTATTATTATTATTATTATTATTATTATTATTATTATTATTATTATTATTATTATTATTATTATTATTATTATTATTATTATTATTATTATTATTATTATTATTATTATTATTATTATTATTATTATTATTATTATTATTATTATTATTATTATAGCGAGTTTTATTTATTATCAAAAGTTAAATTTAAATTCTTAAACCAGTTCTCTCGAATTTTAACATCAGACGGAAAATGAAAAAAAGGTTTTTCTTTAAGCGTATAATAATGTTTACATTATATCAAGGTACACGTGTTGTAGAAGTAGCCTATTTTTATACTAGTACAAATATTTTTCATTTTTGTACTAGTATAAAAAGCACAAACCTAATGTTAAATGGCTTATTATGAACGTTGCAATCAAGTAGGCTGGAACTGTCATTTGAATACTTATTTAATTTGACGTTTGTCAGTGTATGATTTAGAATATAAAAAAAATAGTGTTAACCCGTTCGTTATACCTGTGTTTTTCAAGTAAAAAGAAAATGTCAGAAGAAATGCAATCAACACCACCCGAATTGCTAGAAATAGCCAAATCTTCGATAGAAACCTTAATACTTACGAAATCGAAGAAAGTTTACGATTATGCTTACCCAAAATTATTGAAATGGAGTGAAGAAAATCACGTACATTTTTATTCAGAAAATGTTCTGATCGCATATTTTACTAATTTTTCTGAAAAATTCAAAAGTTCAACAATGTGGTCGCAGTATTCAATGCTGAAATTAGAACTAAATATTAAACATAATGTAAAAATTGAAAACTATTCAAAATTAATTGCCTTCTTAAAACGAAAAGGTGATAATTACAAACCGAAGAAGTCAAACGTTTTTTCTAAACAGGAGTTTGATAACTTTCTTAAGAGTGCACCAAACAAGAGATATTTAGCAACTAAGGTAGGTTCATAATTTTTTTAAACTGTTATTTAGTTTTACAGATATTCTATTAATTTCAGCTTTTTTATTTTAATTAATTTTATCCATATTGTAACTTGACAAACCGGACCCTTACCTAGTTTTGCAAATACTTATAACCTTGGCCTAAATTTCGTCTAGTGGATCCTTACGAAGTGATGTTAAAACCCCCAGAATTATGTCTAGAGTTCAATGTAGTTGTAATGGAGGAAGAACAAAGGAAACACCGAGATTAATTTTGAATACTGTTTATTTAACATCTATTCTTTTGTACAGCCGAACATTCAGATTATGTGCCATTTTTAGGCTTAACATTCTGTTTACGTAGGCTTTCTAATGTGTCATTTCTAACCCCAGAGCTTTTAGTTCCCATAAAAGGGTAAAATTAAAGTCGGAAGTACTTTGGTATGTTTTGTTTGTCTCCTAATATACAATCACACGTTTCCACGGAACTACTGAATTACGCATTGTCTAATAAAAGAGAGTACAACGGTAGCACGAGGAGTGTTGTGAGATATAAAATATTGCGTCGAATTGAGAACCTCTTCCTTTTTGAAGTCGGTAAAATGTAATATTTTTAATATGTGTAAAAACCGGAGTATAGATTTACCTCACCGTGCGTCACGCCTTTCTCTAATATTCCAACGCCGTAATTTACTGACATACTCAGTTCTGTATGGACAACAATAAACGGTCGATCGGAGAACACCTGATATAAAGGGGGATGCCCGTCAGGCCCACTTTTGGGGTATCTCAGTAGAGATCCATCCAAGCCTCTATCAGGCTTTAATTTACATAGCCGCAAGGGAAATGCCATTTTTAGACCCTTACTATTGAGGTCCCTGGCGGTCTATGGTGGCCTAAGGCGTCTTTTTTGGCACGATGCTCTTTTGCTCTGTCGATTGACAAATCAGTGTTATTAATCACAGTTCTGAGGATACGTTAGCTAGTCCACAAACACAATTTTACCTATTTATTCTAAATAAATAACAAACATACCGACTACTTCCACGTAATGTCCCGCTAAAGATATGTGGATATGTACAAATAAATACGACCCTCCTCAATATTCATGATTCTACCCGCCGCTGTACATATCTCCTTTTTCCCGAAAATTCGATACGCAAAACTAAAATTCCGTACGGCTAAAATAACACATTTGTCTACCCAATTTTGTTTTACAAAGAACGACAAAACATATTTTTTAACCGCAATCTAACTGTAAAATATATACAAATCAAGGCGTTTACCCTACTAATCTACATCTGTTTGCCATTTAAAAGTAAAATCGAAAGTGCTTTTTATCTTTACTGAAAGGGGCAGGTACTGCTTACAGACAACCAAAACTTTACAATTCGGCCCTTTGGCCATAAATCTAAATGACTTAATTTATTGCTTGAGAGCATTGACCGACTTTAGAACAATTAATATTTATGACAACAACATCACTATCGATTCTCTAAATAACATAATTTAGCACAATATAAAAACCCTATAATTTTTCCTACAATAAACGTTTACCAATGAATACCAAAAATATGACAATAACACACAGACGCGAATTTTCCCGCTAATGAATATAAAAGTAATAAAGTGATACCTGTAACCTATTAATGTTTGTCTAAATTCTCCCCCGGAATATCTGAATATTAATTACTAGTTTAATTACTTTAATAGTGCGATTATCGTTTTAATTCTACGTAAAAGAAACCTTACAGAAAGAAAAGTATACCGCTGACAAAAGGTCTACCGGGCGTAAGTTCGTCGGGTCAGCCAGAAGGGTGACGAAATCCACTACGAACGTCGCCTGGAGTAGTACCTTTAATCATTAAGTAACATTTTATAATGTTGAATCGGAGATATAAAATATCTAGCGTTTAACTAGACTAGCGTAGTATCACTAGTATCAGTTACGCCGATATCTTAGTCGCTCGGTAGATACAACTTTACAAAACAGTTCTAGGAGTAAAATCTGTTTCTACTCAACGTGTATCTGCTTGGTCAACCTGACTATATATCTCCTTTTACTTATATATAGAATATAAGAAAAAGGTGGTCATCCTTAGGACAACTGGATATCTATGCAGAAGCCGTCGTTTATAGAAACTAATTTCTCTACTCCGTCGATATCTTTTTTTCCGTTGTCAAAATATAAAAAAAAGGCGGCCACCGTAAGGGTAGCGATATCTCTCTTTAATTATATTTGAAGAATATAAAGAAAAAGAAGTCACCGTGCGGTAACCTGGATATTTGCGTATTTTGTTAACTCGACTCGGTGAAGAAGAAAAAACTAATCCCCCAGCCCTCAAAAACCCGGGTATTTATACTTAAATTTCCCATATATGCAAATGTATAAGACAGAGACCGACTGTTGGTTTGGTGTATAAAGACTATAAAGCCCTGTATTAATTCCTGAATATCACCCTATCGGTGACATATGGTTTTTTAGCTAGCGTTCATGAGAAACGACACAAAGACTGTTTTTCCCAGAAGTAATAAAACGGCGCCTACGAGGCGGGACACGCTGGGATGATGTTTGAATTCGAAATAAAATTTGAATATAATATGTAATATATAAGAATTATTTAAATTAATTATCAACCCCCGGTTGTCGGATTTCAATATTTTTATTTAAATGCTTGAAGAAAAAATAGTATATGTCACTCGGATTAGATGGCCCATTATATGTTTCGCCCAGTTTGCACAGCTTCGGCTAACGCCTCAGCTGTACAAAATTCTGAGCTCAACATATAATGTTGGCCTTCTACTCCTAGTAACATAATATACTATTTATTTGAATAGCCAGCTTGCTAAATATTAAAATACTTATTTAAACAATTAGGAGCTGAACAAGAATACTTAGCTTTACCCTTCGATGCTTTACCCGGGTCAGACATGTTTCGATATTATTCAAATATATTAAAAAAAGAATTGAAAATAGATTCAAAATGAAATTACCTATATTTCGTGTTAAGGCTAAGACAACAATGATAAACAAAGTCCTTAAACAAATCTAACACCTAATATTGAATTAAATTGTTAATACTTACTAATTACATCAAATCATCACTTATAAATCTTCTTAACCTAAAAATAACTTACCTACCTATAGGAACTTACATCATAAAATAACTTTTAATTACTTATATTGTTGTAATTTGGCCGTTTTGTGAGCACAGGACCGTCTTTTGTATGTTTCAAAATTCTTTATTTTGGAACAGAAACCTTATAAGATGTATGGTCAATTTTTTAACACTTTATGGCTAGTTCTTGCCAAAAAATCTAAAACAATGATTTTTATGATTTCTCTGATAGGCGAGTCAGACTTCTAAATAATGTTCCAACCTGTTTAAGCTGCTAATTTTTCGACTAATTTATTGCGACTTTGCTCTATGTGAAATCAAATATCTTCAATAATAGCTTCTGGTATTATTGTTGGCCTTTACAAATGCAATTTTTGTTTTATAACCTTAAACAAATTATGGTTTAAAATAAATGTACTTATCAACAGAAAATAATTGTTTATCTTATTTTCATGAATTCCTAATCCGGCCCTATATACACACGCAGCCGACTCGTGATCGAAGCAACGCTGACGTGTGGAAACAGCCGGATCTCGTCTCGAATATACAAGAAACGACGAAATGCCTGCCGCTGATGCACTCGAAACAGCTGGAACAGCGGGGAGTGCCATTTAGTCATAAAAATGGAATCTTTGCGAGCCTCTAACATTTTCCAGTAGCGGAGTTGGATTAATATAAATAGCCGACGTATCAGCGCCGAGTTTAGTTGAATATAGAACGTTGAATTGAAAAGTTAAAATGTAAGAAATAAATTAGAATTGTTAGTTAGTTTCTGAGTATCATATAAATTAAATAGTACGTCTGAAATAAATTGTAGATAGTGTGTTTTTAAATAAATAAACTAAAAATAAATTAGACTTTCGTCACACTATTAATATCATATGAACAATTGACAAATTGCAAAAAATCAATGAGCTTGAAATATCCCCGATGTTATAAAATTTACTAAAAATGTACTTTCGATCCATTTTGTGTGGGTTTGTGATATTACCAGATCACGTGGGACACGAATAATGTTAAAATCTCGGTATAACGTAATAAAGAGTAAAATATAAAATACTTTTAGTACATAACGGCTTTTCGTGATAAAACGGTAATGAATCTTTTTTAGAGTTAAAAGAAAAACTGGAAATCGGTGATATTTGCTCGATTGAACTTAAGATTCAAATCGGAATCCGCTTTGACTTTTGCGCTCATGTACGACGTCTTTACTGAAAAACCGATTGACCATCAGACAACGTTTGATCTTGCTCGCTAATACTCGCGCCACTTTTTAACTGATTGCCAATATCCGAGATGGGGCGCTTTTGCCTTTCA